>CM046880.1:207805663-209042330 GCA_025667525.1 Glebionis coronaria | reverse complement strand
ATTGCCTAAATTTTATAAATAGATCTATTTGGGATTAACCGTCCCCATCTGGGTGAGTCATGCTCACTGTGCCTCGGCCGGGACAACAGATGTTTCACATTTAAGAACTTATTTTTGTTATGGGTGCTTTGATCAAGATAAGGCGAAGGGTCCTTATCTGTTAAGGACTTAACTGTCAAGTTTTAGTTTCGGGCAATATGGGAATGTAATTAGCTTATAGTATTTGGCTTTGTGCGATGCTATGTTTATAATGTTTGCGGTTCTAAACTCGACCTTTTATTATTTGGTACATTAATACATGGAACATACTGATATACTTGAACTTGATTATTATCAAACCTTATGAAATACTATATGGGATATTTGAGATCCTACACTTGATTTTTATATCAATCTTTGTGCAACACTATGTAGGACAATTTACTGTCCTGAACTATGATTTTACAAAACTCTATGAATTCACCAACTTTATGTTGATTGTTTTAAGCATGTTTTTCTCAGGAAATTAAGTTGGATTATTTGTGCATGGACTGAGCATCATTTAGGAGCATCATAATAATTGGGGGATCTGTTTTCACTTGGATATTTGTAACAACTGATATTTAACACTTCAACTGATTGTACTAAAACCATATTTGTATCAATTGTATTTCAAATCATGTAATTATGATCAATGCTTTGTATGCCATTTGTTCTGTGATCCACTTACTGACACCCAATTACTATTCCACTGCAAACCTGATTTGGGGGTGTCAAAGAATGGTATCAGAGAGAATGGTTATAGAGAATCAGATCAAAAATAAAATTGTTTTTCTATTTTATTAACTGAACTATAACCAGATTAAATTTCAAAAACTTAGATTTCAAAAACTGGGTTTTTGACGGGACATACTTAGAGAGCATATAACATAGAGAGCATGCATAACTATATGATTTAAATGCAATTCATTATCCTATGCATCTATATTTATGGTAGTACTAGATGCAAACCATTTACCTACTTTACGTATTACGACTGTTTAATATCTTTATGAAGATATTAAAATATTAAAAATACTTAACGTATTTAATGAAACTTATAAACATGTCATGTTAGTAGGGAGCTTTATACTAAAGATGTTCCATCTCGATATTACGTTTTGACTGTGTGGTTGGGTTTACGATTTAAAGTGCCCTCGCTCCTCAAAAGTTTATAGAATGACTTCTGAAGTATGATGGCCCGAACAATGCATTATAACCACAAACAACATAATACATAACAAACCCTTGGAAATATGAAAATGGAAATCTTTTGAAGATATAAATTAAATTTTATAAATCCTGGTAAATCTAAACAGATTTTTATAAATCTTGTAAAATCTAAAATAGATTTTGGAAAATCTTGAAAAATCTAAAATATATTTTGGAAAATCTTGGAAAATCAAAAATAGATTTTTGAAAATCTTGAAAATTTTGGAATATATTTTTATATATAACTTAGCAAAGAAACAAATAATAAAATAAAAGGATTTTGGAAATCTTTTCTTGAATAATTGTAATTTGGAAGAACTTAATTAAATTTTGGAAAAATTTAAATTAGATTTTTTTTTTCTTTTTGAAATCTTAATGTATCTTTGAGAATCCTTACCATGTCTTTGGTAGACTTAAATAGACTTTTATATATCTTGGAAAAATCTAAAATTTGATTTTTGAGATCTTGATTAAATCCTATTAAACTTATAACAAACTTGTAAAAACCTAGATCTTACGTATGGACTTTAAAATTTACTTTTTTTTAAACCTAGATTTCATAATGAAAACACATGGAAAAGAAATATAGCTTGAGCTATCTGATTCATTTTAGAACTTATAATAAACTTATGAACTTATAAGAAACCCTAAATCTTAATTTTTGGTACATCGGAAATTAAATGTAAACATAAAACAAGATTGGACTTTATCTTGAAATACTGTAAATCTTATTATTAATATACAAACTTGTAACCAACTTGGATTTCATTTAAAACCCGGAAATAAAACATAACGTAGGTTTTTACTCTCTATTTAGAGATCTAGACTTAATCTTTACAAACCAGTAATAAGCTTGTAAGGTTTCATAAACTTCACACCTAGATAAATGATTAAGTATTATTAATTGACTAAAATATGTTTAGGTCCATTAGGAAGCCCATTAGGCCCATTTATTGTCCTATGGACCTATGTAGTAAAACTTGTAATATTAATGGATCTAAAAATGTAATTAGGCCCATTAAGAAATCCTTAGCTCACAAAATTGATAATGGATCTTGTAAGCTCAATAAGGGTTTGGGAAGCCCATTAGCTCTTTTGGCACATTTAATAAGCCCACTTAGTGATATTATACTTAAACAAAGTTTTTATACAAAAAATATATCTTATAAAAACTTTTGGACTAAAAATGTCAATTCATTAAACTCATGGATTAAAACCGTGACATTGAAACTTGTTTTGATAAAATAGTAATTACAAGGACTAATATGGTAAGTATTTGAAAGTCTAGGGAGTAATAAATTCCCTTCGTGACTTATTAAACCCTAAGGACTAAAACTGTTAAGAACCAGAAAATGTACATCTAGTAAAACAAGGAGGGACTTGTTTTGCCAATAACCGAAACTTAAGCAAACCTTAGACCTCTTATTTCATTTAATGTATTAAAACTTGAGCGAATCCTAAACTAAATGGAGTAGGACCATCATTTTCTGAAACTTGTAAACAAAGCGTTATTATTTAACTTGCGAAAACTTTGGGGACATTAGATTAAATATAAGAAAGTGTTATTACTTTTATAACTGTTCATATAAATTATGAAATTTAATGTACGTAGATTATAAAAGTAAAATACAACAATTGTAAGTTAGATACTTTTACTTAAATGATATTATTAATAACAGATTTAAATGAAAGTTATTAATAATTGTACAACGATGTATTTAACAAAAATACAGTAACATAAATGAATTGCCTAAAAACGAGTTGGTATTATAATGAAATCCAATTAAATCCTGAAAATCTTATACTAAGATTTTTAAAATCCTCCATGATTGTTTGTGTATCAAGCTGAAGCTTATACTCTAATCATTTCATATACGCTAATTATTGCTTATAATTAATTGATAACTATAAACCGGTTAGTCTATTTTGACTACTTGGAGAACTGACTGGCCACATAATTGGAACGGATTTACAACAACCGTACATACTGGAATACTTCAAAACAGACAAGGGAGCATTATCCCGTGCACTACATTTTATTAGATGCTTGAACTTGCTATTATGTGTATATATGTATATACCTTAATAGAAGGAACTATATGATACAATGCCTATACTTATGATTGTAATATATCATCATATTGCATATATGAGTTCCTTATTTGATACGTATTCTTGCGCACGTTATCGCGCGTCAACATTTATTTTCTCTCGCTTATAGTTTTGTACGTATATCTACGGAATACGACTTATTAACGACTTATACACGTTTGCTTATAGTAATTTTCACGTGGTATTATTTAGATAAGTTTGCATCTTTAAATGATGCGGTGGAACCTAAAATCAAGGTACTTATGATCCTATATTATACATATGGGACCTGAGTCTCTTGATCGGAAATCTTAAGCCACCGGACCAGAAGTTTATTTATAATTTCGTATTAAGATGTTATGGGACGTCTGAAGACGAAGGTTATAAACAAACGGGCTGTAAAGTATCTTAATAATATCTATTATCTTAGATATTATATTTATTCTAAATATTAAGCCTTGCCGGAAATATTTAGGTAAGGTGGGCTATGAAATCCTTATTGAAACAGATTAGGACCCTTTTTCATTTGAATAAAGAAATCATAGGTCACCGAATGGAGTTATAGATTTTACCTTACATGGATGAGGACGCTTAGCGATGTAAATAGAAATTTATAATCACATGAACTTAAATATATTCGACATGACTCATAATTGATGTTATTTTATCCAGCTATGGAATGTAATCCTTTTTGACTCGCGAATTCCTCCAGTAATATCTTATCCTTCAGATAACTTATATTTGATGTCATTACATCCTCACCCAAAAACATAGGAAGATTTGTGTTCACCTCTTTTAGATCAAAGCATTGTGCTCTTGACTTTTGGCTTATCCTTAACCCAAATACCACTTCCGCTGCATTCAACCCCATTTGGGGGGGGGGTCCACTTCCGTTGCATTTGACTCCTTTGGGAGTGTCAACTTACGCTGCATTTGACTCCTTTGGGAGTGTTGGGTGTCGCAGAAAATAAAGCTGTTTCATCTGCCATGAGGAAATGAAACCTCGATCATTCGAGGCGACGGTAACACAGGCTTTATCGACACTAGAATTAGTTTCATTCCTTGTATCGAAGCCCAGAAATACTTGGTAAGAGAATGCATTATCTTCTAAAGCTCGCATTTCTCAAATCGACGAGGAAAACAAACCCAAGCATAAAAGACGTGCCCAACTCACAATGGGTGTATATTGTAGGGTTATGTTTGCCACCTCCGGAAAGAGATAATTGATGTCTCATAATTTTGGACAATCTTCTTCCTCTTCGGATCCAATTAGTTCGACGATACCATTTTCTAACAAGCCTTGAAATGAATGACTTCCTCCTTTTAGAAGTCGAAATTTGTGCAAATTTTGAACCACCAACAGTAGATGCATGACCCTTTCAGCATCTCACCAGGGATGCACACTTCCTTATTCTTGGTCTCTTCTTTGATTTCCATCATTTGAATTACTTCTCCTCTACGCAACTTATGCCTCAGCTTAGCCACAAATGAAGCATATTCTTTGCAACTTCCTACCTAATAGCTATCAACAATAATCTTAGCCATTTCACTGAGCGGAGCTTTGGAGTCAAGCAAATGTTTGCTTTCCACAGGCTAGAAATATATCGGGAAGCCCATTTAAATAAAAACCAAGACTTAAAACGAACTTGTCCTATACTATCCACTTTGTAAACTTATTAGAACTCGAATATGATTTAATGAACCTTTTACAAATTCTTAAGGGCTAAACGTAGACATTAACAAACTTGAAAGAATCCCTAGTTGATTTAACACGGATTAAAAACCCTAGAGGTTGATTCTGCCACTTTTGAAACTTATTTTGAGCCCTAAGTTATTTTCATTAGAAACTATTCATGCCCTAAGGGCCACATTTCAACAATAGAAGGACCAATGTGTAAATTATCAAAACATAAAAGACAAGTTACCTTGTGCATTATAATGTACTCACCGAAAACATACGATCAATAACTACATTCTAAATATCACCTAGGAGTCTAAACTTGAGTTCACAAGATTACACGTTCACGAAAAAGTGTCCTCACTTGATCCCTGGACGAGTAACTTCATCTTAAGCTTTGAGGACAAAGCTAAAATAACGGGTAGGTGCTGTAAAACCCCAAAATTTGGGCTTTTGACACGTCACCGACTTCCTCATTATTATCGTTCATCATATAATAGTTTTACGGACAACCTTTACAATATACCATCACAAGACATATTTTGTACAAAAATCATGATTTTATTATATAGAAATAGTGAAGTATTTTAACTTAATTTTATATATACACTTTTACCTAAATGAATAATAGATTCATCACCTCAGTACATATTTTGAGATAAACTGTAACTTTACTTAATTTAATTATTAAATACTTGGACTTATTTTTATATGTATATATTTACATATATTTTATAATGGAAATAAACACCTAACACTTTAAAACAATGTACATTATTTTACATTGACATTTATTTACTTTCTACAAGTAAAATATTTATAATAATATATTCATTATATACTTTCACTAAATTGCCTAAAAGCTTCAACAAAAATACCTATAACTCAACAAATGCACACTATACTAACAAGAATACACCATACTTTGCTAATTTAGGCCACATGCTTAAATATCTAAAACAATCTAGCAAAATCATAGCCAAGATCTTGTGGAATCTCCATTTGATCTTCTTGTCCCCTTTGACATCTAAACATACGGCAAACTTTTGCCAAATGGGGAAGAAAGTCAATTTTCTAGTTTGAGCATGTGTGTAAATAACTAGCATGATATCTTGACCATATCTTGGATATCTATTTCAAGATACTAAGGACAATACTAGGTTACACCAAATCTACCCTCTCTTTCTTCTTAAGCCGTAACATTCACCATCACCAACACAATATACTTGAAACACAAACATCATTTCATCTATCTCTCTCTCTCTCAACATACGGCTAAAAACACCTCCACCATTAACAAACCTTCAAGCTCATTCACTACTCCTAAAACATGCCTCATCCTACTTAAATGTTAATCCTTAGTCCACTTTACAAGCATCTTGATCATTGAAGCAAGAAAGAAGCCCTAGCCATACTCATTGAAGCCCACGACGTGTTTTAGCTTCAAGGATCCTCCATTGTTGAAAGATTGTCTCTTGTTCCTACTCATTCTCTTATTCATCCCTAGATCTATCTAAACAAGTAAGTAACCTAAAACTTATCTTTTCAATATATATCATTCTCATACACATGAACATACACATGATTATTACTACAAAAACTTGATGTTGAAACAAAAATATAAAACCCTAGATCTTATATAGGTCACGGCTTAATTTTTGTTGTAACTTAAAATGATGTAAATTCTTAATAACCATGAAGAACATACCACTATGAACTTGTTAAACTTGTAGATCTATGAAAAACATACCCATATATATTTTGGACGTGGGTTTTAACCCCATAATTCATTATGGGTTAAGCTTGTAATGTTTAGATGTGCCTAGAAATACTAGATCTATGATTATAGTTGCCTTAAAATGATAAGTTCACTATTTCTGCCATTTGCCGAAACCTATACAAGCCCTAGGGGCATTTGTGTAACTTATTATTAAACTTAAATATTAGCCGATATTTGGAGGACTAAAAATGCCAATATGTGAAACTATAATAAGCCCTAATTTAATCCGAATACTTTAGGGACCAATGTTGTAAATACTTGAAAGATTTAGAAACCCTAGGGGTATAAATGTAATTTAACCGCGGGTAATTATTTAAATAGAAGGACTAAAACGTAATTTATATAAAGTATAACGAACCCTAAAATTTCTATATATTTATATCCGTTATTTAAAACGTAAATCTTAAATAAACGTAACAATTGTTATTTTTCCAAACTTATAATTTAATAATTATAAACACTACGTAAACGTGGAATTTAATTTAAAGTTTATACCTTTTATAAACCTCATTTATATATTAAATATAAAGTAAAAATGATTAACTTATAAAATAAATATATTTATTATATTTATTTTCTATTACTTTAAATATATATAAAACTACCTTTTATAAATATTTAAAGCGTTTTATAAACAACGCAAGTGCAAAATATTAATTAAATGGATTAATTAATTTAACCTTATTATTTATTTTATACTTAAAATAAATACTATTAGAACTTGTACAACGATGAACTAAAAATACAAGTATCGTAATAAAATGCTTAAAACCAGTATAAGCATGCACATATTTATTCTGAAACTTTTATGCATCAAGTTATGCATTTACTGAGACCTTATAATTATTTAGGTCATTGATTGTATCGTGAAAATCCTTATCAGATTTATCTACTGACTTATTGATGTACTACTGAGGTGAGTTCATAGCCTCGCCTTTCACCACTATTTATGTTTTTACTAACCCGCGAGGGGGAGACATGCTATAACTTGTTTTGAACATATGATTTTGATATCTTATATTTAATAAACCGTTGATCGAGGAAGCGTAAACTGAACTGTTACCCTTAATTAAGATTGCCTATTGTAGATGAACCCGCATGACCCGTGCATCCGAAAATGTTAGAATTTTTGAATTGCCTGAATGTTATAAATAGATCTATTTGGGATAGACCGTCCCCATCTGGGTGAGTCATGCTCACTTTGCCTCGGCCGGGACAACAGATGTTTCACATTTAAGAACTTATTTTTGTTATGGATGCTTTGATCAAGATAAGGCGAAGGGTCCTTATCTGCTAAGGACTTAACTGTCAAGTTTCAGTTTCGGGCAATATGGGAATGTAATTAGCTTATAGTATTTGGCTTTGTGCGATGCTATGTTTATAATGTTTGCGGTTCTAAATTACGACCTTTTATTATTTGGTACATTAATACATGGAACATACTGATATACTTGAACTTGATTATTATCAAACCTTATGAAATACTATATGGGATATTTGAGATCCAACACTTGACTTTTATATCAAACTTTGTGCAACACTATGTAGGACAATTTACTGTCCTGAACTATGATTTTACAAAACTCTATGAATTCACCAACTTTATGTTGACTGTTTTAAGCATGTTTTTCTCAGGAAATTAAGCTGGATTATTTGAGCATGGACTGAGCATCATTTAGGAGCATCATAATAATTGGGGGATCTGTTTTCACTGCGATATTTGTAACAACTGATATTTAACACTTCAACTGATTGTACTAAAACCATATTTGTATCAATTGTATTTCAAATCATGTAATTATGATCAATGCTTTGTATGCCATTTGTTCTGTGATCCACTTACTGACACCCAATTACTATTCCGCTGCAAACCTGATTTGGGGGTGTCACAGAATGGTATCAGAGAGAATGGTTATAGAGAATCAGATCAAAAATAAAATTGTTTTTCTATTTTATTAACTGAACTATAACCGGATTAAATTTCAAAAACTTAGATTTCAAAAACTGGGTTTTTGACGGGACATACTTAGAGAGCATATAGCATAGAGAGCATGCATAACTATATGATTTAAATGCAATTCATTATCCTATGCATCTATATTTATGGTAGTACTAGATGCTAACCATTTACGTACTTTACGTATTACGACTGTTTAATATCTTTATGAAGATATTAAAATATTAAAATACACGTATTTAATGAATCTTATAAACGTGTCATGTTAGTAGGGAGCTTTATACTAAAGATGTTCCATCTCGATATTACGTTTTGACTGAGTGGTTGGGTTTATGATTTAAAGTGCCCTCGCTCCTCAAAAGTTTATAGAATGGCTTCTGAAGTATGATGGCCCGAACAATGCATTATAACCACAAACAACATAATACATAACTAACCCCTGGAAATATGAAAATGGAAATCTTTTGAAGATATAAATTAAATTTTATAAATCCTGGTAAATCTAAACAGATTTTTATAAATCTTGTAAAATCTAAAATAGATTTTGGAAAATCTTGGAAAATCTAAAATATATTTTGGAAAATCTTGGAAAATCAAAAATAGATTTTTGAAAATCTTGAAAATTTTGGAATAGATTTTTATATATAACTTAGCAAAAAAATAAATAATAAAATAA
Source organism: Glebionis coronaria (assembly GCA_025667525.1). Classification (NCBI taxonomy): domain Eukaryota; kingdom Viridiplantae; phylum Streptophyta; class Magnoliopsida; order Asterales; family Asteraceae; genus Glebionis; species Glebionis coronaria. Next base: position 209,032,918 of record CM046880.1, on the reverse strand, counting down.
AAGGGTTTTGGAAATCTTTTCTTGAATAATTTTAATTTGGAAGAACTTAATTAAATTTTGGAAAAATTTAAATTAGATTTTTTTTTCTTTTATAAATCTTAATGTATCTTTGAGAATCCTTACCATGTCTTTGGTTGACTTAACTAGACTTTTATATATCTTGGAAAAATCTAAAATTTGATTTTTGAGATCTTGATTAAATCCTATTAAACTTATAACAAACTTGTAAAAACCTAGATCTTACGTATGGACTTTAAAATTTACTTTTTTTTTAAACCTAGATTTCATAATGAAAACACATGGAAAAGAAATATAGCTTGAGCTATCTGATTCATTTTAGAACTTATAATAAACTTATGAACTTATAATAAACCCTAAATCTTAATTTTTGGTACCTCGGAAATTAAATGTAAACATAAAACAAGATTGGACTTTATCTTGAAATACTGTAAATCTTATAATTAATATACAAACTTGTAACCAACTTGGATTTCATTTAAAACCCGGAAATAAAACATAACGTAGGTTTTTACTCTCTATTTAGAGATCTAGACTTAATCTTTACAAACCAGTAATAAGCTTGTAAGGTTTCATAAACTTCACACCTAGATAAATGATTAAGTATTATTAATTGACTAAAATATATTTAGGTCCATTAGGAAGCCCATTAGGCCCATTTATTGTCCTATGGACCTTTGTAGTAAAACTTGTAATATTAATGGATCTAAAAATGTAATTAGGCCCATTAAGAAATCCTTAGCTCACAAAATTGATAATGAATCTTGTAAGCTCAATAAGGGTTTGGGAAGCCCATTAGCTCTTTTGACACATTTAATAAGCCCACTTAGTGATATTATACTTAAACAAAGTTTTTATACCAAAAATATATCTTATAAAAACTTTTGGACTAAAAATGTCAATTCATTAAACTCATGGATTAAAACCGTGACATTGAAACTTGTTTTGATAAAATAGTAATTACAGGGACTAATATGGTAAGTATTTGAAAGTCTAGGGAGTAATAAATGCCCTTCGTGACTTATTAAACCCTAAGGACTAAAACTGTTAAGAACTAGAAAATGTACATCTAGTAAAACAAGGAGGGACTTGTTTTGCCAATAACCGAAACTTAAGCAAACCCTAGACCTCTTATTTCATTTAATGTATTAAAACTTGAGCGAATCCTAAACTAAATGGAGTAGAACCATCATTTTCTGAAACTTGTAAACAAAGGGTTATTATTTAACTTGCGAAAACTTTGGGGACATTAGATTAAATATAAGAAAGTGTTATTACTTTTATAACTGTTCATATAAATTATGAAATTTAATGTACGTAGATTATAAAAGTAAAATACAACAATTGTAAGTTAAATACTTTTACTTAAATGATATTATTAATAACAGATTTAAATGGAAGTTATTAATACTTGTACAACGATGTATTTAACAAAAATACAGTAAAATAAATGAATTGCCTAAAAACGAGTTGGTATTATAATGAAATCCAATTAAATCCTGAAAATCTTATACTAAGATTTTTAAAATCCTCCATGATTGTTTGTGTATCAAGCTTAAGCTTATACTCTAATCATTTCATATACGCTAATTATTGCTTATAATTAATTGATAACTATAAACCGGTTAGTCTATTTTGACTACTTGGAGAACTGACTGGCCACATAATTGAAACGGATTTACAACAAACGTACATACTGGAATACTTCAAAACAGACAAGGGAGCATTATCCTGTGCACTACATTTTATTAGATGCTTGAACTTGCTATTATGTGTATATATGTATATACCTTACTAGAAGGAACTATATGATACAATGCCTATACTTATGATTGTAATATATCATCATATTACATATATGAGTTCCTTGTTTGATACGTATTTTTGCGCACGTTATCGCGCGTCAACATTTATTTTCTCTCGCTTATAGTTTTGTACGTATATCTACGGAATACGACTTATTAACGACTTATACACGTTTGCTTATAGTAATTTTCACGTGGTATTATTTGGATAAGTTTGCATCTTTAAATGATGCGGTGGAACCTAAAATCAAGGTACTTATGATCCTATATTATACATATGGGACCTGAGTCTCTTGATCGGAAATCTTAAGCCACCGGACCAGAAGTTTATTTATAATTTCGTATTAAGATGTTATGGGACGTCTGAAGACGAAGGTTATAAACAAACGGGCTGTAAAGTATCTTAATAATATCTATTATCTTAGATATTATATTTATTCTAAATATTAAGCCTTGCCGGAAATATTTAGGTAAGGTGGGCTATGAAATCCTTATTAAAACGGATTAGGACGCTTTTTCGTTTGAATAAAGAAATCATAGGTCACCGAATGGAATTATAGATTTTACCTTACATGGATGAGGACGCTTATCGATGTAAATAGAAATTTATAATCACATGAACTTAAATATATTCGACATGACTCATAATTGATGTTATTTTATCCAGTTATGGAATGTAATCCTTTTTGACTCGCGAATTCCTCAAGTAATATCTTATCCTTAAGATAACTTATATTTGATGTCATTACATCCTCACCCAAAAACATAGGAAGATTTGTGTTCACCTCTTTTAGATCAAAGCATTGTGCTCTTGACTTTTGGCTTATCCTTAATCCAAATACCACTTACGCTGCATTCAACCCCATTTGGGGGGGGGGGGGGGTCCACTTCCGTTGCATTTTACTCCTTTGGGAGTGTCCACTTACGCTGCATTTGACTCCTTTGGGAGTGTTGGGTGTCGCAGAAAATAAAGCTGGTTCATCTGCCATGAGGAAATGAAACCTCGATCATTCGAGGCAACGGTAACACAGACTTTATCGACACTAGACTTAGTGTCATTTCTTGTATCGAAGCCCATAAATACTTGGTAAGAGAATGCATTATCTTCTAAAGCTCGCATTTCTCAAATCGACGAGGAAAACAAACCCAAGCATAAAAGACGTGCCCAACTCACAATGGGTGTATATTGTAGGGTTATGTTTGTCACCTCCGGAAAGAGATAATTGATGTCTCATAATTTTGGACAATCTTCTTCCTCTTCGGATCCAATTAGTTCGACGATACCATTTTCTAACAAGCCTTGAAATGAATGACTTCCTCCTTTTAGAAGTCGAAATTTGTGCAAAATTTGAACCACCAACAGTAGATGCATGACCCTTTCAGCATCTCACCAGGGATGCACACTTCCTTATTATTGGTCTCTTCTTTGATTTCCATCATTTGAAGTACTTCTCCTCTACGCAACTTATGCCTCAGCTTAGCCACAAATGAAGCATATTCTTTGCAACTTCCTACCTAATCGCTATCAACAATAATCTTAGCCATTTCATTGAGCGGAGCTTTGGAGTCAAGCTAATGTTTGCTTTCCACAGGCTAGAAATATATCGGGAAGCCCATTTAAATAAAACCAAGACTTAAAACGAACTTGTCCTATACTATCCACTTTGTAAACTTATTAGAACTCGAATATGATTTAATGAACCTTTTACAAATTCTTAAGGGCTAAACGTAGACATTAACAAACTTGAAAGAATCCCTAGTTGATTTAACATGGATTAAAAATCCTAGAGGTTGATTCTGCCACTTTTGAAACTTATTTTGAGCCCTAAGTTATTTTCATTGGAAACTATTCATGCCCTAAGGGCCACATTTCAACAATAGAAGGACCAATGTGTAAATTATCAAAACATAAAAGACAAGTTACCTTGTGCATTATAATGTACTCACCGAAAACATACGATCAATAACTACATTCTAAATATCACCTAGGAGTCTAAACTTGAGTTCACAAGATTACACGTTCACGAAAAAGTGTCCTCACTTGATCCCTGGACGAGTAACTTCATCTTAAGCTTTGAGGACAAAGCTAAAATAACGGGTAGGTGCTGTAAAACCCCAAAATTTGGGCTTTTGACACGTCACCGACTTCCTCATTATTATCGTTCATCATATAATAGTTTTACGGACAACCTTTACAATATACCATCACAAGACATATTTTGTACAAAAATCATGATTTTATTATATATAAATAGTGAAGTATTTTAACTTAATTTTATATATACACTTTTACCTAAATGAATAATAGATTCATCACCTCAGTACATATTTTGAGATAAACTGTAACTTTACTTAATTTAATTATTAAATACTTGGACTTATTTTTATATGTATATATTTACATATATTTTATAATGGAAATAAACACCTAACACTTTAAAACAATGTACATTATTTTATATTGACATTTATTTACTTTCTACAAGTAAAATATTTATAATAATATATTCATTATATACTTTCACTAAATTGCCTAAAAGCTTCAACAAAAATACCTATAACTCAACAAATGCACACTATACTAACAAGAATACACCATACTTTGCTAATTTAGGCCACATGCTTAAATATCTAAAACAATCTAGCAAAATCATAGCCAAGATCTTGTGGAATCTCCATTTGATCTTCTTGTCCCCTTTGACATCTAAACATACGGCAAACTTTTGCCAAATGGGGAAGAAAGTCAATTTTCTAGTTTGAGCATGTGTGTAAATAACTAGCATGATATCTTGACCATATCTTGGATATCTATTTCAAGATACTAAGGACAATACTAGGTTACACCAAATCTACCCTCTCTTTCTTCTTAAGCCGTAACATTCACCATCACCAACACAATATACTTGAAACACAAACATCATTTCATCTATCTCTCTCTCTCTCAACATACGGCTAAAAACACCTCCACCATTAACAAACCTTCAAGCTCATTCACTACTCCTAAAACATGCCTCATCCTACTTAAATGTTAATCCTTAGTCCACTTTACAAGCATCTTGATCATTGAAGCAAGAAAGAAGCCCTAGCCATACTCATTGAAGCCCACGACGTGTTTTAGCTTCAAGGATCCTCCATTGTTGAAAGATTGTCTCTTGTTCCTACTCATTCTCTTATTCATCCCTAGATCTATCTAAACAAGTAAGTAACCTAAAACTTATCTTTTCAATATATATCATTCTCATACACATGAACATACACATGATTATTACTACAAAAACTTGATGTTGAAACAAAAATATAAAACCCTAGATCTTATATAGGTCACGGCTTAATTTTTGTTGTAACTTAAAATGATGTAAATTCTTAATAACCATGAAGAACATACCACTATGAACTTGTTAAACTTGTAGATCTATGAAAAACATACCCATATATATTTTGGACGTGGGTTTTAACCCCATAATTCATTATGGGTTAAGCTTGTAATGTTTAGATGTGCCTAGAAATACTAGATCTATGATTATAGTTGCCTTAAAATGATAAGTTCACTATTTCTGCCATTTGCCGAAACCTATACAAGCCCTAGGGGCATTTGTGTAACTTATTATTAAACTTAAATATTAGCCGATTTTTGGAGGACTAAAAATGCCAATATGTGAAACTATAATAAGCCCTAATTTAATCCGAATACTTTAGGGACCAATGTTGTAAATACTTGAAAGATTTAGAAACCCTAGGGGTATAAATGTAATTTAACCGCGGGTAATTATTTAAATAGAAGGACTAAAACGTAATTTATATAAAGTATAACGAACCCTAAAATTTCTATATATTTATATCCGTTATTTAAAACGTAAATCTTAAATAAACGTAACAATTGTTATTTTTCCAAACTTATAATTTAATAATTATAAACACTACGTAAACGTGGAATTTAATTTAAAGTTTATACCTTTTATAAACCTCATTTATATATTAAATATAAAGTAAAAATGATTAACTTATAAAATAAATATATTAATTATATTTATTTTCTATTACTTTAAATATATATAAAACTACCTTTTATAAATATTTAAAGCGTTTTATAAACAACGCAAGTGCAAAATATTAATTAAATGGATTAATTAATTTAACCTTATTATTTATTTTATACTTAAAATAAATACTATTAGAACTTGTACAACGATGAACTAAAAATACAAGTATCGTAATAAAATGCTTAAAACCAGTATAAGCATGCACATATTTATTCTGAAACTTTTATGCATCAAGTTATGCATTTACTGAGACCTTATAATTATTTAGGTCATTGATTGTATCGTGAAAATCCTTATCAGATTTATCTACTGACTTATTGATGTACTACTGAGGTGAGTTCATAGCCTCGCCTTTCACCACTATTTATGTTTTTACTAACCCGCGAGGGGGAGACATGCTATAACTTGTTTTGAACATATGATTTTGATATCTTATATTTAATAAACCGTTGATCGAGGAAGCGTAAACTGAACTGTTACCCTTAATTAAGATTGCCTATTGTAGATGAACCCGCATGACCCGTGCATCCGAAAATGTTAGAATTTTTGAATTGCCTGAATGTTATAAATAGATCTATTTGGGATAGACCGTCCCCATCTGGGTGAGTCATGCTCACTTTGCCTCGGTCGGGACAACAGATGTTTCACATTTAAGAACTTATTTTTGTTATGGATGCTTTGATCAAGATAAGGCGAAGGGTCCTTATCTGCTAAGGACTTAACTGTCAAGTTTCAGTTTTGGGCAATATGGGAATGTAATTAGCTTATAGTATTTGGCTTTGTGCGATGCTATGTTTATAATGTTTGCGGTTCTAAATTACGACCTTTTATTATTTGGTACATTAATACATGGAACATACTGATATACTTGAACTTGATTATTATCAAACCTTATGAAATACTATATGGGATATTTGAGATCCAACACTTGACTTTTATATCAAACTTTGTGCAACACTATGTAGGACAATTTACTGTCCTGAACTATGATTTTACAAAACTCTATGAATTCACCAACTTTATGTTGACTGTTTTAAGCATGTTTTTCTCAGGAAATTAAGCTGGATTATTTGAGCATGGACTGAGCATCATTTAGGAGCATCATAATAATTGGGGGATCTGTTTTCACTGCGATATTTGTAACAACTGATATTTAACACTTCAACTGATTGTACTAAAACCATATTTGTATCAATTGTATTTCAAATCATGTAATTATGATCAATGCTTTGTATGCCATTTGTTCTGTGATCCACTTACTGACACCCAGTTACCATTCCGTTGCAAACCTGATTTAGGGGTGTCACAGTAGACAAGGTAGTGGTTACGGTTAGGGGACGACAGAATAATAGTCGATGGTGGTGGAGAAGAATGATGGAACTGATATGAGGTCAAAGTAATTTATATAAGTTTGCGTTAAAAGACAATAATACCCTGAGTGTATAAAACGTAGGGCGGGAGAGTTTGTGACACGTGGCATGCTGTGAAGGCTTCCTAGCCTTTTTATTTTAAGACCCCTTCTCAATTTACCCCACCTCCTATATATATATATATATATATATATATATATATATATATATATATATATATATATATATATATATATATATATATATATATATATATATATATATATATATATATATATATATATATATATATATATATATATATATATATATATATATATATATTAGTGGCAAAACCCGTTCGATGAACAAGTATGACTTCTGATTGTTGTTTCACTTTTTTTAATTTTTCAAAATTTGTTTGCAATCTTTGATTGATAGGTATGACTTGTGATTATTTTTTATTTGATAAATATTTATTTTTAGTTTTATTTAGTTTAGTTATCTTTTAATGCATTATTAGTAATGATTTTTTAAAACATAGCATTTTTTTAGGCATGACTCACAAGCAAGCATTCTTTATACTTACTTATAGAAACAACCATTTAGTACATATAAATATACAAACAAAACGTTGTGCAAGGCAAGTCTAAAGTTCATCACAAAGCACCCATATTAATTATCCTTGCTTCTGCTCTGCAAGGCAAGTCTAGTGGTTAAGCATGCTTGATGGACACGCATGGCTTATAATTAACGTTTATGTTTTTTTTTATTTAGCTAAATCTTGATGTTTAAAAATTGTATATTTTACAAAAAAAATTAAAGCATAGTATAAATGTTTGGCAACCTGTTTGTGTTTATTATATTCTTAAGTGTATATTTCATGATTTTTGAAGTAACTATATATAATTTGTATTAACATTATCAAAATTGTACACGAAAAAACATAAAAAGATATGGACGTCGTAATAAAAAAATTGTCAATTTTAAACCATGTTGTAAATTATGATGTCTTTTTCTTTTGTAAAAAGGCTTTTTAAGAATACCTTATATAAATGAGGATGTTATTTATAAATTTAAAATAGTTAAAATTGTATTATACTAATATTTGTAAGAAGTGAAATAAATACGATGCATCGCTATTGTCATGTTGCTCACACTTTATATTAGAAATTAATATTCTTAATGTGATTACGAACTTTTGATAGGTAAGACAGTAATATTTGTTCATTTCGAAAATCGTTACCAAGTATTCACCACTGTTTGCAGTAAGGGTGTCAATAAATCCGACCGATCCAACCCGACCCCGACTCGAGTATATTCAGGTCGGGTTACTCGGGTTAAAATTTGAATTCGGGTTAATCGGGTTAACCCCGACTAACCCGAATTCGAAATCAGGTCAGAAATCTGGTAAAATAATTATACTTAATCCGGGTTCGGGCCAACCCGAATAAGATTTTTTATTTTTTATAAATATATTTTTATTTAATTTCTATTTAAAAAAATTAGAAAAACATAATCGGGTTGACCCGAACTCGAATAAACCCGACCTGAGTAGATCCGAACCTGACTAATCCGAGTTGAACTCGAATCGGGTTCGAATAAATATTTTAACCCTCAACCCGAATTCGACCCGACCTGATTCCCACCCCTAATCCTAACCAAGCATCCAACAAAACTTGACATGCAGATATTAAAATGATACAGTAGTTATGTATCTCGTGTGGGTCATTGGAACCACTCATCAATGATCAAACACTTCATATAAAACTTAGAGGCGTTTGGTATGCTAGTTGGAACTTGGAATCACTATGAATATAGGTTTGATATAAAGGTGGAATGTAAATGAGTATAATTGTTGGTATCATATTGAATAATATTGTTTGGTTTATTATGAAATTAGCTAAAAGACCCGTCAAATTGCCGGGTTTTTCTAAAAGGAGCGTGAAAGAAGATATAATTTTTATGTTAAGTATTTAGATTCTCTCAAGTTGGTAGGAACATGAGTGTCTAGCTTCTCTCACAATCCAAAATGGATATTGAGCCGAAGCCTTCAGTGTTCTTTTCTTGATAAAGGACATTACAAATGATTCAGGTGTTCAAAAAACCCGATAAATCAAGCCGAACAGATCAATTCCAAACCGATAAAACTCAAAACCAAAAAATTCCGAAACAGAAAAAATCAAAACCATAAAAACCTGCATATCACGGTTCACTTTTGTTGTAAAATACAAAATGAGGATCCAACTGCATTACTTGACACACATTATGTGGAATAGTCGCCCATATTATACGTTAGCTTTTCAAAATGCATATTTCTTAGACAAAAAAACCATATTAGTAAACATTAATAACATCTTATGATTACAAATCGTATCGAAGTACTTAGAAAAAAATAAGCAAATTACATTGCTACTAATGTGGACTACGTATATGATAGGCAAAGAAGCTAAATTATGACAATAAAATAATTTAACAACCAATTATACATTTATACCTCATGCTAAGAAGCTAAATCAAGTTAGCCCTCTTCAACATTGATCCTACTTCCTATACCATTTTACTCACGCTCAAAAAATCCTGCATTCAAATCTTAAAATCTGCACATAAAAAAATCGTTGGAAAGATTATGTAGCAAACTGGAATATAAACTCATGATTCGCAATTAGAGGTGGTAAAACGGGCGGGCGGGTACGGGCGGCGTGCTAAACGAGCGACGGCTAAACGGGGCGGGCTAAACGGGCACGGGCAAATCCGGTGGGCGAAACGGGCGCAAGCTAAAATGAGAAAAAAGACATATAAAAACGTAAAATTAAAAAATAAAAGTATTTGTTTAAAAGCCGGGGATAAAAACTAAACAAAAAAAAATCCGCCAAGCAGCCTAATTAGTGTTTTACATGTGCGCCCATTAAGCCTATAAATTTCTTACATATGCGCCCGTTTAACTCAGTTATAATAAAGAAAAGGCAAAAAGTGCTTCATCCTTTTTTTGAAAATGGACAAAAAGTGCCTATATTTATTAAAATGGGCAAGATTTGCCACCTCTACTCGCAATTAATGAAAAACAAATTGAGACCACATATATATTATAGTAAAAAATATGGATTTGCCGAAAAAAAAACAGTTAAACTAAAATACTACATGGGACACATGAATGTAAATGCCAACTGAAAGGATATACAATATGAAAACCTTTTAAGACATAGACGGTGGAGAAAACAAAGAAAATAAGTTGTTAGAAAGCATGAAAACACACACATAATAAGAGGCACTATATTTAAATTATTTTCAAAATTATATAGGCTTTTGAAAGTAACAATTTGCTTATTCATCACTAAAATTGACCAAGTTAAGAAAATGATTTGTGCATAAGAGAAGAAACAAAGTGCATACCGCAAAATTAAAACGGTTGAATGAAATTGCAAAATCAAACGGAGACATAGAAATTTTTTATTTCAAATAAATTCAATTCCTTAATTAACTCGATCAAAATTATTGAGTTTGACAAAGAGATTTTAAATTCGACAAGTAAAGAACTTCTTTAGCAATTTTATTTTATCAATTTAACTCAAAAACAAAACGTATATTCTCAATCAACATTCTTATCTAAAATTAACTCAAAACCAAAATGTCAAAACTACCAACATTTTGGTTGTACACGTGGCGTACTAATAGTTCTCAATATTTTTAGAAAAAATTAATTAGTGAAAGGCTTAAAAACTGTGTTTTATTATATAGTACTAGCTAAAAGACCCGTGAAATTCACGGGTATTTTAAAAGGACGACAAAAAAAAGATAGTTGCATCCGTATAACCTAATTTGCCGTTGGTAAGATGTACATAAGTATATGCATTATTTAAGAACTAATCTAGAAATTTGTTAACCATACAGTACGCCATGGTTCACGTTGTGCCTAAGGTGGCTTTATCAATAATTTTGCAAGCTTTATCGAACTGTATGTTAGAACCATCATGGCAATCGACGACATCTTTCATTAATATGATATTCATTATCATGAAACTGAATATGTTTCACTAATAAATAACGATATGGTACCAAAAAGATATAGGTTAGAAATGTACAGTTAATCAAAATCACAAATAGTCACAAATAACTGTTTGACCCCAAACCATTCTAAACCATTACCCTAGTCTACTTTGCCACATCTAATAGAGTCATTCATTTAGACTAAGCATTTGCAGACTAATAACAGAAAATTAAATTACATGAAGTTAGGATATTACAATGTCCGTATCCAAAAGCACTTGCATAGCTACCGCACAAAATGACAATGTAAGTATGTGATAGTGCTAGTGATAGTGGTAGTGATAGGAATAGTAATAGTAATAATTTAACACAAATTTTATCGCATACATGGGCGGATGCATGTAGTAACTGTGGGGGGCGGCGTCTCTCATTGCTAGCATGATATGATGAGATTTTAGTGTAATTTTTGTTTAATTTTGAGTGTTTCTTAATATTGCCCCCACTCGAAACTCAAAATGCCCCCCACTAACACATTAAAGTTCAAATTTTAACACTCCAAAACTTATAAATTCATTATTTTTAAGAAAAAATACTCGATTTTCGTTCAGATTCATGTCTTTTTCACCTGGCAATGGGCCAAAAAATATTTTGCCCCCTACATTTCAATTTCCTAGTTCCGCCACTGATCGCATAAGTCCTAGAAAACAGAGATCAGTTTCACAGTTGAAGAAACCTTGTCGAGTTTTGACATGTTATTTCACTCCCTTTCTTATCTCAACTTCATCTAGCACCCAGTAGTCCGTCATCTAGTGTCCTTGGATCATTAAACAAAGACATAAGTTCCTCACCTTGTGGTTGAAAACCTAGAAAACCTTTTTAAAATACTTGAAAAATATATTATTGGTCAAACTATGCTTACTTAGTTTGACGAATCTTCACACAAAAAGTCAAACGTAGTATGTATGGTTTCAATGTACAGTGCATATTTTAGCCGTTTAATTCAAAACAGGTGACTTGTTTAATGTTACATGGTTGTGTTTATGCTTTCCTACCTATAAACTCATGAAATTTTTAGCTTTCAAAATCCTCTCACATATGATGTATAGCCAACTCTCTTTCATTTACACACACTAACGCTTTAAATATAAGGGTGTCAAAAATAAAAAATACAAAGTACACTAAAAAATATTTGAATGTAAGTCGTAAAACTTAAATATTATGATAGAAACAAAAACATATTAGTGTAGTATTTATGACTAAAAAATAACATTTTGAATGACTAAATTGAGAGACTCCAGATATTGACAACATAATAGGATGCCAATGAGCACATTCATTGTGAAGGCATCAATTGTTGTGGTAATCTCCAACTTCTTTAGATTCGGAAGTGATGCAAAAAAATTTATATCCGGGTTACGTGCGTTACCAATGCACAATTTTGATGACATGGAGGAAAATTTAAAATTGGCATTTGTGGTGAAATTATAGCTTCAACAGAAACTATTCATCACTGTAGCATGTAAGTACTCAGAGAGAAGCTATCGGTCATTATAAACCATGTTCCATTTATCTTAGGTGTAAATTATTACATGATCGATTATACAAATTCATTGAGCACAAAAAGTATTGTCATAATCTGAGAGCTTATTAGTGAGTTAGAACTTTAACTTGTGAGTTGAAGCATAGCAAGTGATCCATCAAAAAATAGCAGCAGTTTCAATTTAAGGAGATAGATCTTACTCACAAGTATTTCAATGTATGATTTGATATAACATTCAGATTAAAAAAAGTTTCTACCATGTAAATGTCACTCACTACCAACCATAGATTCAGGACCTTTCACATAATAATTTTAAACATCTCCAAATAGTATATCCCTTTTTTTTGGATTGTATAGTTTATCCTTTTTCAAATACTATGTTATAAGTAAAAATTCAGAAACTGATGATTTAATAATCTATCATGAATCATATAAAAACTACTTATACATTGATTGAAAACATACACCATGAATTATTAAGCAAAACATCTCGAAATCTTATGACGTAAATAGAGCTTGGATCTTTCTCAATCCTTCATGAAAATCTCATTAAAAGTTACCGAAACATCTTAATATTAGAGTGTTAGACCAACAAAGTCAGGTGCATTACGAATTTATTCAAGGTACTACTGATCTTGGCTTATTTTGCACCTCAATGCGACCCTATCAATGAAAAGTTCAGCTAAAACTTTGATTGCACCGACCCATATGTGGGACTAAACGAATTATGAGTCTGAAAAATAAATTTCGCATATAACCCATCTAGAGTCAAAATTTCAGTTTTAGTTCGCTGCCCTATATTGTATAAGAAAAATTATTGAACATACCGAGTAACAAATGTGTTGTGCGTCTCCCAAACTAATCTTTAAGATTTTAAAAACATATAAATCAGTAACGCACAATTTAGTGCAAATATCAAAGCTAACCTATAATTCACAAAAATAGTATCTTACTTTTTCATTTCTTTAGTCCTAAAACTGATTTAAAAAACCACTTGGGATATTTATTACAAAGATTGTTATAGAACCTTACTCTTCAGTATGCATAAAGCATTGTTTCTAAACACTACAACTAAAGCAGTAAGTAGATTTTTTTTAATAGCATTGCCTCATGTGGTCATCAAGAACATGGCGGAATACTTAACACTTAAGTGTTCACATTCTTTCTTAGGTACTTAGCTCATACAGTTAGAAAGCTATTAGCTTCATATGCAAGTAGGAAATAAGTTTTTTCTTGAGTCATGTGTTAAAAATAAAAACATTTGACGTAAAGAGGTCTTCTAGTCTTATAAACCAATTTAGTTACGATCACAATGTTGTAACACATTATATGTTTCCAAGTTCCTATTCTAAAACTTCAACAATTTACAACATTATCTTTTAATCTGCCAAGATATTGGTTAATTCACTTACCATATTATTTTGTAAGTGATTGTACACATAAAAAATAAGCATTGTGTTGCATTCGTCAAGCAAGAAGAACGAACCGTCATGAAACAATTTACCTCTCAGTGACACTGTTTTCATTCATAGTTCCGCTTCATATCAAAAAAATAAGTGAGCTTATCTACCTAAAACAATAAAACACTCAATTCAAAATGAATTTAGCTTCTCTCACAGAACGTGTGGTGTACCTAAAAGTCTATCATCAATTCGTTACACATCCTACTCAGAATTTCATGGCGAAGTACCCGTAACATCAATTGGTTAAAAGAAAATCCCAGGTTACACACATTTACCGCATGTGAAACCTTTTGGAATGAAAGGTTGTTTAAAGCGACATAGAATTTTGTTCAGAAATGAATCTGTTATGAATGTGACTGGTTATCTTATTTTGAAATAAGAATTGTACCTTTTCATTCGATTCTATTTATGCCTGCAACATAAAATTTTACCATGTTAGAACTGCTATGCGGGGATCAAAATTAGCTAACATATATAGATTTGATACAAATCTATATATTTTTACGATTCTATTTATTTTTTTTCTTCGTTTAGTCCGTTTTCGTCAGTATTTTTACGTTTTCATCAGTAACTTTAGTTTTCTTCAGTATTTTTACGTTTTCGTCCGATTTTTTACGTTGTCGTCCAAATTCTTACGTTTTCGTCAGATTTTTACGCTTTTGTTAGAATATTTACGTTTTCATCCGAATTTTTACGTTTTCGTCTGATTTTTTACTTCTTCTTCCAGTTTTTTACGTTTTCGTCAGTATTTTTATGTTTTTGTCTGATATTTTACGTTATCGTCCGACTTTTTACGTTTTCGTCAGTATTTTTATGTTTTTGTCTGATATATATCTTTATATTATATATAGGTATAACTATGACTTGATACCACACCTCTAATCCCAGTCATATGTGACATGGCACCTCTAGACCAATAGGATTTCATTTTTTCCTAAAAAATTTCGAAAATCGTTGTTTGAAAACGCAGTTTTAAAAAAAGAGGCGTTTTAAAAAAAGTGACGTTTTCAAAACACATCTATATATAATACATCAAAACACAATTTTTATTATTATTCTACCCATAGCCGCCAGGAAAAAACACACACACACAAACGCCAAACCCTAAAAAAATCTACAAACCCAAAAAAATTGACTACCGATTCTAATTGCGTAATAAACATATATGCTCTTTTCTTATCCCAAATCCTGCTAACCCTAATTCATTATTCATTCATATAGATTTGATACAAAATAGATAGAGACATAGAAGATAAACAAAAGTATGAAGAAATTATCTTAAGATCAAAGATTTTTAAGATTGTGGCATTGGTATGAGTTCTTTCTTTAGTCGATATAAATTACTACAAAACTCTGTTATGTGGCATACCTTTTGATACAACATAATCACGAGTCAATTAATTGAGCTCCAATCAGACTCTGCATAATAAGGGAACATAGTCTAGTTCTAGAAAATACAACTGGATTTCAATCGAAACCCTTAAAAGAACTTGAATAAATGTGATTGTTACCAAATATACGATGTGGAATTGTGGATAACGTAGAAATCACTACAGATCAAGAGCAACTCTGAACCTATCGAAACTGCGATTAAACCACTCGGTTTTTGTGTGTGTTTTTGTATGTGTGTTTGAGAGAACAATGGTTTTGTTAAGAAAACGATATGTGTTAATGTGTATGTGTTTCTCAACCGTTCAAATTAAATGAGGATTTGAAACTTGCGATTCTTTTGTTAATGACCGTAAATGTTGATTGAAACTCGATTGAATTGACAACTATCTGTATTAATTATTCAATGTTTGACAAAGTGTTTTCTTAGTTTGTTAGTCAAATATTAATAAAAAGGTTTAAAACAAATAATAATAGTCGTGTAATGTTTTGTACTTTCTAAACATAAGATTGAATATGAGACTGACACATCAACAAAATTTAATGGTGCTAGCTTTAAAGGACTTGTACAAAACTCTCTTATATTAGAGAGTATAGATAGATGGGAATCATGTTTTAAACTTCTCACGCTACTGGCTCATCTTTTTCACTTCAACCTTATCAAAAGAAAAAACAAAGCCTGACATCTTGATAAACCAATATGCTCATACATTCTAAAAAAAGAATGAAAAAATAGTTATCCAACCAAATGAAGATGAATCTTCACGCTTCTCTATTTGGTAAACCAATATCCTTGGTAAAATGAAGATAACAACCAAAATATTTTTTCCTTTCTAACATTCCATATTAGATTTCAACCAGAAAAATCTCAAACCAAAAATATATTTGTCATTTCCATAGATCATATCGAGAAGTAGATCTGAAATAAGAGAGGTAAAATTCATAAATGGAGATCATCTTCTTCAACTCCAGTGACGACTATAAACTAGTTCCTGTCGCTAAGAACCAACTCCGGCAAGACTTATGAACCTATTTTGCAAACGGAGAGCCAACACCGACTGCGAGTATGAACTTCCTCCAACAAAGGTTATGAAGCATCAACAAATATGAATGAGACAAAAGCTGTAAATCATGAAGGGAAGAGAAGTGTTTATTGGTTGTAATATGAAATTATTGAGAGTGAAGGAAAGATAAATAAGAGAATGGTTATTGATAGATATCCCTCACCCCTTCTATGATACTATGGGTCTACTAACACATATTCTTTTCCATAGTAATGTACTGTTATCAACCAAACGGATGTATTATGAAGTGATTCCATTCTTTTGATTCCATTCCACTTAACTAAACAGGCCCTACAAACACCCTACTAATCAAACTTTAAAACTAAATTCTAGGTAATGAAAAACTTCAGTAACATGGGTGTATCCTCAGTTGTGTTTCATTCTATCATAATGAACATATTTACGTCAATTATACATGTCGACATCTAATCTACTGGTCTGGCGAAATAACTTTTGTTTGACATATTTCATTGGTTTTAACAACACATGAACACCCGACTTACAACCCATACATTAATAAGCTAAAAAAAAGAACTAAGCCAGAATTATTAAAAGCAAGTAGTTAATTAATCATATTATCTTGAAAAGTATTCACATGATATATGATTCGGTACTGATAATTATGATGCCAATGTAAAACCTAAGACATAAACTCAGGGGCGTACCTATGCCTTGGCCACCTGTGGCACTTTCCACACATAGATTTTCCATGTGAAGTAAGACGGATTTGGCCTATATAACTCGATTTCAGGTAGTAAACTGGTAAAATATGCTCAAGAATGAAAAGTATGAGATATTAGTTTAAAGTATGTGAAGAAAATCTTAATAAGATAGAATCAAACAAGATAGAAACTCAGAATCAAAACCTTTCATAAATAAACAAGTTCAAAGATTAAAACAAGATAGAGATCACTACAGCTAATATGATATGATCCTATTATCTAAAGTGATAATAGTTTTACAAAGATAAAGAACAAAAAATGATCTGGGTTACATGATTTGAAAACGAGATAGAAACACTCATAAACACACACAGATGAAAAACCCAGATAGCTCCAATAATGGGAGCGTCTAGGGTTATATGAGAAACAACAGAGCCGTTATAGGGCTTGGATGGGCTTGGACAATAAACATGGGCTTGAGTTGTCATGGGTTGAGATCTTCTTCACTTTGGCAGCTTGAGTCCTCCAAGCAATGAGCAGCAATCAACCAAGGTCCAAAGAAGTAACTGAAACAATAAAACAAACACAATAAGTCCCTGAGAGTTAATTAAAGTATCTGATTAGGTCCAAAAAATTAACAACCCCCCTTAATCAGATACCTTATAAAAATTAAGCATTCCAAGTTTTTTCACAAGGATATTGTGTTCCAATGTATCCAGACCTTTGGTGAGGATATCTGCTATTTGATTAGCAGAATCTACCTTACAAGTTTTAACTACACCATTTAGAATTTTTTCCCTTACAAAGTGCAAGTCAATTTCTAAATGTTTAGTCCTTTCATGAAAGACTGGATTAGCAGCTATCTTGATAGCTGAGTTACTGTCACAGTACAAAGTTACAGGCAAAAGGTTTTCACATTGTAAATCTTTTAAAACCTTAAGAATCCAGATAACCTCACTGGTCACTGAAGCAAGAGCTCTATACTCTGCTTCAGTGGAAGATTTGGAGAGAGTATTTTGTTTTTTACTCTTCCAAGATACAAGATTACTGTTAACAAACATACAATAATCAGTAACAAATATTCTAGTGACAACACACTTAGCCCAATCAGCATCAGATTAAGCATTAAGAAAAATACCAGATGTCTTCTTAATGTGAATGCCCAAACCTTGAGAATCTTTGAGATATCTTAATATCGTGAAGGCTATCTTAAGATGAGATTTCAAAGGAGAGTGCATGAATTGACTTAGGCAGTGTACTGCATAAGATATGTCAGGTCTGATATTGGTCAAGTAGATAAGCTTACCCATTAGCTTCTGATAATCAACAACATTATCAAGAAAAGGATCATCAATAGTGGGCTCATTAGATATAGCAAGTTTAGTAACCAAAGGAGTGCTAGCAGGTTTACAAGCAAGCATACCATACTCAGAAAGAAGGTCCAACACATATTTCCTTTGATTCAAGCAAATGCCACAATCAGTATCAACAACCTCAATACCCAAAAAATATTTCAACTTTCCTAAGTCCTTAATCATAAACTTAGTTTTCAGAAAGGTTTTAAACTTCTCAATCTCAACAATGTTATTCCCAGTAATAATGATATCATCAACATACACAAGTAAGGCAAGAAAGATATTACCAAGAGACTGTATAAGGAGTAATCAGATTTACATTGAATAAAGCCATTTTCATTTAAGACAGCAGTAAGCTTAGCATTCTATTGCCTAGGAGGTTGTTTAAGCCCATACAATGATTTTTTAAGCCTACAAACCATGTTCTCACCACCAGGAAGATATCCTTGGGTGGTTTCATATAAACAGTCTCATTAAGGTCACCATAAAGAAAAGTATTGTTAATATCAAGCTGGAAAACAGGCCAAGATTGCACAACAGCAAGATTAAGTAAGCATCTAACAGTAACCATTTTAACAATAGGAGCAAATGTTCCATCAAAGTCAATACCTTCTTTTTGACCAGAACCTCGGGTAGCAACCCTAGCCTTGTATCTTTATATTTCATCACTAGACTTAAACTTGAGTTTCTAAACCCATTTACTACCTAAGGCCTTTCTACCCTTTGGTAGTTTAACAATTTCTAAAGTATCATTCTCAAGAAGGGCTGCAAGTTCAGAATTTATAGCATCAACCCAATAAGGATTTTGAGAGGCTTCAAAAAAATTCTTTGGTTCACTGTTTTTGTTAAGTTGAGTGACAAAACAGAAGTTCTCATGATTAAGTTTTGAATAAGTCACAAACTTTTCAAGACCATAGTTAACTTTGGAATTAACCACAAAATCATTATAGTGTTTTGGAAAAATAGAGGGCCTGGTAGACCTTCTAACACCCTGAGTAGAAGTTCTTAGATTTTGATCCAAGTGACCTTCAGATTCATTGTTATCATCAAGTGTTGTTGCCTCCTCTTCTAACCCAGCTTCAATATCATTATTGTTATGAGCATCATCCCCAATATTTGGAGAATAAATAGTGTGCATATTGTTCCCTTGATTGGGAGAGTGGCTACCCTCACTATGTGACTCATGGTCACTATTATGACTAAGTGTTACTCTCTCATCATCATCAGGTAGCTCAGGGTTATCTAAATCAAAAAATTTAACAGATTTTTATCTTGACAAACACTAGGGACATTAGACTCATCATGCTTGTTTTTAGAGACAGAATCCTTAAAAGGAAATACAGACTCAAAAAAACTTACATCTTTAGAGACAACGAATTGATTTCAATCAAGACTAAAAAGCATGTAGCCCTTTTGAGAATTAGAATAACTCATCATAACACATTTTTCAGATCTATCAGACAGTTTATCATGACTATTTAAAATAGTAGCAAAGCACAAACAGCCAAACATTCTGATAAGAGAGAGATTAGGACAAGTATTGTAAATCATTTCATAAGGGGACTTTCCATTTAACACAGAAGAGGGTAATCTGTTAATGAGAAAAGTAGCAGTTAGAATGCATTCAGACCAATATAAAGGAATTCCTCCCTGAAACATAAGACTCCTAGCCACATTTAAAAGGTGTCTATGTTTCCTTTTAGCCACCCCATTTTGCTGTGGGGTATAGGCACATGAAGTTTGATGAAGTGTGCTATTGTTGTTACAAAACTTGTTGAAAGTTTGGTTAACAAATTCTGTACCATTATCACTTCTAAAAACTTTAATGTTTCTTTTAAACTGATTCTTAATCATTTTATAAAACATATCAATAAAAGTGACAACTTCATCCTTGGACTTAATGAGATATACCCAAACAGCTCTGGTAAAGTCATCCACAATAGTCAGAAAGTATCTATGGCCAGTATGACTTGTCACCTTATAAGGACCCCATAAATCAAGGTGAAAAATGTCCCCCAAACACTTGGTCTTATGGTCACTCAAAGGAAAAGGCTTTTTGGTTTGTTTGGCTCTTTTATACACTTCACAATAATCATATTTATCATGTTTATCAATTTTCAAGGTATCCTTTAAGGTGTCTAAGGCAGGGTCTGTAGGGTGGCCAAGCCTGCAGTGCCAACCATAGTAAGATAGAGAACAAACAGGGACAATTTGACTAGCATTACTCTTAATACCTTTAGTATCTTAGTAGTATAAACCACCACACTGATTACCAATCCCTAGAATGTTTCTCAGATTCAAATCCTGATTCAGGAAAAGGCATTTATTTTCATCAAATACCACAAAAATCTTATTGTCCTTGGCTAATTTATGCACAGAGATCAAAGTAACACAGTACTCAGGTATAACCAACACATCAAACAAGACAAGGCCATTTCCCAATTTTAGATTTCCAATCTTAGATATGAAAGCTTCAGTACCATTAGGATGACTGACTTTAATTTTAAGATGAGATATGTCAAACACATTATTTAATTTATTTTCATTATTAGTCATGTGTTGGTTTTCCCTAGAGTCAACAACTTTCCCATGTTGAGTCACTTTATAATAAATATTAGAACAAAAAAATTTCCCAAAGTTACCATTAAAAAATTTGCTAGAATTAAGATAAGTACGTGCCATATTGGCCAGCACTCCTTTTTCAGAACCAGTTTTCTCTTTGATAAGATAGAGTAAAGTAGAAAGTTGTTCATCAGAAAACATAGAGTTGGAGTTAGATCCAACAGAGTTGTTAGAAAAAAAAATTCCCTTTGGAATTTTTACCAGATTTCTTCTTCCCAAAATCAGCGGGAAATCCAATGAGTTTAAAACACCTATCAATAGTATGCCCATTGTACCCACAGTTTTCACATACCACTTCAGAATTCCCATTAGGTCTATAAGTATTAGGTCTATTGGCCATGTTAGGTCTAGGGTTACTATTATAGTTAGGTCTAAAGCCACCATTAGGTCTGAAAGTATTAGGGTTAACATTCTAGTGGCTTTGAAACACATTTCTGGTGGGCCCATTTAAAAGAAAAGCAGAAGTCTGATTCCTTTGAGAGGTACCAGACAAATTGCCAGAAGCAACTCTGTGAGACTCCTCACTAAAGATGATGGCATAAGCACCTTTGATATCTGGTAAGACCTCTCTAGAGAGAATATAACTTCTAATGGTCATATAATAGTCATCAAGACCCATTAAAAATTGCATCAACTTCAACAACTTGTTATGATTCTTGAATTCATTAGTAGCAGCACAAACACAATTAGGAAGTTCAACCATAGCATCATACTATTTCCATAAAGCATTCAAACTATGACAATATTCAGACAAGTTGGAACCATTTTGTTTTAAGGTGTTAATTTTATGATGAAGGTTAAATATCACAGACCCATCAACCTTATGATAGGTTTCTTTTAAATCATTCCAAACATGCTCAGCTTTCTTAGAGAAAATTTGACCAAGAAACAATTCATCAGATATAGAATTAAGAATCCAACCTAACACCACAGCATTGACTCTGTCTCATTGTTTT
Source organism: Glebionis coronaria (assembly GCA_025667525.1). Lineage (NCBI taxonomy): Eukaryota > Viridiplantae > Streptophyta > Magnoliopsida > Asterales > Asteraceae > Glebionis > Glebionis coronaria. Next base: position 209,010,668 of record CM046880.1, on the reverse strand, counting down.
CCTAACACATCATTAGTTAGGGATCTTCTACAAGACCCATTTATGAAACCAGTTTTATTTTTTCCTTCCAAAGCCAAAAGCATAGCATTAGACAAAATTTAATAGTTCTCAGTTCCTCTGAGTTTAATAGAAATCACTGTCAATGTGGCAGAGTCATTTAGGTGAAGGTGCAAAGGGTCACTAATGTCAAGTTTACTGATCAAGGTGACAGATTCTTCCCCAATCTGGTCATCTTGTTGTTCAGTGTCTGTGTCACCATGAACACTAGTCATGGTGAGCAATCACAGAAACCAAACCCCCCAAAAAAGAACTTAATCAAAGTCAACAAAGTTCCTAGGCTTCCAAACCACTCAAGGGTGGCAGGTCAAGGGCAAGACAAAGATTAAGGGTCCAAATAAATAGAATACCCCGACAACAAACAAGCCAGCAAAAAGATAGAGTAATAATTACAATATCCACAAAAAACAGCCAAAACACGTATATGAGAGTGAATAATCAGATAATCATCCACCAACAAAAAAGGAGAGAGAGAAGAGGTGTTAAAGTGCATACATAAAAGCACAATCAAACTGCTTCTTCTAGATTCACTTAGTCTAGAAGAAACAGAACCTCCCTACCAAACCCTAATTTAAAAAATTTAAGATAAGTAGAATCAGCAACAGATCTAAGCAATAGATCAAAGGAGAACCTTCCCTGCAACAAAAACAAGATTAGAACATAAAGAATATTGAAACCCCCAAAAAAGTTTTGAAATCCTAAAATTAAAAAATTAATTTTAAGACCAATTAAGAAGAAAAAGTATAAAAACCTTTCAAATCTAGCTATCTCAATAGCAGATCTATCCAAAAAAACATATCAATTTTAAAAACCCCCAAATATTTTTGAAACCCTAAAAAATTTTTTTTAACGATTTCAGAGCAACCAGGCTCTGATACCATGAAGAAAATCTTAATAAGATAGAATCAAACAAGATAGAAACTCAGAATCAAAACCTTTCATAAATAAAAAAGTTCAAAGATTAAAACAAGATAGAGATCACCAAGCTAATCTGGTATGATCCTATTATCTAAAGTGATAATAGTTTTACAAAGATAAAGAACAAAAAATGATCTGGGTTACATGATTTGAAAACGAGAGATAAACACTCATAAACACACAGATGAAAAACCCAGATAGCTCCAATAATGGGAGCGTCTAGGGTTATATGAGAAAAAATAGAGTCGTTATAGGGCTTAGATGGGCTTGGACAATAAACATGGGCTTGAGCTGTCATGGGTTGAGATCTTCTTCACTTTGGCAGCTCGAGTCTTCCAAGCAATGAGCAGCAATCAACCAAGGTCCAAATAAGTAACTGAAACAATAAAACAAACACAATAAGTCCCTGCGAGTTAATTAAGGTATCTGATAAGGTCCAAAAAGTTAAAAGTATAAGCTTAAAATCGATCAGTATAGCCGTATGAAATAAGTTAGAAAACTGGGTTATATGGTGTTAGCTAGGCGAAGAAGAAGATTACACTTTTAAGTAATTCACACACTTGCCCCTAAAGTTTCTAAATATTTTATAATGTCTTATATTTTTTATTTTTGTTCAAAAAAAGTAAAATGACAAAAGTAGCATTATTAACCATTGTTTTAGAACATTTAAACAACATTTAGGTTGGTCAGAAGACACTGAGCGTATTTACACATGCTAGTTATCGTAAGAATTTTCAAAGAGGTTGCAATGAAATTAGTGTCATAAATTTGGTATCATCTATTATTTCTAAGCTTCAATAGTGTTTGATTTCTTTTAGCTTTTACATGTATATTTTTCCTTACGTGTCTTGGTGTTTTCGAGTTTCAGGACGGTGATGCGTACATACTAAGTATGTGATAATTTGTTATAGTCTAATCGAAGTAGATGTACTAGTTTGTATTTGATTTTGTTTAATACCGTACGTTTTAGTTCATATTCCGTATTAAACTTGAAGTAAAAAAAACATTTGTGCCACACATGTTAAAAATACATGGATCTGCCACTGATGACTGTGTGCATTTTTTAGTTGAATAGCATTAAATGGTATAAACGTTTCAACATCAGTTGAACATATTGTCGCAAAATAAGTTGCAGCAGCATCGCCGCATATACGTATGCCCAATCTCAATCTAAAATAAAGAATGATACCCACATTTAAAAGAAAAGTAGAAGTCTGATTCCTCTGAGAGGTACCAGACAAATTGCCAGAAGCAACTCTGTGAGACTCCTCACTAAAGATGATGGCATAAGCACCTTTGATATCTGGTAAGACCTCTCTAGAGAGAATATAACTTCTAATGGTCATATAATAGTCATCAAGACCCATTAAAATTGCATCAACTTCAACAACTTGTTATGATTCTTGAATTCATTAGTAGCAGCACAAACACAATTAGGAAGTTCAACCATAGCATCATACTATTTCCACAAAGCATTCAAACTATGACAATAATCAGACAAGTTGGAACCATTTTGTTTTAAGGTGTTAATTTTATGATGAAGGTTAAATATCACAGACCCATCAACCTTATGATAGGTTTCTTTTAAATCATTCCAAACATGCTCAGCTTTCTTAGAGAAAATTTGACCAAGAAACAATTCATCAGATATAGAATTAAGAATCCAACCTAACACCACAGCATTGACTCTGTCTCATTGTTTTCCTAACACATCATTAGTTAGGGATCTTCTACAAGACCCATTTATGAAACCATTTTTATTTTTTCCTTCCAAAGCCAAAAGCATAGCATTAGACAAAATTTAATAGTTCTCAGTTCCTTTGAGTTTAATAGAAATCACTGTCAATGTGGCAGAGTCATTTAGGTGAAGGTGCAAAGGGTCACTAATGTCAAGTTTACTGATCAAGGTGACAGATTCTTCCCCATTCTGGTCATCTTATTGTTCAGTGTCTATGTCACCATGAACAATAGTCATGGTGAGCAATCACAGAAACCAAACCCCCCAAAAAAGAACTTAATCAAAGTCAACAAAGTTCCTAGGCTTCCAAACCACTCAAGGGTGGCAGGTCAAGGGCAAGACAAAGATTAAGGGTCCAAATAAATAGAATACCCCGACAACAAACAAGCCAGCAAAAAGATAGAGTAATAATTACAATAACCACAAAAAACAGCCAAAACACGTATATGAGAGTGAATAATCAGATAATCATCCACTAACAAAAAAGGAGAGAGAGAAGAGGTGTTACAGTGCATACATAAAATCACAATCGAACTGCTTCTTCTAGATTCACTTAGTCTAGAAGAAACAGAACCTCCATACCAAACTCTAATTTAAAAAAATTAAGAAAAGTAGAATCAGCAACAGATCTAAGCAATAGATCAAAGGAGAACCTTCCCTGCAACAAAAACAAGATTAGAACATAAAGAATATCGAAACCCCCAAAAAAGTTTTGAAACCCTAAAATTAAAAAATAAATTTAAAGACCAATTAAGAAGAAAAAGTATAAAAACCTTTCAAATCTAGCTATCTCAATAGCAGATCTATCCAAAAAAACATATCAATTTTAAAAACCCACCAATATTTTTGAAACCCTAAAATTTTTTTTTACGATTTCAGAGCAACCATGCTGTGATACCATGAAGAAAATCTTAATAAGATAGAATCAAACAAGATAGAAACTCAGAATCAAAACCTTTCATAAATAAACAAGTTTAAATATTAAAACAAGATAGAGATCACCAAGCTAATCTGGTATGATCCTATTATCTAAAGTGATAATAGTTTTACAAAGATAAAGAACAAAAAATGATATAGGTTACATGATTTGAAAATGAGAGATAAACACTCAGAAACACACACAGATGAAAAACCCATATAGCTCCAATAATGGGAGCGTCTAGGGTTATATGAGAAAAAATAGAGTCGTTATAGGTCTTAGATGGGCTTGGACAATAAACATGGGCTTGAGCTGTCATGGGTTGAGATCTTCTTCACTTTGGCAGCTCGAGTCTTCCAAGCAATGAGCAGCAATCAACCAAGGTCCAAATAAGTAACTGAAACAATAAAACAAACACAATAAGTCCCTGAGAGTTAATTAAGGTATCTGATAAGGTCCAAAAAGTTAAAAGTATAAGCTTAAAATCGATCAGTATAGCCGTATGAAATAAGTTAGAAAACTGGGTTATTCACAGTTATCCCGTATGGTGTTAGCTAGGCGAAGAAGAAGATTACACTTTTAAGTAATTCACACACTTGCCCCTAAAGTTTCTAAATATTTTATAATGTCTCATATTTTTTGTTTTTGTTCAAAAAAAGTAAAATGACAAAAGTAGCATTATTAACCATTGTTTTAGAACATTTGAACAACATTTAGGTTGGTCAGAAGACACTGAGCGTATTTACACATGCTAGTTATCGTAAGAATTTTCAAAGAGGTTGCAATGAAATTAGTGTCATAAATTTGGCATCATCTATTATTTCTAAGCTTAATAGTGTTTGATTTCTTTTAGCTTTTACATGTATATTTTTCCTTATGTGTCTTGGTGTTTTCGAGTTTCAGGACGGTGATGCGTACATACTAAGTATGTGATAATTTGTTATAGTCTAATCGAAGTAGCTATACTAGTTTGTATATGATTTTGTTTAATACCGTACGTTTTAGTTCATATTCCGTATTAAACTTGAAGTAAAAAAAAACATTTGTGCCACACATGTTAAAAATACATGGATCCGCCACTGATGACTGTGTGCATTTTTTAGTTGAATAGCATTAAATGGTATAAACTTTTCAACATCAGTTGAACATATTGTCGCAAAATAAGTTGCAGCAGCATCGCCGCCGATACGTATACCCAATCTCAATCTAAAATAAAGAAGATACCCACATTGCTTCGACTTCGGACTCTTGGTGACCAGGTGGACATGTTACGTTCCAGCTAAGATTGGCATCTAAACAAACATGTATGAACATGCTAAAAAAATTTATCAGATCCCTAAAACCTTTTAACACACAATATCCGCTTAAACAATTTCCTTGTTAACCGTGTGTTCTGAAAAATATGGATGTATAGTCATCATATTTGATGGATGTCATTTTTATCCACTACATTTCATAGTTTTATTTTGTTGCTCTTATAAGGTTGTACATAATTTTACATATTATTGCTCAAAAGATCCGTGTATGAGGTCATACACTTCTACTGGCTACTTGTGAATCAGTAATAGCGAAGACAGTATACTAAAGGCAATGGCTAAAACTAAAGACCAGTAACAATTATCTACACAAATTGCTAGAGAAGAAAAGGAAATCTAACCTTAGAGCATGAAATCCTAATTGTGAGCTCTTTAATATGACTAACTTTTAGTATAAATCCTTTAAGCCTATCTTCTTCTAAGGAACCTTGCATATGATGGGCAGTTCTGGAATTATCAAGTTTATCAGATGGATCTATTGTCTAAACATATAAGTGGCCTATTTCTATTTATTTCGGCATATGAAGTTAAATAATTTGTCTGCAAATCACCTCCTAGTAACCAAGCTACCCATCTTGTCACCTTAATGAAAAAAACATGAAAATTTGTATGGACCAATTGTTTTTTCTATCAAAGTATTGGATCCTATTCAACGAGGTATATTGAAAACTAAAAAGGTGCATTTCATTTGTTAACGAACATAGCATATCGGGGAAGATTTTTTTTCACGTGTGTATTATAGAACATAGAATCACTCGTTTCCAGAATGCAAATCTATAACCTTGAGACGTGAATAACTACTTAATATGCGCTCTCTTAATATAGGTTATTCCTTCTGATGTCAAAACCCGATATTAAAGATATCATACCTGATTACGCAACAAAACTGTGATTACTGTTCCTGTAAAGTATGTTAATAGACCACATGTTTCTTAAAGAATACCAAAATAACATCTATACATTAAAATAAACTCACGCATGTACATGCTATATCTCTGCTTTTTCAATAGCGTGTGCTGACTATTCGTTGGTTCTAATAAACTCCTGCAATTTAACAGCAAGTTCATTCCATAAAGCATAATCTATCTTTAGTCCCCTCAAAAAAGTAAGTTTCTTAAAACTCTCTATCTTCACTCCCCTCAAAAGAATAAGTTTTTTAAATAGTAAGTATAAATACCGATCTAATTTTTTCTAAAGAATTGTAAAATTGTTTGAAAATGGGTCGACTGGGTATCGGGCACATACTCCAAGAACTGCATCTGGAGTGTTTGACATATCAGAAATTAGATCAGTTGTTTATTAGACCGTCTCCAGGTATGCACCTGGTGTTTCGGTGTAAAAAATCATCTTTATCCAAGACACGTAATCTGGTTTCGTATTTGGTGTGCACAACTCCAATGACATTGTAGCTCACTATATCAAACATAATCAATTAGATGTTATTACATTATTATCAACAAACATTTTTATTCATCTATTTCTTTTTAGTTCAGTTTACCATTTCTAGTTTAGTAAAAAAGTTGAAAAAATGACCAACAGACTAATCGATGGGATTTGAGACTTTCTTGGCCTGAGATTTCCCCTTCCTGAGTCTTGTAGGATCGATATAAGGTTTAACTCACACACGTTAAATTCAGCCTCAAAAAGTACAGGTATTTAATTCAAAGACTTTTAAAAAATTATTAATTTGTAGTCTTCAACCTGAGATTTATCTATATTATGAAAAGTACGCCACTCACTTATCTGGAACTAAATTAAAGTTACTACAAACCAACATTGGTATATCTACACCGGCAGCTATCTTTTCCAATCCTTTTTGCAGTATGTGAACCTTCAGCATTTGCAAACCAAGCACATTTTGTAAATATCATTGTTACTAAAGTAGGTCCTTGAAAAGTTTAAAGGGGAGTAATTGTAAAACCCGCAAATATTCCTAGAATACTACGTACATGAAATTACGTAAAAATTTAAAAATTAGGATTTACGTATATATGATACGTTTTGAGAATGTTTAATATATTTATTACGTATATTATTTTAGCATGACAAGAACTAAGTATACTATTATTATTATTAATATATTTTATGTAATCACGAATTACATATATATTAAAACACGACATTTAAAAACACATGAACGCGCGTACGTATTTAAATAAAAGCGAATACACACGAATATGGTTTGTAGGTGATTAAACACGATAAGTAATTACGAATATAATTATGTACGTATAACATGAATAATTATAATAATTAAGATTTACGACAATTAAAACACGACTACGCGTAGTATTTTACAAGTCACGAAAAAAATATATAAAACAAAGTAAGGCTGCTGTTGGGCGGATTAGCTAAGGAATGGCCAGTTGGGCCGAAGCCAAATAAATGAAAGACCAAACCGTCCCTCAAACAAAATAAAACCGGAAGGAATGTTTTTTTTTCTTTTATTCAGTCGACACCAATTCCCGATCCAAAAACAAAACCCTAAAACTAAAACAAGCAACGATCATTTTTTTTATCTTTCTTCTCCTGCCGTCACTTTCAACATCAACAAACAAGGAGAAGATCGTGAGTTAATCCCAGGTTCTAGGTTGTTTGTGGTTCGTGCCCTATACTCCTAAACCCTAAACGAAATTCAGGTAATCATTAAGCTATTGTTCTTTTAATTCGTTATGGGTAATTAATCAAGAATCTAATAAAACAGATTTGATAACATGTTATAAGGCGTGGGAATTAATCAAGGCTGTAGGTTTATGTCGGGTTGTCAGTTTACACACAAAACCGAGACCATCCTGGGTCTCGGTGGTGATTAAATGCCACCACCCGCAACCCTAACGGTGGCAGTGGGGGTTTTGTTCTGACGGTGGAAACAGCGAGAAACCAGGGGAAACCACTGGCTACGGCTAGTGGTATGTTGGTTCAAGCAGTGGGAACCGAGACCACCCAGGTCTCGGTGGGAATTAAATACAGCCAGGGGAAACCGGCTGTTGCCGGTGGTAACAGTACAACTGCCAGGGGAAACTGGCAGTTAAGGTTGTGTTTGGTTTTGGGTTTTAGACAGGTTTAAGGGACCGTTTGGTTAACAGTTTAATAAAGAAAAAAATAAAGGGCTGTTTGGTTCGGTTTTAAATAAACGCAACACGTTTTCCACGGGATTTCACGGGTTTGATTTACGACACGTTTCCATAAAATAATACATGGGTGCGGACTATTATTTTACAAGTTTAGTTAGCTTTACATGTGTATTAATTTACAAGGTAATTAATTTAATGAAACATGACATATAAGTACAAGATTATTTATTTACAAGTTTGATTAAATTAATTTGACAAGTTAATAATTAATTTAATTATAATATGACTTAGGTTATATTAATACTAAATATTAATACATGTTTTAACCTAAGTATTATTACTTTTTTTTTAATTAAATCATGTTACATTTAATTAAATACTTTTAACATATAGTTTATTTGTATTACATGAAATAATTATAAACTATGCTAATTTATGACATGACTTAGAATATTAATCAGTAAACACTTAAGCTTATATTATGAGGTTAATAATCCCGTTTATTTCTATTTATGGAAACTTTCTATTTTAAGAAACCTGCTATTTTTAAAAAGTTACTTGTTATTACACAACATGTATAATAATACAAGAAATACAAGTAATACTTAATCAAAATAGACTGAATACATGATAGACACAGCATAACGTTAAAATCAGTAAAACAAGACATGAATATATAAAACAAGCTAAGACACGATATAAAATCAGTTACGTACTCAGTAATCAGAATACTTATGCACGTATACTATTTATGTAGCATTAGTGAGATCGAAGTAGGACTCTTTTCCGTTCGTCTTCTTCGTTCACTGGACTCAAGGTACGGATTTTCCGTCCTTTCAGTAAGGACTTCCTTTCTATGCATGATTAGGATTTCCCATCTTCAGCCAAATGTTTTCCCCAGTATATGTTTAAGCTTATCAGTAATCATGTTAATAATTAAATAAATTGCCTGAGCATTATATACAAGCATGATCAGTTTATGTACTAGTTACGGAGGTACCGTAACCACGGCACTAGAGGCACCGGTGTCGTGACTCACATGCAGGAGAGTGATATCCTGCATCGTCCCACTCATGTTCAGTTTGGCCATTTTTATATGTATGTTTAGTGGGGCGTATGGATGCATCCTAGGCTTATATGTGTTACAAGTTATCAGGGTGAATGTGGTGTGTGCTCTACATCCTTCACATTGGAGCTGAATCCCTCCACCCAGCACAGTTATTTAGAGGTCACCCCTCTACAGCATGACGAGGACACCCCTCTATGTATTCATGCAACATTTGTTACAGCTCATGACCTATATATGCTCTTGGCAATTAAAATACAGTAAATGAATGTTTTCAGAATTAATAGTTAAATTACAGTTTTCATGATTAACCAGCAGACTTTCAGTATTTACAGTATTTACATTAACATGAATATAAGACTTTTCAGAATAAACATGATACCAGGTTTTCCCAGTTTATTACATGATACCAGGTTTTCGCAGGACTTACATAATTCCACTGCACCTTCACTTTCATTATTATGATTTCATATTCAGCCTTTACTTATGCTATGATATTCCATGTTATTATATATATCCGCGCACTGAGCGTCTCGCTCAGCCGTTTTCTCTTTTCATGACCCCAAACGGCATGTACACAAGGTCAGGAGCATGGAAAGGTTATGCATAGGATGGGAGCTATCATATGTTTCTGTTTCATTTGCATTACTTTTACTTTATGCTATGTTTATGAGTTTATATTGGGGACCGATGTTTGATTCCGGTTATCCCTTATGGTCATGTAATGTTTTAGGACATTTACCTGATGCTTTGATATTATGCCATGATTATCCTGTGATATTCCATTTATCCAAATGGGGTGTTACAATTATGGTATCAGAGCCTGGTTTCGACCTGTAGGCTCTAAAACTTGACCTGTGACTAGTGGGTAGTCACCAGGACCTTCCTAAGCCAAACTCGTTATTCCACGCATAGATAATTCCAGAACCTTATTTCCTTAAACCATGATGTCTTCCATCAGATATATGTTACTAATATGGATTGATCAACAGTCATCCATACTTAGTACATGTCATTAGTTTTATGCATAATATCTCCTCATGAATTTTGTCTAGTAGGGACTAGACCACAGTAGTGCATACTTAGTCGCACGTTTTCTGTTAAATTCTTAGATAGTTGCCTCATTATTTATTTCATGCATTCATTTTATTTCATGCATTTATTTCATGCATCATTGTTACAGGAATTTTGACTAAGTATGGTTGGTACAGGACTGGCCTATTTAGTCGCATGTGTTTTCTTTCGAATTATTTTGTTTTGTGAACCGACCCATAGGCGTTCACTCATGTACATATCATCATAGTTCTTGACCATGCAATTTTTTTTGTTTAAAAAAACTGTTTTCATGCATTATGAACTTTTTCATGCATTATAAACCTTTTCATGCATCTGTTATGTTTATGTCACATCATATTATGTTAGAATTAGCATTTAGGTTGCATTGTTTTGCATTATGAAACGACTCATAGTCATCCACACCATCAATTCACAAGCTTATTTCATAACATTTCATGTACCCTCAATTATTGCTACGTCTCCTTATGTCAAGTATGTTTTCATACTATCATGGTCAACTTTGTTTTCATGCTGATTATGTTTAATGCTCCTTCTTGTTAATTTTGTCCCATGTTCCTTCATGATAATTTCATCTTTATGATGATTATGTTCCATGCCTCTTTATGAAAACTATGTTTTCATCATGTTGATCATGCCCTCATGCTAGACATGGATGGATTTCATTTAATCCTGCTTTTATGATAGTCATTGTTGGTTTTCATTAATCATGCTTTCATGCAAATCATCGTTTAATTTTGTTTTACCATCCTATTAGAATTTTAGTGTTCCCTTTATGCAACCAGAATGATGTCTACGCTGTTATTGCTAGGCTATCATGTCCCTCACTCCAGTTCGGTTTCCTGACCGTTTAAATAAGTTTTTCCCTTTTAAATCATGTCAGATGATTGACACCACAATGATCATCACATATGCATTTTGCATGAACTCCACGTATAGTATTCCATGTGTATTCCATGTACCATAGTCTATGTGTATTGCACGTACCATAATCCATGTGTATTTCACTTACCATACTCCATGAGTATTCGCTAGTCGATTCTCACTCATCTCAAGCGTTTCTCCACATGACATCTTTTACAAGATGCTGTTTACCATGTTGTTGCTATTTACATATCTGAAAACCCTACGAAACAAGGATGAAGACGGTAGATCAGAACCACCCGACTGAAAACATACTTCATCCACCAGACACTATTATTTTATTTCCATGCCAGTATCCTCTCAGTTTTTATGCCAGTTATCATTTAGTTTTCTTTTAGCAATACGAGGCCAATCCTGGCATTTTAACCACCATTATCATTATGATTACTCGTTATATGTCAAGACATCCGTCAAGACACATCATCTCGTGAATATGTATTGTAGACGCTTGTCATGATACCAGTCAAGACACATGTCACACATATACTTCTCAGGACATAAGTCAAGATACACGACTCATGCATAAATTCTAAACTCAACCTCAGTGATTCAAGGTACCTTTCCAAGGGTATACTTGTTCTGATATTCCATGTACAAATCAAGCCACTAAGATTTCAGCACCATCTCTAACTTACTGTTCATTGTTGGTCATGTAGTGTTCGTTTCGTATGAGACGGACGAAACACATTCAGTGAAATCTGTCACGTTTACTTCGTGTGCGAACACGACTCCTTCATTTCACGATTTCATATTCGGATATTCATGTCCATCTTAGAAGCCGTTATATCACCCAAGTATGTATAGACTTCCATTTCAGATTTATGACAAGACCTTCCATTATTCGTACCAGATTATATTCAGTAATGTTCAGATTCCTGAATACACTCAGCATTGGTTTTCCACCCGGAAAATCGGCGATTTTTTTTTTCTTCAGCCTTGCAAGCATGTGTTATTGGCTACGAAGAATTTCCTAGCTATTAATTATGACACGACTTTCGATATTCTTATCCATTAATCAGTCGATTACTTCAGAATTTTCTCAAATATATTACCAGAAGGAACTACCAAGTCTATCACCATTCATGACCATTTTTTTTCCAAGTATTATTCAGTCATTCAATCAACTCCCAGACTCTAAACACTTTTCAAGATCGATTTATTATCAGGCTATCAACAATTGTGAGTAAAAGAAAAGGACACTCCCGTGACTGTTCTTCACATACGTCATGGTCATTATGAATCCATGTTTGTGCCTTCAGTTCAGGAATGCCAACAGTAATTGGGGATTTGAGAAATCAAATTTTCATGAAATCTGGACAAGTCCGTTATTCTATTCATTTCTAGCATTATGATTTTCTTTAAGTTTAGAAGAGTACGAAGACCACCTTCACTCTATGTTGCAAGACTTACAACAGGAGAAATTCAAACTGAAATTTTCTGTACGTATGTAGTTGATTTCAGTGACACGGTGAATCACATAGTTTTCATGGTAAATTTTACCATGATTATGCCTACGCATAAGGGGGAAAATCCTACATCTAACTTATGTGTTCCAGAAAATCCTACGCTAAGAGAAGTCTAAATTTTACATAGACACACTGCTTTCCAATTCCCATGTATCTAGATCCTACCAAAATGTATCATGATCTTAACCACATTTTGGTGGAGAAACATGAAACAAGATGTAGTTATGTTCGTATCTAAATGCCTGACTTTTCAGCAGGTTAAGATAGAACACCAACACGCTTGCATTTATCTAAACCGTTAGAAATTTTGAATCGTAGTTCGATCATTTAACTTAGCCTACACGTTTTCTTTCATCCGAAAGGAGTACGCAGTAGAAGACTATCAGATATTTTCCAGCCAATGATCGTACGATTACACGACACTCTTTCAACTACCAGATCATATAAAGGTTTATGTTAGCATTCATTATTTGCGTTCACGTATGTATGAGTATTCCAGCTCTCAAGTTATGTCTCACGTTAGCATTCACGAATTTATCCACGTCTTTAGTTTTCTTTCATTTTCATGGTTGGCTTTTCACTTCCACGTTCATGACATCATTTACGTTCATGATCATATCATCTTACGAGTTACATTTCACTTTTCATTCTAGAAAGATTTTAGAAAACTTGAGAGACCAGACTCAAATTTAATATGACTTTAATCTTCAGACAAATATTTCACGTTATATTTCACGTCTTAGCTGGCATCATTAACTTTACCTACTTAGTTATTGCACGTCCACTATATGTTTCCATGTCACGTTTATCCTACGTCCTTATAGTACGTTCATGATATATTACACGTATTCTCATTCATACGTTCTCATATTTCATGTATCATATCTCCAAGTATCACGTTCACAATTACTCAAGTATCATGTTCACAATTGTTCACGTATCACGTTCATAATTGTTCACGTACTACGTCTCAATATGTCTCACGCATCAATGCTTTGTGTGTGCTTATACCAGTAAGTATGATATTTAGTATCATATCGTTTCATGTATCTTTTCATGTTATTTCTTATCCTATTTTCCTGTCATAAGTTCAGATATGTTCTTTTTCAGTCACTTCATGTTCCATGTTCCCTTTAGTCACGTCATGTTTCATGTTCTTTACGGTCACGTCACGTTCAGGTCCCTTCCAGGTTATCGTATCTCTAATTCGAGGACGAATTATTCTTTTAGAGGGGAAGAATTGTAAAACCCGCAAATATTCCAAGAATACTACGTACATGAAATTACGTAAAAATTTAAAAATTAGGATTTACGTATATATGATACGTTTTGAGAATGTTTAATATATTTATTACGTATATTATTTTAGCACGACAAGAACTAAGTATACTATTATTATTATTAATATATTTTATGTAATCACGAATTACATATATTAAAACACGACATTTAAAAACACATGAACGCGCGTACGTATTTAAATAAAAGCGAATACACACGAATATGGTTTGTAGGTGATTAAACACGATAAGTAATTACGAATATAATTATGTACGTATAACATGAATAATTATAATAATTAAGATTTACGACAATTAAAACACGACTACGCGTAGTATTTTACAAGTCACGAAAAAAATATATAAAACAAAGTAAGGCTGTTGTTGGGCGGATTAGCTAAGGAATGGCCAGTTGGGCCGAAGCCCAATAAATGAAAGACCAAACCGACCCTCAAAAAAAATAAAACCGGAAGGAATGTTTTTTTTTCTTTTATTCAGTCGACACCAATTCCCGATCCAAACACAAAACCCTAAAACTAAAACAAGCAACGATCATTTTTTTATCTTTCTTCTCCTGCCGTCACTTTCAACATCAACAAACAAGGAGAAGATCGTGAGTTAATCCCAGGTTCTAGGTTGTTTGTGGTTCGTGCCCTATACTCCTAAACCCTAAACGAAATTCAGGTAATCATTAAGCTATTGTTCTTTTAATTCGTTATGGGTAATTAATCAAGAATCTAATAAAACAGATTTGATAACATGTTATAAGGCGTGGGAATTAATCAAGGCTGTAGGTTTATGTCGGGTTGTCAGTTTACACACAAAATCGAGACCATCCTTGGTCTCGTTGGTGATTAAATGCCACCACTCGTAACCCTAATGGTGGCAGTGGGGGTTTTGTTCTGACGGTGGAAACAGCGAGAAACCAAGGGAAACCACTGGCTACGGCCAGTGGTATGTTGGTTCAAGCAGTGGGAACCGAGACCACCCAGGTCTCGGTGGGAATTAAATACAGCCAGGGGAAACCGGCTGTTGCCGGTGGTAACAGTACAACTGCCAGGGGAAACTGGCAGTTAAGGTTGTGTTTGGTTTTGGGTTTTAGACAGGTTTAAGGGACCGTTTGGTTAACAGTTTAATAAAGAAAAAAATAAAGGGCTGTTTGGTTCGGTTTTAAATAAACGCAACACGTTTTCCACGGGATTTCACGGGTTTGATTTACGACACGTTTCCATAAAATAATACATGGGTGCGGACTATTATTTTACAAGTTTAGTTAGCTTTACATGTGTATTAATTTACAAGGTAAGTAATTTAATGAAACATGACATATAAGTACAAGATTATTTATTTACAAGTTTGATTAAATTAATTTGACAAGTTAATAATTAATTTAATTACAATATGACTTAGGTTATATTAATACTAAATATTAATACATGTTTTAACCTAAGTATTATTACTTTTTTTTAATTAAATCATGTTACATTTAATTAAATACTTTTAACATATAGTTTATTTGTATTACATGAAATAATTATAAACTATGCTAATTTATGACATGACTTAGAATATTAATCAGTAAACACTTAAGCTTATATTATGAGGTTAATAATCCCGTTTATTTCTATTTATGGAAACTTTCTATTTTAAGAAACCTGCTATTTTTAGAAAGTTACTTATTATTACACAACATGTATAATAATACAAGAAATACAAGTAATACTTAATCAAAATAGACTGAATACATGATAGACACAGCATAACGTTAAAATCAGTAAAACAAGACATGAATATATAAAACAAGCTAAGACACGATATAAAATCAGTTACGTACTCAGTAATCAGAATACTTATGCACGTATACTATTTATGTAGCATTAGTGAGATCGAAGTAGGACTCTTTTCCGTTCGTCTTCTTCGTTCACTGGACTCAAGGTACGGATTTTCCGTCCTTTCAGTAAGGACTTCCTTTCTATGCATGATTAGGATTTCCCATCTTCAGCCAAATGTTTTCCCCAGTATATGTTTAAGCTTATCAGTAATCATGTTAATAATTAAATAAATTGCCTGAGCATTATATACAAGCATGATCAGTTTATGTACTAGTTACGGAGGTACCGTAACCACGGCACTAGAGGCACCGGTGTCGTGACTCACATGCAGGAGAGTGATATCCTGCATCGTCCCACTCATGTTCAGTTTGGCCATTTTTATATGTATGTTTAGTGGGGCGTATGGATGCATCCTAGGCTTATATGTGTTACAAGTTATCAGGGTGAATGTGGTGTGTGCTCTACATCCTTCACATTGGAGCTGAATCCTTCCACCCAGCACAGTTATTTAGAGGTCACCCCTCTACAGCATGACGAGGACACCCCTCTATGTATTCATGCAACAGTTGTTACAGCTCATGACCTATATAGGCTCTTGGCAATTAAAATACAGTAAATGAATGTTTTCAGAATTAATAGTTAAATTACAGTTTTCATGATTAACCAGCAGACTTTCAGTATTTATAGTATTTACATGAACATGAATATAAGACTTTTCAGAATAAACATGATACCAGGTTTTCCCAATTTATTACATGATACCAGGTTTTCGCAGGACTTACATAATTCCGCTGCACCTTCACTTTCATTATTATGATTTCATATTCAGCCTTTACTTATGCTATGATATTCCATGTTATTATATATATCCGCGCACTGAGCGTCTCGCTCAGCCGTTTTCTCTTTTCATGACCCCAAACGGCAGGTACACAAGGTCAGGAGCATGGAAAGGTTATGCATAGGATGGGAGCTATCATATGTTTCTGTTTCATTTGCATTACTTTTACTTTATGCTATGTTTATGAGTTTATATTGGGGACCGATGTTTGATTCCGGTTATCCCTTATGGTCATGTAATGTTTTAGGACATTTACCTGATGCTTTGATATTATGCCATGATTATCCTGTGATATTCCACATATCCAAATGGGGTGTTACAAAATACAAAGAAAGATTATTGGAAAGTTTAAAGGGGAGTAAACCAAGCACAATATGTGAACCTTCCCTGTAACAAAAGGTAGGTGATTCGCTCCAATAACAGGCAGATAATTTGTGTGTTCGTGTGCAATAACAGGTAGCTAATTTATGTGTTCCTGTGTAATACAAATTTAATTGGTAGCTAATTCGCTGCAATAACAGGCAGCCGATTTGCTGCAATATACAATAGGCAGGTAATTCGTGTGTTTGTGTGCAATAACAGGAAACTAACTGGCAGCTAATTGACTACCAACAACATACATATATTTGCATTGGTGTTTCCATGATATCGGCGCTCTCGGTTATTTCGTGATGTGAATATGCTTTTCACGTTACCTAAACATTATGCACGTTGGAGCAAAAAATGCATTTCACAGCAATCGTATATTCAAAAATATTACCTTATGGTCAAACAAAACGATTTTGACATAATAAAAAACTAAACGATTTTGACATAATCAAAACCCAAATTTCATTTGATAACTACAATAAATTCATAACGTAATTTGTACATGTGCTCTTGGAGGAATATACTTTTCTGAGACTTCAACCTTGAAGGTCTGTTAACTGAATTTTGGACTTCATTGGCTACTCTTTCAAAAGGATCTGTAATCTTACTATTCGTATTAGTAGATGATTTCATTAGACACGTCATATTTCATAAGATAAGTTAGTTTCGTGTCAACCACCCTATTCAAAACGTCATTCGCAATCCGATGAGTACGATAATCTGATTGAATATTGAGTTAATCTAGAAACCACAACAAAAGAAAATATGCATATTGTTGGGCCAATGAAAGTTTTAACTATGGCCCAGTCTAGATTTGTTTAAATTAGACTAAGTGTTACTGATCGCTGAGAGGACCAGCGACAGAGACCAGACCAGTGGAAGGCAAAGCCTCAGCTGGCACACCAGGAACATTCAAGTCAAAGACAACGTTAGAGAAGTTGAAGACAATCTGAAGTCATACTCACCAGCGATTATGGATAGCTGGGATGTAGAAGGAATGTGCTAGTGTTCAAGGTTCTCTGAGTTGACAATACTCAGAGATCACTTAAGAACCCTAGAAGTCTGAGACAAGCAAAGCTTGTCCAATCCTTTATAGTTTAGGAGGGAGAATCTACCAAGTGTTTTGAGCGGGACAAAACAAGAGATTCAAGATAAATCCTAGTACGACCTAGTGGGACAAAAGGTGAACAGTTGGCAGAACTGTTCACCTAAAGTTGTTTAAAGGTATGTCTCAATTTAGACATGCATTTAATACGTTGTACTCTTCCATTCATAAGGTGACACGAATTAACTACTCCCACTAAGGAAGCAACCTCGTACCACTATAAATAGGAGTGAGAAAGGAGAATTAAATCAACCCTTTTGCTTGGATAAATTATCTAATTTATTTCTCACTTTGGAACCGTTGAGCCCTTAGCTGTCTACTAGCGTCTCATTGGTTCCCTTGTAAACTTGAGTCTCGAATCTAGTTTACTTGTTCTAGGGTTTATTTCTTATTGTCATTCAACGAGTGTATTCATAGCACTTTGTAATACTTTGTTTATAACAATTAATAAAGCATTACGCGTTTGAAAAGTATTTCATTGTGTTTTCATGGTTATACGAGTTATAGTTTCAACAATTGTCATATTAAGGGACTTTCAATTGGTATCAGAGCGGTTTGATTTATAAAACATTTTATAAACCGTTCTTGTTTTTAAAATAAAGATCCTAATATGACTGATACTATACCTCCTCCACCCTTTGGTTAAACCAGTCAAGGTACCACTTCGACCACCGCACCGGCCACCACATCTACTACCATGCCTACACCAGTTGTGAGCACTGGTAATAATGATGATGACCTTCCCCAACTACTTGATGTTCGAGGGGGGTCACATGTATCCAATGTTCCAGCGTTTGATGAAGAAGATTTTTCAAGTTGGAAAAGTGAATTTCTTATATATTTAGATGGCTTAGAACCCTTCTTGATAGAAATCTTAGAAAATGGTCCCTATGTACCACTGGCCGTTTCCTCTACCCCTAAGAGACCCATTAAGAAGCCTGTTAAGCAATGGTCTCCAGCGGATAGACGTTTGGCTAACCAGGATAAGAGACTCAAAAGTATCATAGTCTCATGCCTACATAAGAACATTATGAAGTCCATCATTAAATGCAACTCTGCTAAGGAGATGTGGACTGAGTTAGTTCTAGGGTATGAAGTTCCAGAGGAAACAAAAGAAACCAAAATCCAAGCCCTTAGACTTAAGTTTAATGCTTTTAAAGCTTTGGAAACAGAAACTGTTGCACAAACTTATACTAGGCTTAAGATTTTGTTGAATGATTTGGGAAATAATGGAGTTGTTCTACCTAAGGTTGAGGTTAATGCTACATTTGTCAATAGTTTACCTAGAAAATGGCTTAGCCTAAATTAGACCTTAAGAGCAAATAATGCTATCAAAAATGATACTTTAGCCCAACTGTTTGGTAGATATAACTATGAAGAAGGGCTAATTGACTCCATTTACAAATCAAAGACTGATAGGTTTACCACCAATATCACTGGTTCAAAAGCTCTTGTTGCTAACCATTCTTTTCAGGACAACGACTCTTACATAGAAAGTCAAGAATTTCTTGATGAATTACATGCTGAGTTCCATGACAGAGCCCTTCTATCTGACCAAAAGAGGTACTACAAGAGATCTGGTAGAGTTGGAGCTGCAAAGGTTGATAAATCCAAGGTGTCATGCTACACTTGTGGAAAGACTGGTCACTTTCAGAAGGATTACTGGTCAAATAAAACCTCCTCTCCAAGCTTTCCTTCATCCAGCAACAACCACAGCAGCAAGAAGAAGTTTTCCACCTCACCTTTCAAGCAAACTTCCCACTCTGACTCACAGGGCAAGAAGGACTACAAAGTTAAGTACAAAGCCTTGAAAGCTGAGCTGTTAAAACTCAACCAGAAAGCTGATGATGCAGCGAAGAAAAAGGATGGTAAGAAGACTGAAAAAGGTCTAATTGGTGCTTCATTTGACTGGGATGATGAACCCCTTACATCTGAGGATGAAGGAACCACTACCGTCAGAGCCTTTATGGCTGTCGCTGATGAAGAACCTGCTGTGGGAAAAAGTGAAGCAAGATCTGGTCAATGGGTGGACATTACCATGAAAAAGGTACAAAGATTGCTATCTATGCCTGAAGGTCCTGATAGAGACCATGTCAGTGACTATACCTTGGTTGACCTCCACTTTGTGGAAGAGCAAAGAAAAAACCTGTTAAACAAATTTCATAGTCTTAAAACAGAGTTAAATCTTTGCCAATCTGAATTAACAAATCTTAAACCATTTGTGAATCTTGCAAATCAACTTCAAAATGAAGTAAGCAAATTATCCATTGAAAATGAGTCTTTATCTGATGAAAACACTGAACTCAGAAAAACCATTGAAAAATGGAATTTGGCTCAATCCACAGTGGAAGAAATAGCCACTGAATCCATACCAGGTGATGTGGTTCAGGCTATTGGGGGAAAGGGAAACCATATACCTGTACCCAGTGTTAAATTTGTCCCTTCAGATGTTTCTTCTCCATCTTCTACCTCTGTGGATGAGATAAACTCTGACAAGCAATCAGAGGTACCAGTCCTACCAAGACTCGCTGGTGCTAACCCATCTGATTCCTTGCTTGGCCCAAAACCTCCAACCAAAACCCCTGGGACTTCAATTCTCAAAGTCGCTGATAAAGCGAACAAAAAGGTTTTGTGGCCAAGGACTCCAACAAACCCACTCCCCCCCCTGAAGAGCTTTCACCCACCAAATAACTTCTCCTCACCTTGATGGAAGAAGTAAAGGGGTTGAAAGAACGAATCAACCCTAGAGTTAATAGTCCATCTATTAACTCTCTTGGTGAAGGATCTAGTAGCTCTAAGGGGAGAGCTTTATTCACGCCTTGCAAGCATTGCGGTTTCAAAAATCATTCTTCTGAGGATTGCTCAAAGAAACCAAAATGTATCACTAGCGAGTCTACTGAACACACCTCTAGAGAGCATGAGGAGATCATTGCTGTTCAAAGAACCAAAACTCAATTACGATAAAAAAAACTCCTCACAGGCCCTCTAGAAGAGCTGAGCCCAAACCCAGAGAAATTTCTCAGGGTTTTAGACAAAATCCCCCATGCAAGTACTGCATCTTCTTCGACCATCACTCTGATGAGTGCGAGCATTATCCCGGATGTGACATCTGTGGAAGTATGCGTCATGAACCCAGAGACTGCAACCAAAGAGGGGGAGGAAACCAGAGAAGGACCAATGTTGCTGGTCAGCGACAACATGGACCTACTAGAAAGTGGGTTCATCATAGAAACTAATCTGGCTTTGTTATATCTATGCAGGAATATCTGAAGAAATCTGTTTGGTATCTGGATAGTGGGTGCTCCAGACATATGACATGGGTTAAACAATATCTGCATAGATATAAAAAGGATTCTGGTCTAAAAGTAGTCTTTGGAGATGACTCCTCAGGGGCTACTGAGGGTTATGGCTCAGTAGATTGTAATGGAATAACCTTTACAAGGGTCGCTTATGTTAATGGACTGAAGCACAACTTAATCAGCATTAGTCAACTCTGTGATGCTGGCTTCAAAGTTCTGTAAAACTAAGACCCAAGGAACAATCTTCAATCAAAATGATGATGTTGTTCTAATTGCACCTAGAAGAAGGGATGTGTATGTCATTGACATGACATCATGTCCAAAAGGAACAAACACCTATCTCTATGCCAAAGCATCTGATAGTGAAAATTGGCTATGGCATAAGAGACTCTCCCACCTCAACTTCAAAAACATCAACAAACTGGCCAAGAATGATTTAGTAGCTGGGCTTCCCTCTCTGACCTTCACTAAAGACAGACCCTGCTCAGCCTGTGAGAAAGGGAAGCACCACAGAGCCTCATTTAAGACGAAACAATCATTCTCCATAAATAAGTGCCTCCATCTTCTTCACATGGACTTATTTGGACCAGTAAAACCTCAATCCCTTAATCACAACAAGTATACACTAGTCATTGTAGATGAATTCTCCAGATTCACATGGGTATTCTTTCTCAAAAGAAAGAGTAATGTTGCTGAAAGAATAATGTCCTTCATCAGAGAAATATAGAACTTCAATGACTGCAGAGTTAAGGGTATCAGAAGTGACAATGGCACTGAATTCAAGAATCATGCCATGGAAGCCTTTTGTGATGAAAAGGGAATATCACAGAACTTTTCTAACCCAGGCACCCCTGAACAAAATGGTTTCGCTGAAAGAAGAAACAGAACCCTCATAGAGGCTGCTAGAACCATGCTCAGCGAATCAAGACTTCCAAAACAATTTTGGGGTGAAGCTGTGAACACAGCCTGTTACACACAAAACAGATCCATTATAGTGAAGAGACACGACAAGACCTCTTATGAAGTGTATAGGAAGAGAGCCCCTGATGTAAGCTACTTCCATGTCTTTGGTTGCCCTGTTTTCATTCACAACTACAGAGATCACCTCGGAAAATTTGATGAAAAGTCTGATGATGGATTCTTTGTTGGCTACTCTCCCACCTCCAGAGCCTATATAGTATTCAACATCCGCAGATAAGAACTAGAAGAATCCATCCATGTCACCTTTAATGAAGCAGATGCTGTCATTAATCACACCAACACAGAAGAATGTGACATTGACTTCAATGAAGTTAAATCATATCCAGAGGATGATTTCTCAAATCCCAAGGAATCATCTAAGGCCTGTCGCAAGGACTTTCCTTATGTTCATGCATTTGATCCTCATTCAATCTCTGACATCACTCCAGAGGTTGAAAATGTTGAACCAATCACTCCACCCACTATAGTGATTGCTGATCTCATCGGACCAATCTCTCCCTTGATGAAGAGATTATGGATGAAGAAATAATTTGTGAAGATCCCCCAGCATTCATTGAACCTGCTGTGACTCCTGAACCCACAGAGACCCTTACTCCTCAATCCAAATGGAGCAAGAACCAAGATATTCTTCTGGTGAATATTCTTGGTGAACCCTCTGAGGGAGTCACCACCAGAGGCATATTGAGATCTTTGGAAATCGCCTCAATGAATGAATGCCTTTGACTTTCTCTCTGAGGATAAACCTAAGAATGTGGCTGCTGCGCTTCTAGATGAAGGGTGGGTTGTTGCCATGCAAGATGAGTTGAATCAGATCAAGAGAAACAAGGTGTGGACTCTAGTAAAAGCTCCAGCTGGGAAACAAGTGGTTGGAACTAAATGGGTCTACAGAAACAAGAGGGATGAAGCTATCATGATTGTTAAAAACAAGGCTAGGCTTGTGGTGCTGGGGTATAATCAATCTGAGGGTATTGACTATGATGAAACATTTGCACCAGTAGCCAGATTGGAAGCTATCAGAATCTTCCTAGCCTTTGTAGCTTATATGGGGTTTATTATATACCAGATGGATGTGAAGAGTGCTTTCCTAAATGGTAAGCTTGCAGAGGAAGTATATGTCTATCAACCCCCAGGGTTTGGAAGCAGTGAGTATCCAGATCACGTCTGCAGACTTCACAAAGCACTCTATGGGCTGAAACAAGCGCCTAGAGCCTGGTATGAAACCCTATCAAAATTATTACTTGAAAATAAATTTGTCAGAGGTACCATTGATCAAACCCTGTTCACTTATAGGTCCAAGGGTGATGTCATTTTAGTACAGATTTATGTGGATGATATAATTTTTGGTTCAACCAGTATTACATTGAGCAAACAATTTGCCAAACTAATAACCAAAAAGTATGAAATGAGCATGATTGGGGAAGTAACCTTTTTCTTGGGTTTTCAAATTAAACAAAATTCAAAAGGAATTTCCATTTGTCAAGAAAAGTATGTTAAGGATTTGCTCAAGAAGTATGATCTGTCTGATTGTGCATCAGTGAAATGCCCCATGCTTCCTCCCAACAACTTGGGAGCTGATGACTCAGGGGTCTCTGTCAATGAGACCTTATATAGAGGCATGATTGGATCACTGATGTACCTCACAACAAGCAGACCAGACATACAATTTTCCACATGTCTTTGTGCTAGGTACCAAGCTAACCCCAAGGAATCCCACCTTGTAGCTGTCAAAAGAATTTTCAAGTACTTAAAAGGATCTCCCACACTGGGTCTCTGGTATCCAAATGGATCAGGCTTCGACCTCAAAGCCTACTCAGACTCTGACTATGTTGGGTGCTGTCTTGATAGAAAGAGCACCTCTGGGAGTTGTCAAATCCTTGGAGGAAAGTTAGTATGCTGGATTGCCAAGAAACAAAACTCTGTGGCCATGTCATCAGCTGAAGCTGAATACGTAGCGGCCGCTGGTTGCTGTGCTCAAGTTCTCTGGATGAAAAGTCAGCTGGCTGATTATGGGATCACTTATGAAGAGGTTCCCATATTCTGTGACAACACAAGTGCTATAGCCATCTCCAATAATCCGGTACTTCATTCCAGAACTAAGCATATTGACATCATGTATCACTTTATCAAAGACCATATTTTAAAAGGTGATATTGAGCTTCATTTTATACCCACTGAATACTAGCTCGCTGATATATTCACCAAGCCTCTGGCTGAGCCAAGTTTTACTAGGTTGGTTGCTGAGCTGGGTATGCTCTATATTGGTAAATAAATCTGATAAATGATCTCTGTCTCTGGGCATTAAAGGGAATTGAATGTAACGAGGTAGTTACATTCAAATGGGAGTTAATATATTCTCATATTTAATTCAAATGTTTATCCTTTATTGTCAACAACTTTCCCACTTTCCAAGGGACAGAAAAAATCACATGAAGAGTCAAGGGGTCCCACTTTTCTTAAAAGGTAAACTTTTGCATTAAATGTTTTAATTAAAAAACAGCTAAACCTTTTATCAAAACCCTTGACTCATTTTTCAAACTTCACATTACTCATTACTTTCACACACACATACTATTCATCTTCTTCACAACCTCCATTTCTTCCATACATCAACAATGGCGTCTTCATCAACAAACACATCTTTCACCGTCTTGGCCACCTCAAACGTAGATTTTGGGATACACGATGGTAAGATTTCCCTGAACAACTGTGTAGCTCTCTTGGAACACAACAATTCCCTCTACCATCCATTGTTCTCCTTCCTCAAGAGCTGCACCATTTTTGAAGCCATTACCAGAGTACCTTCCACATGCTACCACCAATACTTGAAGGAGTTCTGGTACAGCGCCGAAGTTAATCAAACCTCTTCACACATCACCTTCAACCTTTCCACACATCCCCAACCTCTCACTTTTTATCTTCACACTTTTACCAAAGTCATTGGACTTCCAGTCAATGAGGGCATGTCCGCCGTGCCTGCTAGCGCCACTATGAAGAAGGCTCTGGCTACCCTTTGTCCTCATGACGATAATAACATACCTTTCACCACCCAAGGTTTTTAGAACAAATCACTGATCAAAGTGAATTACCTTTCACCCATCTGGAGGACGATGATGCTGTACATTATGAAATGTCTGGGAGGAAACCAGGGGTCACATGATCAACTTAATGGTGCTGATACTAGGATTTTGTATGGATTCTTTATTCTCTCGATATCCTCTCGAATTGATCTCGGTTCTAAGTGGAATGATTGTTCTTGGTTACTAAAAAGGGAATTGGTTTTCTAATCTACTAAAGGGTTAAATGCTCTAAAATGTAAACTTAAATTTAAAAGGAATTATATTAATAACAGTTAATAAAACTTGAAATAATAATATAAAATGAAGAAACAGTAAATAACACTCAACTAAATTCGAAATACTCAAAAGAAAAGAAAGTTGATTCGGAAGTATACCTTGATTCGGAAGTTCACTCGGAAGTTGGTTCGGAAGTATTGACTCGGAAGTTGATCCGGAACTTTTAAGGAAAATTGATTCGGAACTTTTAAAAATCCTTCATTCGGAACTTTCGTCCGGAAGTTCACTCGGAACTTTCGTCCGGAAGTTGGTTCGGAAGTTCACTCGGAACTTTCGTCCGGAAGTTGGTTCGGAAGTTCACTCGGAACTTTCGTCCGGAAGTTCACTCGGAACTTTCGTCCGGAAGTTCACTCGGAACTTGGTTCAGAACTTTTGAAGATAAAACTGATTCGGAACTTAAAGACTGATTCGGAACTTTTTAACATAAAACTTATTCGGAACTTTTGAAAACTACATTCATTCGGAACTTTCTGTTCATCCGGAACTTTTGGTTCATCCGGAACCTGGGAAACTCAAGAACAGTAATATTACCGAAGAACAGGGGAAATCGATTTTAAGCCAAAAATTCACCAAGTTTTCAACCAAAACTTAAATAAAACTAAACACAAATGATATACTAACCAATAACAACAAATCCCATCAATAAAAACATAAAACCCAACAACTTTTGGAGATCAAATCAACCAAATAAAAACTTTAACTTTTAACCAAATAGATGAAGATGAACAAGATGAAATGGAAAGATTGATATATTGAATGATTAAGGTTTTAACAATCACAAGAGATAAAGATTAAACTACAAGATCTTGGAATAAAAATCAAAATCACCAGACACCCTAGTGGTGTTGGTGATGACTACGAACAGAAAGGGAAAAGAAGGGAAAAGAAAAACTAAAACTTAAATAAAAGTGTGAAGGGTGGACTTTATATAGTCTTGTCTTTTGGTTGGTGAGTGGGCTTTCTCCCGTTCTTCTTGTCTTCTCGTATTTTCAGAAAAGTTGGCGTTTCCGATTCTGATTCGGGATTTGTCGTCGATTAAATTCAACTCGTCTTTTAATTTCTTCGTTTAATAGACTTGAGTTTCTTCGACTTATGTAAATCTTCCATCTTTGGTCCTTTTCTTCGATAAATCTTCAAATAGGCCCAGTGACTTCAAATCTTTTGCATCTCTTGGACAATAGACTTCGTCTTGAGTCTTTTTCTTCGATAAAACCCGTGCAATTCCATGTTTTCTTTAATATTCATCCGGTTAGCTCTGAAAACACAATAAACATAAAAACCACGCATAATTCCACACAAATGATATTAAATACGTGTTTTGGTCTCGTTTTAGCCAGAATTAAGTGGAAAAGGGATGGGTGTTTACACACCTATCAAATCCCCTACAATTAACCATTGCCATGCCCTCATGCAATGCTTAGTGATAAAGCAAATTTACACTTTTCTCATAATCAATCAACCTTGGCCTTATTGAAATACTACTAAACAAAAATTAAAGTACTAGGAGAAATTAAAACTTTAAAGTAACAAAAAGATAGAAAACCATTTTCACTTGAAAATAGCTACATGGAAATAACTTGCAGAGAGATCAAGGACTTACATTAGGGCTTTGGTGCTGCGAAGATTTATCACCCTCAAGTTTCACTTCCCCAAACTAAGCTTATAAACGAGATCATTGTTATTATAAGTTAGTAAATCAAACACTTACACACATGGCTTAATTAAATGCTTAAACTCCCTTATTCCTAGGTGTATCTCTTATATTTTATTTTTGTCTTAGAATGATCATGAAGATGCATTTTTGGACTTATTTCGATATTTTATTTAGGCTGAAAGCAAAGTAGGACGATTTGATCAATAGTTAGCTAAAGGACAAAATCTCTTAAAACTGCTTCTCGGGATATCAAAAAGTTCATATCTTGGCATAACTCGGTTCACGATTTGAGACCTTTCTCAGGCCGATATTTGGCATGTACTTCATACTTCATATCTTGAGAGACGTGCTTGAGATAATGGTCTTCTCATCGTTCATAGAGTTTCTTCACTTGGAGACTTTTGAGAGGTACTCCAACTTTGTTGACCACGACTTCATGATTATTTCTTCAATCTCTATTTGGGATTTTGAGATACAACGATCCGCCTCCTTTTCAGACTTGGATCTATTTATCCTCATACCTTGTTAGGGTCTTTTCGGATAGACTTCTCCATCATCTTTATGGGAGTTGATTGCTTTTCGTCGTGAGTCTTGATCCTTCATATTGACTTTGGGAATAATGCTTTTCACATCACTTTGGATCTTTAGCAATAAAATGGAATCCTCATGCCTTGTTAGGG
Organism: Glebionis coronaria; assembly: GCA_025667525.1. Taxonomy (NCBI): domain Eukaryota; kingdom Viridiplantae; phylum Streptophyta; class Magnoliopsida; order Asterales; family Asteraceae; genus Glebionis; species Glebionis coronaria. Next base: position 208,982,725 of record CM046880.1, on the reverse strand, counting down.
CCTTTTCGGACTCGCCAATCTTCGCGCCCCGCTTCATAAGTTATGCCTTGGCTATGAACTCTTATCATTACCGAGCAACTTTTAAACGATCTTGGGCTAGAAGCTAAGTAACCTTTCAAATCGTACGACCTTACTTATTGCAGATAAATTATTAGCAAGTGTTGGGAGAATAGGCAAATAATTACACCAATAAGCTTGTGCAAGAATACCGACTTATAATTGACTCTATCATTTCTCGTCCTCCACAATTTAAAATCTCAAGTAATGAGACTCGTGGATACTTAGCCTAATAAACCAATTAAGGTCTACATGGTTAAGGATACTAGCTAGAATAAACTTGGATAAGTCTATTCGGGTTGAGTCAAAATAACCGCAACGGGCCTAATATGTCAAAGACTTCTAAACTAGCTACACCACTTTATTAATATTTTTGACTTTATTGCGGGATATATACATATGAAAGTAACGATAAAAATTTAAAAATTACGACTAAATGGCCAAAGTTAATTAAAAATTTTGAAAAATGTTGAAAAATAAGATTTTCCGGTTAAATGAAGGCATTTTCATGGAAAAGTCCACTTAAAACTTCGATAGAAGTCCCCCTACACTTAAGATAAACATTGTCCTCAATGTTTAAGCATGTGGGAAAAGTCTCCCCTGCACTTATGACATTGTGCATGTTGGTTAACTCAAGTTAAGGAAGAGACGACTAAAGTGATCAATTTCAAATGTGAGTAAGAAGAAAATTGAATCACGATAGTTGAGAGATGGAACCGGATTTCGGATAACACGGGAGCACGGTTGTTCAAAGGTTCCAAGAGTGCATTCATCCCTGTAATCACATCACCACACAAAAACAAACACCTATAGAAGTCCCCCTACACTTAGGAGGTTAAAACATAAAAGGATAGATACTCGGACTGCCTCCCGAGGAGCGCTTGTTTTTGATAACCGAGTCACGAGCCTGACTCGACCAAAAATTAGTTCATGGGGAACGTGGTGAGGGATGGAATCATCTCTTGAGAGATGTCCTCACCAAAGTACAATTTTAAACGCTGGCCATTCACCTTGAAGTTGGGCCCATTTGGCTGAGAAAGCTCAATGGTGCCATAGGGAAAGACATTGGCGATGGTGAATGGACCAGACCAGCGGCTCTTCAACTTGCCTGAGAAGATCTTCAACCGAGAGTTAAAGAGTAAGACTTGATCACCAACGTGGAACTCTCGGTTCTTGATTTTAGCATCGTGGATAATCTTGGTCTTCTCCTTGTAGATCAATGAGTTTTCGTAAGCTTGATTCCTCAATTTTTGTAGCTCGTTGGGTTGAATCTTACAAAAATCACCGGCTTTGTTGATGTCGAAGTTAGCCCACTTCAAGGCTCAGTATGCCTTATGTTCCAGCTCGATAGGGAGGTGGCAAGCTTTCCCGTACACAAGACGATAAGGCGTACAGCCGATCGGGGTCTTGTAAGCAGTACGGAAAGCCCACAAAGCATCATCAAGTTTATCAACCCATGAGGCACGATGCTCTCCCACGGTTCTTTCCAGAATTCGCTTTAATCCTCGGTTGGATATTTCAGCCTGGCCATTAGTTTGTGGGTGGTAGGCGGTGGAAAGACGATGATTTACACCATACTTAGCCATGACTCTTGCAAATTGGTCATTGCAAAAATGAGTCCCGCGATCACTAATAATGGCGCGAGGCACACCGAATCTAGCGAACATCGATTTCAAAAAGTTACAAACCACCCTTGCGTCATTAGCGGGTAAAGCTTTGGCTTCAACCCACTTTGAAACGTAGTCAACAGCTACAAGGATGTATTTGTTTCCTTTAGAAGAAGGGAATGACCCCATAAAGTCGATACCCCAAACATCAAAGATTTCACATTCTTGAATGAAATTCTAAGGCATCTCGTCTTTATGTGTGATCTTGCCTTGTTTTTGGCAAGCATCACATCGTTTAACCATATTGTGAGCGTCACGATATATGGAGGGCCAATAAAATCCCGAGTCAAACACTTTTTTGGCGGTGTAGTTGGGACCAAAGTGACCACCGGTGGGTCCTTTGTGGCAAGCGTCAAGGATTTCTAAAGCTGCCGGTCTATCAACACATCGACAAATAATCAAGTCGGCACATTGTTTGAATAGGTAAGGGTCATCCCAAAAATAAGTCTTAATGTCGGTGAAGAACCTTTTCTTTTGTTGGGATTTTAGCCCTTCCTTGAGAATTCCACCCGCTAAGTAGTTTGCAATGTCCGCAAACCACGGGGTTTTATCAGAATTCGAATTGATGGACATTAAGGTCTCCAAGGGAAAAGAATCATTGATTTCTTTGTTCGGATGATCCCCTTGGTAAGGATCCTCAAGTCTGCTGAGATGATCCGCGGTTAGGTTTTCAGCTCCTTTTTTATCGCGAATTTTGATTTTAAATTCTTGGAGTAGCAAAACCCAGCGAAGAAGTCTTGGTTTTGAATCTTGCTTTGTCAACAAGTACTTCAACGCGGAATGATCGGTGTAAACGATTGTGGTGGAAAGGACAAGATAGGGGCGAAATTTTTCAAAGGCATAGACAACAGCTAAAAGCTCTTTTTCGGTTGTCGTATAATGCAATTGTGCCCATGTCATTGTCTTGCTAGCGTAATGGATTGGTTGGAAGTGTTTGTTCACTCTTTGTCCCAGAACCGCTCCAATAGCAAAATCACTAGCATCGCACATCAGCTCGAAAGGCAGCTCCCAATTAGGGGTAACCAAAACGGGTGCCTTAGTTAGCTTATCCTTAAGCGAGTTAAAGGCTTCAAGACACTCTTTGGAAAAGATAAAGGGCGTATCTTTTTCCAAGAGGTGGGTCATCGGGCGAGCGATTTGAGAAAAATCTTTGATGAATCGACGGTAAAAGCCCGCATGACCCAGAAAACTTCTCACACCCTTCACGGTTGAAGGTGGAGGCAACTTAGCGATAACATCGACTTTAGCACGGTCTACTTCGAGATCGGCTTTAGAGATCTTGTGTCCTAGCATGATGCCTTCTTTTACCATAAAATGGCATTTTTCCCAATTCAGAACTAGGCGAGTGTCTTCGCACCGCTTAAGCATACGTTCCAAATTGGCAAGGCAAGAAGAGAAAGAATCCCCGAAGACCGAGAAATCATCCATGAAGACTTCCATGGTTTGTTCAACCATGTCATGGAAGATAGCTAACATGCACCTTTGGAAAGTCTCGGGGGCATTGCATAAGCCAAAAGGCATTCTTTTGTAAGCAAATGTGCCATAGGGACAAGTGAATGTTGTCTTCTCTTGATCTTGGGGATCGATGGGTATTTGGAAATAACCCGAGAAACCATCAAGAAAGCAGTAATATTCATTACCTGCTAAACGTTCAAGCATTTGGTCCATAAAAGGTAGAGGGAAATGATCCTTTCTCGTGGCATCATTGAGTTTGCGGTAGTCTATACAAACTCTCCACCCAGTAACGAGACGAGTAGAAATCAACTCGTTGTGTTCATTGGGAACAACGGTTATTCCGCCCTTCTTGGGCACACAATGGACTGGACTAACCCATGGTGAATCCGAAATAGGGTAAATCATACCCGCATCAAGAAGTTTGATAACCTCCGTTTTGATGACTTCATGGATTTTTGGATTCACCCTTCGTTGGTTTTGAATTGTGGGCTTAAAGTCGTCCTCCATGAGAATTTTGTGTGTGCAGAAGTGAGGATCATGTTGTCCCTAATATATGATGATTGCATAATCACGAATTTAAAGAAAGAAAGGTAGAAATGAGATGAATTTTAGAGAGAGAAAGTAGTGAGAGAAAGTAGAGAGAAAAGGTTGGAACTAGGTGAATGTTAGATTGAGAAGTGAGAATACAAAATGAACCAACACCCTTCCTAACATGCTAGGAAGGGTATATATAGTCCACCCACATGCGGGCTTCTTTATGGACTATATGGTTTGGGCCGGGCTTTCCTTTTGGACTTTGGTTACTTATTAATGAACCTTAGCTTAAAGTTAAGCCCGTAATAACACGACTAATATACTACCTATTACAACGTTCTAAAATACGATACATAAAAAACATATGACCGAGCATTCTTGTTTGGCTCAATATTTTGAGGCTAACAATCTCCCCCAATGAGAGGTCATAAACCTTGGTCATTTAGGAAATTTGTAGAGATTACTAATCTCGCCATAAATGAGTCTTGAACGTGTAATCGTAGTCTTGTTCCTTAATGCTGTGATCTTTGAGCCTTTGTCGTTGTCTTTCGACTTTGTCTTTAAGCTTGAGATCTTCAAATCATCCTTGACTTGTCTTTGCCATCTTGCGATCTTGTGTCTTCATCCACATGCTCACACTATTAATTGTTGAATATGTCTTTAGGCATGAGTATGTGGTTTTTGAATCTTTGACTTTGCTGTGTACACCGTGACGCCACCTTCTCGAGACAAAACATAGACACGGACTGAATGTCTTTGACATTCGTCCTAAATCGGCAGCGTTTTACCTCCGGTCGGTGAACACCGTTATACGATATTAAATATCGTACCTGTGATCAGGTAGATTCAATTAAGAATCTCCTTGACAGGGTTTCGCGGCTGTACAAGCCGTTCTCTTTACTCGACCGTCTCAAAGCAAGACTGCGAACATAAAGAGTGAATCAATTGGATACATATCCGCTTGATTAAAGTCATCAATTCAAATTCCTGGAACAAGTTTGATTCATTAAGAATCTTACCATTGTTGCTTTCCAGTTGACACAAGTTTGATTCATAAGAATCTCACAAGTCACCTACCGTAGCGCTGTTTGATGTTGACGCTAGAAGGATTTCCATTCGTCACTGTGAATATTAATGAATATCACTCTGAATGTTCTGGCAAGACCATAAAGATATTGCGTAGAAACCTAAAACGAGTTTGAATCAATTCAGAATCAAACAACTGTTGCTTTTCAGTTTTACATATGTTCAATTCATAAAGAATCTTGCATATGACCTACCGCAGTACTGTTTGACGTTAACACTGGAAGGATTTCCACTCATCATTGTGAATACTAAGTAGCATCACTCTGAGTGTTCTAGCAATATCGCAAGGATATAGCGTAGGACTCTCTTGATCTTCATCCGTGTGTCCTAACGAGATTTGATTGATCTCTTGGCTCTAGACTCGATTTGTGCACTTTTAGTGGTCGGAGGCTGGAGCAGATGCCACCTATTCAATATCAACTATCTTGGAGTGAGAAAGTCAATAGAAATCGTGTTGATCTCCGTGACAATAAAACAAACTTCTTTTGAGAGAAGTCTGAGTAGCTAGGAAAGGGTTGTGCTTCACATCACTGGGTCCATGATGAGTTTGTCTTCATGATGAGTTGACCCGGTTTCTGCCTAAGTTGTATGGAGGGCTTCTTTCTTTAGACCCTTTATCCTTACATTTCTTTTTCATTCTTAAACCCCTTCAATGCTTACCAAGACATCATTAATAGCACCTTGTTGTGATTGTTCCAGTGCTATCATCAGTACTTAGTCGGCATTCAGCTACGTTCACATTCTACTCCATCTTTCCTAAGGACTTCTAATAATCTATTGGATTGTCCCTGGGAAGATCCCTCCGGTTCGGTTGGATCATAGGACTTAAACCTAACCACCCTTTTGACACCAATAACGTCGTGAATTAAAGATGTTGTGGGTATTTGATCGTAACCATGAAAACCACTTTAAATTCTAACAAAGTGTGTGAAAAACATTTAACACCTTGCTAGTTTTGTCGTTTCAGGAAAACTCCCCCTTCACATGTGCATTTAAATGCGAAAGAATTTAAGTAAACATTTTGCACATGTGGGTAAGAGTTAACGTGCTTGAGTCTATAGATCATATTTTAATCACATTTTCTCCCCTATCTCTAATATATAAAATCTTTTGATATTAGAGATACCAAATTTGATTAAAATATATTTTGAAAAAATAGTCTTGAAATCTCTAGGAGAAAGATGTGTTAATCTTTTGCATGAAGTTAAAATGCTCCCCCTCAAAAATTGATCCAATTGAATTGTCATTGTGAGGATATGATCCACATTTCGCTTTTTGAGGATGGGAGTTGTTGAACACACAATTTTTGAAAGATTTTGAATATCATTGAAAAATTCTTGAAAAAAGAAATGTGTTCAACGCTTTTTGAAAAATCAATTCTTTTTGTCGAAAGGTTTTTCTAAAGCATAAACTTGAGTTCATAGACTTTGAATGTCTTGACGAATCCACTCAAGTGTAAGAAGATTTCTCTTCTTTTGCTGAGGGTAAGGGCACTAAATCGTACACTCCCCCGTGAATATCGGTCTGGGTTGCAATCTGAAAGTGATTACAAGCCATTGTGTTGAGCTCAAAACGTTGAATGTTTTGTGATAAGCTCAACCCGTGATAGATTGCTCTACCCGTTGTTTGGAAATATTTGTCCAAAATAGACAATTTCCTTTATTAAAAGAAGAAATGACATGTTTTGAAAAATATTTACAACTTTCATTCGAGCTTTATGTACACACCCGTGTCGTTATTGAGCGACATTTCTAGGCACGTCCATATTATCGATACTGAAAGACATGTCGAAAAGAATATTTTTGGTCTTTTGAAAGTGTTTCCATTTTTTTTATTTTTTTTCTATGGATATTTACATTTTATTATATTTTTGTGTTTTCTCAAGTTTTTCGAAAATAATCCAAAATAGACTTTTGTACAGCAGAAGAAGGTGATATAGAATGTACAGAATTGGAACCCTTTGAAGAAGGAGAAGTGGGTTTAGAATCCGCTGTTTTACCTGCAATCACAGAAGAAGAATTTGCACAAATACTAGAATTAGGAGTAACAAATTCCTTTTCAGCGTGTAGAACAGTAGCATTAGTGCTGGTGCAAGTGTCATCACTCTTCTCTATTGGAATCCACTTAAGACCAACTTCTGTGAAGATCCGACCCGTTGGTTTCCACTGAAGACTAGATTTAGAAGTAGCTTTCTCTTGCACAGCGGAAGACTTCTTTGGAGAGAAACTATGTCCTTGTTGAATCCACGTTTCAGATTTGGTGTGGTTGCTTTTCTATACGACGGGTTTGTATCTCCTTGTTGTCTTATGGGATTCTATATTCGATCTCCGTTCAAAGGAACGAGATTTGACCTCATAGAGGTATTGCAAAATGCAATGGTCATGATTTCCATTTTGAATGCCCTTTTTGCAAGTGGGACATACATGGAATTTGGGATTCACGAAAGTACTTGTATTCCTTTGTTTTCCAAATCGTTCAGGCGTAGTGTTTGAAACACGACTATTGATGGATGGTTTCCAATTCCTAGATTGCTGAAGAGGGATCCTAGGTTTTGGTTGACGACCATTAGGAGTGTGTGGAACTCTAGCGGGATTTGGTGAACTAGGTTTTTCATACACTGGTTTGTCTTTCTGAATCTTCCCTTTTTGTTTTGCATCCTCTAGGTTGTGGGTATGAACAAGGTCATTTGAACCTACAGATTTCTTTGTGGACGTGAATGTCACACGTTTTGGAGGAGTCCTAGAAGTGCTAGGTGCATTCACATGGTTGGGTTTAGCAACAGTGTGCTTTCTAAATGGAGGAACATAGGGTGATATGGATGGTTTTGGAACACTTGGTTGCACATCAGTCTTAGGGGGTAACCTAGATTTCATATGAGAAGAATTGGAGAACGGAGTCGGTTTTCCTAAGATAGACAGCTTTGCATCCTTGTAGGCATTGGGTTGTCGAACGACAGGTTTCTTAATGCTAGGTTCCATGATTTTCCCACCCATTTTAGCAACGAGTTTCTGCAACTCTGTTATTGCTCTGTCCCTGTCTTGTAATTGAGCTTTCAACCCTTTAATTTCCAAATTTTGTTCATTCATTTCTCGAAATGTTTGGGAAAGTTTTTCTTGCAATTTATTATCATGTGGAAAACTACCAACTTCTTTTTGCAGAGCAAGTTCAAGTGAATGACAATGTTTTTGAAGGAAATCAGTTTTGTGTTGAAGTAACTCAAAAGCCTTTTTGTCAACATTTTCTTTACGTTTCGAAAGCTCAATTTCAAGACGTTCACATTCTTTGATCTTATCAAGATATTGGCATGCAACTTCAGAATATTCATCAATATCAGCACAAGATGTAAAATAAGCACACATAACATCTTTAGAAACGCATTCTTGCAAGAGTAAATCATATTCATCTGAAAAATCATACTTCTCCATTTGAAGATCATCAATGTGTTTCTCAAGAGATTCAACGTATTTTAAATCATCATACATTTCAGTCCGAATGAACTCCTCAAGTTGAAGAACAGTTTCTTTAATCAACGCCGTGTTAGGAATTAAGAGTTCTTTCACAAGCAAGGTAATATCTTGAGGAATCGGACGTGTCCACTCAGCATTTTCACGTTTGGCCCAGTCTCTTTCAACAATAGATTTAACATTATCTATGTGGTGTTTAAGAATACCTAATGTTTTCCTACTCTTGCTTTTAGATTCATCTAGAGGGAGGTAGTTTGTGTATTTGTAAACATTAGATTTCTTAGGAGCAAATGCTTTCTTCCATTGAATTCTCTTCTGTTTGCATTCTAGAAACACTTCCTCACGAGTTTTCTGAGTTTGTTTGTTGAAAAGACCATAAAGACTATTCTCATAAGCATAATTATATGGTTTCACAAACTCCTTATTGACAAGTGGTTGACTATCATCATCCCAAAGGGCAGTCTCTTCACTATTGGCACTAACAGGCATGCAATCAAGATCTGTCCTTTCAGTCTCATCAAGATAAAGACACGGGTTCGCAGCTTGAGCTTTGGCAAGGTACTCAGGACTTGCAAAGCTAGCTTGACCCTTAAACATCGATGGAGGTGATAGCATTCTTACGGATTGAATAGAATCATGCGTTTTATAAACAACGTTCTTCAAAAATTCGACTTGTTCTTCTAATTTTGTTACTTTTTCAGTTTCTTTCTCGTATCTACTTTTGAAGTCTTGTTTTAACGCATCTACCTCTTGTTTCTTATCCTCAAGAATTTTAGCAGATGCAGTAGTGGTCATAGAGAGCTTTTGTTTAAGTTCGTTAACTTTGGTATTTGCAAGGTACGTTTTTTGACGTTCATCCATTAAGAAAACATTATATTGACGCTTCTCTTTGGCTAATAGCTCAAGAGTTGTATTATATTTGTTTTCAAAATCGTCCTTTTGACTTTTTAACGCACTACCCTTGTACCCCTCAAGCTCTTTGGTCTTTTGAAGAAGCTCAGCCCTATTACTTTCAAGGGTCTCATTAGATTTAATTAGAGCGGCTTTGCATTCTTCAAAGTTTTGAGTGAGCGCTGCGTTTGCCTTCTTTAATTGCTTTTGACTCTTTCTAGTTTCATTGACATCTTTTTGTAAACTAGCAATTAAATTAGCAAGCGCGACACGCTCCTCATCATCATACTCAGTTGCATGTTGATCATCCTCAAACTCATTATTGCACATGTCTGATGAATTGGGTGTGGTATTGCTATCAACCTTTTCCGTCATACATGTGTCAATAAGGTTTGTTGTTTGATCACTATGCTCATGCGTATTGGCATTGGCAAACACATTAAATTCAGCATTGTGTACCTCTTCCAATGGCTCAGAATCGTAAACAGGACCATTATCATAGGAAGGTGTATTGCTGATGACATTCTCAGAGTCGATGTGTTGTTTGTCAGAGCTGTTGTTGTCTTTCCCAGAGCTGTTATGATCATTCTGCTCACCATGCGTTGTTTTACCTGTTCTGCAGCTGTCAGTTGCATTACTCGATATTGTCTCGTTACTTACAGTTGAAACTGGACTCGTATCCATTACATGAATCTTTGCAACCGTGCACTCTTGCATTTTCAGCCTTTTGTCAATCATCTTCTTTGTTAGCCCTATATTTCATATAGTAGAACAAGAATGTAATAGGTCATCTCAGTCGTTAAAAGGTCTTGTATTGTAATAGGTTAGTCGGGAAAACCGGGCTTGGACTTTAAGCTAATATTGTATAAGTTAGGGGCGTAAGCCCAAAGCAAAGCCAAGCCCGGCCCAAGATGAAGCCCACAAAGGCCTTAGAGCCGTGGGGTATATAACCCTCTTTCACATGTGAAAGAGGGTGTTGGTTCATTTTACTTTCTCTCTCTAGTAAACATAAACCTTCCAAATCTCTCTTGTTTCTCTCTCTACTTTTCTTTTCTTTCTCTCTCTAAATATCTCTTCTAAATCTTGTGTTATGGATTGAATGGGAACAACATTTGGTATCAAGAGCCTATAGTGGATAGGTGATTGAAGATTAGTGTGGTGTGTTCTTGATTTTTCGTGGTCATTTTGATCTTTATATCACGTCCAAAATTTTTCTTGAGTTTTTTATGGTTTTTTCTTGATACAAATCTTCTACATAGTTGTGGTACAGATTTGGTATTGTTACCTTGGCTAAAAACACAAAATTTTTGGGTGTTTTGATCATTTTTTGGCTTAAAATCACGAATTGGTTGAGTTTTGTTCGAGAAAAGGGGGAATTATTCCGATCAGGTCATCAGAAAGGGCTTTCAGTTATTCCGATTGGTGTAATCGGAATAGGGTTTATACATTCCGATTGGTCATTCCGATTGGACATTCCGATTTAACATTCCAATTGGTCATTCCGATTGGACATTCCGATTTAACATTCCAATTGGTCATTCCGATTTGACATTCCGATTGGTCATTCCGATTTGACATTCCGATTGGGTATTCCGATTAGTATTCCAATTTGGTCATTCCGATTTGACATTCCGATTGGTCATTCCGATTTGACATTCCGATTGGGTATTCCGATTTGACATTCCGATTGGTCATTCCGACAAGGTTATTCCGATGGATATTTTTTTTGAGTAATTTTTAGACTTAGCCACTATCTAGACTAGTTTAGGAACATCGTTTACACGAAGATTAAAAAAAAAAAAAAAAAAAAAAAAAGAGTTAAAATTTTTAGGTCAAGTAAAATCAAATTTTTTCCCTATTAGTTTTTGGCTATTTCTAACTCAAATTCAAAATTTGGCGATACAAAATTTTTCGGCTTACCGTTTTGTCAGACTGAGGAATTTATTGTCGGACTGAGAAAAAAAAAATTTTCTGGAAATTTCGGAATTTCAATTTTAACCACACATCATCACAACAAATCCACTAAGATCTGCAATTCATTCACAAGTATTCACCATGTCTAACAACAACATCAACATTGCAACTGCTAATCAAATTCGTTTGGAACAAGGTGGCAACGGTAATCCACCTGTGCTCACTGCCGGTTGCTACGTTCAATGGAGATCTCGTTTTCTCAGATTTCTCGACGGAAAAGAAAACCGAACTGCTCTTCGTCACTGCCTTGAGAATCCACCTCCAGTTTTTGAATTCAGACCAATTACCACACAGGCAGAGGATGGTACTTCATCAACTATACGAGCTATGTAGGATTTTGACACATGTTCTGCTGAGAAAAAGAAACTCCTCCAAGCTGAAGCTGATGCTGTAAACTTCATACTCACTGGAACTGATAACGATATCTATTCCACAGTTGATGCATGTCCTAATGCTATGGAAATGTGGAATGCAATTCATCGATTGAAGCAAGGTGAGTCGACCAATGTTCAAGATCTCGAGACTAATCTACTTTGGGAGTTTGGAAAATTCACATCTGAAGATGGTGAATCCATTGACTCATATTACTCGAGATTCTACAAAATGATGAATGAGCTTGTCAGAAATCAGTGCACCATCTCCAATCATCATGCCAATGTTCAGTTCTTACTTCAACTCAAACCGGAATGGCAAAGGTTTGTGACTTTGGTCAAACAAAGGGAGGATATCAAGACTATATCTTACCACAAACTTTATGATATCTTGAAACAACATCAGAATGAAGTGAATGAACTAAGGGCTGAAAAGGCAGAACGGTCTGCTAATTCTATTGCTTTTGTGGCTGCTACTTCAACAAAACCCGTTCCTCGTCAACAACCACCTACTCATTCCTCAAAGTCATCAAGCTCATCCACCAAACCTCTAGTTGCTGCTAAATACAAAGCAAAAGCAATTGTCCCCACTCCACCTCCAAAGTATGACACCGAGTCAGATGGAGACAGTGATGATGAACAAACTTCAAGGGACAAGAAGATTGAAGAACTCATGTCTTTACTCACCACAACTTATAAGAAGATCTACAAACCTACCAACAACAACCTCAGATCATCATCCAATGCTAGATATAAGGAAGTTGATCATGCACCTAGGTATGATCGTGATGCTAGGTATGATAATCAGAGGATGCTGAATCAAGTTGGGGCTAGAGATACTGTAGGCACTCCGGTTGTGCAGAAGACTGGGATTCAATGCTTCAACTGTAAGGGATTTGGGCACATGGCTAGGGAATGCAAGAAGCCAAAACGGGTTAAGGACTCAGGGTATCACAAGGAAAAGATGCTGCTGTGTAAGAAAGAAGAAGCGGGAATTCCACTCACAACAGATGAAGTTGACTGGCGTGATGACACTGATGATGAAGCCGATGATCAAGAGCTAGAGGCACATTATGTGTACATGGCAAAGATTCAAGAAGTGCTTCCAGAGACTGCTGATACTTCTGGACCTATCTTTGATACTGAGCCAATTGAAAAGGTACCAACAAATGATAACTATAATGTGTTTGCTAATGAACGACGGCATCCTGAGCAACCCGAAAGCATCAATGACACATATGTATTGGACACGGAGGATAGCAATATCTCTACGGATTCACAGCATATGTGTAATGATGACGGTAATGCTGCTCAGGATACTGACTCGGATGAGGACCGTGATTTGCTTGCGTCTATAATTGATTCTTTAAAACATGAAATTGAGGAAAACAAAGATGCTAATAAACGTTTGAAGCAAGCAAACACATCCTTAGCCGAGGAGATAGACAGGCTTAAAGAGTGTGATTATGTAAAAGAAGTTGATCGACGAGTTGCAATAGCTAAAGGTTTGGTATATGAACGTAAGGTGCTCAACGAACAATATTGTTCTGAAGTAACACACGAAATTCATATGTCAAAACAGAAGATATCGGAACTTGAAGAACAACTGCTGCTACATAAACTCCAAATTACTGAATTAGAGTCGATTAACAAAGAACAAACTGAGCTTTATAAAACTCGTGAAGAAAAGGATATTGAAAAAATTCTTGCTTTGGAAAAGAGAGTCGACACGTTAAACAACATTGTTTACAAAACGGGTCAGTCTATTCAAACTATGAATATGCTCAATAGAAATATGAAAACGAGTTTTGTCAAGCCTGAATATCTCAAGAAAGCTCAAAGTACCAAGCCTGCTCTTTATGATATCGGTTGTTATGTTGATAATCTTGCTCTTATGCTTTCCCCTGACTGCGACGAAATCATTCGTCAACAAGAAGAAAGTCGATCAAACTTAAGTGATTTAATAAACCTTTCTGATTCTAACAATCATATTAAGTTTGTCCCTCAAAAAGAACTTTCAAAAGAACAAAAGATGTATAATAGTGTTCCACCACCAAGTGATGAACCACAAAAGAAAGTTTCTTTAAAAAGGAGTTTCAAAAAGCAATCAATTTTGTTAGAAAAGCGAATTTTGGATGACAAACGTAAATGGAATGAGAAAAGCAAAAGTGTTCAACAATTTGAGTTTATAAAACAAGGGGTTTTAAATTTGTACAAAGGTGTCGTCGACTATGAAAAAGTTTCTAGGGATACCATTTGGAATATTAAACCTAACCCACAAGTAGAAGTCGTCATTCAACAATGTATTGTTCCAACCATTGATGATCTTTCAAAAAATGTGGAAATGTTTTATACAGCTCTCACTGAGGAAATGTTAACTGATTTAAGTTATGTTAAATCTCTTGAAGATGAAGTTGATTTTCTTCAAACTAAATTAAAGACACAAGAACACCAACTTTCTAACGAAATTGATCGACTTTCTAAGGAATACTTTTATGCTGACCATATGAATGCTATACTTGGTGTGTATACCGATCTTGATCAATATTGTCATGTAGCATGTCTAGTGTCAGAATCAGACGAGAAATGTCGCAATCTTGAAGTAGAGCTTTCAAAAAAAATTCAGTCATATAACAAACTTTCGAAAAGCTTTTCTCAACTTGAGAAACACTCCATTTCTCTTGAACTTGCTTTACAAAAAGGTGAAAAATCTCATAATCATAAAAAGTGTCAAGAAATGTCAGCTTCTTCGTTTCGTCTACTGAATGAAAAAGATTTCGAAATAAATGATTTGAAAGCTCAGCTAAAAGAAAGGGACATAGCCATAAGTGAGTTACAGAAACTCATTGAGAAAATCAAAGGAAAGTCTGTTTTGGGTAAACCATCCGCCGTTCGTCAACCGAATGCGGTTAAATGCCCTAAAACATCTATTTTGAGACAATCCCCACAGACTTTGCCTAAGATAGGAAATGATAAGAGCACTAATGTGATAGAACCTGGAATGTATAAGATGAACACTAGGTCCACTCAAACTGGAACAACGCAGTTACCTCAGAATACTAGGAAAACTAATCAACGTGTGTCTTCTTCTACAGGAGTAAATCCCACTACTAGTGTTAGCGGACCACAGCTTAAGAGCACTAGAGTTGAAGATAGAGTCATGCCTAACAATAGTCAAGGGAAGAAGAATGAAGTAGAAGATCACCGTAGGAATTTTAAGTTTTCTAAGAATAAAACGTCTGTAACTGCATGTAATGACAGTTTAAATGCTAAGCCTCGAATGTTGAATTTGTTTGTGTTGAATGTGGCAAATGTGTTCGTACTTTCAATCATGATGCTTGTGCTCTTAATTATAATGGCGTGAATACTAGAACTAGGAAGCCTATTCGTATGCCCACTAGTACTAGTAAACCCACAAGAACTTTGAACCAATCCACTGAGCAACCACTTAAGAAACTAAGTGCGTTAGAATCCACTACTCTACGTAAACAAAGCAGGTTAAAGAAGCTTTATGAGAACATGATTAGGACATGTACACGGGGTATTCAAGATTCACACCACCTGGATACAAATGGGTACCTAAGACAACCCCCATTATAATTGGGTCTATGAATGTTAGCTTGCCTTTAGAATCTAGGTCCACTACTATTTTGGAACCCGTTTCTATCAAGGGCTCCCATTTGTCAAATGCTACATTGTCTTCTAATTCTTCTGCAGCTCGTCGAACTCATCCTATTCATAATGGACTCCGGGTGCACAAAGCACATGACGGGCAATCTCAAGCTTCTCATTAACTTCGTGGAGAAGTTTCTGGGTACGGTACGGTTTGGAAATGATTAATTTGCACCGATACTCGGATATGGAGACTTGGTTCAAGGGAATATCACTATAAAACGGGTTTATTACGTCGAGGGACTGAATCACAATTTATTCTCGGTTGGTCAATTTTGTGATGCGGATTTGGAAGTGGCTTTTCGGAAATCTACTTGCTATGTTAGAGACTACGATGGGAATGACCTTCTTACAGGTTCTCGTGGTTCTGATCTCTACACAGTAACTCTTCAAGACACATCTTCAACAAATCCAATTTGCTTAATGGCTAAAGCTTCTTCATCTCAAGCATGGTTATGGCATCAACGATTGTCACATCTCAACTTTGACACCATCAACTTGCTTTCGAAGAATGATATTGTGACCGGTCTTCCTAAGTTGAAATTCGTCAAAGACCATCTTTGTTCTTCTTGTGAGTTGGGGAAAGCAAAACGGAAGTCTTTCAAAACAAAGACTACCCCAAGCTCAAAAGGACGATTGGAACTTCTACACATGGATTTATGTGGTCCCATGCATGTAGAGAGTATTAACGGGAAAAAGTATATTCTCGTGATTGTTGATGATTACTCTAGATACACATGGACTTTCTTCTTAAGGTCCAAAGATGAAACACCAGAGGTTCTCACAAACTTTCTCAAGATGATACAACACAATCTTCAAGATCAAGTCTTAACCGTAAGAACGGATAGGGGTACTGAATTTTTGAACAAGAACTTGCAATCTTACTTTCAAGAAGAAGGCATCGAACATCAAACGTCTATTGCTCGAACTCCTGAACAAAACGGCGTTGTCGAAAGGCGGAACCGTACTTTGGTTGAGGCTGCTCGAACAATGCTCTCTGCTTCAAAATTACCGCTATTCTTTTGGGCTGAAGCAATTGCAACTGCCTGTTATACTCAGAATCGTTCTCTCGTTATCCCTAGACATGAAAATACACCTTACCACATCATCAATGACAGGAAACCTACTGTAAAATTCTTTCACGTATTTGGATCTTTATGCTACATCCTTAAAGACGGTGAGAATCTCGACAAGATGAAAGAAAAAGGTGATGCATGTATTTTTGTGGGGTATGCTACATTGTCGAAAGGATATCGGGTCTATAACAAGAGAACAAAGATCATTGTCGAAACAATTCATGTGAACTTTGACGAATTGCCACAAATGGTACTTGATCACAACAGCTCAAGTCCCGCACCTCAATGTCCAGCAATGGCACCTACACACAACAGTGTACGTCCCGTGCAAGAATGTCAACAAAGTACTCCTACAGCAGAATCGACGGATACGACACATATGAATGATTTGGTTAATTTATATGATCCAATGTTTGATGAATATTACTATGGAAACAATCAAGTTGTGTCAAAGCCTTCCGCTGTCAATACTACTGATGCACCCGCACAAAGTCAACAAGACACAACTGCATCTACTTCAGCAACCGTTGCTCAAGAGGCAATTCCAGTGGATACTCAACAAACTCAAGAAACTGTCATACAACCAACATCACCAACCGTCAATGCTGAAGGAGAAATCAACAATCAAGCAGTCGAAGCACAACCTGACGATGAAGAATTTATCAATCCGTTCGGTACACCGGTACTCGAAGTCGGAGAGTCTTCTACTCAACATGTTGATCCGTCCAACATGCATACATTCTACCAACCATATCCATCCACTCACCATTGGACACGTGATCATCCATTGGAGCAAGTCATTGGAAATCCTTCACAACCGGTTCGAACACGCAGACAACTCGAAACCAATGGCGATGTGTGTATGTATGCACTCACCGTGAGTTCAACTGTACCTACAAACATCAAACAAGCCATGACTGATCATGCGTGGATTGAATCAATGCAAGACGAAATTCATCAGTTTGAACGCCTAAATGTTTGGGAACTTGTTGACCGACCCTATGGAATGTCAATTTTAGATTTCAAATGGATCTGGAAAAACAAACTGGATGAAGAACAAACCATCATCAAAAACAAATCTCGTCTTGTGGTTAAGGGATACCGTCAACAAGAAGGCATAGACTACGATGAATCATTCTCTCCAGTCGCTCGTTTGGAAGCAGTCAGGATATTCCTTGCTTATGCTGCACATAAGGGCTTCACGGTTTTTCAGATGGACGTCAAAACAGATTTTCTCAACGGTCATTTGAAGGAAGAAGTGTATGTGAATCAGCCGGAAGGATTCGTCGATCCTCATCATCCTGACAAAGTCTATCGTCTCAAGAAGGCTATATATGGACTTAAACAAGCTCCAAGGGCATGGTACGAAGAACTTTCAAACTTCTTGGTGTCCAAAGGATTCTCCAAAGGTTCTATTGATCCTACTCTCTTTACTAATAAATATGGGGATGACATAATGCTGGTGCAAGTTTATGTTGATGACATTATTTTTGGTTCTACGAACCCAAAACTTTCAAAACGTTTTGAAAAATTAATGCACAGCAGATTTGAAATGTCAATGATGGGGGAGCTAAAATTCTTTTTAGGCCTCCAGATTCATCAATCCCCACGTGGTATCTTCATTAACCAAGCTAAGTATGCTCAAGAGATACTTAAAAAGCATGGTATGACCTCATGTGCTCGCGTTGGTACACCATTGTCGACCACATCCCTAGACGCTGACTTGTACTCATATCCCGTAGATCAAACGCGATATCGCAGTATGATCGGGTCACTTATGTACCTTACAGCCAGCAGGCCTGA
Organism: Glebionis coronaria; assembly: GCA_025667525.1. NCBI lineage: Eukaryota > Viridiplantae > Streptophyta > Magnoliopsida > Asterales > Asteraceae > Glebionis > Glebionis coronaria. Next base: position 208,964,675 of record CM046880.1, on the reverse strand, counting down.
TATTCATCATGCCACATGCTATTGTGCACGATATCAAGCCAGACCTACTCAAAAGCACCTCAAAGAGGTTAAACGGATCTTTCGGTACCTTAAGAATACCATTCACATGGGACTCTGGTATCCGAGGGAAACCGGTTTTCATCTAACGGCTTTTTCAGATTCTGATCACGCAGGTTGTCTTGATAGTCGTAAAAGCACTTCTGGTAGCATACAATTTCTAGGGGAAGACAAGCTTGTCAGTTGGTCGTCAAAGAAGCAGGATTGCACTTCGCTCTCATCAGCTGAAGCAGAATATGTGGCTCTATCCGCGTGTTGTGCTCAAGTCCTCTGGATGAGAACTCAACTCACGGATTATGGCTTCCACTTTGATAAAATACCTATGTATTGTGACTCAAAGTCAGCCATAGCCATTTCTTGCAATCCGGTTCAACACTCCCGCACCAAGCACATCGATGTCAGATATCACTTCATCAAGGAACAAGTGGAACGCGGCATCGTGGAATTATACTTTGTCAGAACTGAGTACCAGCTGGCAGACTTGTTTACAAAAGCTCTATCGAAAGATAGGTTTGCGTATCTCGTTGGCCGTCTTGGTATGAAGTATATGACTCCAGAAGACTTGGAGGTTTTGGCAAATGAAGCTGCTTGATATTCTCTCACAATGACTTCTAGGCACATCACAGCTTAGAACTCGGACCTCAACTAAGGAAAGTTTATCTCGGACGATAACTTATCCTTATCAACGAGAAATTCATATTTCTCGGTCATGAGCTTCTCATAAAAACATTCAAAGTTTTTAAGTTCATGAAAACGATTTCTAAGTAAAATGTCAGCTTAGAACTCGAACTTCAACTTAAGGAAAGTTTATCACGGATGATAACTTATCCTTCACAACGGGAAATTTGTTTTTCTCGGTCATGAGCTAGTCACAAAACAATCAAAGTTTTGAGCTCATGAAAAACGGACCCGAAAGGGGAGTGTACGTTTCAGTGCGCTTTCCCTAAGCAATAGAAGAGAAGTCTTCTATCCTGATTATTTTAAAACCGTTGAACACAATTTTTCAAGAATTTCTCAAAAGGTTTTTCTAAATCTTTCAAAATTGTGTGTTCAACACTCCCTTCCTCATAAGTGGTTTTTATATCTCAAAATTGTCATATGTTATTTTGATCAATTTTTGAGGGGGAGCGTTTTAAAATCAAGCCTTTTAATGTTGTTGGGTACATCTCTAAAATTGTCATATTTTATGTATCCAACACATTCCGAAAATGATATGAAATTGTCAAATGTAATATAATATATCGGAAAAGGCATCTCAACTCCGTACCTCAACATATTTTGTGGTGTCGTTTTTCTAAAATTTTGTCAAATTTTGTCTCAAGACACACATATATTGTTGAGGGGGAGCGACCCGACTGAAAATGTTCCATGATTCATGCGTGCACACATGTTTCTCTCCCGTCAATGTTTTGGAAAATGTCATATTTTAATCAATTGGTATCTCTAATATTATATTTTTATAGTAGAGATAGGGGGAGAAAATGTGATTAAAATGTAATATATCGCAACAAGTGATCTTAACGACTCAAGTGCAACTCTTTCCTTCACATGCCAAACTATTTCGTATATCGATGCATGTGTGTAGGGGGAGCTTTTCGGAAATGTAAAACTTTCAAGTGTTAAAAGTTTTGATTTTTATCAAACATTTTGAATGGTTTTCAATGGTTTAATGGTTACGATCTATACCTAAAACAACCTACTATCCACGACGGAACGATGGAGTCAAAAGGTGGTTTAGGATAGGAAACTAAGTCCTATGATCCAACCAGAACCGGAGGGATCTACCCAAGGACATTCCATAGCTAGAAATAGTTGTCCTTAGGAAAGATGGAGTGGAATGAAACTGAATGCGGACCAATTACTTAAGTTAGCACTAGAACAATCACAACAAGGTGCTAATGATGACGTATTGGTAAGCATTGAAGGAGTTGAATATTCTGTGCAACTTAGGTAGAAACCGGGTTAACACATCTTTTGAAGACAAGTGTCATGGACCCAGTGATGCGATGCACAACCCTTCCCCAGCCATTCGAGTTTCTCTCAAACGAAACTTGTCTCATTGTCACGGAGATCAACACGTATCTATTGACTTTCTCACTCCGAGTCAGTTAATATTGAAAAGGTGGCAGTCTGCTCCAGCCTCCGATTACCAAAATGCACTTATTGAGTCTAGAGCCAAACGAGATCAATTTATCATCTCATTAGGACACAATCGAGTCCTACGCATTATCCTTGTGATATTGCCAGAACATCTAAGTGATACGATTCACAATGAAGATGGAAATCCTGCTTGAGCCAGCATTAAACAAGCTCATGGTAGGTAACTTGTGCGATTCTACACGAATCAAACTTGTGAGAACTGGAAAGCAACTAAGTTTCGATTCTTAATTGATTCAAACTTGATTCCAGGTTTCTTCGCAAAATCCATGTGATCTTGCCAGAACATTCAGAGTGACACTCATTAGTGTTCACAGTGACGAATGGAAATCCTTCCAGTGTCAACATCAAACAGCACTGCGGTAGGTAACTCGCAAGATTCTCTATGAATCAAGCTTGTGACAAACTGGAAAGCAACAATGGTGCGATTCTTTTAGAATCAAACTTGTTCCAGGAAATCTGAATTGACGACTCTAATCAGATGGATAATTTATCCTTATGATTCACTCTTTACGTTCGCAGTCTGCTTTGAGACGGTCGAGTAAAGAGAACTGGCTACTACCGCCGGGAAACCCTATCAAGGAGGTTCTTAATCGAATCTACCTGATCACAGGTACGGTATTTAATACCGTTTAACGGTCTTCACCGACCGGAGGTAAAACGCTACCGAGTTAGGGTGAAATGTTCAAAGCCATTTCATCCGTGTCTATATATGTTGCTGCATATCAAGAAGGTGGTGTAGCTGTGCAACCGATGTCGATTCAGAAGTCACAAGAGCACAAGATGGCGATAATCAAGATACCTAAGAATGTAAGAATGTAATAGGTCATCTTTGTCACAAGGAGCAAAGATGAAGATCTCAAGCACTCTAAGTCAAATGACAAAGGCTCAAGATAAAGATCACGAAAGCATGAAGGAACAAAGCTGTTACAAACAAGATCAAGACCAAGATACAAGACCAAAGCAGGAAGATCTCCTCTACAAGAATGTATTCACTCAATCATCTTATGCTTTTTAAGCTTTTTAAGATGACCGATACATTGGGGGAGATTGTTAGCCCTATATTTCATATAGTAGAACAAGAATGTAACATGTCATCTTAGTCGTTAAAAGGTCTTGTATTGTAATAGGTTAGTCAGGAAAACCGGGCTTAGACTTTAAGCTAATATTGTATAAGTTAGGGGCGTAAGCCCAAAGCAAAGCCAAGCCCGGCCCAAGATGAAGCCCACAAAGGCCTTAGAGCCGTGGGGTATATAACCCTCTTTCACATGTGAAAGAGGGTGTTGGTTCATTTTACTTTCTCTCTCTAGTAAACATAAACCTTCCAAATCTCTCTTGTTTCTCTCTCTACTTTTCTTCTCTTTCTCTCTCTAAATATCTCTTCTAAATCTTGTGTTATGGATTGAATGGGAACAACATTCTTGATCATGTATTTTGCATGAAGTAGGCGTTCATCCAAAAGCCTCTCAATTGATTCCATGTTTCCAAATATCAAATCTCTGAATGATTTTGCTTCCATTGTAGTGTAGTCTTTGAAGTGTTGATTTGCATCTCGAACTTCTGACTCAAAGTTGGGATTCTTGAATAGCTGTGAAGCAAAGAATGGTTGAAACGGTGTTCTGAGTATTTTGAAGGCATTCTTGGAATTTGTCTCATGAAGGTTTTTGTTGAGTAATTCATTCTCAAGATTCTTCAAGTGGTCTCTTAAGTCATAAGTGAACGTGCGATGATCATTTCCGAAAAAGGAATGAAAAGCACGCATATACAAAGGATTGTACGAGAAGGTCTCTCTTTCTAGACGTTTTAGATTCGTTTTAAGATCACTGAAAGCTTGCATACAACGTTGTTTAAGGACTTGTTCTTGTAGTTGCATCTCTCGTTCTTCTCTGTCTGAACACGCATTGCTCGTTTCCATGATGATGGTGTCTCAGTTGATGAAGTGAAAATGGATCTTAAGTAGATGTGTTGTGATTGGGGTGTGGTTTAAATTCCGAAAATTCCGATTTTTTCTCAGTCCGACAATAAATTCCTCAGTCCGACAAAACGGGAAACTCAAAATTTTGTCTCACCAAATTTTGAAATCAAGTCCGAAATAGCCAAAAACTAAGAGGGAAAAAATTTGAAAAGTGAAAAATTTTGACAAAAATAAAACCTAAAAATGGCCTAAAAATTTGAATTTTGGTCCGAAAATTTGAATTTTTGGTCGAAAAATTTTTCGCATCGCCAAAATTTGAAATTGAAGCATAAACGGCCTAAAAATGGTCTAGGAAAAATTAAATTTTAAAATAGTTTTCCCGCCAAAAAAATACTCGAACAAAATTTAGCTAAACAAGTCATCGGAATGTCCATCGGAATGTGGCTTAGATCGCAATGCACTGTCGGAATCCCAGATCGCAATGCACTGTCGGAATCCCAGATCGCAATGTACTATCGTAATCCCAGATCGTAATGTTCAGATCGGAATATGTTCAGATCGGAATGTTCAGATCGGAATGTGTCTAAAACAAATTTGGCAGAGTAACGACTCACAATTCCCTTGAAACCGTCGGAATCCCAGATCGCAATGTACGATCAGAATGTCCAGATCGGAATAAGGTATCGAAATCCTTAGATCGCAAAGTGGAACCAGTTGGTTATTGCGATCAAACCCCTCTTTTGTACTTTCCGATGGTGGTGCAAGCTAGAATTTCGGAAAGATGAAAAACAAGAGATTTTCAACTTTTGATCCAAAAAACTTGTGTTTAAGCCAAAAACCAAGATATCCAAGTCACAATGGCACGAATCAAGAAGGTATACGAATAGAAAAACACTAAAAACAAGAAAAATCTTGAATTCGTGGACGAAAGAAGGATTAAAGCAAATAAATCAAATGAAAACGCAACAACCAATCACAAAACTACCCCATGGCGATTGATACCAATTATTGTCCCTAATATATGATGATTGTATAATCACGAATTTAAAGAAAGAAAGGTAGAAATGAGATGAATTTTAGAGAGAGAAAGTAGTGAGAGAAAGTAGAGAGAAAAGGTTGGAACTAGGTGAATGTTAGATTGAGAAGTGAGAATACAAAATGAACCAACACCCTTCCTAACATGCTAGGAAGGGTATATATAGTCCACCCACATGCGGGCTTCTTTATGGACTATATGGTTTGGGCCGGGCTTTCCTTTTGGGCTTTGGTTACTTATTAATAAACCTTAGCTTAAAGTTAAGCCCGTAATAACACGACTAATATACTACCTATTACAACGTTCTAAAATACGATACATAATAAACATAAGACCGAGCATTCTTGTTTGGCTCAATATTTTGAAAACTACATCATTCGGAACTTTCTGTTCATCCGGAACTTTTGGTTCATCCGGAACCTGGGAAACTCAAGAACAGTAATATTACCGAAGAACAGGGGAAATCGATTTTAAGCCAAAAATTCACCAAGTTTTCAACCAAAACTTAAATAAAACTAAACACAAATGATATACTAACCAATAACAACAAATCCCATCAATAAAAACATAAAACCCAACAACTTTTGAAGATCAAATCAACCAAATAAAAACTTTAACTTTTAACCAAATAGATGAAGATGAACAAGATGAAATGGAAAGATTCATATACTGAATGATTAAGGTTTTAACAATCACAAGAGATAAAGATTAAACTACAAGATCTTGGAATAAAAATCAAAATCACCAAACACCCTAGTGGTGTTGGTGATGACTACGAACAGAAAGGGAAAAGAAGGGAAAAGAAAAACTAAAACTTAAATAAATGTGTGAAGGGTGGACTTTATATAGTCTTGTCTTTTGGTTGGTGAGTGGGCTTTCTCCCGTTCTTCTAGTCTTCTCGTCTTTTCAGAAAAGTTGACGTTTCCGATTCTGATTCGGGATTTGTCGTCGATTAAATTCAACTCGTCTTTTAATTTCTTCGTTTAATAGACTTGAGTTTCTTCGACTTATGTAAATCTTCCATCTTTGGTCCTTTTCTTCGATAAATCTTCAAATAGGCCCAGTGACTTCAAATCTTTTGCATCTCTTGGACAATAGACTTCGTCTTGAGTCTTTTTCTTCGATAAAACCCGTGCAATTCCATATTTTCTTTAATATTCATCCGGTTAGCTCTGAAAACACAATAAACACAAAAACCACACATAATTCCACACAAATGATATTAAATACGTGTTTTGGTCTCGTTTTAGCGAGAATTAAGTGGAAAAAGGATGGGTGTTTACACACCTATCAAATCCCCTACACTTAACCATTGTCATGCCCTCATGCAATGCTTAGTGATAAAGCAAATTTACACTTTTCTCATAATTAATCAACCTTGGCCTTATTGAAATACTACTAAACAAAAATTAAAGTACTAGGAGAAATTAAAACTTTAAAGTAACAAAAAGATAGAAAACCATTTTCACTTGAAAATAGCTACATGGAAATAACTTATAGAGAGATCAAGGACTTACATTAGGGCTTTGGTGCTGCAAAGATTTATCACCCTCAAGTTTCACGTTCCCCAAACTAAGCTTAAAAACGAGATCATTGTTATTATAAGTTAGTAAATCAAACACTTACACACATTGCTTAATTAAATGCTTAAACTCCTTATTCCTAGGTGTATCTCTTATATTTTATTTTTGTCTTAGAATGATCATGAAGATGCATTTTTGGACTTATTTCGATAGTTTATTTAGGCTGAAAGCAAAGTAGGACGATTTGATCAATAGTTAGCTAAAGGACAAAATCTCTTAAAACTGCTTCTCGGGATATCAAAAAGTTCATATCTTGGCATAACTCGGTTCACGATTTGAGACTTTTCTCGGGCCGATATTTGGCATGTACTTCATACTTCATATCTTGAGAGACGTGCTTGAGATAATGGTCTTCTCATCGTTCATAGAGTTTCTTCACTTGGAGACTTTTGAGAGGTACTCCAACTTTGTTGACCACGACTTCATGATTATTTCTTCAATCTCTACTTGGGATTTTGAGATACAACGATCCGCCTCCTTTTCGGACTTGGATCTATTTATCCTCATACCTTGTTAGGGTCTTTTCGGATAGACTTCTCCATCATCTTTATGGGAGTTGATTGCTTTTCGTCGTGAGTCTTGATCCTTCATATTGACTTTGGGAATAATGCTTTTCACATCACTTTGGATCTTTAGCAATAAAATGGAATCCTCATGCCTTATTAGGGCCTTTTCGGACTCGCCAATCTTCGCGCCCCGCTTCATAAGTTATGCCTTGGCTATGAACTCTTATCATTACCGAGCAACTTTTAAACGATCTTGGGCTAGAAGCTAAGTAAACTTTCAAATCGTACGACCTTACTTATTGCAGATAAATTATTAGCAAGTGATGGGAGAATAGGCAAATAATTACACCAAGTAAGCTTGTGCAAGAATACCGACTTATAATTGACTCTATCATTTCTCGTCCTCCACAATTTAAAATCTCAAGTAATGAGACTCGTGGATTCTTAGCCTAATAAACCAATTAAGGTCTACATGGTTAAGGATACTAGCTAGAATAAACTTGGATAAGTCTATTCGGGTTGAGTCAAAATAATCGCAACAGGCCTAATATGTCAAAGACTTCTAAACTAGCTACACCACTTTATTAATATTTTTGACTTTATTGCGGGATATATACATATGAAAGTAACGATAAAAATTTAAAAATTACGACTAAATGGCCAAAGTTAATTAAAAATTTTGAAAAATGTTGAAAAATAAGATTTTCCGGTTAAATGAAGGCATTTTCATGGAAAAGTACACTTAAAACTTCGATAGAAGTCCCCCCTACACTTAAGATAAACATTGTCCTCAATGTTTAAGCATGTGGGAAAAGTCTCCCCTACACTTATGACATTGTGCACGTTGGTTAACTCAAGTTAAGGAAGAGACGACTAAAGTGATCAATTTCAAATGTGAGTAAGAAGAAAATTGAATCACGATAGTTGAGAGATGGAACCGGATTTCGGATAACACGGGAGCACGGTTGTTCAAAGGTTCCAAGAGTGCATTCATCCCTGTAATCACATCACCACACAAAAACAAACACCTATAGAAGTCCCCCTACACTTAGGAGGTTAAAACATAAAAGGATAGATACTCGGGCTGCCTCCCGAGGAGCGCTTGTTTTTTATAACCGAGTCACGAGCCTGACTCGACCCAAAATTAGTTCATGGGGAACGTGGTGAGGGATGGAATCATCTCTTGAGAGATGTCCTCACAAAGTACAATTTTAAACGCTGGCCATTCACCTTGAAGTTGGGCCCATTTGGCTGAGAAAGCTCAATGGTGCCATAGGGAAAGATATTGGCGATGGTGAATGAACCAGACCAGCGGCTCTTTAACTTGCCTGAGAAGATCTTCAACCGAGAGTTAAAGAGTAAGACTTGATCACCAACATGGAACTCTCGGTTCTTGATTTTAGCATCGTGGATAATCTTGGTCTTCTCCTTGTAGATCAGTGAGTTCTCGTAAGCTTGATTCCTCAATTCTTGTAGCTCGTTGAGTTGAATCTTGCGAAAATCACCGGCTTTGTTGATGTTGAAGTTAGCCCACTTCAAGGCCTAGTATGCCTTATGTTCCAGCTCGATAGGGAGGTGGCAAGCTTTCCCGTACACAAGACGATAAGGCGTACAGCCGATCGGGGTCTTGTAAGCAGTACGGAAAGCCCACAAAGCATCATCAAGTTTATCAGCCCATGAGGCACGATGCTCTCCCACGGTTCTTTCCAGAATTCGCTTTAATCCTCGGTTGGATATTTCAGCCTGGCCATTAGTTTATGGGTGGTAGGCGGTGGAAAGACGATGATTTACACCATACTTAGCCATGACTCTTGCAAATTGGTCATTGCAAAAATGAGTCCCGCGATCACTAATAATGGCGCGAGGCACACCGAATCTAGCGAACAGCGATTTCAAAAAGTTACAAACCACCCTTGCGTCATTAGCGGGTAAAGCTTTGGCTTCAACCCACTTTGAAACGTAGTCAACAGCTACAAGGATGTATTTGTTTCCTTTAGAAGAAGGGAATGGCCCCATAAAGTCGATACCCCAAACATCAAAGATTTCACATTCTTGAATGAAATTCTGAGGCATCTCGTCTTTATGTGTGATCTTGCCTTGTTTTTGGCAAGCATCACATCGTTTAACCATATTGTGAGCGTCACGATATATGGAGGGCCAATAAAATCCCGAGTCAAACACTTTTTTGGCGGTGTAATTGGGACCAAAGTGACCACCGGTGGGTCCTTTGTGGCAAGCGTCAAGGATTTCTAATGCTGCCGGTCCATCAACACATCGGCGAATAATCAAGTCGGCACATTGTTTGAATAGGTAAGGGTCATCCCAAAAATAAGTCTTAATGTCGGTGAAGAACCTTTTCTTTTGTTGGGATGTTAGCCCTTCCTTGAGAATTCCACCCGCTAAGTAGTTTGCAATGTCCGCAAACCACGGGGTTTCATCAGAATTCGAATTGATGGACATTAAGGTCTCCAAGGGAAAAGAATCATTGATTTCTTTGTTCGGATGATCCCCTTGGTAAGGATCCTCAAGTCTGCTGAGATGATCCGCGGCTAGGTTTTCAGCTCCTTTTTTATCGCGAATTTGGATTTTAAATTCTTGGAGTAGCAAAACCCAGCGAAGAAGTCTTGGTTTTGAATCTTGCTTTGTCAACAAGTACTTCAACGCGGAATGATCGGTGTAAACGATTGTGGTGGAAAGGACAAGATAGGGGCGAAATTTTTCAAAGGCATAGACAACTGCTAAAAGCTCTTTTTCGGTTGTCGTATAATGCAATTGTGCCCCTGTCATTGTCTTGCTAGCGTAATGGATTGGTTGGAAGTGTTTGTTCACTCTTTGTCCCAGAACCGCTCCAATAGCAAAATCACTAGCATCGCACATCAGCTCGAAAGGCAGCTCCCAATTAGGGGTAACCAAGATGGGTGCCTTAGTTAGCTTATCCTTAAGCGAGTTAAAGGCTTCAAGAAACTCTTTGGAAAAGATAAAGGGAGTATCTTTTTCCAAGAGGTGGGTCATCGGGCGAGCGATTTGAGAAAAATCTTTGATGAATTGACGGTAAAAGCCTGCATGACCCAGAAACCTTCTCACACCCTTTACGGTTGAAGGTGGAGGTAACTTAGCGATAACATCGACTTGGGTCTACTTCGAGACCGGCTTTAGAGATCTTGTGTCCTAGCACGATGCCTTCTTTTACCATAAAATGGCATTTTTCCCAATTCAGAACTAGGCGAGTGTCTTCGCACCGCTTAAGCATACGTTCCAAATTGGCAAGGCAAGAAGAGAAAGATCCCCGAAGACCGAGAAATCATCCATTAAGACTTCCATGGTTTGTTCAACCATGTCATGGAAGATAGCTAACATGCACCTTTGGAAAGTCCCGGGGGCATTGCATAAGCCAAAAGGCATTCTTTTGTAAGCAAATGTGCCATAGGGACAAGTGAATGTTGTCTTCTCTTGATCTTGGGGATCGATGGGTATTTGGAAATAACCCGAGAAACCATCAAGAAAGCAGTAATATTCATTACCCGCTAAACGTTCAAGCATTTGGTCCATAAAAGGTAGAGGGAAATGATCCTTTCTCGTGGCATCATTGAGTTTGCGGTAGTCTATACAAACTCTCCACCCAGTAACGAGACGAGTGGAAATCAACTTGTTGTGTTCATTGGGAACAACGGTTATTCCGCTCTTCTTGGGCACACAATGGACTGGACTAACCCATGGTGAATCCGAAATAGGGTAAATCATACCCGCATCAAGAAGTTTGATAACCTCCGTTTTGATGACTTCATGGATTTTTGGATTCACCCTTCGTTGGTTTTGAATTGTAGGCTTAAAGTCGTCCTCCATGAGAATTTTGTGTGTGTAGAAGTGAGGATCAATTCCGCGAATATCAGAAATTTTCCAAGCAATAGCCTTCTTATGATCTTTAAGCACGGCGATGAGGCGAGTTTTCTCTTCATCTTTCAAGTCCTTCGTGATAATGACAGGCGACTTCTTCTCTTCTTCAAGGAACACGTACTCGAGATGGGGTGGCAACTCCTTAAGTTCTAAATCCGGAGGATTTTCGATGGGAGGCGTTTTCACAGTCGGAGTATCGATAGCAATAACCGTGGGAGATGGAGGAGATGGATTGTCTTCGTTGAGAAGGTTTTCAAAGAAATGCATGTCTTCATCCCCATCGGTGGGAGAATCATCATTAGCTAAGTTCACATCTCCCATGGTGGCTTCAAGATTGTTCCAAAACAAATCACTTTCTCCAAATAGAGACAGTGATGAATCAATAGAGGAAACGGTTTCAACATTGGGAAGAGAGGTAGGAATATTTTTACAAGCATCATTAAAGTGTTCTTCACAAGCCTCATCCAGAACGTCAATACAATTAACACTTTCGTATGAATAAGGTTGTTTAGACAACTTTCCCATGTTGAAGACGATTTTATCGTCACCCACTCTCATGATAAGCTCACCGGCTTCAACATCGATGAGAGTGCGACCGGTCCTCAAGAATGGACGACCCACGATCAAGGGAACACGAGGGTCCATCTCGTAGTCGACGACGACAAAATCGGCAGGAAAAGTGAATATGTCGACTCCTACAAAGACGTCTTCGGCTATCCCCACTGGATAAGCAACCGTACGGTTAGCTAATTCCAAAGTCATTTTGGTGGGGACTAGCTCAGGGAGATATAATTGCTTCCAAACGCTTAGAGGCATTAGATTAATACTGGCACCTAGATCGGCTAGGGCCATGCAATTCTCTACTCCCGGGAAATTGCAAGGGATTAAGAAACGACCCGGATCACCAAGCTTGGTTGGCAATTTCCTTAAGAGCACTGCAGAGCAATTCTCATTAAGTTGGGTGTTGGCAATATCAAGAAGCTTTTCCTTGTCACTCAGAAGATCTTTAAACATTTTAGCGTACTTAGGCATGTGAGCGAGAGCCTCAGCGAAGGAGATATTGAAATTTAGTTGTTTAAACATTTTAAGAAAGTTCGAAACCTGAATATCGTCCTTGCTTTTGAGCTTCTCTTTCCTCAACCTAGATGGATAAGGTATATTGGAAGAAGAGGAAGGCTTCGGGAGAATAGGATCACTCACATCCTTGGGTGGAGGAGGGGTAGAAGTAAGAGGTGGAGAAAGTAGGGAAGGAGAAGGATGAGGAATAGGAGCAGGTGACTCGTTCTCCTTAGTCACAATCACCGGTGGAGGTATAGGAAGCTCGGGTTCCTTGGTACCTTTGCCACTGCGAGTGGTGATTGCTTTCATCTCCCCTCTTGGATTCGCAACGGTGTTACTCGGAAGAGTACCCGAAGAAGAGGGTTGATTACCTTGGAAGAAACTAGCCATCATGTTCTTTAAGTCATTCGTTTGACTATCCAACGTGTTTCTCATGTCAGCTCTCAGATCGTTCCCTTGTTTGACCAGGTCTGCTTTCAGGTTGAGCACTTCTCGCTGAAGATTTCCCACGATCACATCGTTAGTCCTCATATAGGTTTCCACTTCTTGGTGTAAAGCGGTGGGTTGTTGGGAGGAGCATTGTATGCGGGTGGTTGATAAGCAGGTTGCTAGTAAACTTGGTTGTTTCGTTGAGGCGGTTGTTGCTGTTTGTGAGGTGGTATGTATGGTGTACGAGGTTGTTGTTGTTGTTGAGGAGGGCGATTGAGGTTTTGTTGTTGGTTGGGGTTGTTTGGAGGAAAACCGGGTGGTGAGAGGTAGTTGTTGGAGTGGTAGCTAAGCAAATTACGGTCACCTTGAGGTCTAGCTTGATAAGCAGGTTGAGGATAGGTGCCATAAGCTGCATTCACATTTTCAGAGGGGTAGTCTTGGGTGGCAGTACAAGTGGTGTAAGAGTGAGGACCCCCGCATATCTCGCATGGTTGGCTAACAGCATTGACTTGAGCGTCTTTAGCGTTTCTAGCGTTGATGTTGTTGGTGTTGCTGGCGGTTTGGGTAGCAAGCGATTCAAGAAGCGTAGTGATTTTGTCAAGTCGCTTGTCGCTGTCACTAGTACTAGCACTAGCGACATTGGTCCGAACACTCTTGGTTTGCACACGAGACTTATTCTCAATGATATCCCAAGCAGCATTGGAAGTCTTAGCCAAAAGATTACCCCCGAGGCACTGTTTAGTGAATCTTGGTCACTCATGCTTAAACCATTATAAAAAGTATTAATTTGGTGCACTTTGGTAAAACCATGTTGTGGGCATTTTTTTAAAAGATCTTTAAAACGATCCCAAGATTCACTAAACGACTCATCGTACTTTTGTTCAAAATTTATGATTTCATTTCGCAAAGCGGTAGTACGAGAGGGTGGGAAAAAGTAATTGATAAACTTGGTTTCCAAATCCGTCCACGAAAAAATACTCTGTGGCGGTTCCTTAGCAAGCCAATGTCGGGCTTGTCCCTCTAAAGAAAAGGGAAAAAGTTGTAACCGGATTACCTCTTGTGGAACACCATTGAATTTGACCGTATTGGTGAGTTGCAAAAATATCTTGATGTGGTCATGCGGATCATCAATGGTACGCCCCAAGAATGGTTGAGCAGAGACCATCTGGATAAAGCCGGATTTGAGCTCAAAATTGTTGGCTGCAATCGCGGGTATAACAATTGGATCAGTGTTGCCATCTACATGAGCTTGCAGAAGTTCAATCATCGGGCGATTATCCGGTAGAGGCTCGTTGTTGTTGTTATTATTGTTGAAAGGTGGGTTGTTATTGTTATTATTATTGTTTTGAGGTGGGTTATTGTTGTTGTTTTGTACACCGGCCATGTCTAAGTCTTCGAGAGGCTCGGGCTCTTGATAAGACGTGGATCGAGTGCGCATACACCTGCAAAAGAACTAACAAGAGAAAAACAAAGCAAAAATATTTTTGGTTTTTATGTTTTTTAATTTTTAGGATTTTTGAAAATTTTATATTTTTTAGGGTTTTTGAAAATTTTTGTGAAAAAGTAACGTTCACGGGGAACGGATCCCAAAATCAAAGTTCTCACAAAAAACTGTTGATCTTAACGAGAAGAGCCGGCAGCGGCGCCATTTGATACAAAGTTTTTGCAATGGGTTCTAAATTCTCTCGATATCCTCTCGAATTGATCTCGGTTCTAAGTGGAATGATTGTTCTTGGTTACTAAAAAGGGAATTGGTTTTCTAATCTACTAAAGGGTTAAATGCTCTAAAATGTAAACTTAAATTTAAAAGCAATTATATTAATAACAGTTAATAAAACTTGAAATAATAATATAAAATGAAGAAACAGTAAATAACACTCAATTAAATTCGAAATACTCAAAAGAAAAGAAAGTTGATTCGGAAGTATACCTTGATTCGGAAGTTCACTCGGAAGTTGGTTCGGAAGCATTGACTCGGAAGTTGATCCGGAACATTTAAGGAAAATTGATTCGGAACTTTTAAAAATCATTCATTCGGAACTTTCGTCTGGAAGTTCACTCGGAACTTTCGTCCGGAAGTTGGTTCGGAAGTTCACTCGGAACTTTCGTCCGGAAGTTCACTCGGAACTTTCGTCCGGAAGTTCACTCGGAACTTGGTTCGGAACTTTTGAAGATAAAACTGATTCGGAACTTAAAGACTGATTCGGAAATTTTTAACATAAAACTTATTCGGAACTTTTGAAAACTACATTCATTCGGAACTTTCTGTTCATCCGGAACTTTTGGTTCATCCGGAACCTGGGAAACTCAAGAACAGTAATATTACCGAAGAACAGGGGAAATCGATTTTAAGCCAAAAATTCACCAAGTTTTCAACCAAAACTTAAATAAAACTAAACACAAATGATATACTAACCAATAACAACAAATCCCATCAATAAAAACATAAAACCCAACAACTTTTGAAGATCAAATCAACCAAATAAAAACTTTAACTTTTAACCAAATAGATGAAGATGAACAAGATGAAATGGAAAGATTGATATATTGAATGATTAAGGTTTTAACAATCACAAGAGATAAAGATTAAACTACAAGATCTTGGAATAAAAATCAAAATCACCAAACACCCTAGTGGTGTTGGTGATGACTACGAACAGAAAGGGAAAAGAAGGGAAAAGAAAAACTAAAACTTAAATAAAAGTGTGAAGGGTGGACTTTATATAGTCTTGTCTTTTGGTTGGTGAGTGGGCTTTCTCCCGTTCTTCTTGTCTTCTTATCTTTTCAGAAAAGTTGACGTTTCCGATTCTGATTCGGGATTTGTCGTCGATTAAATTCAACTCGTCTTTTAATTTCTTCGTTTAATAGACTTGAGTTTCTTCGACTTATGTAAATCTTCCATCTTTGGTCCTTTTCTTCGATAAATCTTCAAATAGGCCCAGTGACTTTAAATCTTTTGCATCTCTTGGAAAATAGACTTCGTCTTGAGTCTTTTTCTTCGATAAAACCCGTGCAATTCCATGTTTTCTTTAATATTCATCCGGTTAGCTCTGAAAACACAATAAACACAAAAACCACGCATAATTCCACACAAATGATATTAAATACGTGTTTTGGTCTCGTTTTAGCGAGAATTAAGTGGAAAAAGGATGGGTGTTTACACACCTATCAAATCCCCTACACTTAACCATTGTCATGCCCTCATGCAATGCTTAGTGATAAAGCAAATTTACACTTTTCTCATAATCAATCAACCTTGGCCTTATTGAAATACTACTAAACAAAAATTAAAGTACTAGGAGAAATTAAAACTTTAAAGTAACAAAAAGATAGAAAACCATTTTCACTTGAAAATAGCTACATGGAAATAACTTGCAGAGAGATCAAGGACTTACATTAGGGCTTTGGTGCTGCGAAGATTTATCACCCTCAAGTTTCACGTTCCCCAAACTAAGCTTAAAAACGAGATCATTGTTATTATAAGTTAGTAAATCAAACACTTACACACATGGCTTAATTAAATGCTTAAACTCCCTTATTCCTAGGTGTATCTCTTATATTTTATTTTTGTCTTAGAATGATCATGAAGATGTATTTTTGGACTTATTTCGATAGTTTATTTAGGCTGAAAGCAAAGTAGGACGATTTGATCAATAGTTAGCTAAAGGACAAAATCTCTTAAAACTGCTTCTCGGGATATCAAAAAGTTCATATCTTGGCATAACTCGGTTCACGATTTGAGACCTTTCTCGGGACGATATTTGGCATGTACTTCATACTTCATATCTAGAGAGACGTGCTTGAGATAATGGTCTTCTCATCGTTCATAGAGTTTCTTCACTTGGAGACTTTTGAGAGGTACTCCAACTTTGTTGACCACGACTTCATGATTATTTCTTCAATCTCTATTTGGGATTTTGAGATACAACGATCCGCCTCCTTTTCGGACTTGGATCTATTTATCCTCATACCTTGTTAGGGTCTTTTCGGATAGACTTCTCCATCATCTTTATGGGAGTTGATTGCTTTTCATCGTGAGTCTTGATCCTTCATATTGACTTTGGGAATAATGCTTTTCACATCACTTTGGATCTTTAGCAATAAAATGGAATCCTCATGCCTTGTTAGGGCCTTTTCGGACTCGCCAATCTTCGCGCCCCGCTTCATAAGTTATGCCTTGGCTATGAACTCTTATCATTACCGAGCAACTTTTAAACGATCTTGGGCTAGAAGCTAAGTAACCTTTCAAATCGTACGACCTTACTTATTGCAGATAAATTATTAGCAAGTGATGGGAGAATAGGAAAATAATTACACAAAGTAAGCTTGTGCAAGAATACCGACTTATAATTGACTCTATCATTTCTTGTCCTCCACAATTTAAAATCTCAAGTAATGAGACTCGTGGATACTTAGCCTAATAAACCAATTAAGGTCTACATGGTTAAGGATACTAGCTAGAATAAACTTGGATAAGTCTATTCGGGTTGAGTCAAAATAATCGCAACGGGCCTAATATGTCAAAGACTTCTAAACTAGCTACACCACTTTATTAATATTTTTGACTTTATTGCGGGATATATACATATGAAAGTAACGATAAAAATTTAAAAATTACGACTAAATGGCCAAAGTTAATTAAAAATTTTGAAAAATGTTGAAAAATAAGATTTTTCGGTTAAATGAAGGCATTTTCATGGAAAAGTCCACTTAAAACTTCGATAGAAGTCCTCCCTACACTTAAGATAAACATTGTCCTCAATGTTTAAGCATGTGGGAAAAGTCTCCCCTACACTTATGACATTGTGCACGTTGGTTAACTCAAGTTAAGGAAGAGACGACTAAAGTGATCAATTTCAAATGTGAGTAAGAAGAAAATTGAAACACGATAGTTGAGAGATAGAACCGGATTTCGGATAACACGGGAGCACGGTTGTTCAAAGGTTCCAAGAGTGCATTCATCCCTGTAATCACATCACCACACAAAAACAAACACCTATAGAAGTCCCCATACACTTAGGAGGTTAAAACATAAAAGGATAGATACTCGGGCTGCCTCCCGAGGAGCGCTTGTTTTTTATAACCGAGTCACGAGCCTGACTCGACCCAAAATTAGTTCATGGGGAACGTGGTGAGGGATGGAATCATCTCTTGAGAGATGTCCTCACCAAAGTACAATTTTAAACGCTGGCCATTCACCTTGAAGTTGGGCCCATTTGGCTGAGAAAGCTCAATGGTGCCATAGGGAAAGACATTGGCGATGGTGAATGGACCAGACCAGCGGCTCTTTAACTTGCCTGAGAAGATCTTCAACCGAGAGTTAAAGAGTAAGACTTGATCACCAACGTGGAACTCTCGGTTCTTAATTTTAGCATCGTGGATAATCTTGGTCTTCTCCTTGTAGATCAATGAGTTCTCGTAAGCTTGATTCCTCAATTCTTGTAGCTCGTTGAGTTGAATCTTGCGAAAATCACCGGCTTTGTTGATGTCGAAGTTAGCCCACTTCAAGGCCCAGTATGCCTTATGTTCCAGCTCGATAGGGAGGTGGCAAGCTTTCCCGTACACAAGACGATAAGGCGTACAGCCGATCGGGGTCTTGTAAGCAGTACGGAAAGCCCACAAAGCATCATCAAGTTTATCAGCCCATGAGGCACGATGCTCTCCCACGGTTCTTTCCAGAATTCGCTTTAATCCTCGGTTGGATATTTCAGCCTGGCCATTAGTTTGTGGGTGGTAGGCGGTGGAAAGACGATGATTTACACCATACTTAGCCATGACTCTTGCAAATTGGTCATTGCAAAAATGAGTCCCGCGATCACTAATAATGGCGCGAGGCACACCGAATCTAGCGAACAGCGATTTCAAAAAGTTACAAACCACCCTTGCGTCATTAGCGGGTAAAGCTTTGGCTTCAACCCACTTTGAAACGTATTCAACAGCTACAAGGATGTATTTGTTTCCTTTAGAAGAAGGGAATGGCCCCATAAAGTCGATACCCCAAACATCAAAGATTTCACATTCTTGAATGAAATTCTGAGGCATCTCGTCTTTATGTGTGATCTTGCCTTGTTTTTGGCAAGCATCACATCGTTTAACCATATTGTGAGCGTCACGATATATGGAGGGCCAATAAAATCCCGAGTCAAACACTTTTTTGGCGGTGTAGTTGGGACCAAAGTGACCATCGGTGGGTCCTTTGTGGCAAGCGTCAAGGATTTCTAAAGCTGTCGGTCCATCAACACATCGGCGAACAATCAAGTCGGCACATTGTTTGAATAGGTAAGGGTCATCCCAAAAATAAGTCTTAATGTCGGTGAAGAACCTTTTCTTTTGTTGGGATGTTAGCCCTTCCTTGAGAATTCCACCCGCTAAGTAGTTTGTAATGTCCGCAAACCACGGGGTTTCATCAGAATTCGAATTGATGGACATTAAGGTCTCCAAGGGAAAAGAATCATTGATTTCTTTGTTCGGATGATCCCCTTGGTAAGGATCCTCAAGTCTGCTGAGATGATCCGCGGCTAGGTTTTAAGCTCCTTTTTTATCGCGAATTTCGATTTTAAATTCTTGGAGTAGCAAAACCCAGCGAAGAAGTCTTGGTTTTGAATCTTGCTTTGTCAACAAGTACTTCAACGCGGAATGATCGGTGTAAACGATTGTGGTGGAAAGGACAAGATAGGGGCGAAATTTTTCAAAGGCATAGACAACAGCTAAAAGCTCTTTTTCGGTTGTCGTATAATGCAATTGTGCCCCTATCATTGTCTTGCTAGCGTAATGGATTGGTTGGAAGTGTTTGTTCACTCTTTGTCCCAGAACCGCTCCAATAGCAAAATCACTAGCATCGCACATCAGCTCGAAAGGCAGCTCCCAATTAGGGGTAACCAAGACGGGTGCCTTAGTTAGCTTATCCTTAAGCGAGTTAAAGGCTTCAAGACACTCTTTGGAAAAGATAAAGGGAGTATCTTTTTCCAAGAGGTGGGTCATCGGGCGAGCGATTTGAGAAAAATCTTTGATGAATCGACGGTAAAAGCCCGCATGACCCAGAAAACTTCTCACACCCTTCACGGTTGAAGGTGGAGGCAACTTAGCGATAACATCGACTTTAGCACGGTCTACTTCGAGACCGGCTTTAGAGATCTTGTGTCCTTGCACGATGCCTTCTTTTACCATAAAATGGCATTTTTCCCAATTTAGAACTAGGCGAGTGTCTTCGCACCGCTTAAGCATACGTTCCAAATTGGCAAGGCAAGAAGAGAAAGAATCCCCGAAGACCGAGAAATCATCCATGAAGACTTCCATGGTTTGTTCAACCATGTCATGGAAGATAGCTAACATGCACCTTTGGAAAGTCCTGGGGGCATTGCATAAGCCAAAAGACATTCTTTTGTAAGCAAATGTGCCATAGGGACAAGTGAATGTTGTCTTCTCTTGATCTTGGGGATCGATGGGTATTTGGAAATAACCGGAGAAACCATCAAGAAAGCAGTAATATTCATTACCCGCTAAACGTTCAAGCATTTGGTCCATAAAAGGTAGAGGGAAATGATCCTTTCTCGTGGCATCATTGAGTTTGCGGTAGTCTATACAAACTCTCCACCCAGTAACGAGACGAGTGGAAATCAACTCGTTGTGTTCATTGGGAACAACGGTTATTCCGCCCTTCTTGGGCACACAATGGACTGGACTAACCCATGGTGAATCCGAAATAGGGTAAATCATACCCGAATCAAGAAGTTTGATAACCTCCGTTTTGCTGACTTCATGGATTTTTGGATTCACCCTTCGTTGGTTTTGAATTGTGGGCTTAAAGTCGTCCTCCATGAGAATTTTGTGTGTGCAGAAGTGAGGATCAATTCCGCGAATATCAGAAATTTTCCAAGCAATAGCCTTCTTATGATCTTTAAGCACGGCGATGAGGCGAGTTTTCTCTTCATCTTTCAAGTCCTTCGCGATAATGACGGGCGACTTCTTCTCTTCTTCAAGGAACACGTACTCGAGATGGGGTGGCAACTCCTTAAGTTCTAAATCCGGAGGATTTTCGATGGGAGGCGTTTTCACAGTCGGAGTATCGATAGCAATAATCGTGGGAGATGGAGGAGAAGGATTGTCTTCGTTGAGAAGGTTTTCAAAGAAATGCATGTCTTCATCCCCATCGGTGGGAGAATCATCATTAGCTAAGTTCACATCTCCCATGGTGGCTTCAAGATTGTTCCAAAACAAATCACTTTCTCCAAATAGAGACAGTGATGAATCAATAGAGGAAACGGTTTCAACATTGGGAAGAGAGGTAGGAATATTTTTACAAGCATCATTAAAGTGTTCTTCACAAGCCTCATCCAGAACGTCAATACAATTAACACTTTCGTACGAATAAGGTTGTTTAGACAACTTTCCCATGTTGAAGACGATTTTATCGTCACCCACTCTCATGATAAGCTCACCGGCTTCAACATCGATGAGAGTGCGACCGGTCCTCAGGAATGGACGACCCACGATCAAGGGAACACGAGGGTCCATCTCGTAGTCGACGACGACGAAATCGGCAGGAAAAGTGAATTTGTCGACTCCTACAAAGACGTCTTCGGCTATCCCCACTGGATAAGCAACCGTACGGTTAGCTAATTCCAAAGTCATTTTGGTGGGGACTAGCTCAGGGAGATATAATTGCTTCCAAACGCTTAGAGGCATTAGATTAATACTGGCACCTAGATCGGCTAGGGCCATGCAATTCTCTACTCCCGGGAAATTGCAAGGGATTAAGAAACGACCCGGATCACCAAGCTTGGTTGGCAATTTCCTTAAGAGCACTGCAGAGCAATTCTCATTAAGTTGGGTGTTGGCAATATCAAGAAGCTTTTCCTTGTCACTCAGAAGATCTTTAAACATTTTAGCGTACTTAGGCATGTGAGCGAGAGCCTCAGCGAAGGAGATATTGAAATTCAGTTGTTTAAACATTTTAAGAAAGTTCGAAACCTGAATATCGTCCTTGCTTTTGAGCTTCTCTTTCCTCAACCTAGATGGATAAGGTATATTGGAAGAAGAGGAAGGCTTCGGGAGAATAGGATCACTCACATCCTTGGGTGGAGGAGGGGTAGAAGTAAGAGGTGGAGAAAGTAGGGAAGGAGAAGGATGAGGAATAGGAGCAGGTGACTCGTTCTCCTTAGTCACAATCACCGGTGGAGGTATAGGAAGCTCGGGTTCCTTGGTACCTTTGCCACTGCGAGTGGTGATTGCTTTCATCTCCCCTCTTGGATTCGCAACGGTGTTACTCGGAAGAGTACCCGAAGAAGAGGGTTGATTACCTTGGAAGAAACTAGCCATCATGTTCTTTAAGTCATTCGTTTGACTATCCAACGTGTTTCTCATGTCAGCTCTCAGATAGTTCCCTTGTTTGACCAGGTCTGCTTTCAGGTTAAGCACTTCTCGCTGAAGATTTCCCACGATCACATCGTTAGTCCTCATATAGGTTTCCACTTCTTGGTGTAAAGCGGTGGGTTGGTTGGGAGGAGCATTGTATGCGGGTGGTTGATAAGCAGGTTGCTGGTAAACTTGGTTGTTTCGTTGAGGCGGTTGTTGCTGTTTGTGAGGTGGTATGTATGGTGTACGAGGTTGTTGTTGTTGTTGAGGAGGGCGATTGAGGTTTTGTTGTTGGTTGGGGTTGTTTGGAGGAAAACCGGGTGGTGAGAGGTAGTTGTTGGAGCGGTAGCTAAGCAAATTACGGTCACCTTGAGGTCTAGCTTGATAAGCAGGTTGAGGATAGGTGCCATAAGCTGCATTCACATTTTCAGAAGGGTAGTCTTGGGTGGCAGTACAAGTGGTGTAAGAGTGAGGACCCCCGCATATCTCGCATGGTTGGCTAACAGCATTGACTTGAGCGTCTTTAGCGTTTCTAGCGTTGATGTTGTTGGTGTTGCTGGCGGTTTGGGTAGCAAGCGATTCAAGAAGCGTAGTGATTTTGTCAAGTCGCTTGTCGCTGTCACTAGTACTAGCACTAGCGACATTGGTCCGAACACTCTTGGTTTGCACACGAGACTTATTCTCAATGATATCCCAAGCAGCATTGGAAGTCTTAGCCAAAAGATTACCCCCCGAGGCACTGTTTAGTGAATCTTGGTCACTCATGCTTAAACCATTATAAAAAGTATTAATTTGGTGCACTTTGGTAAAACCATGTTGTGGGTATTTTCTTAAAAGATCTTTAAAACGATCCCAAGATTCACTAAACGACTCATCGTACTTTTGTTCAAAATTTATGATTTCATTCCGCAAAGCGGTAGTACGAGAGGGTGGGAAAAACTAATTGATAAACTTGGTTTCCAAATCCGTCCACGAAAAAATACTCTGTGGCGGTTCCTTAGCAAGCCAATGTCGGGCTTGTCCCTCTAAAGAAAAGGGAAAAAGTTGTAACCGGATTACCTCTTGTGGAACACCATTGAATTTGACCGTATTGGTGAGTTGCAAAAATCTCTTGATGTGGTCATGCGGATCATCAATGGTACGCCCCAAGAATGGTTGAGCAGAGACCATCTGGATAAAGCCGGATTTGAGCCCAAAATTGTTGGCTGCAATCGCGGGTATAACAATTGGATCAGTGTTGCCATCTACATGAGCTTGCAGAAGTTCAATCATCGGGCGATTATCCGGTAGAGGCTCGTTGTTGTTGTTATTATTGTTGAAAGGTGGGTTGTTATTGTTATTATTATTGTTTTGAGGTGGGTTATTGTTGTTGTTTTGTACACCGGCCATGTCTAAGTCTTCGAGAGGCTCGGACTCTTGATAAGACGTGGATCGAGTGCGCATACACCTGCAAAAGAACTAACAAGAGAAAAACAAAGCAAAAATATTTTTGGTTTTTATGTTTTTTAATTTTTAGGATTTTTGAAAATTTTATATTTTTTAGGGTTTTTGAAATTTTTTGTGAAAAAAGTAACGTTCACGGGGAACGGATCCCAAAATCCAAGTTCTCACAAAAAACTGTTGATCTTAACGAGAAGAGCCGGCAGCGGCGCCATTTGATACAAAGTTTTTGCAATGGGTTCTAAATTCTCTCGATATCCTCTCGAATTGATCTCGGTTCTAAGTGGAATGATTGTTCTTGGTTACTAAAAAGGGAATTGGTTTTCTAATCTACTAAAGGGTTAAATGCTCTAAAATGTAAACTTAAATTTAAAAGCAATTATATTAATAACAGTTAATAAAACTTGAAATAATAATATAAAATGAAGAAACAGTAAATAACACTCAACTAAATTCGAAATACTCAAAAGAAAAGAAAGTTGATTCGGAAGTATACCTTGATTCGGAAGTTCACTCGGAAGTTGGTTCGGAAGTATTGACTCGGAAGTTGATCCGGAACTTTTAAGGAAAATTGATTCGGAACTTTTAAAAATCATTCATTCGGAACTTTCGTCCGGAAGTTCGCTCGGAACTTTCGTCCGGAAGTTGGTTCGGAAGTTCACTCGGGACTTTCGTCCGGAAGTTGGTTCGGAAGTTCACTCGGAACTTTCGTCCGGAAGTTCACTCGGAACTTTCGTCCGGAAGTTCACTCGGAACTTGGTTCGGAACTTTTGAAGATAAAACTGATTCGGAACTTTTTAACATAAAACTTATTCGGAACTTTTGAAAACTACATTCATTCGGAACTTTCTGTTCATCCGGAACTTTTGGTTCATCCGGAACCTGGGAAACTCAAGAACAGTAATATTACCGAAGAACAGGGGAAATCGATTTTAAGCCAAAAATTCACCAAGTTTTCAACCAAAACTTAAATAAAACTAAACACAAATGATATACTAACCAATAACAACAAATCCCATCAATAAAAACATAAAACCCAACAACTTTTGAAGATCAAATCAACCAAATAAAAACTTTAACTTTTAACCAAATAGATGAATATGAACAAGATGAAATGGAAAGATTGATATATTGAATGATTAAGGTTTTAACAATCACAAGAGATAAAGATTAAACTACAAGATCTTGGAATAAAAATCAAAATCACCAAACACCCTAGTGGTGTTGGTGATGACTACGAACAGAAAGGGAAAAGAAGGGAAAAGAAAAACTAAAACTTAAATAAAAGTGTGAAGGGTGGACTTTATATAGTCTTGTCTTTTGGTTGGTGAGTGGGCTTTCTCCCGTTCTTCTTGTCTTCTCGTCTTTTCAGAAAAGTTGACGTTTCCGATTCTGATTCGGGATTTGTCGTCGATTAAATTCAACTCGTCTTTTAATTTCTTCGTTTAATAGACTTGAGTTTCTTCGACTTATGTAAATCTTCCATCTTTGGTCCTTTTCTTCGATAAATCTTAAAATAGGCCCAGTGACTTCAAATCTTTTGCATCTCTTGGACAATAGACTTCGTCTTGAGTCTTTTTCTTCGATAAAACCCGTGCAATTCCATGTTTTCTTTAATATTCATCCGGTTAGCTCTGAAAACACAATAAACACAAAAACCACGCATAATTCCACACAAATGATATTAAATACGTGTTTTGGTCTCGTTTTAGCCAGAATTAAGTGGAAAAAGGATGGGTGTTTACACACCTATCAGGTGCCCAACAAGCAATTGCTTACAGCTTAATCTGGGGGCGAGATATAGGGATCGCTCACATACTTTACTCTGACCTCATTGCTAAGCTAGAAAAGAAAGGGAAGAAGAATCGATTGGCTACCATCTACTACACAAGATATCTCTCTCTTCTCTTAGAAGATATGCTGGGTGAAGGCTACACAAATGATGAACTTATCTCCTTCTCTCCTTATCACATCAATGCAGCCTCACTGAGACTCCCTTGGAGGATGAAGTGTCTCTCAGCAGGCACATGATGCAGGTTGTTGGGCTACTCGTTGCTGATGGAGAGCCCTTGATCCCTCACAATGAGGTGAATGCTGAAAGACCAACTGACAAGTCTCTGTCCAAGACATCTGTGCAGTCCTCTTCTCAGCCCAAGGTGCCCAAGGATAAGAAGAAGAAGAGGAAAGACATCCCCCTTTCCTCTGAAACCCCTTCTGTTAATCCTTCCAAGACAAAGAAGACCAAGAAGAACCCATCCCCTTCTCTGGAGGATGTGGTTGAAGAGCTTGCCGCTGACAAACAACCTGAGTCTAGAGTCTCCCAGTTAGCAGAGACGACTAAGAACCTTCTCAACGCTGATATATCTCAGGTATTAGTTTGCCATTTTATTCTCTTGGAGGTTCACATACAATCACTCTCAACATTCTGTAGGAGAGAGTGATGAAGTCTTAGGGTTTGCCTCAACCCATAGAGTGTCTGTGTCAGCACCTAGAACTCTTAGGATTATCTGTACACTCTGTCTTAACACAAGGATATGATTCATTTGTGCGCAGAACACACTCCGATGATCCTTCACCCTCTGGACTGTGCTCTTGTCCATAACAACTTGAGCATGCTATAGGTCCCGACCCAGAGTCTTTGCACCTCACGTGGTCTCTGGGTCCCCTCATATGAAAAGAGTCCCAAAGAATTTATTCTTTTGGGGGGACTAAATAATCACCCTCGGTTTCCTAGGGGCAGCGATAAAAGGCGACCATTACCTTCAAATATGTCACAACTAAAAGAGTCCCAAAGAATTTATTCTTTTGGGGGGACTGAATAATCACCCTTAGTCTTCCTAGGGGTAGCGATAAATGGCGACCTTTAACTTCCATGTATTCACAATTAAGAGAGTCCCAAGGAGCAATCCTTCATGGGGAGCTAGATAATCACACCCAGCTATCCTAGGGGCAACGAACGGCGACCATTCACTACATAATTTTCACAAATCAAAAGAGTCCCAAGGAGTAATCCTTATGGGGGAGTTGGATAATCACACCCAGCTATCCTAGGGGCACCGAATGGCGACCCTTCATTATATCTGTTTCACACTTAAAAGAGTCCCAAGGAGAAATCCTTAGGGGGGGCTGGATAATCACACCCAGCTTTCCTAGGGGCAGCGAATGGCGATCTATAACTTCATATTTTTTCACATTGGTTACTAACAAATGTCATAACAGGCTCATAATCTTCATGAAGAACAGCAAAATGATGATGCCTATTCCATTGCTGATGATGAAAATCTTGAAGCCCCCCACATAGATCTGGATGCCATGTCAGACATTGATTCCATGCCAGAGGATGAGGTCTTCATTATTGAAGATGACTTGACCATTTCAGACTATGCTGATATGGATGCTGATGATGACCAAGTTACATCAGACTTAAAACCCATCTCCTTCCCATCAATGACAAATGTTCAAGAACTAACTACAAAGCAGCTATTGGACCAAAGGCTCTGTACACCAACCCCAGTTCCCTTCCCAACTTTACCAAATGTCATGGAACTGGGGGCGATGCAACACTTAGAACATTTACAAAACCTCAAGCCTGTCCATGTTCCTCGAATGAAAGATGTTCAGGAACTAGCCGCTGAGGATCTCTGGGTCAAGAGGGGTGACATCAGTAAAACCAAGCCTAAAGTCACAAATGATGTCATCCTCTCTGAATTAAAAACACTCACCCATGCTGCTGAGGAACTCACCACCACCCTAGAGACTTCACTAACTTCATCTATGGAGTCCTCTATGACTGCACTACTTCTGCAACTGCTGGGAAATGCCTTACAAAATCACCTCCCAGCAGTTCTAGACCAGAGTCTTCAGCAATACATACCATCAGTCCTCACAACAGCTGTCAAAGCAAATGTTGCAGCTATTGCAAGGCGTCTGAGCCTTCCAGAAAACTTCTTCAGGAGCTCTTACAAGAGGAACTTAAAGAAATCTGCTTATTTGTCCATCAAGATTTTGTCAAGTTCCTCAAACCTGGATCAGGCACAACTACTGTCGGCGCTATGCCTGAGCGGGAGAATTCAGCAACCTCTACCTCTAAAGAAGAAGCAGGCACTGCTCAGCCTAAGGGGGAGAAATCTCTTAAACAACCAGCACCTTCAACAGGGATCCCAACACCAAAACCCATCAGATCCTTCAACCCCCTCACTGAGGTAGCAAAGGACAAAGGTAAAGGAATTGCCATTGAGGTACCTGAAATAACCCTGTACTCCCTCCAAGAAGTAGGCAGATCCACAGCCAAGTACTCCAAACACTCTGACTTGAACAAATTTAAGAGCGCTGATGAACCACCACTTACCCCAGAGCATGCAAAGGCTCAAATCTTGGAACACAAAAGGCTAGTAAACATTAGAGCAACTGAACTAAAGAGCAAAGAAGCTTTGAACAAACTCTCCCTGCTGTAAAGGAAGCTCAACTGAATAAACTCAAAGAACTTGAAGTTAAAAGGAGCAACCTTCAAAAGGAATATGAGAGAATTATGGACCAAAGAGCTGAGCCTGGTCAAATCACCAAATATGCATGTTACACTGACAAAGATAAAAGAGTGGTGATGACCCTTTACAGAGAAAACCAACTAACCAACTACAAAGTCTTCAGTGACTTTAAACTCAGAGATATGGGCCTCTCGGAATGGTTAGAAATGCTGTCTCTTGCCCAAAAGAAGACTGGGTCTGGTGCTGCCCAAATGATGAAAAACATTCAAGCAAAGCTGAATTGGGTAAGAGAGACTGCGAAGAAGCTTAAGGTACCTCTGCCTCCTCAACTATCACAACAACAATCTTCTCAAGGACAAAAGAAAAGGAAAACCTAAATCGGGCCTCTAGTAGAAAAGCTGGTCACTGAGAATATTGTTGTAGATGGGATGCACAGAAACCTGGTACTGCCCAGAGAGATCACTAAACCAGTTGGGGGCCAAGTATACCCAGAACCAGAGACAGGTATGGTATTTATGAATGGTAGTTGTGAGTATTTCTTTCAGCGGATGAACGAACTACATCTGGCGTCAACTATCCAACTCATCAGACTCAAACAGGGCATCCTAAGGAATTGCAAATTAGCTGATGATTTTGAGTTTGAAGTTGAGCTGATCATTAACTATAGGAGTGAAAAAGTTGAAGCCCAGAGAATCTGTGATCAAGGCCTCGATCGCTGAAGAAGTTTTTATTTTTTGTTTATGTTTACACCACTGGGTGTTCTTGTAATAGACTAGGTTCTTTATGTTTAATAAAACTCTGAGGTATGTTTGTTAAATTATGTGTAAGAAGAAGCTGTGTACTCACTTACAATAATTTTAGACTTAGTATAATTTATAAACAAATAGGGGGAGATTGTTGGGCCAATGAAAGTTTTAACTATGGCCCAGTCTAGATTTATTTAAATTAGACTAAGTGTTACTGATCGCTGAGAGGACCAGCGACAGAGACCACACCAGTGGAAGGCAAAGCCTCAGCTGGCACACCAGGAACATTCAAGTCAAAGACAACGTCAAAGAAGTCGAAGACAATCTAAAGTCATACTCACCAGAGATTATGGATAGCTGGGATGTAGAAGAAATGTGCTGGTGTTCAAGGTTTTCTGAATTGACAATACTCTAAGATCACTTAAGAACCCTAGAAGTCTGAGACAAGCAAAGCTTGTCCAATCCTTTATAGTTTAGGCAGGAGAATCTACCAAGTGTTTTGAGCGGGACAAAACAAGACATTCAAGATAAAGCCTAGTACGACCTAGTGGGACAAAAGGTGAACAGTTGGCAGAACTGTTCACCTAAAGTTGTCTAAAGGTATGTCTTGATTTGGACATGCATTTAATACGTTGTACTCTTCCATTCAGAAGGTGACACGTATCAACTACTCCCACTAAGGAAGCAACCTCGTACCACTATAAAAAGGAGTGATAAAGGAGAATTAAATCAACCCTTGTGCTTGGATAAATTATCTAAGTTATTTCTCACTTTGGAACCGCTGAGCCCTCAGCTGTCTACCAGCGTCTCATTGGTTCCCTTGTAAATTTGAGTCTCGAATCTAGTTTACTTGTTCTAGGGTTCATTTCTTATTGTCATTCAACGAGTGTATTCATAGCACTTTGTAATACTTTGTTTATAACAGTTAATAAAGCATTACGCGTTTGAAAAGTATTTCATTGTGTTTTCGTGGTTATACGAGTTATAGTTTCAACAATTGTCATATTAAGGGACTTTCACATATTTTTAGCATTTGACAAAAATAAAAAAGTTACCATAATGGTCCTGCTTTTCCTGCAAACAATTTCATCTCTTCAAGTAAGATGTGTGTCCCACCTGTTAGAATTCAGCTTCTCTTTAATGAGGACTTACTACAAATGTACCCTTTATTTTATTTAACAGAATAAAGGCCTCTTCATAATCAAAGTATCAAAAAGACCAAATCTTCCTACAATTTGACCCAAACCCATCTCATAAATACCATAAAGTTTTAATCTTTATACTAATACTATTATAACCGACTTCATAAATCTCATATTGATTTGATTTTTAAACAAAACTTTTATAACCCATTTGGGAAAAACCATAAAGATTTAAACTTGACAAAAACTTAATACAAATCCATGCCATCATCCACTTGGGATACTAAAAGCAAACCGTAATTTTATCTGGTTATATAGTAATCTTGGCCATGACCGGGGCTGTGTGGGAAAGCCCACTTCCTGCCTCTGCAATGACCTAATCTCCACCAATTTCTTTGTGGTCTTAATTATCTGTTATAATTTTCAAACATTAGAATTAATGTACTGACTTTGCAAATGTCTGGGTAGAATATGCATTAGTAATAAATTTTTTTAAATATGCTTAAAAAGGCATCTTGTTTTATTTTGACCTTGTAGTTTCTTTTTTAGACAAGCAATTTATATTTATATGAGAAAACTTAAACCATATTTTTTTACACTAAGACTAAGAAGCAGCATGGCGCTGAAACCGGTGAGAAGAACTCCAACCCAAACGGGAATCTTAAATAAGATATTTAATACGAAAGTTCTCCCAATCATCGTAAAAAAGAAAAAGAAAACAAATCCTTAGTAACATATATACAAAAGTAAACAAATAAATTAATCTAATAAATGAGTCATAGACATGTTTAACAGAAAAAGCATGCCTTCAAGAATATCTGTTGCAATGACGGAAATCTCTGCGAGCGGGCACAAGCAATAATTCACCAATATGGGCTATTCAGCCTTCCATAGTTCCAATAAATGTTTCCCTATAAGTAATTGTTATCGATCTACTATAGTTTGGCGATGCATAAAAAACAATGGCAGGTTTAGGGCGAAGAAAAGGTGGAACATAGTAGCGACTTTGCAGAATTGCAAAAGAACATAATAATAATATAACCATTCTTGTGAATAAAAAATAGATACGTACCTGAAAAAAAAGATGCTAAAGAACTTCAGACGATGTCAACCTCTTACAAGGATCCCATGAACAATGTAACTACATAGTAAGCCAAATATCATCAATTGCTTTTGTTGTGGTTTAGCTACTGCAAATAATAAAGAAGGATACTGAAATGAAGTATAGTACTTACACTATGCTCACTGTTGCATAACTCATGTGTGTTATTAGGGTTCTGACACCGAATGAATGAAT
Organism: Glebionis coronaria; assembly: GCA_025667525.1. NCBI lineage: Eukaryota > Viridiplantae > Streptophyta > Magnoliopsida > Asterales > Asteraceae > Glebionis > Glebionis coronaria. The sequence continues at coordinate 208,933,576 of CM046880.1, read as the reverse complement.
GTTATGAAGGGTTTGAGAAAAAAAATATTACATATAGAACTAACATCGAATATGAATAAGGGTTTTGAGAATAGGATATATTTTTCATATTATTATTCTTAAGTTGTATATGTTATGCTTGTTTATAGAGTTACCGCTCATGTTTTTTTAACTATTATGGATTTCGGGTTCTAATGCTTGTAGCATAACCTACCACATAGATACGTGAAGGATATCAGGGTTTACAGAAAAAGCAAAACAAATCGAATAAATGATTTTAGGGTTGTACTTGTGTGTAAAACATGCAGATTGTCTAACTACAAAGGAGATGAAAATCGTTAAAGTTGTACATGTAAAGGATACGTAAACAGTATAGGGTTTAGAGAAACTGCCAAACTGGTAAAACAAATCGAACGGCTGATTTTAAGATTTTTATAAAATACTAGCAGGGTACCTGCGTAATGCGGCGACGGGTACCCTAATTTACTCGATAATTTACTACCAGGGTACCTGTGCCCTATATTTTTTAGGAGAGAAGATGGAAGTAAAGGAGATTAAATTAATCCATAATTGCACTCCTAATTTATTTCCCAATTTGGAAAGAAATTGAGATGAAGGGTGTTTTCTTTTACTTAATTAGTTATAATTATTTATTTTTCACACTTCTTTTCAACTTGGAATACAAAAAGGTTATGTCATCTTTCACACTTTTTTCCAACTCAGGAACACAAAAGTTTTTATCATTTCCTCTTCACTCCACTCGCTTTCTTCTCATATACTTCCTCTTTTTTTCTCATTAAACTCAGGAACAGAGTGTAAGTGACGGGCCACAAACATATAAAAAATACATGTAGAAAGTACCTATAAAAATTAAGGAGTTGGGAAATGAGAGTAAAAAGAATACCGAAAGCTATTTAATACTGCTATATTAACATTAGTGTTGGTTTTATACTTCTAAACACACATACATTCGCAAATAAGAAAATAGAACCAAAGATCTATGCCACACCTCACTTCATACACAAAATATACATTTCTTTAAGCCATAACTCAAATACATATACATAGTTTTAAGCAAACCTCAGTGGAACCAAATATTCAACCAGAAAGAACAATATAAATAGCAATGCGACCTTAGGGCATCCTCAACGCATGTGATTTTTTAAGTTTAATACATTGACACCTAATCATTGCACCTTACTTCATAAATTTTCCACAATGCATAAAACTTATTGATACATGAACTTTTTACACCAAGTAAGAAAATTAAAGTTCATTATAGTGGTCTAATCGAATTGATCCTGGTTAACTATGCGACTCAGTCGTTCTTTGGTGGAAACAAATAGTTGTGTCGTTGTAGTATATTAAAAAGTGCAAGACTTTAAAGTAAAGAGCAGTAAAATAAAATATAATTCTAATTTAAAATAAATGGCGGGAATTTAAAACGTGACGAAAAATTAAAAGCAACTAAAGTAAATGACGCAAACTTAAATCTATCTAAGGCAAACTTAAAACGCAACTAAAACTTAAACTAAGGCAAGGATAAAATAAATCTAAGGCAAGTAATCTTAAAGTGCGACTAAGGAAAAAGGCGGGAAAAATAAAGCTTGAAAATTAAAAATTAAAAACAGAAACTAAAAAGAACCTGAAAACAACTCATCCGGAATAAACCTTCGTTTGGAATAATTATTCGTTCGGAATATCACCTTCGTTCGGAATAATTGTTCTTCACTTGGAATATTTACCAAAACCTTAATCCGGAATAAATTCTTTATTCGGAATATGTCACTTATCCAGAATAAATCCTTCACTTGGAATATAAGCCTTGATCCGGAATGTTCACTTGGTTCGGAATATGAAGCTTGGTTCGGAATGATCTTGTTGACCCGGAATAAAGTCTTGATTCGGAATATGTTCCGAATGAACTCAAACTCCTTGATTCGGAAGAAATTGATTCGGAATATATCACAACAAAACCTTTATTCGGAATGTTCCGAATGAACAGCTGATCCAGAATGTTGAAAGTTCCGAATGAAGACCTTGATCCGGAATATCTTCTTGGTTTGGAACTTCTACTGATCCGGAATGTTTGGTGTTCCGAATGAAAGGCTTTGATCCGGAATGATTAGCTTGATCCGGAATAATAAATTATTCCGAATAAACACCACTGATCCGGAATGTTTTGCTTTGTTTGGAACACTCACAAGATCACCTTGATTCGGAATAAATGCTTAGCTGGTACTTGATTCGGAATATTCGTGGGAAACATAAATCACGAAGAACACGCAAGAACAAAAATAACACGAATCCAATCTAATCTAATCAAAATCAACCACAAGATTAAATCAAACTAACAACAAATAATCAACTAATGATAATCTATCAAACAAAAACAATAAAACTAACAATAATAACCACAATAATCAAAACCCACTTAATTAAATCAAATAAAACTCAAGAACATAAACATGAAAAATAAAGCATAAAGATTAAGATCAAACAAGAAAGGAAGATAGGAGATTGACAAGAGAAGTAAAGTTTGACAATAATTAAAAGGAAACTTACTTGAAATTAAAGGTATTTAAGGTGCAAGACAATTAATTAAATGACATGTATTTAAATTGCAATTAAAGTAAATGGTGGAAGACTAATTTTCACACTTAGCCAACAAAAACAAATGAATATCCTAATGATCTATTTATAGGGGAGGCTTAGGGAAGTGCTTAGGAAGCTTCCTCCCCTCTTTCTTCTTTCTTTAATTGCATCATTAAGTCCTTAATCTTCTTAATTCTTTGACTTTAATGACTTTGTCGCGGGATTTCTTTAAACTCGTCTTGTAATTCTTCAATAAATTAGACTTGAGTTCTTCGGCTTTTAGTAAACTTCCGTCTTTTGACTTTTTCTTCGATAAATCTTCAGAATTGGTCTTGGACTTCCGTTCTTTTCGTACTCTTGATTTCTTGACTTCGTCTTTCGTCTTTTTCTTCGATAAAAGCCCGTGAATGCCCGTGTTTTCTCCCCTTTTCACATTTTCGTCCTAAATCACAACAAAAACACAAACCACGCATAATTTCGACATTTACGACATAAAATACACGTTTTGGTCCGGTTATTATTGTAGTTAAGTGGTAAAAAGGATGGGTGTTTACACACCTATCAAATCCCCTACACTTGACCATTGCAATGTCCTCATGCAATGCATTAGTTACAAAGCACGATTACATTTTCCGTCATAATCAATCCATAATGGCCTTTATTAAAGAGATAGAAAATTATAAACATTCAAAGTAAAGAAATCAAAAATATACCTTCGGGGTTTTGGAAATGTCATGAATGATCATCATCCTCAAATTTTCACTTTCTCCAAACCAAGCTTAAAAACGAAATCATTGTTATTATAAGTTAGAAAACTAACACGAACTCATGTGGGCCAATTATTCACTTAGACTCCCTTATTCCTAGGTGTATCTCTTATATTTTATTGTTGTCTTGAATGATCACGAGGATGCATTGTTGACTTATTTCGATAGTTATTAAGTCTGAAAATAAAGTGGGACGATTTAATCAATAGTTAGCTAAAGGACAAAATCTTTTAAAACTGCTTCTCGGGACCCCATAAAATTCATATCTTGGCATAACTCGCTTCGCGATTTGAGACCTTTCTCGGTCCGATATTTGGCAGCGACTTCATACTTCAAACCTTGAGAGATGTTCATGAAATAATGGTCTTCTCTTCATAATAGGAATTTCTTCACTTGAAGTTTTGAGAGATTCTTCATATTTGGACCACGACTTCTTCATTTTTCTCCAATCTTTATTTTGGACTTTGATATACAACGATCCGCCTCCTTTTAGGACTTGGATCTATTTATCCTCATACCTTGTTAGGGCCTTTTTGAATAGACTTATCCATGATCTTTACGGGAGTATTTGCTTTTCGTCGTGTGTCTCGATCCTTCATATTGATTTTTGATAAATGATTCTTCACATCACTTTGGATCTTTAGCAACAAAATGTAGCCCTCATGCCTTGTTAGGGCCTTTTCGGACTCGCCAATCTTCGCATCCCGCTTCAATAAGTTATGCCTTGGCTATGAACTCTAATCCATACCGAGCAACTTTTCAAATCGTACAACCTTATTTATTGCAGATAAATTTATTAGCAAGCGATGGGATAATAGGCTTATAATTAACTCACATAAATTCACGAAAGAATACCAAACTTATAATTGACTCTATCATCTCTCGTTCTCCACAGTTTAAAATCTCAAGGAATGAGACTCGTGGATACTTAGCCTATTAACTCAAAGTTTTGGGTTTTCGAGTCGCCTATAGGATCTTGCAAACTCTTAGACTTTTTCAAGTTTAGAAATCGCATTTTAAAGTTCCCTTGATAAACGACTCTCTAGGATCAATTATAGGAACTTGCGAAAAGTTCTTGTTCTTAACCCATGAGAGTTAAGACTTTCGCGTTTTATAGCTCCCTATATAAAAGCCTAGCAAAACTTGACTTAAACACGTTAAGGATACTAGCTAGAGTAAACTTAGATAAGTAAACTCGGGTTGAATCAAAAGATTCACAACGTTTGAAATTAAAACCACTTTATTGAAAATTTATTCTAATAAGGGAAGAAAATAAGTATACAAAGGTAAAAACTAATAGGCCAAAATAGATCAAAAATTGTGAAAAATGTCGAAAAAATTGATTTTCCGGTTAAAATGAGGAAAAATACAAGGAAAAGGCCTCTTAACTTCGATAGAAGTCCCCCTACACTTAATATAAACATTGTCCTCAATGTTTAAGCATGTGGGAGTAAACTCCCCTACACCTAGGACATTGTGCACTTTGTTTAAATCTTGCTAAGGAAAAGACGACTAACGAGATTCCTATTTTAATATTGAGAAATATAAAATAGTGAATCGAAAAGAGTTTAGGATAGAACCGGGAAGATGGGAACACGGAATCACGGGTCGTCAAAAATCATCAGGAGTGGATCATTGAGCGCTCGAATCCCTGAATATAAGAAGAGAGGAAATAGCAAACACCAACGGGTCTCCCCTACACTTAGGATATAGATAGCTAAAAGATAGATACATGGGTTGCCTCCCAAGAAGCGCTTGATTTTTGTTGACCGAGTCGTGAGCCTGACTCGACCTTGATTAGCATAGGAAGAAGCATGAAACATATCCACCGGGATCAAAGACATGGTTTTCGTCCATCAAATAGCACAAGCTTAAGGCGAACAAGGCAACCAAAGAAGAGTAGGCAAGGTTCCCTTAAGCAAAGACGGAGCACGGTGGGAGCAAAGGTGAAGAGGTGCAAGCATAGTCCCAATAGTTCCAAAGATTTTTCCTTTTATTTCATCAGATGGATACTGAGATGGCTTAAGAATATCGATACCGGGTTCGAACACCTTTTCCTTTAGGGGAAAATAGCACTCAGGCTCAACAGAATTTGAAGATGATCCGCGAAGAAAATGCACAACCTCGTCCTCAGAAGGTGGACAAAGAGGTGTCAAATCATACGTGCTGCGGAAGTTTGTGTCATCCGGTTGCTTCTCCTTCGAAAGAAGTTTCTTCAAATCCAAAGTAGGATCAAGACCATAATCATCAAAGTCTAAAGGAGGAGCATCACTCTCATGAGGGAAGTAAGTATTGAGAAAAGTAGAGAAGTCTTCCTCAAATGAGTAGTCATCCAAAGTAGGATTAAGCATGGTAGGCGGAGGATCTTCATCATGAGAAGAATCACTCGAAAGAGTATCGGCCTCATCAAAATCATCATAAGTGGGCATGTTGGGATACTCGGAAGTAAAATCATCATAATCATCCGAATCTGAGCTAGAATCATCATCATAAGCATCAAAGATTGGTGGAGAATCATATATGGGAGAAGGTTCCAAATTGGAGAGAGAATCATCCACATCATCTTGAAAAAGTGGATTATCATTGCAAGACTCGAATAGAGGATTGTTGTAGACGACAAAATCATCAAGCACGTTAATCATATTCGCGGATTCTCTACCAAAGGATTTGCTTGTAAGCTTCCACATTTCAAAAACTTGTGCATCATCCCCGACTCTTAAGATGAGCTCACATTTATCCACATCAATTAAAGCTCTACCGGTTCTCAAAAATGGGCGCCCAAGTATTAACGGAATACGAGGGTCCATTTCTTAATCAACAACGACAAAGTCGACCGGAAAAGTGAATGTGCCAACTTTAATGAACACATCTTCGGCAATACCAACGGGGTAAGCGAGAGTGCGATTGGCTAGCTCAAGAGTCATTTTGGTGGGTGTAAGGTCGGGCAATGATAACTTTTTCCAAACGCTTAAAGGCATCAAATTAATACTTGCCCTGAGATCGGCTAAGGCAGTAAATTTGTCGGTTTGGTTAAAAATACAAGGTAGCACAAAACGACCGGGATCTCCAAGTTTCTCCGGAAGTTCTTTAAGAAGGACGGCAGAACAATTTTCATTTAATCGAGTATTAACAAACTCGGCCATCTTCTCCTTCTTACTAAGCAATTCCTTAAATATCTTGACAAATTTAGGCATTTGTGCTAGGGCTTCAACAAGGGGAAAAGTTACGGTCATTTCCGAAACTTTCTTCAAATAGTTTGACACTTGAATGTCATCCTTGGTGTGCATTTTGGCCTTGCCTAAGCAAGATGGATAAGGAATATTGGGTTTGGGTGGTGGAGGTGTAGAAGGTGAAGGTTGAGATGTTGAGGGTGGGGTTGGTGAAGGTTGAGATGTTGAAGGGTTCTTCTTGGGTACATCGTCATGACGAGGCGGTACTGGTGTACTAATACTAGGTGTTGGAGGAGTAGGGATAAATGGTGGTGGAGGAGGTGTAGATGATGGGGGCGGGATAGGTGGTCCTACTAAAGTAACTCCACTACGGGTAGTAATAGCACTCACATTCGCTCGCGGATTAGTGATGGTGTTTGAAGGTAGAGAACTCGAGGTAGAGGGTTGAGTGGTGGGCAAGAAACTAGCCAGCATATTCTTCAAATCATTCGTTTGATTGCTGAAGGAGGATTGTATATTATCTCGAAGCTCGGATCTAATGTCATTCCCTTGCTTGGTGATATCTCCTTTCAAATTGATAATTTGGCTCTGCAGATTCTTAATTTGCTCACCTTGAGTTCTCATTAAGGCTTCAACATCTTGATTGATGGGTGGGTTTTGTTGAGCGGGTGGGTGATAAGGATTAGAAGCTCTAGGTGGGATTTGGTTGCTTCTATTGTAATTGTTGTTGGGGTTTTGGTTTTGAGGAGAAAAACCAGGTGAGGTAGTTGTTTGACCGGTAACTTAGCAAATTTCTATCCCCTTGAGGTCGGGCTTGGTAATTTTCCGGTGAATAATTACCATAAGCTGCATACACGTTTTCCGGATTTCCTTGAGTAGAAGGACAATCAGTGTATGAGTGAGGACCGCCGCATGTCTCACAAGGATTGGCTACCGCTTTAACTTGTTGTTGGTTTGTAGCGAGAAGCAAGATATTTTGTTCATTTCGGTCATCATGCGGGTGAATTCGGTCATATCGGGGTTTGCTGAAGTAGAGGAAACATTGACTCTCGGGTTGTTCCTTGAAGAAGTGGAGGAATCCCAGTTTTTTTGATGAGTAGTCATGTTCTCAATAAGCTCTCTACACTCCTCGGGTCTCCTTTTCATAAATGTGCCACCGGCGGCTGCATTAATCGTATCACGATCACGAAAAGTCAAACCGTTGTAGAAAGTATCAATTAAGGTCACAGGGAGCATGTTGTGGTTTGGACAACGATCGATCAAAACATTATATCTTTCCCACGCATCAAAGAGAGATTCATCGGGTTCTTGCATGAAACCGCTGATTTGATTGCGAAGGCTCGTGACCATGGATGATGGAAAGTAGCGCGACAAAAAAGCGTTGAGTCATGTCATCCCAAGTATGAATGGAATTCTTCGGGAGACGATCAAACCATTTCTCGGCGTGGTGTGATAAAGTATGTGGAAAGAGTTGAAGGCGGAGAACATCCATTGTGGCACCGGGCAACTTCATGCTTTGGGTGATAGTTATGAACTTGTCGAGGTGTTTGTTGGAATCATCATCAGGCATTCCTCGAAAAGGATTAGTTTGCACTTGCTGAATCATGTGATGCTTCAACGAAAACTCCGGAGCCGTGATTTGCATCGGCGCAATCGGTCCTCCTCGTTCAAACATGGTGGGTTGACAAAGCTCCTCCATTGTCCGAAGATCGGGCTGTGGAAGAACATTGTTGTTGTTATTATTAAGGTGCGGTGGATTATTGTTGTTGTTCACACCTGCCATAGCTAAATCTTCTCGAGTCTCGGGCTCTTGATAATTAGAAGATCTAGTACGCATACACCTACAAAGGCAAAAGAAAACAATACCAAACACAAAGAGAATATATATACACTATAAAAATAAAATCTTTTTGGATTTTTGAAAAAAAAATTATTTTTTTTATTTTATTTTTATATTTATTGATTTTTAACAATTTTAATTTTTTATGGATTTTTGAAATTTTTAAGCAAGAAAATAACGCTCACGAATGAACGGATCCCAAAAAGCAACGCGTCTCTCACAGAAAACCGTTAATCTTTACGAAAAGAGCCGGCATCAGCGCCATTTGATACATCAACTTTTTACACCAAGTAAGAAAATTAAAGTTCGTTATAGTGGTCTAATCAAATTGATCCTGGTTAACTATGCGACTCAGTCGTTCTTTGGTGGAAACAAATATTTGTGTCGTTGTAGTATATTAAAAAGTGCAAGACTTTAAAGTAAAGAGCAGTAAAATAAAATCTAACTCTAATTTAAAATAAATGGCGGGAATTTAAAACGTGACGAAAAATTAAAAGCAACTAAAGTAAATGACGCAAACTTAAATCTATCTAAGGCAAACTTAAAACGCAACTAAAACTTAAACTAAGGCAAGGCTAAAATAAATCTAAGGCAAGCAATCTTAAAGTGCGACTAAGGAAAAATGCGGGAAAAATAAAGCTTGAAAATTAAAAATTAAAAACAGAAACTAAAAAGAACCTGAAAACAGCTCATCCGGAATAAACCTTCGTTCGGAATAATTATTCGTTCGGAATGTCACCTTAGTTCGGAATAATTGTTCTTCACTTGGAATATTTACCAAAACCTTGATCCGGAATAAATTCTTTATTCGGAATATGTCACTTATCCTGAATAAATCCTTCAAAATATAAGCCTTGATCCGGAATGTTCACTTGGTTCGGAATATGAAGCTTGGTTCGGAATGATCTTGTTGACCCGGAATAAAGTCTTGATTCGGAATATGTTCCGAATGAACTCAAACTCCTGATTCGGAAGAAATTGATTCGGAATATATCACAACAAAACCTTTATTCGGAATGTTCCGAATGAACAGCTGATCCGGAATGTTGAAAGTTCCGAATGAAGACCTTGATCCGGAACATCTTCTTGGTTCGGAACTTCTACTGATCCGGAATGTTTGGTGTTCCGAATGAAAGGCTTTGATCCGGAATGATTAGCTTGATCTGGAATAATAAATTATTCCAAATAAACACCACTGATCCGGAATGTTTTGCTTTGTTTGGAACACTCACAAGATCACCTTGATTCGGAATAAATGCTTAGCTGGTCCTTGATTCGGAATATTCCTGGGAAACAGAAATCATGAAGAACACGCAAGAACAAAAATAACACGAATCCAATCTAATCTAATCAAAATCAACCACAAGATTAAATCAAACTAACAACAAATAATCAACTAATGATAATCTATCAAACCAAAACAATAAAACTAACAATAATAACCACAATAATCAAAACCCACTTTAATCCAATCAAATAAACATCAAAAACATAAACATGAACAATAAATCATAAAGATTAAGATCAAACAAGAAAGAAAGATAGGAGATTGACAAGAAAAGTAAAGATTGACAATAATTAAAAGGAAACTTACTTGAAATTAAAGGTATTTAAGGTGCAAGACAATTAATTAAATGACATGTATTTAAATTGCAATTAAAGTAAATGGTGGAAGACTAATTGTCACACTTAGCCAACAAAAACAAATGAATATCCTAATGATCTATTTATAGGGGAGGATTAGGGAGGTGCTTAGGAAGCTTCCTCCCCTCTTTCTTCTTTCTTTAATTGCATCATTAAGTCCTTAATCTTCTTAATTCTTTGATTTTAATGACTTTGTCTCGGGATTTCTTTAAACTCGTCTTGTAATTCTTCAATAAATTAGACTTGAGTTCTTCGGCTTTTAGTAAACTTCCGTCTTTTGACTTTTTCTTCGATAAATCTTCAGAATTGGTCTTGGACTTCCGTTCTTTTCGCACTCTTGATTTCTTGACTTCGTCTTTCGTCTTTTTCTTCGATAAAAGCCTGTGAATACCCGTGTTTTCTCCCCTTTTCACATTTTCGTCCTAAATCACAACAAAAACACAAACCACGCATAATTCCGACATTTACGACATAAAATACACGTTTTGGTCCGGTTATTATTGTATTTAAGTGGTAAAAAGGATGGGTGTTTACACACCTATCACTTATAAACTTACATTGACCGATACATATATGTACTATATTTAATTAATTTACAGTTTATTTCTTACCCACTAAATAATCAAACTACATGAAATATGAAGTAAGTGGAGATATTTTATTATTTAATTAATATAATTATTACAAAGGCCCACATCTCACATTCAATATGCGAATGCACAGAGAAGAACTGTTTTTAACGAGCGATTATTACAATGGGTATTACACGCTTGTGAGCATGACAGCATGTCATTATACGTATGACACATATACACATTGTGGATGGCCTTAGTAACACCAATAATATCACTGACCTTATGTTCATATCAAACAAAAAGAATAACAATAAAACAAACAAAATACGTTAGTAACACCAATACTATCAGTGCCCTTATTTTCTTTTTTGCATTTGTTTATTGGACTCTAATAACTATTGAGCTGTTACAAAGTTACATATTAAAGACCTTTCAATTTTCATAACTTGTATGTATTGAATTTAAAAGGTTGATACAATTTAAAAATTAATGGGCTTTACTTTTCAGAATGTAACATAAATTTTAACATATGTGCATATTTATTTAATTGTAAATGTATCATAAATCTTTCTTAATATAGAAATGTTAAGGCTGAATTTTTAACACTACTAAATATAGAAAAAGTGATAAATGTTTTATAAAATAGTAAAGATATATATTATCACTAATATTAGGGACATACGTAGTATTAATCTAGTCGATGCTAAAATATATATTTTGTTTTTAATAATATATCACAAGTTCTGGCTAGCTCCATTGGTTGAGGTGTTGTTTGTGAATTAGAAGACTCAGGTTCGAATCATGCTTGGGACGTAAGTTTTTTGAAAAAAAATCAGATACAAAACTAAATAATAAATCCGAAAATTTAATGATAAAAATTTAGAATTTAATAAAATACATAATTAAATAATAAAATTAGATGATAAAAAATCAGAACAACTTGCTAAAAAAACAATTCATTAAAAAATAAAAATACAAAAATTGTAACAATAATGGCAAGTGATGACGTAGATATGATGTGGCATACCCCTCCTCTTATATATAATGTAAAGATATATATATATATATATATATATATATATATATATATATATATATATATATATATATATATATATATATATATATATATATATATATATATAAGTATATTGATGACGTATAGTCCCTAGTCAGGCTGGATAGTCCGACTCACGGGTACTACCCGCATCCATCAGGAATGGATTGAATGCTTGTGCGATGCGCACGCGCAGCCCAGGAGGCCCGGTAAGCCGTTGTCACACATACGGCTGATTACTTAGCCAGATCCTTGTTGCAGCGCGACAGGATCAGACAAGAATATAATCTATCATATAGATATATTCGCCTAAAGGGAAGAGATATACACTTTCCTTGGTTATGCGATAAGGATCAAACTATTCTAGGTCATTATCTCTTCCTTTGGCCGCAAGAGTAGGAGAGTCAGGACTCTCTCGGGTATAAAAGGAACCCCATAGGTTCCACAAAGGTACGATACACACAATACCCTAAACACTATATACTCAAGTCGATTACTCACTTTCACGCCGGAGTCTAATCGTGGGTCACAAACCCACGGTAAGCTTAATGGTGTCTATTTAGTGCGCAAGGTCCTCAAAATAAGTTTCACTTGGTGCAAGAACCGGAGTCCACAAGACCCCGAATTAAGCCTAATTCAGGTCAAGCTCGGTCCATCCAACTTTTTTATCAACAAGTTGGCGCCATCCGTAGGACCCACACTAAGCTCTAAAGTGATGACGAAAAGAGGCGCAAACCCACCCCCGCCAAAGGGGGGATCCAAGAAGCCAACAGGTCCATACTCAATCTTTGAACCTAATAACCCAGGTCGTGGAGGGAAGGGACTGCAAGTATCTTTCTCTCCACTAGTCACTTCTACCCCACAGACGGTTGGGACTGCCTCGTCCTCTTAGGAGATCTCTAATCAAGGCCACAAGGATGCTCTGGACACAAGGGCTGTGATAGATCCGCAAACTGAGACGGAAATTCCCCCCTCGACGAAGCAGAGTATGAGCGACTATGTCGCAGAAAATTATGAAGCTTTGATCCCACTCATGAGGGCCCAGATGAGGGCGAATCCAACAAGAGATCTTCGGATCAGTTTAGACTTCGATAAATAATTTAAGGATAGGGAAGGGTCAAGACCTAGAAAGGAAGCTAGAAAGGAGAAGAGAAATAAAGAAAGAACGACTGAGATCCCAACATCTCCTTCGGATGCGCCTCTCATTGAAGACGCATCGTCCTCAGACAGTTCTGAGAACCCAAAAGAAGAGGACGGTTCATTACACCAGTCAATAACCATCGGCGCACAAGCGTGAAAGACAGATTAGGGCCCGACCCTACGGGTAGATGGAGTGCCCTTAAAAGACTAGGCCCCTTAGAAAGAGATTCATCTCAGGATCTGCAAGTTCAGGAAAAAAGTAAGAGCATTGGAAGGGCGAGCTGGAGGAATTCCTCAAGTGAGGATTCCTCAGACTCTAGTTATAGCGACCGCCACCCTCGCCATAAAAGGGTCGCCCCTTCATCCACTGAGGATTCTGATTCCTCTGACTACGACAGAAAAAACCGCAGGGCACCCAAAAAACCAAGAATACAAGGTGAAGATCAATGGACCTTGCCATGGCGTCGAGAGAAAGGAAGTGCGTTTTCGGAGCGCATAACTACTTTCAAGGATAAAAAAAAAGACGCATGCCGTCCAATGTCAAGACCTATGATGGTAGGACGGATCCAGATAATCACCTAAAAGTGTTCGAATCTCAAGCAGGGATATAAAAATGGCCAGAAGCCGTGTCTTGTCACATGTTCAACTCAACGCTCATCAGGAACGCTCGGACCTGGTTCGACCGATTCCCGCGAAGGAGCAGTAATGGGTTCAAAGAACTTAGGAGAGCGTTCAGAAGAAATTATGTGCAACAGAAGAAGTATGACAAAAGCCCCGTTTCGCTTGCGAGAGTGAAGCAGAGGCACAACGAAAGCCTTGAAGACTTCATGGAGCGCTTCAAATCTGAATGCAACCAGATTAAGGATTGCCCGGAGATCTTAAAATTTTTGGATTCCTCGCAGGCATCATCAATCCGGACCGAATAAAAAAGTTGAACGACAGAACCCGACAACATTTGACGGGGTAATGAAAAAGGTCCGAGCATTTATCCAAGGAGAAACCGCAACAGCAGATAGCAGGCAGATGACATCAGGCTACAAATACTAAGACCGGCCCAAGAAACAATCATATGGGCAAAACATCAGTCGCACGTTGGACTTCCAAGGAACATCAAAGCAGGGGCTCAACAACAACAACAGTAAGTTCACCCCGCTGCAAAAAACCTCCAGGGAGATATTCCTATCAGAAGGAGCAAGCTTTCCAAAGCCTAGCCCAATGATGGGACCAGCAGATAAACGGGATAACACAAAACATTGTGAATACCATGATGATAAAGGACATGCTGCTGATGAGTGCATTCAATTAAAAAGGCACGTTGAGAGCCTGGTCAAAGCAGGAAAGCTAAACTACTTGATAAGAGACTGGAGAAAGAGCACGGATACGAAGAAGGGTGAAGCGAAGAAACAGACGGATAAACCAATAACCATATACATGGTAGAAAGGAAAAAATCTTTCATGCAAAGAAGGGTGGTCGTAGAATTTTCGCACGATAAAGAAATAGCATTCCCTATTCTTTCAGATATGGACTATAGAGTCGGGTCGCTGACCATTGACATAGCCCTCGGGGACCACACTATAGAAGGCATGTGCGTCGACGGAGGGTAAGTAGCGATTATATTGAACGAGCATTGTTTCGCGCGGCTACCATGGGAAATACGGAAGGAGTTGGAAGAAACAGCACAGATCCTCACGGGGTTTAACGGTGATAAAACTCGGCCACTGGGACTCCTTTACACACAGGTGACCATTGGAAATGCAGAACACTCGACGACGGAGTGGATGGACTTCATGGTTGTGCGGTCTCAAATATCGTACAACGGGATAATTGGACAGCCGACACTAAAAATGATGCGCGCAGTACCTTCCACAGTACATGGTATGTTCAAATTTCCAGTGCAAGATGGAGTAGTCACCATCCATAACATAGACACACTCGAAGGGGGTAACATCACTTCTAGCCCCAGCGCCAAAAGGAAGGGCGTAGACAGGTGTCAACACGATATGGAGCCTAGCTCACAGATGAAAAGAAGGAGGCGTATCTCGGAAGAGTCCTAGGCAAACAGCACATTCGTACGCGAGGGCTCTCTGTCAGAGCTCCCGTTGGTCCTCTTCTCGACAGGTTTTGCAAGTAACGGAGGACAGGTTTTACAGGTAACGGAGGACCGAATGTAGGGTTCATCCTCACGAATTAGGGCGACATAAAAATCACCTACGCATTGTTGTTTGACTTCCCTACAACTAGCATGGAAGCAGATTTTGAAGCACTCATAGCAGGTCTAAGATTGGCGCTTAGAATGGGCATGAAGAGCCTAGTGGCCTACGCATACAACCCTTTGGTAGCAAGTAGGGTCGAGGGGTCATGCGAGCCACAAGGGCAGGTGCTAATCCAGTAGACGGAAAAGATACGGGACATAACAGCACAGTTTGTAGAATTTGCTATACGAAAGGTTTCAGGAAAGAAGGGCGAAATCTCGGTTGGCGTGGACCAACTTTCAATTGTGGACATGGATAAACCTCCTAGTCACGTTCTAGTTGATTTTATCTTGCACAAAAATGTAAGCATGGACACGAAGTCACCAACATGGAGGACACCTATTAGAAAGTTTTTGTCGCATAACAAGTTGCCAAGCAGCAGAAAGAAGGCTAGGAAAATACAGGTGAGAGCTAGGCACTTTAGAATTGTGAAAGGAACATTGTACAGACAATCATGCAACGGGCGGATGTTGCAATGCCTAGCACCAGATCAAGCGCGGGCAGTGGTAGAAGTCGCGCACAGAAGAGTGTGTCCTCGTGGCCCGATAGATGTGGTTGAGGAAATTACTCGCTCACGGTACTTTTGGCCATTTATGCACAAGGATGCTCATAAAAGAGTGGTGCGTTGTCAGAGATGCCAGACGGCCTCAAAACGTAGGATAAATTCTAACATGGTTACTGGTCCACCCTCAACCAAAGGCGTAGAGGGAGGAGGAATACTCTCAAAACTAGGGCGTACTATTGGCTCCCTAGTAACATCAATAGGGAATGTGGCGCGGCGAGCATCAACACTACTCCCATCCAAAGGTAACCACCAGCAACAACACAGAGGAGCAGTCGCCCCCGCAGCTAGGATAACTACTCACACTATGCGGTAGCGAGATCGTACGGGCATACTACCAGCAGCACGAAGCACGCAACGGCGCGGTGAGGCAAACAAAGGACTCTCACGGACTGGGATGAGTGCGCATAGCTATGCGGAGTCGGTATCCAGCCCGGCGAAAAGTGACTTAAGAGGCAGCCAGAATTTTGGACGATATTCTCCCTGAGATATCGCATAGTTAGCATGGACCATTCTCTTGGCTACTGATAGCCCCAATAAGGATCCATGTATTTTTCTTTTTTATTGTTTTTAGGGTTTCTTTTTATTATTTGTTTCAACATTTGCAAATAGTATGAATAAAACGCTGCGATTCCTAGCTAGCTCCGCTACCCAAATGATCTTTTTCTTTTTTATCTTTTATGCATAAGAGTATTGTTTCTTTTCTGAAATATATAAATTTGGCCTTCCGGTGTACATGTATAATCAAACGTTTCCAGGCGAAATAAAAGGAATAAGTTTACCCTACCAATTAAACTTGTCGCCTAAGAGGGATGCACCCCCAGCGGCGCCGGATCAGGTATCCTTTGTTAGGCAGCTTCCCACAAGATGTTGTGGTAGGTGTAGCAGTCCGCATACTTTATGTTAGCCCTAAAATGTGAGCGCCATTTATTGAATTACATTATATTCAGATAGGCAAAACGTGGAGGGACTGCTATTGACATGTTGTTAAAGTTACTCCTTGTTTAGCCTATATATACCCTTCCATACTTCCATGGAGGGGTGAGGATTCTTCTTATTGTGTATTTCACTTCTCTCTCTAAATACACACACTCATTTCAAGCTTTATCTTTCTCTCTCTAAAAATGTCTAAATACATCTTTTATCCTCCCCGACCTCCGGATCACCCCCTTAATAGCCTTGAATCTTATGATTAACAATTGGTATCAGAGCTAACCGGGGGTGTTTTGTGTTTATGTTTGCTTATTTATGTGACTGCTACGGATTATTACAGTTTATAGCTTATGTTATAAGTTTTTATGTCACGGTGGTGTTTTTGAGTTACTGATCTGTCCAAAAAGTCTCCAATCCATCCAAAAAATGTCTTAAGAGTCTCCAATCCGTTCAAAAACGTCCAAAAGTCTCATACTTTTTAATGGTGTCTGGTGGATTTATCATGGTTTTATCATTGTTTTATCATTGTTTGATTATTGGTTAGGTGTTATCTTTATTCTTTTTCTCTCTATTTTTCTATTTTCTAAAACAAGTGTCAGATCTGAAAAGAAACAACAGATCTGTCATATCTGAAAAGAAACAACAGATTCATTTTTTCGGAATAAACCATGAAAATGGGTCAAAACCCTTTTCCGATGGTGATTCCGATGAAGCTTATTCCGATGATGCTTATTCCGATGATGCTTATTCCGATGATTCTTATTCCGATGATGCTTATTCGGATGGCTATTCTGATGGCTATTCGGATGGTTATTCCGATGGCTATTCGGATAGTTATTCCGATGGGGTGTTTGATTTATTCCGATGGAGTGAAAAAAACATTCCGATCATGGTCAAACAAGAAAAAAACCCGAGACCATGACTTATTAGAACCAAGACTGACTTGTGAAAAAAAACCACTCAGAGACCATGACTTACTAAACCAATACCGACTCATCCAAACAATCAAACTCACACCAACAACCAAACCGAATCCATCTATTACTCTTCGTCACATCCAATAATCAACATATACATGTCTATCTTAACCCATCATCACTTAATCATCTATACTCAAAATCAAAAACACAACTGATCTCAGATTTGTTCAAGATAAGAAACCTTTAAAGATTTCGTATCTAGACAACATGCATCATAGATCATGAAAAGGCTCAAACCTCCTTTTAATATACGAAACCAATAGAGATTAGAGTTTAACAAGGATGTTAACTCATTCTCAGTTTCGATTTTTGAAAACATCAAAACAGCCATACATCACACCTACCCGAGACCTCTTTATTGAGATCTTGTTGACTCTTCGTGTTCATGCTTAAGGAAAAATAAGATGATACATCTCTGCATGTGCATTTGTTAACCAGCTAAGAACACACGATCTTAGTAACAAGTTCGGTTTGGATTCGTTTGACTTTTTGATGGAGGATTCGTTCTATGTTAAGAGTGATAAGGATTCATTCGATTGTTGGTTGCTATTAAACAATGGTTATTGAGCAATGATTATGATGAAAGAGATGAGAGATTTGGGATGGTGACTGAGTTATCTAGAAAGAAAAGATAGGGGCGATGTATACTATGTGTTGTGATTAGGTTACATGATCTAATTGTTAGGTGGTGTAACTTATATCCCCAAGACCAAGACCCCATGTGTTGACCGGGTATAGTAGTTTTTTTAGTGAACCACATCATTCCCACGTGTTGAGGGTTGCAAAGATTGGATCAGTCAACATGTTAAATGGAAAAATGCGTTGGCAAACACTACTCTTACATTTGATATTGTATTATTCTTCCATTTTATGGACCGGGTATTGTTGATATGATGTGGATTTAGTTATTACTCCTTGTAGGTAGAACATAACCACTGTTGGGCTAAGATAGCTGACTGGGCCAAAAGCTGCTAATGTTAATAGTGGGTTGTACATACTGCTGGACCAGTAAACATATAGCCGGATATGCATATGGGAAATGATGATATTCTTGATAAGTCGGGTATTCGATCGAAAGTGCTTAAACGAAAAGAAAATTTTAGGTCTTAAACCTAATATTTTCGAAAAAAAATTTCGACGACCTCACCGCGGTGAGGTCGATCCGCGCATCAGTTGGGCATGTGACTGACGTTGGGCTTTAACGACAAGTTATCTAGACAAGTTATCCTTTAATGATATTTTATCATCTGTTCTAAATAACGACATTCACAACACAACACCAAAGCAAACAAAACACTTAACGCTAAAATGATCCAATATAAGATTCACTCAAATGACAAACGGCTAGTTTTGATTCTTCAAAGACAAGTGATCATGAAGTGGATTTGGTATTCTTTATTTGAAGTTGAAGTGGGATATCATGAAGGCGTCTACTTATTTCATCATCGAGCCTTCCTTCTATTTTTCTACCCCTTTTCTTCAAACCCAGTCTATCGATTGATGACTTGCTTGGGCGATAAAATTTATGATTGAGACTTGAAATATCTAGTTTCCACTGTCAAGGGGTGGATGGTCGACGACATGGATAACTATCATTTTTTAGTGTCATACGCAGTTGCTCGTGTGGATAACTTCAAGAGGTATAAGAGACTTGTTTCTGCACCGTTCTTCAATCGACATAAGTGCAAGCTTAAGTAACAAATTTCGGGGATTGTACTTCAGTTTCAAGTTTGGAATATCGGGTTTACGTCACATGTGGTCACAACAAATAGCCGAATGAATTTGAGGTTGGTAAGTTAGACAGGAGAGATGGAATCAACAATCAATTCTCACGGATATTTATGAGCCTCATAACAACAATGGTACTTCATAGTCTAAGCAAAAATATTTCAAAGTTTCTCAATGACTTTCAAAACTTTTCAAGACATTTGCTTAAGACTAAGAACTTCTCAAGTATATGGACATCCACGATAATGATGCTTTCGAGAGTTCGAAATCATCATGGGGGAAGATCGTATACTTTGAAGTAATCAGATCAACTTCCAGGGGGAAGTAGTGTACATGGAATGGTATCTACTTCACTTTATATGATTTTTATGAAGTATTCAGCTGGCGTGAGAAGAATTGTTGCTGATTTCCTGCATGTTACCCCAAACGGATTATCACCAAAACCTAAACGACATGAAACAATATAGAAGCAGTGTTATTTGGTGTGGTTCTTCTACAAATTCCCGCTGTGCACTTAAACCGATGAGCTAGAAGATTGTTAAAACTACATGAAAGTTTCAGAATCTGCTTAAGATATAGATATTGGTTTGGGGGGAAGCTGATTCAGAAACTTCGTCAAAAAGAAGTCTATGAAGAAAGTTTTTGAAATACATGCTGCATGAATTGGGGGGAAGTTAATCCAAATCATGCATATTACAATTGTTCCACAACAAGCAAAGACAAAGAGGATTCAAGCTGAGGTACAAGTTATGAAGACAAGAAGAATTAAAAGACATCCTCAGCATTGGAAGTGCATTGGAAGACTTTATTTTGTTGTATTTTTACTTGTTAGGAACATTGTAAGTAATTCCGTATGTCTCCACATTAGGGGAAGATTGTTAGCCCTAAAATGTGAGCGCCATTTACGGAATTACATTATATTCAGATAGGCCAAACGTGGAGGGACTGCTATTAACATGTTGTCAAAGTTACTCCTTGTTTAGCCTATATATATCCCTCCATACTTCCATGGAGAGGTGAGGATTCTTCTTATTGTGTATTTCACTTCTCTCTCTAAATACACACACTCATTTCAAGCTTTGTCTTTCTCTCTCTAAAAATGTCTAAATACTTCTTTTATCCTCCCCGACCTCTGGATCACCCACTTAATAGCCTTGAATCTTATGATTAACACTTTATGACGGATATGCACAAGACATAGTATGCACGCCTAACAAACATATCATTTTCTATGACAGTGCTTATGGTAGTAGTGGCAGGCCCACACGTAATGAACTTTCGGCTCACCCATAAGTTTAGAGTCACACTCTAATGAGTGTACTCATAAACAGGCGTTTTGTCTCACAATCTCAGGCGTGAATGCAGAAACCTGGACACACATATATAACAATGAACGTGAGCGTAGCGCAGGATGCTACGTGCTGGCAAACATACGGGTTGCTATAAATGTTATACAAATTCCTTAATTTACAAGTTAATGTGCGTAGTTAGTACAAGGCGTATAGTAAGGAAAGGTGCCTTCTATATCAGGTCGCTCGCTGACAGCGACCTCTTCAACCTGCGGTGTGCTGGGTTCAATAACGCGCGGTGCTGTACCCATGCCTCCTTCATGCATTGCAGCACGCGTGTGTGATATACATCGATGGAGGGCTGGCTAACTGGTACACCATCGGATCGACTAGAGTGCGCTAAACCTAGACCAATAGTGACACCTTTAGTTGAAGTCCGGTTCTTCTTCGCAAAACGTCTCACGTGCTGTTTCAACTTGTTTTCCAACAAAATCATTATTGGTGCACCAGATATATAGACATGGACTTGTAGTTGAGAAATATCTGGGTTGGCCATGGCGTGGGGACCTTCTTCCGTTTTTTCTGCGCAGTGGCTTGCTAAGGTAAGGCCGGCCATGATCACACTTATGGGAAAACTTGATCTTTCTCAATGAGGTCTATGATGGAGTGGGAGGTCTTCTAGTCTGTGGAATGCAGCGTCAAAGATATCTTGTTCGTAACTGGAATAAATTTCACTACCCTCCAGGGGTCCGGTTAGTAAATTCTCCTTAAAGGCGCGCTCCATGGCGAGGCTTTGTCCTAGTAGTCGTGCGGCATCAAAGATGTCCTTGATCTCTTTATTGAGGTTGGGAAGCTCCACGGCACATTTCGTAGCTAATGGCAGATCATGCTTTATTAACCAATAGTTCTCCGTGCACACGGTGGTGAGGTGCGGATAGAGCTCTTCATCAAAATCGGTGCTCATATACTTCAGAATCTCGTATTTCTTATCCATATATTTGTGACAATTGGCAACAAAATTGTTACAATTTGAAGTGAGGGCACTCATACCTTCTTCTAGCTTGGACATAGCCCAGCGGTTTCATCCTCTTGCTTCACGTGCAAGCAGCGCTCGTGGTCTATAAGTTCAGATAATGATGCCTTTTCGTCCTCTAAATATTGGATGGATTCGGCATTTATGCTGGACACAGCGCGCAAACGTGCAAGTTCGCACTTGGCGACTGTGGGTTCGCGGTCTTTTTGTTCTGTTGCTTGGTTGACCTTTTGATTTGCTTGTGCCAGATGCTCAGACAGATGTGATACCTTCTTTTTCAAATAAGAGACAAGTGTTATTTCCTGTGAGGCAACTGTATCCAACTCTCTCATTAGTATTTTGTCGGGTATTTCGTGTAATAGTTGGGCGCGACCAGGGGGAGTTAAATGTTGGAGGAAATCCTCACATACAGTTGCGCTATCCAGTGCGCATGAGCGGGTGCACTTCCAGGGAGGAAAGAATCTTGGTAGATTTCGAGGTGCTGACACTAGCTTTGGTCGTTGCAACATGGGAGCTGCAAATTTGATATCCTACGAGTGTTAGCGAAGTGCACGCATTGTTTGTTTCGAACTAATGGTACGGAATGGCGTGGTGATGTACCTTGATATATGTGTCTTTTCCCGCGGCCTTGAGAGTATCCCCCACGAAGTCACATCGGCGTGTGGTCTATTCTACAGTGTTCTCCCCCTTTTGGGAATTTGTTGTGTGGGGGAGCACGGTAATTTTTTATAGCTAGGAACAGGTATGGTCTCTTCTGATATACCTATGTGGGAGTCCCCTTCGAAGCCATGGTCTCCTTCATCTCCCAAATTCATTTCTTCTGACGAAGACTCTATGATACATGGCACACTTCGGATGGGAGTATCATTTACTTCGGTTATCCTCTCGGCGTTCCCACCAGGTGTTGGGGAAGGAAAATCCAGGGCCACGGTGCGTTGACCAATGCGCCATCCATTAGATAGCTCTAATGGTGTGAAAGGTCGAGCGCACATAGTCACGACGCACGGATTCTCGCGCTTCACGAGCTGCATATAAGTTAGTTCTGCAAAAGTATGAGGAATATGTGAGTATATGCGCATAAGTCATTTGAATTTTTGGTTTTTGGGAATAAAAGGTTCTTACCATGGTCGAATTCATCGAAGTCGTAGGGAAGGTGGTTTGCAGGAAGGGTCGGTGTATGGCTCAGTCCTAGGGCGTATAGTAGAGCCTCTGGGTATTCCTGCATTGGTATCCTATCGGTGTTAATTATCTGTGCGTCTGCTTTGCTGTATGAGCCAGCAATGGGGCTGTCATCTTTCATCATTGTCTCGGGGTGATGAAATCATAATCGAACGGAAATACAACCTTATCTACCCAGAAGAATTTGTCGTTCCACTTCTTCTGAGAATCTATCTTTACCGAGTAACATTGTAATTGACCAGGGCGTTTTGCAAAAGATATCAACCCGTTTATCCACGAGGGTCGGTAGAAGGCGCAGAACAGGTTTATTGTTGGGTCAACGTTCTTAAGTAAGCAGTTTATTTTAAAATTTGAGATTTTAGCGGCACCTATACAATGCAGCTGTGAAAGGTGTATGCTGTAGTAGCTTAGTATATCCATCAGAAAACGGCTTAGGGGTATGTGATTCTTGGAAAACACGATGAACCCGATG
The DNA here is from genome assembly GCA_025667525.1 of Glebionis coronaria. NCBI lineage: Eukaryota > Viridiplantae > Streptophyta > Magnoliopsida > Asterales > Asteraceae > Glebionis > Glebionis coronaria. The sequence continues at coordinate 208,910,380 of CM046880.1, read as the reverse complement.
TATACACCAATTTTTCTTTCAGGGAAACTTCCAATATGTGCTTGTGGATCTGGCACAGTTGGATGGAGATCTGAAGATATATGGTACTTAGTGGCGAAACGGGAGAGTTCTTGTTCTGATATACGGGACGTCACATCAAATAGTTGTGCTACCATTTTTTCCTTGTCAAATATTTTCCCGGAGCATTGATTCCCCATAACAAAGAGGCTAGCTCTATCTCTCAATTACCTATCCTGTGCTCGAGAAGGTCCCTCAGTTCCTCGGCAGCACCTCGAGGTGCATTTAGTTGTCTTACATGAGACTCGGGATATTACCCACTCCATGGCATGACACCTTTCGGTCATCCATTCCGCCCGCCCGCCCCCTATAGAGTCAGGATGTCTTCTGGATAGCTGCGAAGCCTTCAATGTTGATATGGAGACTTTGCTTCCCGTTCGCTGAACAACCCACCTGCTGCAACACTGAACTATGCTTTAAAGGATGTGGATCCGCTTTCGTTGGAGAGCCTATCTCTTACACGCGGTAGTGGATGAGAAGTGGATCCATCCAGTTCAGTCGGATAGCCTAACTAAGATAGCCAATTAAGGTTTTGGGGTGAAAGAGGCGATAGAGGGGAAGGGGATAGCCAGTTGTATCGGGTAGAACCTCTCTCACCTACGCTATTCTCAAACGGGAGATCGGGATCGGGGGGAGCAATGAAGAGGGAAGTGACTTAGTCTCGATGAGAGCCCAGGCGAGTCTCGTGTGTGATAGTCTTATAGGATATAGTTCCCTTCCTGGTCTGGCTCGAATACCCCTGGTTCTGGAAGGCACATGAGTCTGAACGCTATGTTGAATGTGCGACCGACACTAGGTAGGTACCTGTGCAGGTGAGGCGTCGGTCGGTCCTAGAAATTTGATTCCCTTCCCCTTTTGCCGGAGCAGGACACACATCAAAAATCGAAATGGCAAAAAAAAGACCTCCTACACGCACGGGAACCAGAACAAAAGAAGGAGATAAAGACGGGGATGGAGTTGGTATTGTTTTTTATCAAAATTATTGTTTCCTGCTATTTTCAACAATGATGGGAGGGTTTTTTGGATAGGCAAAGAAGAAGGTTGAATATCTGTCAGACTGAATTTATATACACTATAGACGCATGGGATCTTGCGGCACGTGTCTAAAATGCTTCGTTCATCCTACGGTGTTCGCCAGTTGGCTCTTCTGGCGTGGTTAGTGCCTTTCCCAGTTCTTGATGAAGGGTTGTAATAGTGGAGTCTGACGTGGATACTTATTCAAACTCATTTCATGTGGGTTGGGCGTGGTATTTCTTTTTTATGAAGATGTTTGCAAGAGGGCCTGAATGGTTTATAGCCTAGTAGCCGCGGTTGAACCTGCGACCACTAGACTGGGGGGACATGATGACGTATAGTCCCTAGTCAGGCTGGATAGTCCAACTCACGGGTACTACCCGCATCCATCAGGAATGGATTGAATGCTTGTGCGATGCGCGCGCGCAGCCTAGGAGGCCCGGTAAGCCGTTGTCGCACATACGGCTGATTACTTAGCCAGACGTTTGTTGCAGCACGACAGGATCAGACAAGAATATAATCTATCATATAGATATATTCGCCTAAAGGGAAGAGATATACACTTTCCTTGGTTATGCGATAAGGATCAAACTATTTTAGATAAATATTTGTGTCGGTTATATCACTAAGTATATTTTGAAATGTGTTGTAGCTTATAATTACCGTTAACTTTTTTTATTTAGGTAAATATTTTTTTAATTTATTTTAAGCAAAGAATGATTGTATGTTAAATTATTTGTGTTAATCGTTGTTTGTTGTGATGATTCATGTATTTTATATATTCTTTTTTTATTGTGCTGTTTGTGTAAATAAAACACAAGTAAATATGAAGAACTTTACGTAACATGTTTACTTGTACAACGTAATCAACTTCATCTCCCTTTGTTCACTTACTAAGATCTTACGTATCAGAAGTGGTTAACATACATATTTTTTAAAGAAAGCATCAAAATTAATCTGAATACAATACTTTTGTTTCATATCATGAGTTCATGACCTACGGGAATACCCGCATTTCCGTTTGTCTTTATTTACTTGTTTTATAATAATGATAAACGCTTTCCGTGACAAAATTATATATATATAAAGTATATATATTCAAAAGCAGAAGTCGACTAACTATGGTTGTCACGATCGTCTCAATATTTAAAAGTGACACCAGTTAGAGAGGAATGTACCACGGCGAGGGGTACCTCGTCGAGCCGACGTGGAGCCTTACCGTGGCTCGCCGATGCTCTTCGCCACACCCCCCCCCCCCCCTCTTCGCCGAAGGAATTTCGGATTTGCGAAATCTGAACGACGAGAATATAACCGTTGGTTGGAGTAAATATAGTCGTTGTGTTATTTTTTTCTAAATATTCTTAATCTTTATATAAACTCTCCCCATTTAACAATCATATTCATTCCCCAAAATAAAAAAAATACTAGAATGGCTTGTTCAGCTCCACACACATATGATCAAATCAAAACATTAACCTAATTAAAGAAGACAACGTTCGGCAGAAAGCGATTATGGATTTATCCCTCAAATTTGAAAGTGCATTCTCTTCAAAATTTGTCCTACAGGAAGCATGTGAAAAATGCAATGATATTCTAAAAGAGTGGCGTGATCAGATAATCGGATTTTTGAAAAAAGAATCAAACAAAGACGATGCAATACATGATGCTTTGGTTGAAGAAGGCGTTAAAATCGAAAGACAAATGGAATTTAAAAAAGAATGGATTATAGAATTTTAATTTCCGTGTTCTAGTTCTAATTTAAATAATGTTATTTTAATTTCAGTAATGTTATTTTATTTTCTATGTTGTAATTTTAATTTCAGTAATAAATTTTCCAACGGTTATGTTTAAATTTGAATTTTCCAATGGCTATATTTTAATTGAACATGGGTTCCAACGGCTATATTTTCTTTATAAATACTACTTCCATTTAATTTTTTTTTCTCACACAAAACCATACTCTCAAACATGTCTCAAGAAAACACTTCTGTAAACAAGAAATAAAACAAACAAAAAGCTACTCGAAGCAACCCATCGACACCGGAAAAGGTACCAGAGACAGTCCCTCCACAACATTATCCAAACACGATGGGTGAATCATCCGTTCCTACTGTTGATCAACCAGAGAGCCTTGTTGAAGAATACGAGGTACCTGCTGAGTTTCGTCTTACTGAGGAACAAGAACATCGACTGCTTAATGATGAAGAAGCATTACGTGAAGCATTAGCAGAAGAAGAAAGGGAGAAACAAGAGTTGGCGAAGCAAATCAAGTGGGAAAAGACTGTCGAATTCATCAAGAATTCTTGGGGTATTTCATCGGAATCTGATTCAGATCCCAAAACCGATTGAATTCTGTCGAACCGTACCGTATCCTTTTTTGTCCGTATTTGTAATTTTTATTTCTGTATTTGTAATGTTTTATTTGAATGAAATAAATTTTAGTTTTTGTGAAAATGATAAAAAAAAGAAAAAAAAGATAGTGGTGGGGCCAAAGTGATGAGGGGTTGGGTGTGTTGTGAGTGAGGGGGTATTTTGTGAGTTGTGTTGGTATGATGTGGCGTTGAGTTGGCAGCTGACTGGGCAAAATTTTGAGGGGTGGGTGTATTGTGACACCCTTCTCTCTTATAAATTTATAAATATGCCATTGATTATGTGAATAAGATTCTCACATCAAAAGTCTACTTATAGGTTTATAAATGGGCGTTGAATATTTAAGTTTCAACCCATCCCATTTCTTCTTATGAAGGACCAAGAATGTGTGAGATCATTTAATTATGCGGTGATTGTGAAATTCATTAAAGTATAATAACAAACACCAACATCGGGTGATGGTGCACAAATAACTCTATGATTATCAAACAAAAATTATAATGCAATAAACAATTAAAAAAGACAAAAATTGTGTTGCTGCGGCATATAGATCACGTCTAATCACCAACAATAATTTTGTTTAAAATTATGATTTCATGACATATATACTTACATCTTCATTTAGGCTTCATTTATTTCTTTTTTTAATTATTCATCTTTTGTTTTTTTTTAAACTGGAACTTTTCTATTTATTTTTTCATATAATTCTATCATATTTTTTAAAATTTTATGCTTTTATTTTTTTTATAATCTAATTACATCATATTTTCTAAAATTTTGAATTCTTTAATTTAATATTTTTTGATATATTTTTTAGTTATTTTATTTTTAGTAGGTTCATTTTTAATTCAATATTTTACAACTTTAATTGTTATTTGAATACAAATTTAACGGGTTAATGTGTAACATTTATTCGCCGAAAAATTGTCACGAGGTACTCGTCGTCTCATTAGCCGAATACCATGCTAAGGTCTTGTTTAATATTCAGATCATAAAGTAATACAGTAGAAAAGAATCAAAAACATGATCAAACCCTAAATTAGAATGTATATCATCATCAATTACTCCGTATATGCTTCTATGAATGATTCCATGTTGCATAGTTGCAAACTCCTTACAGTTTGATCACGTGACAACATATTTTATGTGGAAGTCTACTCTCATTGTTTTACTACTTTGGAGTTGCAAAATTTATCATCTTGCAATAAATTGTTGACGAACCCCGTTTTATGTTGCCAAAATTATTGTTGAAGATGTTCTACAAAAATAATAAAATATACTGGCACTCAAACTTGGTGTTGATCCTACTCGTTGGCACTCAAGTGGATATCATCTACATCGTCTAAATTCTTCACAAATGAACATGTAATTTTGAACCTTAATAAGGGAAAACCGGTAAAACGATATTTTCCTTTTCATCCATATGTTGCACAAACTAACATTACTCTTTGTTACAGCCCTAGATATATGGATAGGATTGCTCAATCTCTCCCAGGAGTTCCGGTTGGTCATCAGTGAGGTTTATATTTTTATTCCTACAGAAAGAAAGTATGTTAGACTGATTTAATCGTTAAACTAAAGACCATAGATAGGTTCACAAACAAATCTTCGTCTGTGTGTTATGAATAGCGAGGATAATCCTATGTTATTTATACAGTGATTACAGTTTTCAAGATTCAAACATATGACTTTATGTTCATTATACACAGTAAACATCATTATCAATCTGTTTTATTTCAATTCGGTTTACCATTTCTAGTCTCTCAACAAAGTTAAAAAAATGACCAGCAGACTAATTGGCAGGATTTTCCCTTCCGGAGACTTGAAGGATCGATATAAGGTTTAATCACGTACGCTTAAATTCATCCTAGAAATTTCAGGTGTTTAATTCAAAGACTTTTAACAAATTCTTAATTTTAAATCCTTGGCCTGAAACTTGAATATATACTGAAAAGTACATCACTCACATTCATGGAACTAAATTAAAGTTGCCACATAGTGTTACATCTAAAGCTCTCCCATGTGGAAATATTCAATAATAAGCGGCATGTGCATATTAGAGATGTGCTCTCGGTTCCTGATGAGACTGTATTTATACATAGTCTCATCGTCCAAATCGGGCTTAAAATGCTTAAAATATCATCAAAATACCCAAAAATATGCCTGTATTTCTTCATTGTGTATTTCAGGTACGGATATTGTGAATTCACCAAAAGATTACAAGAACCAAGCAAAAACGAACACGGGAAACGAAGCCGCACAAAAAACCGGGCCCAAGTATGGATTTTCTAAAATTACCCTTGAAGAATTGAAGATTGGCAAGAATGGTCCCTCAATTTTGAAGACTTGTCACAAATGACCCCTCAAGAATCATTTGTACAAGATTGGTCCTCACAAACTGAAGATATGTCAATATAAGCCCTTGAAGAATGAAGAAAATACACTTTAAGTCCTTAATCATTTATTTATTAGAGAGAGGGACAGAAGTTGTATTAAGACCAAAGTTATTTTGTGAAGAAAATAACCTAGAACCTGATTATTCTTGGTATAAAGACTTTTGCAAAATTCAGGGGGCATTGTTGGTTAAATGAAACCCAAACCCAGTCAAACCCCACCATAAGCCCACCTAATCCCCTTACCCGGCCCAAGTCAAACTTCCTAGTCAAACCTCACTTAACCTGTTTAAACTCGTTTTAATATTATATAAAACGGGGGGAAACTATCACTGTTCACCATCATCACCATAATCCCCCCTAATCCCCACCTTAGAACCCTAATTCCTAAATACCTTAATCACTATGAATTAGGACTCATACTTGTCCAGATTCACAATTCACACAACCCTCATCCTATCCCACCAACAAAACAGCTCACCCCGTGACCACAAGTGGGTCCCCACATGTCCCTTGCTCCTCTCAAAATAGCAAATATGGTATCTTTCAGAAGAATCAACGACCAAGGCGTTCTCCTTGGTCCCAAGGGATAAAATGAACGAGTTAGATCAAATCAAGGCCAGCTGTGATCACATGGGCTCTTCTTTGACCAAATTTTCAAACTCCTTCAAGGGCAAAATCGGATTTTAATGTAGCTAGGGTTTTTATCTTTCTAGAATCTTTATGTACTAGTATTGAAGGAGCCTGCATCTTGTGTTGAGCCCTTGTTCCAACATTTGTAATATTTTTTTAATTTTATGAATATTTAAAGTTTAATTTTATTAAATTTGCAAGTGTTGAGTTCCAGTAGTTAAATTATTGTTTTGGTTTAAGAATCAGTATTCTCATGCAAAATTAGATTAATTTTCAGTTTCTTTTTAACTTTTCAAGAAATCTGTTTTTTTGGAATTTGAGGCAAAGTTTATCAAAATCTTGTAATCAGTTTTTGGATGAAGTGATAGTGGATTTCAAATTCTGGTTTGCTTGTTTTGACTTTTTTTGAATCAAAAGTTTTCAAAAGTTTAGTTGGTTTTATTTAGTCTAAGAGAAAAGAATCAGTTTCAAAGGTTTCATATTTTTTAGAGCAATAAGCTATAAGCTGCTTACCCTATAAGCCAGCCTTATAGCTTATTTGCATTGTTATCAGATAACTTGCTTTTGTCTTCTTTTCTTAGCAGGTCTACAAGGAAGATTTGTTTGTTTGTCTTGAAGATATTAGTGGTGGTGTTTGGTTGCAGTAGTCTCACCACCACCCCTTTCTCTACATAAGCAATCATCATAAGCCATTCCCATAAGCTAGCTTTAAGCTATAAGGAGAAGGCATCAGCGGCCTTAGTGGGGCCTGGATGTGGGTCCCACATGGTAAGAAGCTTGAACCCTCCTTTTTGGTTTTAAGTAAATGCTATGTGATTTCTTGAGATAAATTGTTTTGTGTTAGTCTAATATCTGGTTTGAGTTCATTGATAGTTTGATGCATGTTTAGTTGTAAATCAGTTAAGAATTAAGTGAGTTTTTTTGGTATTTCTTTGTTTTTTTTTTTCATTAATCTGCCATAAGGGGGTGTTTGGGTCTAGGTATAAGTTAAGCATGAGACACACTTGTGACTTGTAATTAGTATAAACTCCCTTCTTAGGTTATTATTGAGTGTCATCAGTAGTTTTAGTTAAGATTGATAGGGTTTTATAAGTTTTGCATGCTCTCTTTTTTTGGTACAAATATGCCCCATTTTTTGCCTATTTTTGTGAAATCTAGACTTGGAAATCTTGCAAATAGGTAGAGGATAGGTTAAGAAGGGTTTGTAATCAGTTGAATGTTGTTTGGTAATGATTTGAGCAAGATATAAGCACCCAAAATTCGTATTTGTGCCTTTTACACCAGTTACTGTTCACTAGTCCTTGCATAGCTTCATCAGTGACTGATTTTAGGCGTTTTTGGTGTGATTTCTGTATTTGATTTGTGCATTTTTTTGTTTATATATACTCCCTACACTCCACTGAGTGTAGGGGTGCCTATTGCATCCATTGAATCCAAGTAATCAACAAGATCCAAGCACTTTTGTGCCCAGACCTATTTTTTTTCATTGTCAGTGGGAACAAAGTTCCTACTGCTAGTATTAGAGTTTCCCCTGTTGTGCAAAAGGACAAAAGTCCACAAGTGTCACTATCAGTAACCTTATTTTTTTGTCTTTAGTGACTAAAAATAGGTCTTAGGATTTGAAATCTTTTTCATTATATTTCTTATTTTATTTTTGATTTTTCAGTATAATTTATTTTCCAGTTACTGTTCATTAAGTAATTTTTAGATTAAATAGCTAATTTAATTAACTTTTTAATTACTGTTTTTGGCATTTAGTGTAAAAAATTATTATTTTTCAGTTTTAAAAATTTTGTTAGACTTAGAAAAATATTTTAAGGTTTTTAGTTTAAAAATATTTCACTATTCACTGTTTTAATTAAGTTTTTAGAATTAAATTAGCTTAATTAGGGTTTAATTATAAACTATTTTGTCTTTTAGTGAAAGATTTTACATTTTTCAAACTTTTTCAATTTTCTACTATTCATTAGTATAAATTAGGATTTTTAAAATTGTTAAATCATTTTTGGCATTATTTTATTAATTTTTATGATTATTTTAATTTAAAAATAGTTTTTAGTCATTTAAAAATAGAAAAATAGTTTTGAAATTTTAGGAAAAATACTTTTTAGTCTTTAAATAATATAAGTAACTTATTTGTTCAATAAAATTATATTTTGGACATTTTGTTAATTATATTTAATTTTAGGGCTTTAATTAGCATTAAAAATTGAATATTTAATTAATAAAAGGTTTTAAAATATATTTGTTGGATTTTTATTCTTATTTATATTATTTTAGACTTAGTTTAATCATTTGATTAATTTTTAGGTTTAATTTTTAATTTTGTCGCGTTTTACGTAATTACGTCATCGTTTTACGTCAACGTCGTAGTTTAAATCGTAGTCGTAGCTCGTCTTTACTTTTTCTCTTCTAAACCAAAAACGTCATTAATCCAAACTTGATTTCATATAATTAGCACATTAATCCACACACCTCCTTCGAGAACGAACCCGCATTTATTCGACTTGTCGGTTTTCCTAAATCGTCGAGTTTAATACTTGCCCATTATACGTTGTTTTCCTAAACGCGTATTTCTACACCTATCATTTGGCGCCGCTGCCGGGGAGGTGTTTAGTGTGCCATTATTATTAGTATCGTGTTTGTGTGAGTAGTGCGTTTTAGCTTTTCATTTTTTGGAAAGCGTGAATATCGTACATACTCATTTTTGTTATTTTTCTCTATTATAGTATAATATCCAAATAAAACGTGTTTAATTTTCCTAACTTAAACACACAACAATCTTTTACTATATTATAGATATATTGGTTTTCGTTTTTTGTGATTATTATTACTATATTGTATTTACGTAAGAACAATAAAAATACAAGTACTCCAAAAGCGTGAAAACGCAACCTTGATTCGGGATTTCATCACTCGATCATTGTATTCGAATCTAAAGCAAAAGTTTAAAGGCAAAATAGATAAATACTTTCGTGAGGCTTAATTTCAATTAACACAAACTATAAGGTGGGTATAAGGCGGTTGTATTTCACGACCTAAAGGAAAAAGGCTCTTAAGTGCTTCGCGTCGCCTCGTTTCCTCCGCTTGCTTGTGCGTGTTTTGAGAAAGAGAGCTAATCGAGGGTTTGCCGCCCAAGTATTATCTACGTATATTATATTTGCTTGTGTTTTCAAGATTAAACCCTCTTGAATGTTTTGGTGTTCCACCAACGTTCTAAAGTCATCGAGAACTTTCACTCCACGTGATCGTTTTCATTCTTTGAGGCTCCTTTAATCGAGAAAGTCGATTCGAGGAGAGATTTGTAGATTTGTGTCTACGTAATACATTCAAAAATCCAAAAAAAATTAAAAAACAATCAAAAACCAAAAAAATTGAAAAAAATCGAAAAACCGCAAAAAGAATCTTCTTTGCTACCACCCATTCTACGCTTAGTGCATGCGCACTCGATCGAAGGATTATTCCAATTCTAGCGAAGCTTCGAATCGACGCAATCGTAATTGAAGGAATCGACGACGTAGACGAGAATTAGAAACCGACGTTCCTAATATCGTTGTTGAAGAAACCGTAGAGGAGATGGCCGACAATCGTTCGATGATGGAATTGCTCCAAACGCCCACCGAGGGTTATGGAGACGCGATCGTAATTCCCGCTATCGAAGCGGAGAATTTTGAGATTAAGAGCGGAATGCTTTCGTTAATCCAAGCTACGAAGTTTCGAGGTCGTGAAGCCGATAATCCTCACGACCATATTCGGAATTTTGATCGTCTTTTGGCCACGAGCAAGTTTAAGAACGTCGACACCGATGTCGTCAAGCTTATGCTTTTTCCGTACTCGCTCGATGGTGCCGCCAAGGATTGGTACGAGAAAGAGCCACCTAATTCGATAGTTACGTGGAAGGATCTCGTTTCCAAGTTCGTTAATTATTTTTTCCCACCGTCTAAGACAACGTTTTTCAAAAACGAGATTAAGAAATTTGAGCAAAAACCGCATGAATCTTTTAGAGACGCGTGGGATCGTTTTAAGGAATTGCTTAGGCAATGTCCTCACCATGGTTTTTCCGAGTTGCACCAAATCGACACGTTTTACAACGGTCTTAATTTTCAAGAGCAAGATTCGTTGAATTCCGCCGCCGGTGGCAACTTTTTGTGTAAAACTCCGAAAGATGCATTGATAATTATCGAGAACCGATCCAAGGTTTACCAACTCCGCAACACACCGAGTGTTGCCAATGTCGCCAATGTTCGTAGTTCTAATCGCGACATTGAGAGAGTTGATGCGAAAGTCGACAAGTTGACGAATGTATTCACGTCTTTTCTCGTTGAAATGCAAAAGAAAGACGCTCCCGCTACGGTGAAAGCGGTTGAGGTTTCGTGTACGTTTTGTGGTGGACCTCATAATTATTACGAGTGTGCGGCTACGGATTGCCAAACGTCGAATGTGAGTGCGTTAAATGGAAACAACAATTTTCAAAATCAAAATAACGCGGGTCCATCACAACAAGGCAATTATAACCAAGGCAACAATTTTAATCAAAACCGAAACAATTTTCAAGGAAACAATCAACAAGGAAATTTTTCGAATCAAAATCAAGGAGGATATAATCAAGGTCGTAATATAACTTGGCAAAATCAAGACAATAATCAAAAATCGAATTTTTCAAACAACAACAATCAAGGCAACAATTTTTCAAGTGGTAATCAAGGAAATTTTCAAAGAAACAATCAAAACCAAGGGAACTTTAATTCAAATCAAAATAGTTCGTCAAACGATTTTCAAAATTACATGAAAACGAATGAGGCTAATATGAGACGATTAGAGGGAGAAATTGGTACTTTGAAAAACGACTTTTCTAATACATTGAAATTGCAAAACACGAAGATTGAGCAAGGGCAAATTGATATTAAAAAGATGTTTTCGGCGATAATGAATAAGTCCTCGGGTGCGTCATCGAGTTCGTTACCTAGTGACATCGTTGCTAATCCGAAGGAACAATGTAAAGCCGCCTCGTCTCGTGAGAAAGGTCGTGTGATTACCCCTAACCTTGATGGATTTAGAGTTGTTTCTTCCTCTCGACCCTCGACTTCTAAGACGCCTTCTTGTTCTAAAGTCGAAGGGGTGAACGTGGCGACCAAGGAAAAGAGTGCACACCCTCGTGTACCTCAAATTCCATCCACGGTTCAAAAAGAGAGCTTTGTCGACCTTACCAAAGTAACCCTTGAAGAAACTTGTGCATCGATCCTTCTTAAAAAACCCAAAAGGCGTATGCCGAGAAAGGAAAAGGATCCGGGCCAATTTCTACTACCGTGTGATTTTTCCGAGATTGAGGGATGTTTAGCCCTTGCCGATTTAGGTGCTAGCATCAATCTCATGCCTCATTCTCTTTGAAAATTGATGAGATTGCCTTCGCTTACCCCCACGAACATTACAATCGAGCTTGCAAATTGTACACCACTTATACCAATTAGAATAGCCGAGGATGTCTATGTCAAGGTTAGAAAGTTTGTTTTTCCCGCGGATTTCGTTATATCCGATTACAAGTGTGACCCTAAATGTCCCATTATTTTAGGCCGACCATTCTTATCGACGGCTAGAACCGTAATCGACGTTCACGAGGGGAGACTTACTATGAGATATGGGGATGAGAAAATAGACTTTTTCGCTAGAAAATCCCAAGGGTTTAATGAGAATGAAAAAACCGAGGTTTCAAAACCTAATGATTCAAATCCTAATGATTTCAAAATGTTCACTTTAGCGGAAAGAATGAAGCTTAATGCATGTTTTGAAAGAATTAAGAAAAACGGTTTTAAAGATGATGATTTTAATGATAAAGAATACGTGTACCTAATTCAAAAGGGTATGAGTAAATTTATGGATGAAAACTCACTTTGGGATGTTTTTAGCGAAACAAGTGAACCACCAATTCCGAAGGGCGACGTTAGTGCCATCACAACAAAGACCAATATGGGCTCGTCTTCACCACCTTCGAAGGACCATGACTTTGAGGCCCATACTTCTAAACCCATTGAAGTGCCCCCCACTCCTAGCCCCAAACCCACTAAGGCCAAGGAAGTGGCCCAACCCAAAGCAATCTCACCCATCATAGAAATGTCACCTAAGCATAGCCCAAGGGCTTGTAAGACCATGGTTGTGACTCTCGAGAAATCCACTCGAGAACTAGCTCACATCGACACTTTCTTTGACGGCGATGGTGATTTTGCCGAGATCGAGCATATACTTGCTAATCCGCCATCCATCTTCGAGGATTTACCCTTTGATAAATCTTCAAATGAAGAGGACGATCTCATGTCGGAAATTTCTTATGATGATGAGAATGACGACACTTTCACAACGTACTCGAATTCCGTATACGAACCTATTTTTCATCATAATCCCATTTTTGATGAAGAATTCGAGAACGTTGATGACCTATCATCGATCCTCCTTCGTTTCACGATTGTGATGATGAAGAATTATTTAAGGAGGTCGATGATTTTCTTGCTATAGACACAAGTCCCATTCTCGAGGAGTTACCTTATAAACACTCCTCATTTGAGAATGACGTTTACCACATTCGTGAGGATCTAACTTATCAACGATCCCCACAAACGAATGAGGGTTTCGTGCTTGATCGTGATCTCTTCGAGAGAGTTTCTAAAATCATCAAAGAGGGGAATGACAAACCATGGGTTGACGAGCCTATCTATGACAAAGAAATCGATGAGATCGACGTTCATGAAGATGACGAGTATGTAGACCCCGAGGGGGCGGTGTTCTTTATTGATCGACGTTTTGAGAACTTATATAATCCACCACCCCCTAACCGCGACTTAAATGTGAGGATTTTTAGCGCGACTAATTTTGAATTTGACACGCCAAATATTTTCGACATTATTAAATCGGGTTTTCATAAAGAGTTTAAAAACGATGAAAAAGGATAAGATTTTAAAAATGTTTTAAAAGATTTTTCTACATGTTTAACTCCGTCATCAATGCGATTTATGAGTGCTACCACCTCGTCTACTCCTTTTGACGATGGTGTGTGTGGTTTTAGTGTGGGGGAAGCCCCAAATGTTCCCTCGCATTTCTCCACCGAGGACGAGATTTACGATCCCGGAATTGCTTGTAAAGGGAAATCTCGGTCTTCCACCGATGCAATAAATGGAAAATCTTTTCGTTTGCTTGGTGTGAGTCTACCTCGAGTAGCTCATGATTTTGACTTGCCCATTGCCCCACCTTTCTACTTCTCATCTCTTTTCTTCTACCCCATTGGGGTTTGTGTTGAAGTAGCGTTGTTTCGTCTTTCATCCGAAACGAGGACGCTATCTTTGACCCCGGTATTCGTGTATCGGGTTTTTAAAAGTACTCCACGTACTTTTGGGCATTGTTTATCATGTAAGCCCCACCAAAAATGACCAAACCAAGATTATCCCTAAATGATCACATTTATGGGGATCCGAGTCGAGCTTTTGACTCGGTTATCAAAAACAAGGTGCCTCGTGGGGGATTCTCATGCTTATCCTTGTAAATATTATCGCTTTCTTAGTTTAACGTAACGAGGGGACTTGTGCTCTTGCAACCTTTGTTTCGTGGTTGTTTGTGATTGTGATTTATTAGGTTCATCGTCATCATTGAAGCCTCTCGTGTTCGTTTTACGGATCACTCGAGCTTCGATCGTTGCCTTTGGAGATTCTGATATCCGATGATATCCTTTTATGTTCTAACGTTTATCTTATTAGCATAATTCATAAACGGCTTTTAGGTTATTCGTTTTACCCTTTCCATGCTCGAGATTAAGCATTCGACTTCGTCTCTAGTATGGGGGTGTTTACACCCCTAGACTCGAAACATTGAGGACAATGTTTAGTTTTAGTATGGGGGGTGAGTAGATACTTAACCTTGCTTACGTCAACACGCTATCCAATATTCATCTTTTTGTTATCGTTTTATGCAAAATAAGGCTAAAAATGGCCAAATTTTAAAATTTTTCTAGTTTTTCATAAGTGTTTAAGACACGAATGTAGGTTTTCCGATGGTGAGAACGAGAGTAATTTTTTACTCGACCGTGCGTGTTGAGCACTTAGCTTCGATTCCTTAACTTTTTAGGCTAAGTCTCTTAAATGAGGACGAGAAATGATAGAGTTATTTATAAGTCTCGTAATCGCCACAATCTCATGTGTAGTAATTATTAGCTTATTCTCCCCACGCTTTTGCATAATAAATTGTTAATAAATATTGATTTAGCGGTTTAGTCACTATTGTTGGTTTCTAATTTTTTTTGGTAGCTTCAATGTAATTAAATTGGGAAAACATTAAGGTATCGCCAGCGTCACGGTTTTGAAGTATTGGCACCCGAATAATCGAAAGCTTCACCTAATAATAAGATTTCAAGTGCTCACCTAAATTAAGCAAAAATTTGAAGCTCACAAGGCCGAAAAATCTATGCCCAAATTGAAAGTGAATCGAGCCTTAATCTTTGAAGCTTTAAAGATCCAAAATTCGCTTTAGCGTGAGGATATACGTCTTTGGCTAATAAAACCACCGATGAGGCGGATAATAAAAGGCAAGGCAAGACCGAAGTCATAATAAAAGCTTCATGGCGAAGTTGAATAAAAGATGGAGGTAAACGAAAGATAATAAGGCCCTTCCGTTAGGGGGCGTATAAAAGTCTTGGTAATAAGTCTCATGTTCAAAACCGTTATAAAACCGTGTTTATCGATCCTTCTTGTTGACTTAATTTTTTGACATCGTTGTCTATTGGGATGAATTATTGATTTAATAATTTTGGCTACACCGTTAAGTTTCTATTTTTAGACTTAATCTCTATTCATGTATAAGTCAATGATGTATCCTCGTGATCATTAAGACAAAATAAAATATAAGAGATACCAAGCAGGAATAAGGGAGTTTAGGTGTGTAATTAACACTCATGAGATGTGTTCGTGTTGCTAACTTATAATAACAATGATCTCGTTACACGCTTAGCATGGAATTGGGTGAAAATCGAGGACGACGAAATTATTTCTAACGAAGCATTCACGTGTTCTTGTTCTATGATCCCAAAAGTCACATTCTCGTGATGAAAACAATACACTATGTCTAAAACGCATGTAGTAGTTTATTTAAATTTATGTCTTCAATAAAAGTCATCATAAAATGAATTTTAGAAGTGCTATTATACTTAATTCTAGCATTGCGTGGGGACACGGCAATGGTTTAGTATGGGGGAGTGATGAGACTGTATTTATACATAGTCTCATCGTCCAAATCGGGCTTAAAATGCTTAAAATATCATCAAAATACCCAAAAATATGCCTGTATTTGTTCATTGTGTATTTCAGGTACGGATATCGTGAATTCACCAAAAGATTACAAGAACCAAGCAAAAACGAACACGGGAAACGAAGCCGCACAAAAAACCGGGCCCAAGTATGGATTTTCCAAAATTACCCTTGAAGAATTGAAGATTGGCAAGAATGGTCCCTCAATTTTGAAGACTTGTCACAAATGACCCCTCAAGAATCATTAGTACAAGATTGGTCCTCACAAACTAAAGATATGTCAATATAAGCCCTTGAAGAATGAAGAAAATACACTTTAAGTCCTTAATCATTTATTTATTAGAGAGAGGGACTGAAGTTGTATTAAGACCAAAGTTATTTTGTGAAGAAAATAACCTAGAACCTGATTATTCTTGGTATAAAGACTTTTGCAAAATTCAGGGGGCATTGTTGGTTAAATGAAACCCAAACCCAGTCAAACCCCACCATAAGCCCACCTAAATCCCCTTACCCGGCCCAAGTCAAACTTCCTAGTCAAACCTCACTTAACCTGTTTAAACTCATTTTAATATTATATAAAACGGGGGGAAACTATCACTGTTCACCATCATCACCATAATCCCCCCTAATCCCCACCTTAGAACCCTAATTCCTAAATACCTTAATCACTATGAATTAGGACTCATACTTGTCCAGATTCACAATTCACACAACCCTCATCCTATCCCACCAACAAAACAGCTCACCTCGTGACCACAAGTGGGTCCCCACATGTCCCCTGCTCCTCTCAAAATAGCAAATATGGTATCTTTCAGAAGAATCAACGACCAAGGCGTTCTCCTTGGTCCCAGAGGATAAAATGAACGAGTTAGATCAAATCAAGGCCAGCTGTGATCACATGGGCTCTTCTTTGACCAAATTTTCAAACTCCTTCAAGGGCAAAATCAGATTTTAATGTAGCTAGGGTTTTTATCTTTCTAGAATCTTCATGTACTAGTATTTAAGGAGCCTGCATCTTGTGTTGAGCCCTTGTTCCAACATTTGTAATATTTTTTTAATTTTATGAATATTTAAAGTTTAATTTTATTAAATTTGCAAGTGTTGAGTTCCAGTAGTTAAATTATTGTTTTTGTTTAAGAATCAGTATTCTCTTGCAAATTAGATTAATTTTCAGTTTCTTTTTAACTTTTCAAGAAATCTGTTTTTTTGGAATTTGAGGCAAAGTTTATCAAAATCTTGTAATCAGTTTTTGGATGAAGTGATAGTGGATTTCAACTTCTGGTTTGCTTGTTTTGACTTTATTTTTAATCAAAAGTTTTCAAAAGTTTAGTTGGTTTTATTTAGTCTAAGAGAAAAGAATCAGTTTCAAAGGTTTCATATTTTTTTAGAGCAATAAGCTATAAGCTGCTTACCCTATAAGCCAGCCTTATAGCTTATTTGCATTGTTATCAGATAACTTGCTTTTGTCTTCTTTTCTTAGCAGGTCTACAAGGAAGATTTGTTTGTTTGTCTTGAAGATATTAGTGGTGGTGTTTGGTTGCAGTAGTCTCACCACCACCCCTTTCTCTACATAAGCAATCATCATAAGCCATCCCCATAAGCTAGCTTTAAGCTATAAGGAGAAGGCATCAGCGGCCTTAGTGGGGCCTGGATGTGGGTCCCACATGGTAAGAAGCTTGAACCCTCCTTTTTGGTTTTAAGTAAATGCTATGTGATTTCTTGAGATAAATTGTTTTGTGTTAGTCTAATATCTGGTTTGAGTTCATTGATAGTTTGATGCATGTTTAGTTGTAAATCAGTTAAGAATTAAGTGAGTTTTTTTTGGTATTTCTTTGTTATTTTTTTCATTAATCTGCCATAAGGGGGTGTTTGGGTCTAGGTATAAGTTAAGCATGAGACACACTTGTGACTTGTAATTAGTATAAACTCCCTTCTTAGGTTATTATTGAGTGTCATCAGTAGTTTTAGTTAAGATTGATAGGGTTTTATAAGTTTTTGCATGCTCTCTTTTCTTGGTACAAATCTGCCTTAAAATCAGAAGCCATTTTCTGCCTATTTTTGTGAAATCTAGACTTGGAAATCTTGCAAATAGGTAGAGGATTGGTTAAGAAGGGTTTGTAATCAGTTGAATGTTGTTTGGTAATGATTTGAGCAAGATATAAGCACCCAAAATTCGTATTTGGGCCTTTTACACCAGTTATTGTTCACTAGTCCTTCCATAGCTTCATCAGTGACTGATTTTAAGCGTTTTTGGTGTGATTTCTGTATTTGATTTGTGCATTTTTTTTTTGTTTATATATACTCCCTACACTCCACTGAGTGTAGGGGTGCCTATTGCATCCATTGAATCCAAGTAATCAACAAGATCCAAGCACTTTTGTGCCCAGACCTATTTTTTTTCATTGTCAGTGGGAACAAAGTTCCCACTGCTAGTATTAGAGTTTCCATGTTGTGCAAAAGGACAAAAGTCCACAAGTGTCACTATCAGTAACCTTATTTTTTTGTCTTTAGTGACTAAAAATAGGTTTTAGGATTTGAAATCTTTTTCATTACTTTTCTTATTTTATTTTTGATTTTTCAGTATAATTTATATTCCAGTTACTGTTTATTAAGTAACTTTTAGATTAAATAGCTAATTTAATTAACTTTTTAATTACTGTTTTTGGCATTTAATGTAAAAAATTATTATTTTTCAGTTTTAAAAATTTTGTTAGACTTAGAAAAATATTTTAAGGTTTTTAGTTTAAAAATATTTCACTATTCACTGTTTTAATTAATTTTTAGAATTAAATTAGCTTAATTAGGGTTTAATTATAAACTGTTTTGTCTTTTAGTGAAATTACATTTTTCAAACTTTTTCAATTTTCTACTGTTCATTAGTATAAATTAGGATTTTTAAAATTGTTAAATCATTTTTGGCATTATTTTATTATTTTTTATGATTATTTTAATTTAAAAATAGTTTTTAGTCATTTAAAAATAGAAAAATAGTTTTGAAAATTTAGGAAAATTACTTTTTAGTCTTTAAATAATATAAGTAACTTATTTGTTCAATAAAATTATATTTTGGATATTTTGTTAATTATATTTAATTTTAGGGCTTTAATTAGCATTAAAAATTGAATATTTAATTAATAAAAGGTTTTAAAATATATTTGTTGGATTTTTATTCTTATTTATATTATTTTAGACTTAGTTTAATCTTTTGATTAATTTTTAGGTTTAATTTTTAATTTTGTCGCGTTTTACGTAATTACGTCATCGTTTTACGTCAACGTCGTAGTTTAAATCGTAGTCGTAGCTCGTCTTTACTTTTTCTCTTCTAAACCAAAAACGTCACTAATCCAAACTTGATTTCATATAATTGGCACATTAATCCACACACCTCCTTCGAGAACGAACCCGCATTTATTCGACTTGTCGGTTTTCCTAAATCGTCGAGTTTAATACTTGCCCATTATACGTTGTTTTCCTAAACGCGTATTTCTACACCTATCAGTTCCAAAGTGGCAAGAAGAAGTGACTGGAAAAACGAAGTACCATACATACATTCATTAATATATGTTCTGGGAGAAACAATCTATGGGGAGAACACAAAAGTTTGTAATTTCAGTATTGCTATTACCAAGTTTTACACACACACACAAACACATACACACATTACATAAAACTCATTCTAGCACACACACACACATAAATAAAAAATGTATTCTTCAAATTTGTTTAGGAATATTTTAGTCACCTGTGATTGGCTGCCGGTTGTGGCTTAAGGTCTTTGCATTGTGGCCTTGAGGATTCTTGTGTAATTTAGCGCTAATAGGTTTAACACCTCGAGTACTACCATGGATATGTTGTGCTAATTTCTAGGAGGTAAACCCGATCCAATGCATAAGATAATTTATTGTGGGTTTACTTCCAATTGGAATGTCAATGAGAACATGTTTCTCATTCTTTCATGTTCTTTGTCTTCGTAAGGGTGTGGCTGGACATGAAGTTGTGGGTTTATCAGAAGTTTTTGTAGCTGCAAAGGAGAGTTGGTTAATGCACTAATGTTTTATAATTAGTTGTATATGAGATGTTTTTAGGAGGCTTACACATCAACTGTGGCGGGTTTCTGCGATGTTTGGATGCGGAATTGAGTAGATGGTAAGGCTGTAAGTTGCAGTCTATCTGTGACTGGGATTGTTATTCATGGAAGCTGATGTGAAGGCTTTGCGGGACATTTTAATTTTGCATAATTAACTTACCTCCTGCAAGCTTTTCCATGGAGTCATATTTGTTGACATTAAAGTCCATTCCCTGTATGAATGAAATGGTGTTCAGTATCACTGTTGGCTAACAAAGAAAATGTATAAAAAATCAGCAGAAAATAAATTCAAAGTTTAACTTACATGAGCTAGATTTTCAATCAGTAGTAGTAACATAGCAAGTCACAATAAAATGGGGATTGCGGGTATTTTGTTGGTTTTTATTCTTTTATGAAGCTATTGTCATATATGTTATGATGTACCTCATAGTTAACTCTTTTTAACTAACTACCTTTTGCTATTTTGTCTATGTGTAGTTGCAAGGCATCACTATATATTTTGTGTCTTGTTGATGTTGCTATCTTCTTTGACCGCTGATAGGTGTGAAAACACCCATCCTTTTATTGCTTGCTAAAACGAGACCAAACCGCGTATTTAATGTCATTTGTTTGGAATTATGCGTGGTTTGTGTGTTTGTTGTGTTTTCAGAGCCAACCGGATAAATATTGAAGAAAACATGGGATTGCACGGGTTTTATCGAAGAAAAATACAAAAAGACGAAGTATGTAGTCCAAGAGATGCAAAAGATTTGAAGTCAATGGGCCTATTTGAAGATTTATCGAAGAAAAGGACCAAAGATGGAAGATTTATATATGTCGAAGAACTCAAGTCTATTAAATGAAGAAATTAAAAGACGAGTTGAATTTATTCGTCGACAAATCCCGAGTCAAAGTCGAAAACGTCAACTTTTCTAAAAAGACGAGAAGACAAAAAGAAAGGGAGAAAGCCCACTCACCAAACCAAGCCAAGGCCTATAAATAGAGACCTCCTTCACAAATTTGAGGACTAGTTCATTTTTTAGTTATTTCTTTTCCTGTTTCGTAGGAAACCAACTCCCTTAAGGAGATTGGTGATTTTTATTTCCTTTGATTTTCTTCATAATCTTGTAAGTTTAATCTTTCATTTTGTTTGTTAAACCTTAATCTTTCAATATCAAGTTTTCTTTTTATCTTGTTCTACCTTTTCTATTTGATTCTCTAGTTCTAAGCTTTTATTTTATTGGTTTTGATCTTCAAAAACAAGTGGGTTTTGAGTTTTTGTTGATTTGGTTTGATGTTTATCATTAGTAAATGATTAGTGGTTAAATTGGTTTAAGTTTTGGTTAAAAACTTGGTGGATTTTGGTTAAATTCGTGTTGTTATTATTCCCCTGTTCTTCGGACTGTTACATTTCCCAGATTCCGAATGAAGCTTTCTTTCCGAACCAAGGTCTTTGTTTAAATTATTCCGGATGAAGCAACATTCCGGATGAACTAAGTTTTCCGAACCAACGTTTTAGTTTTTATTATTCCGAATGAGTCTTTTGTTCTAGTTATTCCGAACCAACAGATTTATTCCGGATCAGTTTTTCCTTTGAGTATTTCGAATAAACATTCCGGATGAGCAGTTTTCAATTATTCCGAATGAGCAACACATTCCGAATGAGCACCTAGTTTTCTTTATTCCGCATCAGTTGAATATTCCGAACGAAGCCTTTTTATCATTTATCCCGAACCAAGCTCTTTATTCCGAATAAACGTTCTTATTCCGGATCAGTAGGGTATTCCGAATGAAGCTACTTTCCGAATGAGTCAAGTATTCCGAGTAAAGCAATATTCCGCATGAGCTAATATATTTCGGATCAAGCACTTATTTCGGATCAACATATATTCCGAATGAAGGAGTTTTCCGAATGAACGCTTTATTTTTGATTATTCCGGATAAAGGGTTTATTCCGCATGAAGCAAGATATTCCGAATAAAGGTTATATTTTGGATGAAGGTTTTTGTCTAAATTATTCCGAATAAGCAAGTATTCCGAACGAAGCTAATATTCCGAATCAGCAGTTTTTCTGAGTTAAGGTATTTAACTGTTTATTCTTAATTCAAGTTTTATTTTCATTAATTGCTTTTAGCTTAATTTTATTACTTCATGCACTTACCTTTTAAGTAGAAATAAATCAAAAGCTCCCCCTTTTAGTCACCAATTACAACAATTCCACTTTGAACCGTGATCAATTCGAGAGGATACCGAGAACGAAACAACGACAAATACAATTGGGTACGAGCAACACGAAGAAAGATCTTGCAAAAGCTACATTTTTAATTAACTAAAAATCAGTTATTAAAATGGCACCGCTACCGGCTCTTTTCGTAAGGATCAACGGTTTCTTGTGAGAAAAATTGAATTTTGGGATCCGTTCTTTCGGGAACGTTATTTTCAAGTACAAAAATTTTCAAAAACCCATAAAAATATAAAATTTTCAAAAATACAAAAAAATTAAAAAACCTATAAAAACCAAAATTATTTTCTCTTTCATTTTCTTTTTAGTGTATGCGTACTCGATCAACGTCTTATCCCGAGCCCGAGACTCTCGATAATTTAGACATGGCCGGTGTACACAACAACAATAATAATCCACCTCACCCCAACATGAATAATCCACCCCTACCCGTCCTACGAACCATGGAGGAGCTATGCCAACCTACGATGAATGGACGTGGAGGCCCGATTGCGCCGATGCAAATCACGGCTCAGGAGTTTTCGTTGAAGCATCACATGATTCAACAAGTGCAAACTAATCCATTTCGCGGATTGCCGGATGATGATGCCAACAAGCACCTAGACAAATTCATTACCATTACCCAAAGCATGAAGATGCCCGGTGTTTCTATGGATGTCGTTCGCCTTCAACTCTTTCCACACACGCTTTCTCACCATGCCGAAAAATGGTTTGACCGTCTCCCAAAGAATTCTATTCATACTTGGGACGACATGACTCAACGCTTTTTGTCGCGCTACTTTCCACCATCCATGGTCACGAGCCTTCGTAACCAAATTAGTGGATTCATGCAAGACAATGATGAATCGCTCTTTGATGCTTGGGAACGATACAATGATTTGATCGACCGTTGTCCAAATCACAACATGCTCCCCGTCACTCTCATTGATACTTTCTACAATGGTCTCACTTTTCGTGATCGTGACACGATCAACGCCGCCGCCGGTGGTACTTTTATGAAAAGGAGACCGGAGGAGTGTAGAGAGTTGATTGAAAACATGACTACTCACCACAAGAATTGGGATTCATCCGCATCCTCAAGATCTAATCCGAGAGTCAATGTTTCATCTACTTCTTCCACCACCGACATGTCCGCCATGGAACGAGCCATTATCGAAATGAGCAAAAATATGCAAATTTTGGCTAGTAACCATACTCAACAAGCTAAAGCCGTTGCTAATTCTTATGAAACATGTGGTGGTCCTCATTCTTACAATGATTGTCCTTCTACTCAAAGCAATTTTTGTGATAACGTCAATGCGGCATACGGTATTTATCCCACGGGAGGCTATCAAGCTCGTCCTCAAGGAGACCGTAACTTGCTAAGTTATCGTTCAAACAACTATCTTGCACCACCCGGTTTTACTCCTCAAAACCAAAACCAACAACAAAGCTATAACCGAAATAACCAATCCCAACCTCGTGCCAACAATCAATATCAATCCCAAAGAAACCCATACCCACCTCAAGGAAATTCTCAAGCTTACCAAGCTCCACCTCTTAATCAACCAACGGCGTTGAATCAAGACATCGAGTCGTTCATGAGGACTAATAGAGAGATGGTGACGAATCTTCAGAGTCAATTCATCAACTTGAAGGGAGACATGGCGAAACAAGGGAGTGATATTCGAGCCGAGCTAAGGAATGACATGGCGAAACAAAGCAATGATATTCGCGCAGACATGAGAGACTCTTTCAGCACTCAAGCGGATAACATACGTGATATGATCGGGTCGCTCTTCCAAGGTAATCAACCCTCTTCTTCGGGTACTCTTCCGAGTAACACCGTTGCTAATCCAAGAGGGGAGATGAAAGCAATCACCACTCGTAGTGGCAAAGGTTATACGGAACCCGAGCTTCCTACACCTCCACCCGTGATTGTGAACAAGGAAAAAGAGCAACTTTCCTCACCTCCTTTGCCTTCTACCCCCATTCCCCCACCACCCGCGGTTGTGAGTGATCCTACTCCCCTAAAGCCTTCCTCTTCATCCGATATACCTTATCCTTCAATGTTGAGGAAAGAGAAGCAAAAGAGCAAGGATGATATTCAAGTTTCAAACTTTCTCAAAATGTTTAAACAATTGAATTTTAACATCTCCTTTGCCGAGGCTCTCGTTCACATGCCTAAATATGCGAAGATGTTTAAAGATATTCTAAGTGACAAGGAAAAGCTTCTTGACATTGCTCAGACCCAACTTAATGAGAATTGCTTCGCGGTTCTCTTAAGGAAATTACCCACCAAACTTGGTGATTCGGGTCGCTTCTTGATTCCTTGCAACTTCCCGGGAGTAGAGAATTGCATGGCCCTAGCTGATCTAGGTGCTAGTATAAACTTAATGCCTTTAAGTGTTTGGAAGCAATTATCTCTCCCCGAGCTTGTCCCCACCAAAATGACTTTGGAATTAGCTAACCGTACGGTCGCTTATCCAGTGGGGATAGCCAAAGACGTCTTCGTTGGCGTTGACAAATTCACCTTCCCGGCGGATTTTGTTGTAGTTGACTACGAGATGGACCCTCGTGTTCCATTAATCGTTGTACGTCCTTTCTTGAGGACCGGTCGCACTGTCATTGATGTAGCCGCGGGCAAAATAATCATGAGAGTTGGTGACGATAAAATTGTCTTCAACATGGGTAAGATTTCTAAGCAACCTTATTCATATGAGAGTGTTAATGCTATTGATGTTCTCGATGAGGATTGTGAAGAACACTTTCATGATGCTTGCAAAAGTAATCTCTCTTCTCTACCCAATGTTGAGACCGTTGCCTCAATCACTTCGTCATTGACTCCTTTTGGAGAAAGTGACTTTCTTTTGGATGATTTTGAAGCTAGCTTAGGTCCACTCGATCTTAAGTATGATGAGTCTCCCACCGATTGGGAAGAAGACATTCGTACAATTGAGAAACTTCTCAATGAAGACCCGTTTTCTCCTCCTTCTCCTAAAGAGGTGACTAATGATGATCCATCGTTAGTTACACCATCTATTGAGGATCCTCCCACTCTTGAGCTTAAGGACTTACCTCCTCATCTCGAGTATGTTTTCTTAGAAGGCATTGATCAACTTCCTGTTATCATTGCTAAGGACTTAAAAGCCGATGAGAAAACTCGTCTCATTGAAGTTCTCAAGAAACATAAAAGAGATATCGCTTGGAAAATCTCCGATATTCGCGGAATTGATCCTCACTTTTGCACACATAAAATTATCATGGAGGACGACTTTAAGCCCACCATGCAAAGCCAACGAAGGGTGAATCCTAAAATCCATGACGTTATCAAAAAAGAGGTTATCAAACTTCTTGATGCGGGCATGATTTACCCTATCTCGGATTCACCATGGGTTAGTCCAGTCCATTGTGTGCCTAAGAAAGGCAGAATCACCGTTGTGCCCAATCAAAACAACGAGTTGATTCCTATACGTCTCGTGACTGGGTGGAGAGTTTGTATAGACTATTGCAAACTCAATGATGCCACGAGAAAGGATCATTTTCCTCTTCCTTTTATGGACCAAATGCTTGAACGTTTAGCGGGTAATGAATATTACTGCTTTCTAGATGGTTTCTCGGGTTATTTCCAAATACCCATCGATCCCCAAGATCAAGAGAAGACAACATTCACCTGTCCCTATGGCACATTTGCTTATAAAAGAATGCCTTTTGGCTTATGCAATGCCCCCGGGACTTTCCAAAGGTGCATGTTGGCTATTTTCCATGACATGGTTGAGCAAACCATGGAAGTCTTCATGGATGATTTCACGGTCTTTGGGGATTCATTCTCTTCTTGCCTTGCCAATTTAGAACGTATGCTTAAGCGGTGCGAAGACACTCGCCTTGTTCTAAATTGGGAAAAATGCCATTTTATGGTAAAAGAAGGCATTGTGCTAGGACACAAAATCTCAAAAGCCGGTCTTGAAGTGGACCGTGCTAAAGTGGATGTCATAGCCAAATTACCTCCACCTTCAACCGTGAAGGATGTGAGAAGTTTTCTTGGTCATGCGGGCTTCTATCGTCACTTTATCAAAGATTTTTCTAAAATCGCTCGCCCGATGACCCACCTCTTGGAAAAAGATACTCCTTTTATCTTTTCTAAAGAGTGTATTGAAGCCTTCAATCTTCTTAAGGATAAGCTAACTAAGGCACCGGTCTTGGTTACCCCTAATTGGGAGCTACCTTTTGAGTTGATGTGCGATGCTAGTGACTTTGCTATTGGAGCGGTTTTGGGCCAAAGAGTGAATAAACAGTTCCAACCAATCCATTATGCTAGCAAGACAATGACGGGGGCTCAATTGCATTATACGACAACCGAAAAAGAGCTTTTAGCTGTTGTCTATGCTTTTCAAAAATTTCGCCCCTATCTTGTTTTATCCACCACCATTGTATACACGGACCATTCTGCGCTGAAGTACTTGATGACTAAGCATGACTCTAAGCCAAAACTTCTTCGCTGGGTTTTACTCCTTCAAGAATTCAACATTGAAATTCGTGACAAGAAGGGAACCGAAAACCTAGCCGTGGATCATCTAAGTAGACTTGAGGATCCATATCAAGAGGATCATCCGAACAAAGAGATCAATGACTCTTTTCCCCTTGAGACCTTAATGTCTATTAGTGCCAATCTTGATGACACCCTGTGGTTTGATGACACTGCAAACTACTTAGCGGGTGGTGTTCTCATCAAAGGGTTAAAATCCCAACAAAAGAAAAAGTTCTTACACGATGTTAAGACTTACTTTTGGGATGACCCTTTTCTCTTCAAACAATGCGATGACTTGATTATTCGCCGATGTGTTGACGGACCGGCATCTTTAGACATTCTCGAGGCTTGCCACAAAGGACCCACCGGTGGTCACTTTGGTCCCAACTTCACCGCGAAGAAAGTGTTTGACTCGGGATTTTATTGGCCCACCATTTATCGTGACGCTCACGAGATGGTTAAACATTGTGATGCTTGCCAAAAACAAGGCAAGATCACACCTAAAGATGAGATGCCTCAAAATTTCATACAAGAATGTGAAATCTTTGATGTATGGGGCATCGACTTTATGGGGCCATTCCCTTCTTCTAAAGGAAACAAATACATCTTTGTCGCCGTTGACTACGTTTCAAAATGGGTTGAAGCAAAAGCTTTACCCACTAACGATGCAAGGGTGGTTTGTAACTTTTTGAAACATCTATTTGCTCGATTCGGTGTTCCTCGTGCTATCATCAGTGACCGCGGGACTCATTTTTGCAATGATCAATTTGCAAGAGTCATGGCTAAGTATGGTGTCAATCATCGTCTTTCCACCGCTTATCATCCTCAAACCAACGGTCAAGCCAAGATTTCCAACCGTGGATTGAAGCGAATTTTGGAGCGTACTGTGGGAGAGCATCGTGCCTCGTGGGCCGATAAGTTAGATGATGCTTTGTGAGCTTTCCGTACCGCATATAAGACCCAGATTGGTTGCACACCTTATCGTCTTGTGTACGGGAAAGCATGCCACCTCCCTATCGAGCTGGAACATAAGGCATACTGGGCCTTGAAGTGGGCTAACTTCGACATCAACAAAGCCGGTGATCTTCGCAAGATTCAACTTAACGAGCTAAATGAACTGAGGAATGACGCTTACGAGAACTCATTGATCTACAAGGAGAAGACCAAGATCATCCACGATGCTAAATTTAAGAACCGATAGTTCCACGTTGGTGGTCAAGTCTTACTTTTTAACTCTCGGTTGAAGATCTTCTCGGGCAAGTTGAAGAGCCGCTGGTCTGGTCCATTCACCGTCGCCAAAGTCTTTCCATATGGCACCATTGAGCTTTCTCAACCAAATGGGCCCAATTTTAAGGTGAATGGCTAGCGTTTGAAGTTGTACTTTGGTGAGGACATCTCTCATGAGATGATTCCATCCCTCACCACGTTTCCCATGAACTAGTTTCGGGACCGAGTCAGGCTCGTGACTCGGTTCACAAAAACAAGCGCTCCTCGGGAGGCAACCCGA
Source organism: Glebionis coronaria (assembly GCA_025667525.1). Classification (NCBI taxonomy): domain Eukaryota; kingdom Viridiplantae; phylum Streptophyta; class Magnoliopsida; order Asterales; family Asteraceae; genus Glebionis; species Glebionis coronaria. Next base: position 208,882,310 of record CM046880.1, on the reverse strand, counting down.
GTATCTCCCCTTTCCGTTTTTCATCCTAAGTGTAGGGGGAGCTATATAGGTTGCTTGTGTTTGTATGGTGATGTGATTACAGGGATAAGTGCACTTTTGGAATCTTTGAAGAACCGTGCTCCCATGTTATCCGCAAATCCGGTTCTATCTCTCAACTATCGTGATTCAATTTTCTTCATACTCACACTTGAAATTGATCACTTTAGTTGTCTCCTCCTTAACTTGATTTAACCAACGTGCACAATGTCATAAGTGTAGGGGAGACTTTTCCCACATGCTTAAACATTGAGGACAATGTTTATATTAAGTGTAGGGGAGACTTCTATCGAAGTTTTAAGTGGACTTTTCCATTAAAGTGCCTTCATTTAACCGGAAAATTCGATTTTTCGACATTTTTCAAAATTTTTAATCTATTTTGGCCTAGTTGTATAGTTGTATTTTCCTTCGTTATGGTTATTTTCTTTCCTTGCTAGAATAAAGTTTAATAAAGTGGTTTTAGTTTTCAAACGTTGTGAATCTTTTGACTCAACCCGAGTTTACTTATCTAAGTTTACTCTAGCTAGTATCCTTAACGTGTTTAAGTCAAGTTTCGCTAGGCTTTTATATAGGGACTTTAAAACGCGAAAGTCTTAACTCTCACGGGTTAAGAACAAGAACTTTTCGCAAGTTCCTATAATTGATCCTAGAGAGTCGTTTATCAAGGGAGCTTTAAAATGCGATTTCTAAACTTGAAAAAGTCTAAGAACTTGCAAGATCCTATAGATGACTCGAAAACCCAAAACTCTGATTTAATTGGCTAAGCATCCACGAGTCTCATTCCTTGAGATTTTAAACTGTGGAGGACGAGAGATGATAGAGTCAATTATAAGTTTGGTATTCTTTCGTGAATTTATGTGAGTTAATTATAAGCCTATTCTCTCATCGCTTGCTAATAAATTTATCTGCAATAAATAAGGTTGTACGATTTGAAAAGTTACTTAGCTTCTAGCACAAGATCGTTTAAAAGTTGCTCGGTATTAATTAGAGTTCATAGCTGTAACACCCCACTTGGATAAATGGACCGTTACGTGTATTTATGGCGTGTCATCAAAGCATGCAAGGCAATGTATTAAACATTAACTGACCAAACGGAAGTACCGGAATCAAACATCGGTAGTCCAACATAAGCCCAAAAATATAAAGATTAAGTACTGAAAGAAAAAGGACGAAACAGTGTCCAAACAACCAAAGTAAAGTAACGTAATGTGTGCATAAAAATAAAGGAGTCTGGATAGCTCCCATCCAAATGCACGTACTCTCTTAGAAGTCCTAAGATCGTCCCTGTGTACCTGTCGTTTGGAAACATGAAAGGAAAACTACGGCTGAGCATAACGCTCAGTGGACGGATATAGCATGATAAGAATGTACTGAAAGTAATGAATTAGAAGACAACAATGAAGCTATAAGACTGATATGTAACATGTGGTAGAACTTTGCATAAAATCTGAAAAACTTGGTTCATATATACTGATACTGAAATATAACTATAAATTCTGAAAACATGCATTTACTGTATTTTATTTGCCAGAGCTTATATAGGTCACGTGCTGTAACAACCGTGCATGAATAACTGGAGGGGTGACCTCGTCATGCTGTAGAGGGGTGACCTCTAAATAACTGTGTTGGGTGGAGGGATCAGCTCCAATGTGAAGGATGTAGAGCACACACCACATTCACCCTGATAACTTGTAACACATATAAGCCTAGGATGCATCCATACGCCCCACTAAACATACATATAAAAAATGGCCAACCTGAACATAAGTGGGACGATGCAGGATATCACTCTCCTGCATGTGAGTCACGACACCGGTGCCTCTAGTGCCGTGGTTACGGTACCTCCGTAACTAGTACATAAACTGGTCGTGCTTGTATATAATGCTCAGGCAATTTTATTTAGTTATTAACATGATTACTGATAAATTTAAACATATACTAGGGAAAACATTTGGCTGAAGACGGGGAATCCTAATCATGCATAGAAAGGAAGTCCTTACTGAAAGGACGGAAATCCGTACCTCGTGTCCAGTAACTGACTGCAAGAATACAAGTAGAACTCCTACTCAGACTTCACGCGAGCTACATAAATAAAATGCGCGAATAAGCTAACTGATATCCGGCTATATAATTTACTGTTTTATTGGCTTCTAATTTATTTATTATATTTCTGAAATTCTGTACGTATATTAACTGATAAATCTGATCTTATAATAATTCCTTTAATGTATTATCTTACTACTATTAGTTACGGTACAACGTATTTCCGACGCTATAATAGTACTATACTACATATCCCTTTAAAATAGAAAGTTTCTTAATTCCAAATAATTTAATTCATTTCATAAAATTATACCCCTTTTTAAATATTAAGGAATTATTTTAAATTAATACATTTAAAATATATTTTAACCATTTATAAAACAATTAGATTAAAAAGGTATAATATAAAAATCTTCGTTTTATATGTTTAAACTATAACCCGAGCCTACCGAGATACCCCAATCTCGGTCGCACTAAACAATTTCACAACTATATTAAATCTGTCTATATGAACTTTACGATAGAAAAACTGTCACAAAAAGGTGTGACCAAAAGCTGAGTGTTTAAACTGTCTATAAAGAAAACTGTCACAAAAACAGTCTGCGACGGAAAATAATGTCACAAAACCGTCGCTAATCTGAAAATAAAATCCTTTATTTTCTGTTTAGAAAACCAGGTACTGATTTTACCCATATTCCCACTGTTTTTCTACGTTTTCCCACTGTTTAGTAAGGTTTCCTACTGTTTTCTTTAAACCCAAACGCACCCTTATGTTCAAAACAGCCCGGTTGGTTTTGGCAACCATTTTGGGTCGAACGCAGCCCTAGCCGCCCCTGTGTGGGTCACGGCTGGCAAAAGGGAAGGACCACCGAGACATTAGGGTCTCGGTTTCATTAAACCACACAGACCCGATACCCTTTTTCAACAAACATGCCCCCGGTTGGGGTTGTTGTTCTCGGCCGACCAAAATGAACCACCACCGAGACTTTTAAGTCTCGGCTGGTTGTCATACCACATGATTTTCCAAAGGCCCGACACCTTGTTATGATTATTACATGGTTACCTACTGATTTCCGTTTGTATCTACCAGATCAAAATAAAAACGTGATAATTAAAAGGAATGGAAATGAGGGTGATTACCGTTATAGGATTTTAGATGAATGCTAATTATACACGGATTAGTAATGGGGATTTGGTTCAAAACTTCCTTGTTTATGCTCTTAAGCCGGCGGCCACCAAAGAACAAGAACCCTAGTTCCCTTTTTTTTCCGTCTGATTATGGGAGGGGTTAGAGTCCCGTATATTTTATGCAATGGATGGGCTTAGGCCCAATTTTTCATTCTCTCTTTTTTTTTTAAACAAAACCGGCCCTTAGGCCTTATACTTTTTTTTTAAAACTTGTATATAATTTCTCTCGCGTTTGTTTTCGCTAATAATTTCTACGTAAATGGTTTAAGTAAATAAACCGCGTATTTACATTTCCTGATTAAATACGGGCTTTACAATAGCCAAGGCATAACTTATTGAAGCGGGATGCGAAGATTGGCGAGTCCGAAAAGGCCCTAACAAGGCATGAGGGCTACATTTTGTTGCTAAAGATCCAAAAGTGATGTGAAGAATCATTTATCAAAGATCAATATGAAGGATCGAGACACACGACGAAAAGCAAGAACTCCCCAAAAGATCATGGAGAAGTCTATCCGAAAAGACCCTAGCAAGATATGAGGATAAATAGATCCAAGTCCTAAAAGGAGGCGGATCGTTGTATATCAAAGTCCAAAATAAAGATTGGAGAAAAATAAAGAAGTCGTGGTCCAAATATGAAGAATCTCTCAAAACTTCAAGTGAAGAAATTCCTATTATGAAGAGAAGACCATAATTTCAAGAATGTCTCTCAAAGATTTGAAGTATGAAGTCGCTGCCAAATATTGGTCCGAGAAAGGTCTCAAATCGTGAAGCGAGTTATGCCAAGATATGAACTTTATGAGGTCCCGAGAAGCAGTTTTAAAAGATTTTGTCCTTTAGCTAACTATTGATTAAATCGTCCCACTTTGTTTTCAGCTTAAATAACTATCGAAATAAGTCAAACAATGCATCCTCGTGATCATTCAAGACAACAATAATATATAAGAGATACACCTAGGAATAAGGGAGTCTAAGTGAATAATTGGGCCACATGAGTTCGTGTTAGTTTACTAACTTATAATAACAATGATCTCGTTTTTAAGCTTGGTATGGGGAACGTGAAACTTGAGAATGATGAACATTCATGACAACCCAAAACCCCAATGTAAGTCTTTGAATTCTTTACTTGTTTTGTTCTTTTGGTTTCCTTAGTGTTTAGAATTTAATAAAGGCCAAGGTAGGTTATTTATGATGAGAAATGTAAACCGTGCTTTAAAATTAATGCATTGCATGAGGGCATGACAATGGTTAAGTGTAGGGGATTTGATAGGTGTGAAAACACCCATCCTTTTACCAGTTATTGCTTGCTAAAACGAGACCAAAATGCATATTTAATGTCATTTGTTTGGAATTATGCGTGGTTTGTGTGTTTGTTGTGTTTTCAGAGCCAACCGGATAAATATTGAAGAAAACATGGGATTGCACTGGTTTTATCGAAGAAAAAGACGAAAAGACGAAGTCTATAGTCCAAGAGATGCAAAAGATTTGAAGTCAATGGGACTATTTGAAGATTTATCGAAGAAAAGGACCAAAGATGGAAGATTTATATATGTCGAAGAACTCAAGTCTATTAAATGAAGAAATTAAAAGACGAGTTGAATTTATTCGTCGATAAAAATCCCGAATCGAAGTCGAAAACGTCAACTTTTCTGAAAAGACGAGAAGACAAAAAGAAAGGGAGAAAGCCCACTCACCAAACCAAGCCAAGGCCTATAAATAGAGACCTCCTTCACAAATTTGAGGACTAGTTCATTTTTTAGTTATTTCTTTTCCTGTTTCGTAGGAAACCAACTCCCTTAAGGAGATTGGTTATTTTTATTTCCTTTGATTTCCTTCATAATATTGTAAGTTTAATCTTTCATTTTGTTTGTTAAACCTTAATCTATCAATATCAAGTTTCCTTTTAATCTTGTTCTACCTTTTCTATTTGATTCTCTAGTTCTAAGCTTTTATTTTATTGGTTTTGATCTTCAAAAACAAGTGGGTTTTGAGTTTTTGTTGATTTGGTTTGATGTTTATCATTAGTAAATGATTAGTGGTTAAATTGGTTTAAGTTTTGGTTAAAAACTTGGTGGATTTTGGTTAAATTCGTGTTGTTATTATTCCCCTGTTCTTCGGACTGTTACATTTCCCAGATTCCGAATGAAGCTTTCTTTCCGAACCAAGGTCTTTGTTTAAATTATTCTGGATGAAGCAATATTCCGGATGAACTAAGTTTTCCGAACCAACGTTTTAGTTTTTATTATTCCGAATGAGTCTTTTGTTCTAGTTATTCCGAACCAACAGATTTATCCCGGATCAGTTTTTCCTTTGAGTATTCCGAATAAACATTCCGGATGAGCAGTTTTCAATTATTCCGAATGAGCAACACATTCCGAATGAGCACCTAGTTTTCTTTATTCCGCATCAGTTGAATATTCCGAACGAAGCCTTTTTATCATTTATTCCGAACCAAGCTCTTTATTCCGAATAAACGTTTTTATTCCGGATCAGTAGGGTATTCCGAATGAAGCTACTTTCCGAATGAGTCAAGTATTCCGAGTAAAGCAATATTCCGCATGAGCTAATATATTCCGGATCAAGCACTTATTCCGGATCAACATATATTCCGAATGAAGGAGTTTTCCGAATGAACGCTTTGTTTTAGATTATTCCGGATAAAGGGTTTATTCCGCATGAAGCAAGATATTCCGAATAAAGGTTTTTTCCGGATGAAGGTTTTTGTCTAAATTATTCCGAATAAGCAAGTATTCCGAACGAAGCTAATATTCCGAATCAGCAGTTTTTCTGAGTTAAGGTATTTTACTGTTTATTCTTAATTCAAGTTTTATTTTCATTAATTGCTTTTAGCTTAATTTTATAACTTCATGCACTTACCTTTTAAGTAGAAATAAATCAAAAGCTCCCCCTTTTAGTCACCAATTACAACAATTCCACTTTGAACCGTGATCAATTCGAGAAGATCCCGAGAACGAAACAACGAAAAATACAATTGGGTACGAGCAACACGAAGAAAGATCTTGCAAAAGCTACATTTTTAATTAACTAAAAATCAGTTATTAACCGCACTATATTAAACAACTAACATGACACCCAAAAGAACATTTATGTGATAATTTTACTTGCCTGATGACCAGCTTCCTCACTGAACGGATTCCAGTAACACACATTGCAATATTTATATTTAGTAGATACAATAATTTATTTATTTCAAATTCTGATTTTAGAAAATTAGCTATAATCACTAATATGCATTAAACTTCAGTATAAAAATCAGATGCTAGTCAAACTTAAGTTGTAAATGTCTAGTGTGAGAGCTTATGTTAAGTCAAAAGTCAAAATACATCAATATAGTTTAGGCCAAGAGTGAATCAAGCCTATTGATGTTTATTCTGAAGCCTGCAACTCCTTGACTGGCTTTAACAACTTGTTTGACTTAGGAAAGAAGTTGGCCTTCTCCGAAATGATTCGAGTCCTGAGGGTACCTCGAAGATAAGGCGTGTTGTGTCTTGGATATACAGAAGGAAACGTTGTTCAAAAATCTCGGAAATTGGGATCCCTCCAGTCACACAAAGGTTTTAAATAATTATCACTCAAATCAACATAAATATTTATACAACTAATATAACTCCTTGGATCTAATTTATAATCAGACTTTCATAAGTAAGAACATTTAAAGAAGCTTATCGAAACGCCCTTTTGATCAGATTAAACAGAAAGTATTTATATAGTTACAGTGTTTCTATATATCTTTTTACACAGGGCATGTCAATATTGTTCAAATAATGTTGACTCGAGAGCGACCAAAAGATGAAACATACTGATATATTTAGGGTTAAGTCCATATATTAGCAAAATACTTTACAACTTTTACTCATCTAGGTAACCAACCCAATATATTACTAATATAGTCAATTAACTTTCGAAATTTTCTACATATTGGTAACATGACCGGTTGTGTGCCAGTTGAAACTAAAAAATGACCGACACATCATTCTTTTGACATGTTGAATTTCCACGTATTTATTGTTTTCCACGTGTGCAGTGAGATATTTAATTAGTTGGGTATTTTTTTACTTGAATTACTAAAATGCCCAGTTTCTATCTCTTGTTTCAACCCACCATGACTACTAAAGATAATTTATTTTTTCAGTCGGTGGATCAAACTTTCTTTTATTCATTTTCAAAATCCAAATCCAAATAACAAATTCATTAGCAATATAAAAGAAAACCATCTAAATATTTGTTTTGATGTTGTTGGTTCCATTTGCATCCATGAGGCTAACCCTACCTTGGTTTGATCAAATAAATAATGCACAAGCCCCCGAGGGTAGCTCTACCTGATTTGTTATTGTGTCCAACCGAAACCATCAATATCTGGTTTGTGACCCGGGTTTGATCAATAAGTGAAGCACGTCCATTTTGAGGATCTGCAATATTCTATAGGGTTTTGTTTAGTTTGATAAAGTGGTTCTTGTTGAGTTTGATAAAGTGGGTTACAGGGACAACAGATTGATGAACTAGTGTTGTTTTAGGCATTTAGTTTAAGATCGTGGGTTTTGTTTAATTTTCGAACATAATCAAACATGTCAAAAGAATGAGTTGTCGGTCACTTTTTAGTTTCAACCGGCACACAACCGGTAATGTTACTTATATGTAGAAAAATTCGAAAGTCAATTGACTATATTAGTAATATATTGGGTTGGTTACCTAGACGTGTAAAAGTTGTAAAGTATGTTGCTAATATATGGACTTAACCCATATATTTATAATGTAACGGGTTGAGCTAAATCATATTAATTCAAAAACTTATACTATATAAACAAATACAAATGAGAAAACTAAAAGTACTTGTTATTTGTAATCTTCTGAAAAAAAATGGTTTAGGATCAGTGTGAGACGACAACTTGCACACATTTAACAATAAGAACATTAATTATTAATTATTGATACATGAACAGTAAAATTGTTCTTACCCGTTATACTCAGTGACGTTAGTTTCAGGATTCCAATAGTACATGGCTTATGTACTCCAATCAATTAAACCCAAGAGCATCAATGGCTCCTTCAGCATCCGAATTTGAACATCAGATTTTTGCTCTCCATTTTTCTAACTTGGTAATACAATAATTTGATTTGGTTTTTGTTAAAATTCTTATATCACAAAAATTTCATTGTAGGATTTGAAATCAAAGGCTCCTCCATTCAGGGATAAGTTTAGCATCTTAAGTCATTGGGTATTAGCTTTTGAGGTAAAATGCACATTAGTTCTTTTATATGATGAGCATACCTGAAATAAGTTAAATGCCATATTTTATTGTCAATGCCGAAAACCAGAATAAAAAGGCAAATCCACTTATTGCCCAAAACAGTCATGTTAGCAACATTTTCCCTTTAATTCTCTAAAGCGAAGTTCCTTCCCATAACCATCACTAACTAGATATTTACTCTTTTTTACCTATCATCAACCTGCTTCACCCGCTCATTTTCCATTTACATAGAGCATATTAGTTTGGTGATGAACCGTTACTTACCTTGAGTCTCAAGGTAGACTAAACTTGTGCGCTCAGTTTCCATATCAATGTGAACAATCCGTGGCCACAAACCATCAAAATACATGTGAACATCCTATCCAAACTTTAAGAAATATGTGATACTGTTCTGATCCGTCTAGTGGTGAGGGTGGAACCTCGCGATTGTGGAACAGAAAGTCAAAGGACGTCCTTTAGTTAATACTTAAGGTTGTCTAAAAGGTCAAGATGCTCATATGTTGGTATGTGTTTATAAGCCACACACATTTAAGATATTCAACATACTGAATACCGTGCTGCATAACTACAGTTAAAATCTCACATATGTATTCGAAATAACAAACTAATAAAACACAGCAAAAGCGCATCAACATACTATATTTTGAATCCTTGTTGGGTCCAAGCAGGAAAGACTGAAAGAGACCAAAAAATTTCACTTATATTTAAATATAACAATAAAGTACAGTCATACGCTCTTACAGAAATGAAGAATGGCTGCGCATACCGAGTCATTGAACATACTGTGGATTCTCCTAAGCACCTTAAGAACAGCTTCATGTCCACCTTCGACATGAGAAATCATTTAAAACTGTAAAAAATGAATAAGGACATCACCCCCTGAAATAGAAGAAAATTTGTTTATATTATGGTAGATGTAATAAAAAAATCATGCAGAAATATAAAAAAAAAATCCATGTTTATTATATGAATAATATCATATAAATTTATGAAGTTAAATTTTTTATATTATGCAGTTAGATAAAATTTATTAGAGCTGCACATGGAGTAGTTGATATAGCAGATATAGACATCATTTTATAAAAGTGACTACTTATGGATTGAGTGACAAACAAAAGCTATGAAGCCTGATATTATCTAAGTAGCTGTAAAACAACTTTCCTCTTAATCAAAGCAATGAAATAGAGAGTTCTTCTTGAGCGAATTAGGCGTGAATTCTGCATTGTAACACCCGAATCTTGTGGAGCTGAATGAATGTTGTAAAGAAGGACATCAGTTAATTTTATTTTGAGTGTCTTCGCTACAAAATGATTGTGACATGAAGCCATATTTTCAAGACACTCATGTATTAATGTACAATAGCTAAAAACATGATATTTTCTGAGCCAAAAAAATGAAGAAAAAGGAGAGCTAAGAGGTACTTGCACAACTTCATCACTGGGAGAAAAATACAATGGATCAAGAGGTAAAGGTCACGGGTGGACCAGCAGTTTCCCAGTTGTCTAAAAATTGTATCATATCCATTTTTTTAACTAAAAAGAAGAGGGCTTAAACATGCCAATATAATCTCTTGGACCATTTAATTAAAAAAGTTATATTTATTACAATTAAAATATAAGATAAAAGTGTTAGGCTCAATCAATCTGACCCCAAAAAAGAATTTACTCGTATTGACCCAAAACCGGCATGATTTACTTAATTTGGTAGTTTCTAATTTTCCCTAGGATGAAAGGATTAATGAATGATGAAAAATTGTACCTTTAGCCATCCCAAGAAAGTGTTTAAGTTCTTTAGGATTTAGTTCGTTAGGTGCAAGACAGGCAGACCTAGAAATAACAATTCACCGGTGGCTCATCTACATAAAAATGATGTAGATGTATATACAGGTGTATTGTGAGCATCGAGTTTTAGTCAATTTGGCATCTTGTACCTATATAAGGCATCATCCCTGTTGCTCTCTCCAATGTTTTGCAACACCATGATTGGCTGAGAAAAATAATTATCAGATCAATGGAAAAAAAGGGGTTGAATTAAAAAAATTGTGAACGAAAAGAACGCTCAGCAGTAGACTGAAGGTTGCTGCAAGTTGCCACCAAACCGATACACCCTAGGTAGATAATGGTCTTCTCGACGTAAAAACACTTTTAAATTCTCACAACGCCAACTCGTAATCAGTAGAAAGCAAATTGTGCGCAACAAATGTAAGACGCTTCAATCTGATGGATGATTACTTACGTCACACGCAACTTACCTATCTTTGTATTTGCAAGGTATATCATCACAAATATTAGCAAGAACTCTACACCACTCAAACGTCATTAAGGTGGTTCTTAGTTAGTGTAGCTTTATTTATCAAACTAATAAAGCATTAGGATACATACCTCCTCCTAGAGTTTCTTCTCCTAAAAGGACCTTCGTTGAATGCCTATCAACATTGACTATTTGAGTTAACAGTTCACCTCCATCTATTGTATAAACTTTCAAATATAGTGTTTTCAAATATTTGAGTTAGTATGTTTTATGAATGGCTGCATATCATTTAGTGGTTTTAGTTTTTTATTCGAAGTTATCAGGACAATAGTGAATAAGAAATAAATATTCTTATCAAAGAAAGTTTTACCTTGATAACGGTCTAGGTATCGTATGCACCAAGAAACCACGAATTTGGGCTCATAAAAGGCAAATCAAACTGTAATTAAACTGTATGTTAAAAAAAACATGCGAATGACAGATCAAAGAAAAAAAGAAAAACATCAATCAAAGTGAGAATGACAGAGATGGATGTATGTTAATACAAAAAAACATGCGAAGATTCTTGCAAGAATTTGATTTCTCTTACTCACAGTTAGACCTGTAGAATCTAACTCACTGAATTAAGGGTTTTGGCACATATATGCTTAAACCTACAAAAAAAACATGTCCAATCAGTTGTAAACCTCAATGTAATTCGAACAAAAAAGTTAGCATTAAAAGTTCATTATATCGGCGACCATTTAAATATTACTTACTTTGCTCAATAGGCTTTCTTCTCTACGAAACAAAATCTCATGGGACTCCAGTCTTAGCATTGATTTTTCTTTAACATAAAACATGTGAATAAAAATTCTGATTCATTAGGTAAAACGTTAGAACTTAGCTCACCAAATAAGGGTATTGAGAAAAAAATCATCCGTAAACCAAAGACGCCGAATGAAAGAACGATATGATTAGGGTTTTGAGAAGATAGATAAAACCAATAATATATGGTGTATATTTATCAAACGAATCTAAGAATATATATATAGTTTTCAATTACAAATCAAGAATCGTAGATTGGTCCAATGGTTGAGATGGTTCTGTCTAAGCAGACATAAATTTGAATGACACACGTTCGAATCCTTGAAATGACATCTTTTTTGAAACAACTTTCAGAATTTTCATGTTTAGATGGCAGTGATGAAATTATTAAAAAACGAATTTGTAAAATATGATTAAAAATAATATTTAAAAACGAAAATTTAAAAAATTCTAAAAACAAAAATGATTACATGAATTAAAGGATGTGACATATCCCTCCTCTTATATATATATATATATATATATATATATATATATATATATATATATATATATATATATATATACTAGCGTCGTAACCCGACCAACGGGCGGGGTTGGTTCGTAAATATTTTTTAAACATACTTTTGTGTATCCATTATATCTGTTTGTAGTGGGACACGTTTTTGTTAAAAGAAAACTTAAAAGAAACTAATTTTTGATTCGTTTAGGCCTTAGCTCACTCAAAGAACGTGTTTTATCCCATATGAATCTTTGGTTGTATAAATATTTGTTTGTATTGTTTTTTAAAATTGTATTGCTTAAACATTAAGTAACATTTGATAATATTAGGCCGTGGTGCAACCAACTATTATGTTTGGTGTCATGTTACTTTATGAATGTACATAAATGTACGTCGTGTTTGGTTTGTAAATCTTTTCTAAAATTCACTTGTGTATCCATTCTATGTGTCGGTAGCGGGACTCGTTGTTATTAAAGGAAAGTAAAAGGTTTTCTTTGTTGATATTTTTAGGCGTTTGGCCATTCAACGGACGTTAACATTACGCCTCTAGAACATCATCACAAAATAGTATGTTACCAGCCGTTAAAAAAAATAGTATGTTACCAAACTGTCAATTATATTAATAGTCTACGCTTTAAAAGTCAAAGGTCAAAGGTCAAAGTTTCAAGGTTTAAATGGTTATCCAAAATAAATGGTAATACACAATTAACACGTAAATAATCTCACTACAAAATAGTTTATTGACAAACCTTCCAGTTTACGTTCAAATCATCAATATACGTTCTTATCACTTAAAATATGGCACATGTACATCGTGACATATAAAAATATTAAATTCTACTTGGTTTAGTCTCGATATACGTTAGAAGGCATCTGTGCAATTAATGGGTTAACTACTCGACTTTAATTTAAATGATTTACCTCTAAAGTAAAATGTAAAAGTTAATAGGAAAAATGTTATATTATAAACTTGAAAATTTATTAGTGATTACATAATCAAAATATGTTAATCTCAAAACTAAAGTATACATTATATCCTTAATAAAAGGAGGGGATCTCGGTTCCTAATGAACAGTTCCCCCTCACACATACCCAAATATTATATTTGTTCCTCAACTCCCTCACATTCTTTTATTAATCCCTCTCACAAGAACTTGGTTTGTGTGTGTGAATGTTTCTGTAGCACTTTGTTGTTCTCCGCCGTTGATCTTGAGTCTGATTCCTGTAGCACTCCTTCATTTGGTGCCGTTGATTATCACATACCTAGAACATTTATTCTCTCATAGTGTTTGGTGTTTGGTATTCTCTCTCCATTATTGTGGTTTCATCTCCTCACCTAACTAAAAAAAGGATCTGGGAGATCTTGATGTCTTTCGTCTTCATTATTGTGGGTTTCATCTGATCTAACATACATCTTTGATCTTGATGTGTTATTGTGGGTTTCATATAATATCTTGATAAGGTACGTTTTAGTTTGATAGTTTCATACATCTTTCTTGATGACATCAGTTGCATCTAAAACTTTAATAAGAATTGTGGGTTTCATCTGATCTAACATACATCTTTGATCTTGATGTCTTATTGTGGGTTTCATATAATATATTGATAAGGTGCGTTTTAGTTTGATAGTTTCATACATCTTTCTTGATGACATCAGTTGCATCTAAAACTTTAATAAGAAAGTGTAATAGCGGAAACAAGTGCACCATTTCTTAGAACCATTTGTTAGAGGTTTTTATATCTGTGGTGACTTTTCGTTGCCGCCATCTGCGCAGGGCGACGTTATTGGTGGGTTGGTGACATTTTTTATGGGTCGTTTTGATTTTTGTATGTAGACAGAAAGTTTGTATCTGTTTAGGTTCCTGAAAACTTAAGGATTCATTGTAGGGTTTCGTTGACGTGGCTGTAATGATCTTGAAAACCCCAGGTTAAACCCGAGACTTCGCGGGCCTTGGCGGGGCAACCTTTTGAGGATGCAGCTAAGCCGTGTGTGTCCGGTTTTCCCTAAAGGCCGTCCTATCTGAGCCTACTATGGTCCATGTTGCTAAAACACGGTTACACCAATATTCTACTGACCTTGGCGAGTCAACCTCTCGAGGTTAGTGGGGATATGATGAGTTACACAGGAACGGTTGAAATTGAAATTGTCCGGCACTTGGCGCGGAAGCCTCTTGGGTAGCAGCCATTGCTGACGTACCTTTTTTCCTCTGTTTGGTCCCTCTCTAAACCTCATACAACATTTCTTGCGGTCAGGCCTTTGAATTTTGTGACTGGTGAGAAGGCATGATTCAATTGCAGGTATGCTTTTTAAATATTGTTTTTTTGGGTTTAAGAGCGTTTAGGGAAAGTTTATGTCATATTTAGGATTGAAATTTAAACGGGTGTTTGGGTAATCATATTTTACAAAATTACGAGGTTATATGATTTTCAAAAAGGCGCACATTTTCTGCTTATTAAGATTGCATGATTGATTTGAGTAACTCCTGAACTCATTTGGTGAAATTTTTTATGAGTCGTTTTGTTTTTTGTATGCAGACAGAAATTTTGTATATGTTTGCGTTTCTGAAAAGTTAAGGGTTCATTGTAGGTTTCGTTTAGTGGCTGTGATGATGTTGAACACCCCAGGTTAAACCCGAGACTTCACGGACCTTGGCGGGACAACCTTTTGAGGCTGCAGCCATGCCGTGTGTCTCTGGGTTTTCCCTGACGGCCGTCCTATCTGAGCCTACTATGGTCCAAGATCAACGACAGAGCACCAAAGGAAGGAGTGCCGATGGTTATGGTAATATGAGTGTTTGAATTATTCCTCCATGGGTAGAATCTCGGTTACGACTAACCTTCAAGCTCGGAAAGAAATTGAGCAAAAAGAAAAGCATCGAATAATGTCTTTAGCTAAAAACCACGTTATAATTAACGATGGATGAAGTACAGGTATTTCAGTCAGTCTTCTATTAAAATTATTATTATGGTTCGAGAGATATATTTGGTTCTAATCATTTACTGTAACATTTTTTAATATATTGCTCAAACCATAATAATTGATTACGAGCTGATGTTAAACCCGAGACTTCACGGACCTTGGCGGGGCAAACTTTTGAGGATGCAGCTATGCCGTGTGTCTCTGGGTTTTCAATCAGCCATGCCGGGTGTTTGGTTAATCATATTTTACAAAATTACGAGGTTATATGATTTTCTAAAAGGCGCACATTTTCTGCTTATTAAGATAGCCTGATTGATTTGAGTAACTCCTGAACTCAGTTGGCGAAATTGTTTATGGGTCGTTTTGTTTTTTGTATGCAGACAGAAAGTTTGTATCTGTATGGGTTTCTGAAAAGCTAAGGGTTCATTGTAAGGTTTCGTTTAGTGGTTGTGATGATGTTGAACACCCCAGGTTAAACCCGAGACTTCACGGACCTTGGCGGGGCAACCTTTTGAGGATGCAGCCATGCCGTGTGTCTATGGGTTTTCCCTGACGGCCGTCCTATCTGAGCCTACTATGGTCCAAGATCAACAGCAAAGCACCAAAGGAAGGAGTGTCGATGGTTATGGTAATATGAGTGTTTGAATTATTCCTCCATGGGTACAATCTCGGTTAATTTGCAATATGAAATGTCCTCTTTCATTTCGTCATCTCTGTTGTTTCTATAGAAGTTACGATTTATGTTATACCTTTTGCCTTATGCTCATTCGATGCCACCGGGCTCTTCGTTGTCGCTATCCATGGCGTGCAGCGATGCCCCGGTTGGGTAACGATCGTGCTAGGGTTATTGGCTGCATAATACGATGGCTGATGGTTCCCAAATATATGGATATCCCTCAAGGGAAGCATGGAGCATTTTGCGGTCTTTAGTCTGTCAAGAGCAGGCTAAACATCTCAAACTACCTCATGCTTACCTCGAAGGGTATCCATATACTTGCGCACACGAAACTTCTGATGGGCGCCCATTTACTGAGGATAAGCTTGCAAGACCGCGTATATAAGATACACAACCATATGCTAATCTCAACTACGGACTAACAGAGTCAAACTACCTATAATTGAATCCAATGTACGAAAACACACAAAGATCAAGGTATGTTTATGATAATGTCCTCCAAGTAGATTCGTATAATCTGTTATCTCAATAGTTACATACTTTATATTCAGTTGACTTTCATTCTTTGTCCAGGTTCTGAAATTTTGGCTTTTTGCAATGAATTCCTTTTGCAAGAGCATGGAAAAATTGTAGAAATTCAGGAAACTATGTTCGCAAGATTGAAAGCCGACTTCCCTAGATTTGACAAGGTAATCTTTTAATATTCCAAGTTAAATGGATTTTCATATACATTGGCAAGGATAACAAGTTTAAATTTGTATGCACTAGATATATTTAAACAAATTTTAACCCGTTCAATGCGTTTGACTCATTCATATGTAAATGGGTCGAGATTGCAACATATAGGATCTAGAATTTTGTTTTTGATATGGTTAATGGAAACTAACTACTAGCATTACTTAATATTTCAGGAAGCACGAAGAGCAGCTGAGAAAGCATATGATGTAGCCAAAGTAGACGAAAGAGTTAACAAAGCAGTGGCAGCTGCCAGTAGATCAGCAAATGCAGCTAGAGTTGCTGCCGTAAAGGCAGTACAGAAACAACGGCCTACAAGAGTACTGCGCGCAAGAATGATTTGATACAATGTTTGATAAGCCAAATAAAAAAATTGAAAGGTATCAATGAGCATCTGAACTTTAAATTGTTTCGTTGTATGTGCTCAAATTAGCATTACTGGGTTCTCTCGATTTGAATGTCATGAAAGTTTTGCTTTTTCTTTTGTGATACACAATTTCTGGATTCCTTTCGCCCATTTAGAATAGGTATATCTACATGAATGTTTTTTTACTTGCAATTATTCTTAGCTTAACCATTTAGAGTAGTATATCTACATGAATTTTTCTTTTTACATGAAAGTATACGACTATTGTACTGCTAATTTTCTTATTTAACGTAAATGGTTACCTGTTTATTTAGTTCTAAAAATAGGGTGTTCAAAATTCCTTTTTACAGTTGTGGGAGCAAAACAAGCAGGCCCAAACGTGCACTCCTATCTTACCTGCAAATCAACCGCAAAGAAAAAAGAATAAGTATAATCAAGTGAACCGACGTAACAGCAGCCAACGTTTATACCAAACACATGTTCCCAAAAGCAAACCCAAAACACCGCGGCGGAGCGCGGACACCCCTCCTAGTACAAAATAATAATGTGTAAATTTAGTTTTTATATGATTGTTATTCGTAATAAGGCCCAAATGCTCAATAAAACTTAGAATAAGTCTTCCATTAGCATAAACAAGGTTTAATGACCCGCCCGTGTTTTGTATAACGCGTTTCTAAAATGTAGCCTTAATACACATTTATAGATAATTAAGCAGTTTGAATACTAAAACATAAACAACTTAAAAAAATAGCATGAAAGGGTGATATTATCAAAGTATTTGTTACACATCACAACATGCTCTATCGATCAAGCAGTAAGATACCAGAAGAAACTTTAGTATAACAACAAAGTACCAAAATAATAATACAATAAGCGATACAGTTTACTGCCTAGTACAACATGATTTCACATATGCATATGGCATGTTAGAACTCACAATTCATATCCTTGAATCAGTCTGAGTTTTTCAAGAGAAAATTAATCTTCTTGTATGATCTCGTCATCTTTTGCATTCCAATGGTTCATTGTCCCTTTCAATTTCCAGCGAGTCCGGGCGCTTTCACAAAGCGCCTACAAGTTTTCACAGTTCATGATCGGTTGGGTATGTGTATATTTGAGTAACGAAAAAAATAAAGAAAGAAAAATACTTGCATGATTTTCTCTTGTTGTTCAAAAGCACTTTTGAGTGAGCCGTACTTTATGTTCAATGCTATCAATGTTGGATAACCATAACTATGGTTCTTGAGTTCTGGTATTCTACCAAACTTGAACTACTTAATGGCAATCATAAAGCTTAAAGCGACAATCAAACCTTTTTATTAAGCGATAATCAATAATGTAGCTTCAACTCTGCTGCGGAATTTATCTTTATCAGAAGCTTCTTTTGCGAAAGTTCTCCATTTTATCACATATATTTTAGTTCCATGACTCCTCGACAGTTGACAGTAGGCCTATGCCTGTTGTTGGAATATCGACTGCTATTACAAACCTATTTGCTGCTACAACTGGCCGGACTGAGATTGCAATTGTTAGATTACCTGCTATTGTTGTAATTGCAGAACATGTCTTGACCAAATGTGAACACTGCTACACTCCAGCAGCTTCGCCAAAAAAAAAACAATTCCATTCAGTAGAAAAGAATATATGTTTGAGATGAATCCAATATCACCTTCTAACCCTCATACTATGGTAAAAACCTTAAATCAAAAACTGGATTCATTATACTATGGACCCTTTATTGTAGTTGGACTTCTACTCCATTAAAAGACGCTTTACCTGCTTAATTTAGAAGAAATGACCACTTACGTTGATGCAAGTTTGTGAATTAAAGCATCGAACGTGGACGACTACGCTGAACAACATCATCTTTATTCATATATGTTGTTTTAGTAATATGACAAACACAAAAGAAAGACCGTGTTTGGACGAACTACTTGAATGTTATAGGAAATATTTTAAAGTAAATTCTTACCTCCCGCTTCATTCTATCACCAAAGCCATACCATCCAGGTAACCTTTTCTTTTTAGTCAAACGTGTTGTATATTCTCACCTCTATCAACAGGACATACATGTTACCCACTACTACTCAGGTCTTGGGCCGTTTGTTCTTGGTTGCAGCAACTCTGTGTAAAGGTTCTGGATAAAAGAAAAAAAACAATTTATCATAGGCATTTGTGTAGTCCATCGTTTGCGAAATTCATAACTTTGGCCAAATGCACAAAGAAACTAAAAAATTTATGATATGCATGCTGAAAAGTATTAATTGTTAAAAAATTTATCATATTAACCTTAGAAAACAGCTTGTACAAAAAAATCAAGAGTCAAGCTGCGAAGAAGATGACGAGTCACCATCTAAAAATAAGCTATTGCTTATGTTGATCTTATTATGCTTGAACTATTTGGGTTGCTTTGTATTCTAAGTATGTTGTTATTTGAATATGAGCCACAAAAGAAGGCAGTAGTTTCTGCCAAAAATGGTACGAAAAGCTACTAAAAAGAAAGAATCTGAGGCAACTCTTTTGATATGATCATTTTTTTGTACAATTTGAGATAATCTTTATAACCAGCGGGTAGACTCAACCTATTTGGCCAACCGTATTTTAATCATAGAGAGCAAATTGTCCTTTTAGTCGAAAATTTACAGAAAAGCTTTTCGTAATTTCTATATGGAAATACTATTACGGACTCCCATACAAGTGACACCAGGTTTCGAAAAATGCTTAAGTAGTTGGCATGGAGGGACCCCGACCCCATTCCGGTTTTCAAACTACCATCATCGTTCCTACCATCTATGATTCCTTCCCATTCTTGTAATCTCCCTGCGAATATTTCATAAGCTGCTTTTATCTTCGCGTTTGCCTGAAATTATGGTTCCATTTTCTGTCCAATATATTCTTCATCTGGTGAATGATTTGATGAAAAAAAGTAGAGGCGGCAGCTTTCACCCGTTTACTAATTAGTGTCAAACAGGTTAACACTTGAAGTCGCTAAACTGTGAATTTTAATGCTCATTAAACTCTTTTTATATTACAGTTACCTAAATTTCAGGTCTTGCTTGACAGAGTTGAGCATTTTATTCAGGCAGTTGTTGTTCATGTAGACTAAATATTTCAAAAGCAAGCTGAGAAGGGAAGCTCTCCCATGAATATTCTGCTGGGTCCTCACACGGCATTTTAACTCTATAAATAGTGGACCTGTCAGGAAGATAACCTGCAAAGTCGTATTGACCGAAGTTGACTGCTGGGTGGTGACCTGAAGTTACCCATATCATTGTTCTGAGAATTTTGATAAGGTCTTGTTGTGTTTCCAGAACGGGCCACCATGGTTCATCTTTCTTGTCTTGGTGACCCATGGTCCGAATCTTTGTCCATCATGCTTGAAGCTCTTCATCAGATGTCACAAGATTTGGTTCAGGGTAGTAATTGTTAACATAGCTAGTAACCCAATCTTTAATAGCATCCCAAAGGAGTAAACCATCATTAGCATAAGGATAATCTTTGATGGTTAGTTTTAATCTATGCGGAGAGTTTGGATCTTCCACAACCATACCTCTACATATCAAAAGGTAGAAGATAAATTAGTCCCTAGAATGATGAAATTTAAGCCATATATTTAAAAAAGCAGTATTCTCTTTCTTCAAAGTTACCTCCTAATTAAGTATGCTGGTAGTGCTTCTTGACAGTGTTGTAAATATCGGTCATGGCGGCCGATATATCGGTGATATATCGCTTGGCGGTGGTCCACCGCCACGCCATGGAGCATATCGGCCAACTTGGCGTTTTGGTCAAATATCGGTCCATATCGGTCAAATATCGGTCAATATCGGTCAATATCGGTCAAATATCGGTCATATCGGAAAAAAATCGGTTGACTTTGGTATTTTGATTGTTTTTTATTGTGTTTTTATTTTTTAATGTAAATTTTACAACATATATAACTAAAACTAATGAATAGATTAATAAAATTCTAAAAATATGTAAGAATTTCAAATTTTATATTAAATAAATTTTAAAAATATATAAAACAATGATAAAAATATATAAAATAATGATAATTTATAGTACCTGCCGAGAAACCGATATATCGCCGCCAAGCCGATATATCGCTTGGCGGTGGTCGACCGCCGAGACCCCGCCGAGCGATATTTACAACCTTGCTTCTTGATCATAACGCCATAGTTGACCATATGCAACGACACTTAACTCTATACTATACTTACCAGGTGAGAAGAAAGA
This sequence comes from Glebionis coronaria, assembly GCA_025667525.1. Classification (NCBI taxonomy): domain Eukaryota; kingdom Viridiplantae; phylum Streptophyta; class Magnoliopsida; order Asterales; family Asteraceae; genus Glebionis; species Glebionis coronaria. The sequence continues at coordinate 208,861,283 of CM046880.1, read as the reverse complement.
TTCAATAATCCCAACATAGTTGATGGGGGATTCCCTAGCTAAAGCATTGATCTCCATTGTGTACCGGAAATGTGGGTGCAAAAGTCTATAAATGGGTTGCATTGCACTAAGCTGACGGTTACTTGCAATAATGTATGGCTGTTCCCCCTTTTATCAGATTGTACACCCCCTATCCATCAAGTTTTCCTTGGCTAATGCTTAGAATTTGACAGTAAGGAATGAACCTCTTTTAGTGAAGTTCAATAATCCCGGATGAAACAGACAGCAGATGGCCATCCCTATCGTTTTGAGAGTCTAGTTATGAGGTGATGAATTAGTTAGTGTGATCTTATTACCCAACTGTTCATTGTTAAACCAATAGGGAATTTTGCTTCCAGGAACTGTGATACTTAGTCGATGATTCACTGCAGCACATTTGTACACAAAAAATAGATTCCTAAAATACTAATGATACTACATATAATATGCATATCATGCGAAACTATATGTAATGAATACCTGGACCAAAGAACATCGTCATTGAGGTTTAGGAACTATTGAGGTTGTTTCGGAAGACTCGGGAAAGAGCAAGTGCATGATAACTATGAAGCTACTGGAGTTTCTTTGGATTTTGCTTATCCTTCTACAACAGAAAGGTAAAAAAGATCCGCTGTACATGGGTATAAATATAGAACTTAAGTACACATACACCAAAAAGGCGAAAAGCGCTTCTTAAATGAGTAATATTATGTTTTTTTTTCTTGATAAAGTACATATAAGCATATATAAACAGATGAAAAACATCTAATGCATACTGGGTAAGCACACTTCTCAGATTCTGTTGCAGGTGGAGTGTTGCTCGCTTTGTAGGCCTACTTCTAGGGAACCTTGGCACGTACTTAACGCCAATTGATGTTGCAGCTGGTGGAGTAGCAGGCCCTGGAAGCTCAGAAGCAGGTTTAGTTGTGGCATTAAAGAAACGATTTCCGCAGAACCTTTGCAATCCGCAGCTTCCAGCCAGGGTGTTTGGGATTGCTTATTTAATTGAACTACATGTTTAATGTCAAAATAGCTGCGATTAAGAATAGATACAAAAGGTGCAAAGTAAATAGTATGATATACAAAGGGGCTAAAGAAGTCGGTTTCCAACATCTTTTACTATTGGTGCACCTTTTGTGACCTGCGGCTCGTCGTTTGACCACTGTTGGTGATGAAAATTGTTCACGTCGGTTTTTTGATTTTACCTAACTGAAAATTATAGCTGGTTATGTTCTTTGGCTTAACCTTCATAAGACATTTATGTGGATGAGGGATGACCAACCTGCAGTCATGTTGGCAGATTACATCTTGGGTGGTTTTTGCATGTCCACCAGACCCTTGTTTGCTCTCCTGCTTCTTATTTTGTTCATAGCATTGACGTGAGCAGAGACCGCTATATCAACTACTACCTAGAAAAAGAATAACATGCACTCACAATTTTAGCTTAGAGAAGTCAAGTATAATGATATTGAAGATAATAGGTGCAAGTAATAGTAAGAAATAGGAAAAGAAATGCTAAAGAAGGCATATGTATCTCCAAATAATGTATATACAGAGTCATATTAGAACGATCATTATACTTTTGAAACTTCTCAATAGTTAAATACCGGTGACTAAACTACCACAGGTATGCACGGATATAAATAAAAAAAATTGGATTATAAGAAGGTTAAGTTACAAACCTTTTCAACGGGTTGAGTGATTTCATCATCATCCATTTCATTGATTGTTACTCAGAAGAAGGCTCATGGAATTTTTTGAAGCTGTAGTTTGTCAATAATGCCTGCAACAGGATTTCCAGATTTCTTCTCCTCTTTCACCTTGCGAGTTAAATCATCCCAACTCATACCACTCGCAAGATCTACTCGAACAGCCATGATAGCTGCATCCATATCTTCCAAATTGTATTCTATAAGTTCTGTCATTGTACCAGTCTACTTCTTTCTTCAGTATTTGCACTCTGTTCTCCTGTAACATAAACTTTAAATAAGCTGAAGAACATCGATGATTTTATTATTAACAGCTACATATTCTACATATAACATTTCCTTCACTGTTAGCCTGTTGTTATATGCTTAATTGACTGTGAAGAGGTTAAAGGTTTGGTTGGTTTAAGGTTATATCATGCCAACCTTCTTATTCATACGAATCATTTTGCCTTAAATAAAGAAGGTCATCACAGATCATTAAGTCAAACTGATTAATATGTTCACTGGCCATTAGTGCTCTCTATCAGCTCAAAGTCTATATTTGTGGGTCGGTTCAGCTCAAAGTCAGCAAGTTGTTCGTGTCAGCAAGTCGGTTGTAATTTATGACAGCAAGTGGCTTTATGGCTGATCCATATTGTCCTTGTTCTTGTATTTTTGTGTCTTTTGTTTCGCCCTTTTGTGCAGGGAGTGTCTTGTTTGATGTGGGTCTCAATCTCCTTAAAATCAATTGGCAATGTAATAATTTAAAAATGTATATTTTTATAAGTATCAGGCTTAAAATTCATTTCCTTTTGTTGCCGCCACATCCTCCTGCAAAGACATAAATAAATTTAAATTCATTGAATTTAAGCCAAGGGTGTATATATGAGCCACCAAACACCCATAAACAAATGCAGAACATAAACAAACTACAATGTTACAAAATTACCTTTGCCTAATACACTTGGCATGCACAAAAAATCACACCACAAACCATTTGTGAGAGGAGGCGCGTATCCTTTCAGAGCTGCAAATATATAAAAGGCAGAAAAAATCCACAACGATTGCAAAGACAAAACCATTTATACATAAGATATGAAGTTGAGCGTGATGTTACGTGTGGGTTGACTTCAACGATTTGCAGTCCTTGTTTGATTATGACGGGATTATTGGCAAGGCGAGTAGGCGGCAATATAACCCAGAACTCCATCAGCTACATGTCTAATAATTAGATGCTTGCTCACATCTGTAATTCTGTAAGTACCCTGTACCCTAGAAAGGGCATTTGAGACAGTTTTGTTTTGCAACTATACCAATACTACCTGAAATCCAAGATACTTAAGTCAGCCTACCAAAAGAAGAATTAACATGACAAACCCATCATAAATGGACAAAAAGAAATCACTTTCTTAATTACGACTAACACACTAAGCTAGTAAATCTCTTAAAAAGTCCCTCCTATCATAACACCTAATCCTATTAAAGTATGCAGGATATAGGCTTAGAGGCATCGTGAACCACTATTAAAAAGCACAATTCAGACATAAACATGTTTTAATTTAGTACAAAAACTCTTTATAATGTGCACCCTAAAACGCTTCAACTAAGAAAATCCAAACACTATTTTCCTAAAGTAGTTGCACACGAAACCGAAAAAAGCAATCTCAAACAACCTTTTTTAACCAAATAAACAGGGAAGCACTTATATAAGCAAAAAATCTCAAAACCCTAAAAATATATTCCCTTGAATCTGCTTATCTACTGGTAGCAAAAAAGCAATAAAAAAAAGCACTCTTACCTTCAAAAATTACACACCTTCCCAATTACAGTATGTCAGTACCGCAAGATTAAGCCATCTTCAAATTGTCATCATGCTGCAAAGAGAAAAGTGCAACACGCTATGATGAAGTGATAAAAGGGTGATCTAAAAGTGATAAAAAAAGTTATGTTTCAAAACGGTGAAATTGGTTTGTGTGTGTTATTCTGGAAACCATCAACTACACAATGGGCACCGCTTTTTTACCCACCCAAAATTGAGGTCGGCTGTATTAGTTGTTAATTTTTTATTAATTTAATTACTTAATTATAATTTACATATTAAGAGAAGGCAAACGGGCAACAAGCTGCGCCGCTAGCCCTTTTTGTATAGCAAAACCAAGTCTATTAAATACAACGTTTGTGGATTTAGGAGTCAAAACATTACTATTCATAACACGTTGTATTCTCGTAAGTTGCTCCACCGCCTCAGGTGCAAGGAAACCAAATGTATCAAACGCGAAAGGAATAAACACATGTTGATTCTCAACACATGCTTTCTCGTGTTTAGTCACTTTGCACGAGGCGGCTTTTATAGCAGCCTGACCCGCTGTAAAATCTCGACTGCCTAGCCCTACGAGAGGAGAAACCCCTGTCAAATCAACGCACGCATGTTTACCTCCAACCCATCCAAAAACCAAAATATCAGCGGGTCTCAGTGTGGATCTTCCATCTGACGGGTCGGTCAAGAAATTCACAGGTGCCTCTTTTTTGGCGGAGATCCCAGCACGCCTACATATGTCGTAAAGAACGTCCCTAACAAAATCATGTCGATACTTGAAGCCCGGAAGTTCTTTACAATGAACCGCATGTTCCCCAAAAGAATCCAAACATGCCTTGCGACAAATAGGGCATATAGCATCAACCGAAAATAATGGAATCATAAGGCGATACTTAAGGATAGTGCGGTATTCCACCGGCTACATATGTTGACCGAGCCCGTCTATGGGATAGCTTGTAGGAAATCTTGGGCATGTGGTGCGCGAAGACACTCGAAAACTGCTTTCGGTCTAACCGTCATGTCAAAGTGGGCTTCCATATCCTTGACCATCTCACTAAAAAGGGCACTCGCCAATGCTTTCTGTTGATTAGGATTTAAAAATTATTTGTTGATAAGGATTTAAAAATTAAGGTCGAAACGCTAATTTAGTTGACGATATAGCTTATCTGAATTGACAACGTTTGTACAACAGCATCCCAAGTAAACGACACTTAAATACAAAGGTCTGCATGCACGTAAGTAAAACTATGCACAACCCAGTTGGGAAAATTGAAAATTTCAAAGTTTTGAAGGTACTGACCAGGGTTCGAGCCTGGTTAAGGACCTGACCTAGTTTAGATCAGACCCGACCTACCTGACCAGACATGAACCGGACCCGTTTAACCCGGTCTGAACCGATTTGTTTACCTCTAGTTTTTTTGGTTTCCTGTCTTATATTGGTTCCAAATAGACATCATTTCATTTGTAGACGTCGATCCCCAATTGGAGATCATCTTCATTGGACTCTTCATGTGATAGCTTTACCAGATTTTGTTGTATCATTTCTTCTTGTATCATTGACCTCATCAACGGAGTGTTCTAGCTTCTGATTACTGGTCTTCGACGCATGACGGCTAGATCTAGAAAGTATGTTGAATTCAAGTACATCAGCTGGAAAAAAGAACAAACTGTTTTTGGTTAAGACAATGAAAACATACAAAGTAAGTTTTAAATTAAAAAAATAGTTTTACTTACACATAAGAACGTAGCTAGGCCATAGTACCATTTTTTTTCCACCATCGTTTTCATTCCATTTGTTCTTGCTTTTACTTAGGCAAGTAAGGATGTAAGAGGACCAGTTTGTCTCATTTATGTTGTCCTCCTGTTTGATCCTCATCAATATCTTTGTGAATACCTTTCTGGCATTGTCTATTCATCGTGCATCCGAAGAGCATAAGAAAGTTCAAGATAAACATGAAGTCTGCTTCTTTAGTTGACTGGATCTTCTTTGCAATTGCTGGTGCTGTTGCTCTCCCTGTGTATTGACTCTACCATTCTTTGATAGAGCGATCATCTTCTTCTCTTTCGTCCATTTCATCAAGAGATATTGTCCCCATCGGAACTCTAAGCATGTCTTGTACCTTCTTTCTTGTTATTTTTATTGATCCTTTTGCAAGTCTTAGATCCATGTTATGTGGATGGAACTTCCCGACAACATGGTACAACAGATGTGAAGGTAGCTCTTGTATAGGAAACTCGATATACCTCTCAAAGCTAATTTCTTTCAGGACTTTTTTCCTTTCATCTAACAATCCCATTGTTGCTTCAAACAAGGATTAGGCGAGCATCTAGTGAGTACAATTGGGTAGACCTTTGCTTGTTCCTGTTTACTTGGCCATCTGCCCATCTTTTCCTTTACCACAACCAACTTGTAGTCCTGGTCCCCTCCTTTAGATACAATCGTTTTTTACTTCTTACCTTTTGATGTTGAAGGTTTGGCAAGTACCATCTGAAAATTTCCACCTCCATCTTCAGGCACCTGATTTTCTTCCTCCTCGCTTTCCCTTCCGTCATACATGACCTCATCTTCATCTTCTTCACTTGATTCTTCCGTTGAAGGTGTTGCTTGTTTCCTAATTGTCTTTTTTGCTCCGCTATACGTTTGCTTTTGCCTTTTTGTCCCTTTTATTGGAAGTTCTTCTTCTTCTTTTTCTAATAGTTTATGTAACACCCCATTTGGATAAATAGACCGTTACGTAGTAATTATGGTGTGTCATCAAAGCATGCAAGGTAAATGTCTAAAACATTAAATGACCATAAAGGAAACTGGAAACAAACATCGGTTCCAACATAAGCTCCACACACGAAATGCGTAAGTGTAGAATGTAAAGGAAAGGACTAAACAATGTCCAACAAAGCAAACGTATGTAAATGCATTAAAGAAGAAAGAAGACTAGGCGCCTCATTCCATGCACGTACTCTTGTTTCCTAGCGTTGCCTTTATTACCTGCCGTATTGGGACATGAAAAGAAAAATACGGCTGAGCAATACGCTCAGTGTGAGGATATATAACAATGAATATAAAACATAAACATAAGCAAGTAATGAATGAAATGAATAACAACGGAATAAGTGTAAGTCTTGAAAACCTGGTTTAAGTTCATAACACTGGTTTTATATTTCTAAAACGACTTATCTTTAGTTTATTCTGAAATTCTGTATTTTAAATATGCCCGGAGCCCATATAGGTCATGTTATATCAATGTGCATGAATACTTAGAGGGGTGACATCATCATGTAATTAAAGGGGCTGCCTCTAATTAATATATAATATGAGTGGAGGGATCATCTCTTATAAGGATGCAAGGCACACACCGCAGTTACCATGAAATCTTACTAACTTGTCCTAGGATGCACCCATTCGCCCCACATGATAATAATAAGAAAGGTCAAATACTGTAAAGGGACGTTGCGAGCAATCACTCTCACCGCAGAAGAGTAATAACACCGGTGCCTCCAGTGCTATGGTTATGGAACCCCCATAACTAGGTGAAACTAGCATGCATGTATATAGCTCAGGCAATCTAAAATAATCATAACATATACTGATGTGTTTAATACACGTAAACTACTAGGGAAAATAGATGGCTGCAAACGGGAAATCCTAATATAAGAAGGAATGTCCTTACTGAAGGACGAAAAATTTGTACCTTATGTCCAGTAAATGAAGACGAAAACGAACGCGAAAGATCACTCCGACTTCACGATAGCTACATAATGAAGGGACATGAATAAGTGTCGGTTTTTCTTATACGTACTTGTTATTTAGTTTACTTGACATGTTCATACTTATTATACTTGTTATTGTCTTGTCTTATTATTTCATGTTTAATCATGTGTTTCTTATAGTTTCATGTGTTTTAGATTCATGTATTTCATGTTTTATGTGTTACATTACTTGTTATAACATAATGAGTAACTTTCTAAAAATAGCAGGTTTCTTTATATAGTAACTTTACAAAAATAGCAGGTTTCCATATATAGTAACTTTCCAAAATAGCAAGTTTCCTTAAATAGTAAGTTTCTAAAAATAGAAAGTTTTCATAATTAGTAAGTTTCCAAAAATAGAAAGTTTCCATATTTAACATGTTTTTATAAATAGCACATTACCATATTTAGTGTGTTTCAATAAATAGCATGTTACCATATTTAGTACAATTCCATAATTAATGTATTTCCATAATTAATCATATGCTTATTAAATAATTAAATGATATAACATATAGTTTAATAAGCTTATATTATGTCATGTATAATTTATATTATAAAGTTTAATAATAATAAATACTTAGCCTTAACTTATTATTATTAATTAATAATATTATTCCATGTTATCATAAGTTAATATTAATTACTAATATTACATGTTTCATGTAATTAAACTTTACCTTAAAAGATATTAATTAATTAAGCTAAGTTTTAATTAATTAAATTAGTGTACATGAATAATTATGTTAATAATTATTTTAACATAAGTTTTATTTAAATAAAAATAAACATAACTTATAACATGGTTTTTATTTAAATAAATCATATATTAAGTCTTGTTTATGTAAATATAACCTAAGTCTTATTTTAATTAAACCATATATTAATTAATAAAATTAATTAATAAAACATAACATAACGTATTTTATATAAATGGTTTAATTACATGTTCTTGTAAAAATTGTCAAGTACCCGAGACCAAACAACCGAGTACCACAGCCCGACGGTTGTGGCCTCCTTGATGTCATGCCCCGTCCGAGCCAACACAACCCACACTGAGAGTCAAAGGCTCTCGGTTTGATGTTGTTGCCCGAACAAACCAACCCCTGGCTTGCGCCAGGGTCCCTTTGCTGCGCCGAAGACACACCGAACCCCATAGGGGGTCTCGGTTTCCTGCTGTCCGAAAGCCACAGTCCCCATTTGGGGGTGTGGTGATGCGGCCTGTCCAAGAACAACCAACGCCGACCCCGAAGGAGTTGCGGCTGTTGGTAAGCGAACACCACCGAGAGTCACCTGACGCTCAGTTTGCGTGCCATACTCAGACAAACCAAACGTTAGCCCGATCTCGTGTTTAATATTTTATATAACATGTTTCTATACTTGTTCTTAATGATCTAATAATAAAGAAAATAAATAATAAGATTAAAGATCAAGGGATACCATATGCGTGAAAAGGTTTAAGACACGAACACAATACCGTTGTAATTAAAAGATCAAAAGCAATGAATCGTCCTTGTGGGTGTGTTAGGTGCCGCGACAAGGAGAAAAAGAAAAAAGAGACTAGGGTTTTGATATTTTTCCTGTAAAACTGTATTATGAAACTCCTCCTTGTGTTTTTGTTACTTGTAAAGTGGGTATGGGCCAAGCCCACTTTTCTTCCTTTTCTTTTCTAGCCGAAATCCATAAACACCCCTATAGTTTTCATGTTTATTTTTCGTGTCTAATTATTTACCATGTGAGTTCGTGTTTAATTATCGTGTTATTGTTTCTTGAATGTTTCTTAATCATTATACGTAAACACTTCTCGTGTATTAATAATAATATTAATATACGTTATACTCGTAGTAATTAATATACTTAAAGTTCGTATTAATATTCATGATTAGTGTCGTACATTAATTAATCTGAAAGTTTAAATTTGTCGGTCTTTTCATACATTTAATGTTGTTAGGTATTTTAAAGCGGGTTTTACAACTCTTCCCCTCTAAAAGAATAATTTGTCCCCGAATTAGAGATACGATAAGCTGACGAGATAGTATAAGTTGAAATGACACATAAGCTGGAAAGAAATGTAAGTTGAAAATGACATACCTGAGTCAAAACTGGAAATGAGGGTAAGAAGTCTAGATAGACTCCTCCGTTTCCCAAGTGGCTTCCCGCTCGGAATGGTCCCTCCAAAGGATTTTAACGAATGGAATCGTCTTTCTCCTCATGACTCGTTCTCTACGGTTGAGAACTCTCTCGGGTTCCTCAATGTAGGATAGATCCTCTTAAATCTGCTCGAATGGATATGAAACTTTATGGAATGCATGGTAATTGTAACCTCTGAGAAAGGATACATGGAATACATCATGCACGTGAGATAGCTGAGGAGGTAAAGCTAGAGATATGATACTTCACCGACACGTTCAAGGATTTCAAACGTATGATGAAACGAGGAATGAGCTTTCCCTTGAGTCCAAAACGCTTGACACTACGTGCTGGTGATACCTTAAGGAAAACATGATCACCGATCTTAAACGCTAGATCTCTATGATGCTTATCAGCATAGCTCTTTTATCGAGCACGAGCTTCTTGTAGCTTCGCCTTGGCGATGGAAACCTTCTCATTGGTCACCTCTATCATTTCTGGTCCTTCAAGGATTCGTTCTCCAACTTGATTCCAACAGATTGGAGCACGACACTTCCTGCCATAGAGCATCTCGAAAGGTGCACACCTAATACTTGCATACCAACTGTTGTTGTAGGCAAACACAACCAAACAAATGTAGTCGTCCCAACTTCATGTCCATTCCAATGCACAAGCTCGCAACATGTCTTCTAAGGTCTGAATGGTACGCTCCGATTGACCATCGATCTGAGGATGAAAGGCAGTGTTAAGCTTAAGTTTAGTTCCCCAAGCTTTCTGCATACCTTTCCAGAATTTTGACGTGAAACGAGGATCTCGGTCTGATATGATGTCTGACGGAGCTCCATGAAGTCATATGATATCCTTAAGGAATATATCTGCCAATTTGTTAACTGAGAAGTCCTTGTGAATTGGAAGAAAATGAGCTGACTTGGTTAAAAGATCTACTAAGACCCATATAGCATCATGTTTGCTCTGAGTAAGAGAAAGTCCAGTGACGAAATCCATGGAGATTTTGTCCCACTTCCATGCGGGAATCTCTAATGGTCGCAGTAAACCACTAGCCCTCTGATGCTCGATCTTAACCTGCTGGCAGGTTAGACACTTGGATACGAAAGTAGCAATATCCTGCTTCATGCCACTCCTCCAGAAATTTTGTTTAATGTCATGATACATCTTGGTCGATCCTGGATGGATAGAGAATGAAGAACTATGAGCTTCGGTCAATAAGGCTTATCGGAGTGTCTGATCATCCGGAACAATAACTTGGTTCCTTGCCATACGATGCCTTCTTCGTCTACACGAAATTCTGTCTGCCGATCAAGATTCTGAATGATAGCCCAAATCTCACCATCATCTTTCTGAGTTGCCTTGATCCGAGAAATTAAGTTTGGCTCAATTCTCATATTAGCCCAGTACCCATGTTGTCCACGTACTAAGAATTCAATGTCTAAACGCTCCAAGTCACGTATGATTTCTTCTTGTATCTTAATGCCGTCAATCATACCTGACTTCCCGCTGAGAGCATCTGCCACTACATTCGCCTTACCGGGATGATACTGAAGATTGATGTCGTAGTCCTTGAGTAGTTCCAACCGTCTTCTCTGCTTCATATTAAGCTCTCTCTAAGTGAAAATGTACTTGAGACTCTTGTGATCAGTGAAGATATCACATGATTCACCATATAGATAATGTCTCCAGATTTTAAGTGCAAGGACTACTGCTACTAGCTCCAAGTCATGGGTAGGATAATTCTCCTCATAAGGCTTCAGCTGACGTGATGCATATGCAATCACCTTCCCATGTTGCATGAGTACACAACCTAATCCTTTACCCGAAGTATCGTTGTAGATCTTAAATCCACTTGTGCCAGATGGGAGAGTAAGAATAGGTGCAGATACTCACCGCTGCTTGAGTTCTTCAAAGCTCTTCTCTCGCTCATCAGTCCAAATGAATTTCTCTCCTTTCCGCATCAACTTGGTCAAAGGTAAGGTTAGTCTTGAAAAATTCTCCACGAATCTACGATAATGACCAGCTAAGCCTAGAAAACTACGAACCTCGGTTGCAGACGTCGATCTTGGCCATTTAGTGATAGCTTCAACCTTCGCATGATCCATATTAATCCCTTCTACGGAGATAATGTGTCCTACAAATGCCACCTTGTTTAGCCAAAATTCACACTTAGAAAATTTGGCATACAATTGTTTCTAACGAAGAATTTTTATCACAATACGTAGATGTTCTTCATGTTCTTCCTTGGATTTAGAGAAGATGAGGATGTCATCGATGAACACGATGACAAATTTTTCTAAGTACTCATGAAAGACGCGGTTCATAAGGTCCAGGAATACCGCAGGAGCATTAGTGAGTCCAAAAGGCATGACTACGAACTCATAATGGCCATATCTGGTACGAAAAGCAGTCTTGAGAATATCTTGCTCTTTCACTTACAGCTGATGATAACCGGATCTTAGATCGATCTTGGGGAAATGATTGGCACCTTGCAGTTGGTCAAACAAATCATCGATTCGCGGTAATGGATAACGGTTCCTAATCGTGATCTTATTCAGCTCATGATAGTCAATGCATAAACGCATACTGACATCCTTCTTCTTGAAGAAAAGTACCAGTGCACCCCATGGTGATACACTCGGACAAATGAAACCTCGCTCTAGTAATTCCTGCAGCTGATCTTTTAACTCCTTGAGCTCTACGGGAGCCATGCGATAAGGAGCCTTAGAGATTGGTTGAGCTCTTGGGATAAGCTCAATGTTAAACTCTACTTCACAGATAGGTGGTATACCCGTAAGTTCTTCTGGAAATACATCGGGGAATTCTGAAACAACTGGTTGATCTTGGATCGACGGAAATTTGGCAGTAATATCCTAAATTGAAGCTAAGAAGCCCTCACAACCATGGGATAGTAAGGCACGAGCTTCTAACGTAGAAATGATTTGTACAGACTTTCCTGGTATGAAACCATTGTGAATGTACTCTGGTGCTTGAACATCACCGAAGATAACCCGATAGGTATGACAGTCGATAGTATCATGATGCTTGGATAACCAGTCCATGCCTAAGATAAGATCAAACTCGCACATATCCAACGGGAGTGCGTCTACTGGGCGAATCTTATCATCAAATTCTAGTGGAAGATCTTTGTACACTTGGTTAATACGTACAGAGTCTCGCATAGGCGTAGATATACTTAATATATTCTCTAATGACGTATAGATTTTACTAATACTAGTGGCATACGTAGTGGATATGACTGAATGAGTAGCACCGGTATTGAATAAAACGCAAGCAACATGACCGTTCATAAAGAGGATGCCAATGATAGTACCTGAAGACTTATTTGCTTGTTCTCTTGTGGTAGTGTAGACACACCCCGAAGCTGGTGGCTTTGGAAGAGCAGCACTAGAAGTACCCGCGGTATCTCCCTTCTTGCAATCTTTCAACATGTGTCTGGATTATCCACACTTGAAACAAACTCTGGCAGCCTTACGGCATGGTCCGGGATGTCTACGACTACAAGTCGTGCATATGGGGTAGGTGTAACCTCCTTGAGGTACCTTTGCTACCTGAGAGCCTGTTTAAGGAATATGCATGAGACATGATCATTTGGCATAAACATGACTACACTGAAGTTTAAATGATAGTTTACTAGACGAAGACGAGTTGTTGGACTGCTGACCCTTAGTATTTTGGTCACGTCTACTCGCAGAGTTCCTGTTTATGATGCTGACATGTTAGTATGTAAAACATAAAGCAATTTAACATAGAAAAGCTTAAGAATATAGGTGACTGTTGTTGTTGGACTGGCTGTTATTGTTACGGTAATTGTCATTACCGTTCCGCCTGTCAGATCCATAGCTGTCATTAGATTGACCGTGCCCCTTATTGGCATTCTGTTGAGTGGCCGGTTGGGACCGATCTCCACCCTTCTGTCTGAAGATACAGTTTGATAGGAAAAAGGTATAAATGATCATATCGATTAAAATGAAATGATAACGCTTGATGACTGAAATTTATACCTCTTCTCTGGACGAGCTTGTTCCTCGTAGTCATCTCGCTCATGCAGCATTTCCAAGCTACCTGCAGCATCATTAAATTGTGCCACATTAGTGTAAGTAGCACTAAGTAAACGGTCTGCTGTCGATGAGTGCAGAGCCCAACGAAAGTGCTTCGCTTGTTCTTCAGCAGTACCCAGAAATCCAGCCAACCTAAGAAACCTCTGCATAAACTTAGTGCTAATCTCTCTAGTTATCTGACGAATGGAATGATAATCCCTCTTGAGTCTCTCCTGCTCAGCTGTCGGAAAGAACTGCCCATAAAACAGAGTCTTGAACTGATCCCAAGTCAAAGCAGCTAACCAAACATCCCCTCCGTTTGCTAGCTTGTACGCCATCCACCAAGCTAAGGCATATCCTTCAAAACTTATAGCAAGCCAACCTTGCCTTGTAGACACCATCACATCCCATAGCATCGAAAATTTTATCCATATGCGAAATCCAGTTTTCCGCATCAGATGATATCTCAGCTCTCTAAAAAGATCTAGGTTTCTGCTTATTAAATCTCTCAAGCCAAATGTGTAGAGTAACCGGTGGAAGAGAAAGAGGATTGTTGTTCTGATTCGGAATGTTCTGGTATTCAGTCTGAATCTGGTTCCTGATTTGTGGAAGCATAGCTTGCAGAGCTGCTTGGACAGCTGCAGCCAGCTCTTGTTCGCGTGTCATGATCATCTGACAGTTTAAGAGAGGAAATGAAATGATTAAGTTGATTAGAACATAGGATAAACATAATAAATGCATGATGTGAGACCCCCAAAATTAGGCAAGGAAACACGTAGGCAGCACGGGGGCGCCACGTCATGGTACAAGAAACAATGAAATACTATTGACACAAAGTTGACGTAATAAAAACATATACATTACATCATAAAAGATCAGAGTTTTTAAACAAAGGTCCCAGAGTTTTATAAGCGGAAAAATCTATTATTTAATTATGATTTTGTAACATATATTTACCAAGAATATATGATAAACTTCTGACAGTTTTTACCAAACCAAAGTTTAAATATACACAGAAATCTCCAAGCTGCGATAATATCTTACGGGCTCCCATCCAAGCAAAGCTAAGTATTAATACCTGAGATTAAACATGTAAAATCGTCAACATAAAGTTGAGTGATATTCATAGGTTTAGCAGTAAAGGTGTGGAACAGAAGCATTCATTTATAAAACAAGAAATAGGGAAAATGGTTATGTGCATTAACCATAGTCCGAAACCATTATTATTGCTATTTAGTTCATGAACCGAAGCTTAACATCAATGTAAGTTCCTCTAGAGAGTATTCAACCCTAATACTCAACCAACAAATCAAATGTTAAGTGCGTCAATGGTTACACAACCGCAACATGGGACGGGGATAGTCAATCCCAATGGATCCACCCACAACATTCGCGCTTAGCAACACAAGTAAATTAACGGTTCATGATCAAGAGAGGAAACTTAAGGGCTATAGACTAAAAGCAATAATATCAATGAAAACTGTTGGAAAGCATACAAGTTCTGGATAGCACACAAGTTCTGAATAGCATACAGTTTTTAAATGGACGTGTTCCACCATGTAAAATCTCACCCCACGTTTAGAAACAATGTGCAAGTAGTAAAAGGGGCTATGAACTCACCTTAACCACGAGGTAAGTGAATCATGGAACTCAGAAGCTGAGTTGAAACAGTAGCGGTAAGACGATCGCCGACGATATGGATGCCCGGTAAACACGAAAGCCGCAACCTACCAAATAAGGCGCACACTTTATTAATAATTGAATCAAGTATAAACCATACTTAGTAACATAAAACTCAAAATTACAAAGCCATGACAAACCTGAAAGAACAACAATGCAAGTGATACTACAATACCCTTCTATATGTTCAATTTATTAAACTACTTTCTCGATAAAAAAATACGCTGGCACATGCCAAATGTACAAGCTCATTTCCCTTATTTAGACAACTCAGATTTTTATGAAACTTGGTGAAAAACTTAATCATAACCAGAATAAAACTCAGTTAAATTTCATCCAAAGATTTACATTTTAGAACCACATGCTCAACACATTTCTAAACTTGAAAAACCGGACAGATTTGAATACTTGACTCATGAAACCATTTTGACCTCTCTAAACAATTTCGTTCACAAAACCGACACTTGGGTTTGAAAATAGACTTACAACGCTAGGTTTAGAAACTTAGAACAACCATTTACTCTTTTTAAAACTCATTTTATAGTCCCCGAGATTCGATCCAAATATCGACGACAACTTCGAATTGTGTCGATACTCGTCTCCCGGTACACAAATAATCAAACTATCGTAACTTCCTCCTCGTTTTGAGTTAGAAGCTCTAATTTATATCAAAACGAAGCTAATGAAAATCTCTATAACACTATCTCATTAGTACATCAATCAATCAAACTTAAGACACCCAAAATTAGCCTTAAACCTACTGCCTTAAATCACCTCTTTGAAACTCATACAAAATCATTTTTTCAACTCATTTTACCCATTTTTCAACTCATTTTACCCATTTTTCTACCATTACTAACATCCTATAATTATCCAATTTTAATCCTATCACTTGCATGTTACTTATAACAAGATCAAAATCAAAAACTCAAACTTTTCATCATCAAAACATCATGATATAGTGAAGATCATCACATGCATGATCTTTAAAACATTACACCAACCCTAAATCATAAGAAAACTTGAAACTTGTTGCATGTGAGAAAAATGGATACCAAAACCATCACCTTTTAATTTCAAGAGTGGGTCTTGATTTAGATTTAGCTAAAACAAGTTCAAAATCAAAGATCTATGGTGTTTTGGGGGTGTTTAGCTCAGGGTAAAAAAAGAAAGGGAGAGAGATGTTTGATTTTTTGTTTATACACATTTACTATGTGTTTTCCTTAGTGTAAAATTAATATATAGTGGGGGTGAAGGGATTGTTTTGCCAATTTTGTAATCTTTTGGAATAAAATGCAATTAAATAGTTTAGAGGGTAGAAAATGACTATTAGTAAATTTTAAAAATATTTACGGGACTCGGGTTTCGTAAAAGTACTTTTTCAAAAGTTAAAATGCATCAAAAATATGATAATATGGTTTCCCGACACGACTTAACACGTCATTAAAAAGAAGACCTCGAAAACGTCAAACATCAAAAATCGACAATGAAACGTAACATATTGGGCATTCGTCGGTATCGCGATCACTAGTAGTTCTCGTTATTCATTGATTTGAGTAAACTTTTGAAAAATGCACGCGGGTGATTTTAAATAAAAAACTTTGATTTAATAAATGGGGAAAAATAAAATAAGAAATTTTATAATTCCAAATAAAGTATTATTAATGATCAGAAAAATACTTTAAAAGTATAATTTATTAAAATTATCATGATCTCAGGATTTACGTATAAAGAATACAAGAAAATGTAACACGTTGGAAAATTCAAGAAGCACGAATAAAAGAATAAAATAATACCAGGAAAATACGAGTTCTCACACATGAAGAGTTTATGAAGGCATAGCCAACGAAAACAGCCATTGGCAATAGTGGACACCTATGGGTCGGTCCACATAACATAATTTGACATGAGCAAAGGTGAACGCCTATGGGTCAGTTCACAAAATAATCGAATGAAAAAGAACATGCGACAAATATGGCCAGTCATGTACCAACCATTACTTAGTCAAAAACTTAACATAAGACAATGATAATGTAACACCCCACTTTGATAAATGGACCGTTACATGTATTTATGGCGTGTCATCAAAGCATGCAAGGTAATATGTACTAAAACATACATGACCAAAAGGGAATGCTGAAATCGAACATCGGTTCCCAAACATAAGCCCAAAACATAAATACAGTAAATGATATGAGAATGACAAAACAAGTGTCCAAATAAGTATAAGTATAAGAAGGCAAAAGGAGAAGAAGTCTAAGGCAGCTTCCATCCTATGCACGTCCTCCAAATGCTCATGTTTTGGGACATGGAAAAGAAAGTAACGGCTGAGCAATACGCTCAGTGAACGGATATATGACATAGTATGAATGAAACATAAATAAGACTAAAAACAGTGGAAATGTATAAGTCCTAGATAACCTGGAACATGTTCATAAAACTGGTTTTATGGTTTGAAAAGACTTATGTTTTAATAAGAAAACTGTATCAATTAGCCAATCGCCTATATAGGTCACGAGGTTCCACCATGCATGAATACTTGGAGGGGTGACCTCATCATGAAATTAGAGTGGATGCCTCTAATTAATTAGTCTGAGTAGGAGGGATCAACTCCTTGTGAAGGATGCAAGGCACATACCACATTCACCATGAAAATCCTATAAGAACATGTAACTAGGATGTACCCACACGCCCCACATGATAATATAAATATATGGCCAAAACTGTAAAAGGACGCCACGAGCAATCACTCCGTCGTGGGGAAGTCATAACACTAGTGCCTCTAGTGTTATGTTATGGTACCTCCATAACTAGGTGACACTGGTCATGCATGTATATGGCTTAGGCATTTAAAACTAACATAAGAAGATCAAAACATATAAAACAAATACTTGGGAAAACAGTTGGTTGCAAACGGGGAATCCTAATAAGGAAAGAGAATGTCCATACTGAAGGACGGAATGTCCGTACCTTGTGTCCAGTGAACGAGGAAAGATGAAAGGATGTAAAGTCCTACTCCAACCTCACTATTGCTACATAAAGAAGGGACATGTATGAGTTGTCTGTTTACTGAGTGTGATACTGGTTCTTGTATGTTCTTAACTTGTTTTATGTTCTGGTCTTATTTTACTGTTTTAAATGATATACTGTATTACTCATGTTTTACATGTCTTCAGATTATGTATTATTATGTATTCTTGTATTATTATACTTGTAATGTAATAATAAGTAACTTTCTAAAAATAGCAGATTTCCAAAAATAGAAAATTTCCAAAAATAGTAAGTTTCCATAATTAGAAATAAGTTGGATTAATAAGTCTAAAAGTATAAGCTAGTGCTTATTGGTTATAAGCTATAAGCTATAATCCATGGAATTAATAATAGTAAAGTTTATTAAATGAATACTATAGGTTACAATGATTATTAATTATTAATAAAATGCATGGTTTAATAATTAATAACATGTCATGATAATTTTAATAAAACTTTACCTTATGATAATAATTAAAACAAAGTAAGTTTTTTTTAACTTAGTTAAGCCTTGATAAAATACTTAGGTTAATTTCATGATTTATTTATCTAAATAAATATAACCTACGCTAATCAATTAATTATTACATGTGCTAATTAACTGAATTAATCGAAATGAGTTTTTAATAACTAGCATGTGTACCTGAGCCCCAAAACCCGAGCCTACCAAGAGACCCGTCTCGGTCGCACTTAACAAATCAACCAAATACTAAAACTAAAATCAACAGAAAGTTTAGCGACAGAAAATTCTGTCGCTGAGCCGTCGCTAACTTTACCCAGGTCCGTCACTAAACTGTCTATTGGAAATCTGCGACAAAAATTATGTCGTAGAATCTGTCGCTCGTACTGAAAACAAACAGCCCCTATGTTGTGCTCCAAGTTCCCACCGAGACCCTTGTGGTCTCAGTTTCCCACTGGTCGCCCAGCAGTCCCCACCGTGGGGCTGTTGGTGCTTGCGGCTGCCAAGGAAAACACACCACCGCCCCTTAAAGGGTTGCGACTGGTGGAACCAAAAAGACACCGAGAGTCATAGACTATCGGTTGGTGTGCACAATCGAGACAAATCAAAACCAAACCCGAGACTTTCATGTTTTTATCTTTTACCCATCATGTGATCATAGTTTAATTCGAATGCTTCATAATTAAATAAATAAGATAAAAGATTAAAGATCAAAAGATTACCGATGCGTAACGATTCAGGTAAAAGACACGAACCCAAACCCATACTTGAATCAATGATCAAAATCCATTTTGTTCTCCCTTTTTGTGTTCTACAACCGGCGGCCACAAAGCCATGGTGGTTAGGGTTTATGATTTTTTTGTGAAAACTCATGGAATGAATTTCATGGACATATTTTGTAACTAGTAAATGTTCATGGGTCGGGCTTAACCCATCTTCCTTGTTTCTTTGTTTTACACGTAGCCCAACACACACACTACTAATTTTCGATTTCCATGAATTAAATTATTCTTGTGTAGGCTCGTGATTTAATGTCGTGTTTTATTTCTTGTCATGTTATAAATATTATACGTAATATTTATCGTGTATTAATAATATACGTAATGTTCGTAATTAATATTCGTGACACGTGTCGTACATTATTAAATGTACCGTTTTAATTTAAATCGTGATTTCGTGCATTTAATATTCTTGGTATTTTTTTAAAGCAGTTTTTACAACTCTTCCCCTCTAAAAGAATAATTCGTCCTCGAATTAGAGTCGTGACAGTGTTGCGGGTTTTACAATTCTTCCCCTCTAAAGGATTATTCGTCCTCGAATTAAAGGTAAGATAAACTGATGGAGTTACAAAAGCTGAAAGGACACAATAGCTGAAAGGACAAGTGAGCTGGAAGGACATGTGTGTGACATGTCTTTAAGAAATATAGAACGTGACATGGCTAGAAAGGGGATGGAACATGACGTGGCGGAAAGAACGTATCTTGGAACGGTCCCTCTAATAGATAGAATATGAAATCCGGATGGACTCCTCCGTTCTAAGTGGCCTCCTACTTGGAACGGTCCCTCTAAAAGATATATAGACGGACAAAAATCTTGGTCGTTATGACCCTGACTTGACTGTACATGACAAATTTCGTTCATCAACATAAGATAGTTCTTCATCCATCTGATCGAGTGGATGAGAATTAACGTGCAAGGGTGAATGAAACGCTATGATGTAAAATATATTCTAGAAGAACTGACGTTGATAGCATTTTAGCAATGATGCGCGAGACATACTGAAACGTAGTACGTGAACAATTGTGAACGTAATACGTGGAGACATGGTGAGTGTAATATAAGAACATATGATGGATGATGATATGTGCAACTTATCGTGAACGTGATACGAGGAATGTGGAATGAACATGACATGTGAAGCATATCGTGAACATGAGATAACTGAGGAGGTAACGCCACTGATACGAGGTGATGGAAAGTTTATTAGACTTGAGTCTGGTCTCCAAAGCTTCTGCAAAACTTTCCAGAACAAAAAAAATAAAACGTAAATCGTAAGCCAAGATACGATCATGAACGTGACTGTGAAAGCAAGTCTTAATATTTGAACAAGAACGTGAACGTAAATAAGGAACTCGAATGTGAACCTTTGTCTGGTTCAATAGCTGAGGGAGTACCAAGTGATCGGACGATCCTTGACTGTAAAATGTCTGATTATCCGCTAACTGTGAAATCCTTGCGGATGAAAGGATTTTGCAGACTTGGTCAAACTGTTGATAACACCCAGATAGCAATAATGCTTCTTCTGAGTCTGCGGTAGCCTGGTATCAAAATCCATGGAGATCTTGTCCCTTCTCCGTTAAAATTTCAAACGGTGGAAAAGCTTCTAGTATGTTGGTGTTTTATCTTAGCCTGCTGGTATGTCAGGTACGTAGATATGAACGTAATTATATCCTGATTCCTAGAAATGGAATACATAGAAGTTCGGAAAACTATGAGTCACTGAGATTATACTTCTCTTAGCGTAGGATTCTCTGGTGTAGGTCCACGAAATCCTTGGATTGTCTATGTGTTTGAATGATTAAGAAATAGAGATATAGATGAAGATCTTAGAGAGAGAATCTAGAGAGAGAAAGGAGAAAACGAGAGAAAGTAATATTAGATTGAATGTGAAATGAGAACCAACCCCTCCTAACATGCTAGGACGGGGTATATATAGCCCACCCTACATGTGGGGTTTGTGGGTTATATTATTACATTACTAGATCACGAGCACATACTAGATGTATCCCGTTGGAGTTACCGATCCTTCCTAAATACGTAAAAACGTATTTCTAACAATCTCCCCCTAAGGGAGGTCACTCCAAGTTACAAAGTCCTAAATAGTCTATAGCTCGTGATCTATGCTAACAATGATGTGATCGAGACTTTCTTTGGAAAAACGTATTTCCAACAATCTCCCCCTAAGGAAGGTCACATCATTTTACAAAATCTTAAACCTAGCATACTATGCTTGAGTCTTCGATCTTGTTCTTGTGAATATGCAGATGCGATCTTTGACTTTAGTCTTGAGCATGTTTCCTTGCCTTGACCTTGTGCATTCATCACTTGTGATATTCGCCTCCTCGTGACTTCATGTTCCACATACTTATACCTTTATAAATTCTTGAAAGCTTCAGACTTTGATACAACGGAAGACTTGACTTTTAGGATTTCTTGAATTTGTTGAAGTATTAAGTGCAGAAAGTATAAGTATGCGGTGATGACTTCTTCTCGGACACCGCAATGCCACCGTCTTGCTACACAGCATAAGACAATTAGCAACAAAACATAGACACAGATGAAATGGCTTTGAACATTTCAACCTAATTAGGTAGCATTTTACCTCCGGTCGGTGAAGACCGTTGGACGATATTAAATATCGTACTTGTGGCAGGTAGTTTCAATTAAGAACCTCCTTTACAAGATTTCGCGGGTAAACCCGTTCTCTTCACTCCACCGTCCAAAGATGACTGTGAACATAAAGAGTGAATCATTTGGATAGAATTATCCGCATGATTGAATCCGTCAAGTCATGTTCCTGAAACAAGTGAAATTCAGTTAAAAACCGCACCATCGTTGCTTTCCAGTTGTCACGAGCTTGATTCATATATAATCTTTCTAATTACCTACCAAGTGTTGTTTGATGTTAACACTAGAAGGATTTCCATTCGTCACTATAAATACAAAAAAGTATTACTCTGAATGTTCTGGCAAGATCACTAAGATATTGTGTGGAGGCCTGAAACGTGTTTAAATTCAGCTAAGACTTAAACCACTGTTGCTTTCTAGTTATCACAAGTTTGATTCATAAAGAATCACACAAGTCACCTACCATGAGCTTTATAATGTTCGATCAAGAAGGATTTCCATCTTCATTGTAAATACTTTCGTATCACCTAGATGTTCAGGCAAGATCATGAAGATTTTACGAAGGACTCTTAATAACTTTTTTACTTTTCATAGTGTGTGAAGAAGCAAGTAAATATGGAAATGTGTCCTAATGAGATTATTGATGATCTCAAATGGCTCTAGACTCGATCGTGCATTTTGGATTTTTAGTGATCGGAGGCTGGAGAAGAGTGCCACAATTTTAATACCAATATATTCAGAGTGAATAAATCGATAGATAATGCGTTGTCTCCGTGTGATTAAAACATATATCTTTTGAGAGATATATGAGTTAGCTGGGATGGGTTGTGCATTGCATCACTAGGTCCATGACTTCTATCTTCAATAACATATGAGTTGACCTGGTTTCTGCCTAAGGTTGTAAGGAGGACTGTTTTCTTTTCACCCTTTATCTTTACAATTCTTTTTCATTCTTCAACCCCTCAATGCTTACCAATACGTCATAACTAGCACCTTGTTGTGATTGTTCCAGTGCTAACTTAAGTACTTGGTCGGCATTAAGCTACATTCACAATCTTTCTCCATCTTTCCTAAGGACTACAATTTCTAGCTATGGAACGTCTTTGGGAAGATTCCTCCGGTTCTTGAAGAATCATTGGACTTTAACCTATCCTACCATCCTTATGTCACCACAATCGTCACCGTTGTGAATTAAGATGTCGTGGGTAAGTATACGTCACCATGAAATCCACTTGGAAGTACAAATCCGTTTTGCTCCCCCTTAACATATGCCACGATATTCGAAAACATTTCGCATATGTAGGAATGAGCCAGTGATACAAGCGTTTTGCTATGGTTCAGAGTTTGATCTCGGTATCTCCTCGAATTGATTCACAGCTCAAAGTGGAATGATTTGTTCTTGGTGACAAATAGGGGGTTTGGTTTTCTATTCTACTAAAAAGGTGAAAGCACGAAGTGACTAAAAGGTAAACTAAAGGCAGTTAATCAATACTAAGTAAACCTTGAATTAAAATCTAAATAAAACAGTAGCTAGAAAATACCCTTAAAAATGCTCTATTCGGAATAATGATGATGCGGAATATTCGCTGTCCGGAATAAACTTGCCATGCGGAATAATTGCTTCTATGCGGAATAAAATGGGTTACTCGGAATATCTTGGCTATGCGGAATGAAATGCTCTACTCGGAATAACTGAGGCTATGCGGACTAATAAACACTATGCGGAATAAAGGCCCTATTCGGAATATATGACTACTCGGAATAAAACAATGCTATGCGGAATAAACAACTACTCGGAACATCAAATGATCCTATTCGGAATAAATTGGTTATGCTGAATATTAGAACTATGCGGAATAATAAAGACCATTCGGAATAATAGACACTATCCGGAATATACAAATATTCCGAATAAGTGACCAAGCAAGATGACCATCCGGAATACACAGATATTCCGAATAGAGGAAAAAGTGTCAGTCCTATCCGGAATATACAAATATTCCGAATAGAAGAAAAAGTAAGCAGTCCAATACGGAATAAATGGGTACCAAGAACAGTAAACAGCAAGAACAGGGGAACACGGTTTAATCCAAAAATCGACCAAGTTTTTAACCAAATCTTGAACCAAACTAATCACAAATCATCTACTAGTCATAAACAACAAATCCCAATCATAAAAACACAAAATCAACAACTTTTAGAAGATCAAATCAATCAAATAAGAATTTTAGAACTTTGAATAAAAAGATGAAGATGAACAAGATGAATGAAAAGATTAAATAAAAACTTGTATTGATGATCAAGATTCAATAAACAAAATGGAAGGATTAAGCTTACAAGATTCAAGAAGAAATCAAAGAAAATGAAAACCACTACTTAAGGGAGATGGTTCTTCCTACGAACTAGGAAAAGTGTAACAGAATGAAAAATTGAAAACTAGGTGCCAAATTTTGTGAGGGTGATTTCCTTTTATAGGCTAAGTGGTTGGTTGGTGAGTGGGCTTTCTTCCTTTCTTCTTGTCTTCTCGTCTTTTCAGAAAAGTTGACGTTTTCGATTCTGATTCGGGATTTGTCGACGATTAAATTCAACTCGTCTTTTAATTTCTTCGTTCAATAGACTTGAGTTTCTTCGACATATTTAAATCTTCCATCTTTGGTCCTTTTCTTCGATAAATCTTCAAATAGGCGCATTGACTTCCAATCTTTTGCATCTCTTGGACAATAGACTTCGTCTTGAGTCTTTTTCCTCGATAAAACCCGTGCAATCCCATGTTTTCTTCAATATTCATCCGGTTGACTCTGAAAACACAATAAACACAAAAACCACACATAATTCCAAACAAATGATATTAAACATGCGTTTTGGTCTTGTTTTAGTAAGAAATAAATGGTAAAAGGATGGGTGTTTTCACACCTATCAAATCCCCTACACTTAACCATTGCCATGCCCTCATGCAATGCTTAGTGATAAAGCAATTTTACACTTTTCTCATAATCAATCAACCTTGGCCTTATTAAAATACTACTAAACAAAAATTTAAGTACTAAGAGAAATTAAAACCTTAAAGCAAGGACTTACATTAGGGCTTTGGTGCTGCGAAGATTTATCATCCTCAAGTTTCACGTTCCCCAAACTAAGCTTAAAAACGAGATCATTGTTATTATAAGTTAGCATATCAAACACTTACACACATGGCTTAATTAAATGCTTAAACTCCCTTATTCCTAGGTGTATCTCTTATATTTTATTTTTATCTTAGAATGATCATGAAGATGCATTTTTGGACTTATTTCGATAGTTTATTAAGGCTGAAAGCAAAGTAGGACGATTTGATTAATAGTTAGCTAAAGGACAAAATCTCTTAAAACTGCTTCTCGGGATATCAAACAGTTCATATCTTGGCATAACTCGGTTCACGATTTGAGACCTTTCTCGGGCCGATATTTGGCATGTACTTCATACTTCATATATTCGAGAGATGTTCTTGAGATAATGGTCTTCTCTTCGTTAATAGAGTTTCTTCACTTGGAGACTTTTGAGGGGTACTCCAACTTTGTTGACCATGACTTCATGATTATTTCTTCAATCTCTACATGGGATTTTGAGATACAACGATCCGCCTCCTTTTCGGACTTGGATCTATTTATCCTCATACCTTGTTAGGGTCGTTTCGGATAGACTTCTCCATGATCTTTATGGGAGTTGATTGCTTTTCGTCGTGAGTCTTGATCCTTCATATCGATTTCGAGAATAATGCTTTTCACATCACCTTGTATCTTTAGCAATAAGATTGAATCCTCATGCCTTGTTAGGGCCTTTTCGGACTCGCCAATCTTCGCGCCCCGCTTCATAAGTTATGCCTTGGCTATGAACTCTTATCATTACCGAGCAACTTTTAAACGATCTTGGGCTAGAAGCTAAGTAACTTTTCAAATCGTACGACCTTACTTATTGCAGATAAATTATTAGCAAGTGATGGGAGAATAGGCAAATAATTACACCAAGTGAGCTTGTGCAAGAATACCGACTTATAATTGACTCTATCATTTCTCGTCCTCCACAATTTAAAATCTCAAGTAATGAGACTCGTGGATGCTTAGCCTAATAAATCAATTAAGGTCTACATGGTTAAGGATACTAGCTAGAATAACTTGGATAAGTCTATTCGGGTTGAGTCAAAATAATCGCAACGGGCCTAATATGTCAAAGATTTCAAAACTAGCTACACCACTTATTAATATTTTTGACTTTATTGCGGGATATATACATATGAAAGCAACGATACTTATTAATATTTTTGACTTTATTGCGGGATATATACATATGAAAGCAACGATAAAAATTTAAAATTACGATTAAATGGCCAAAGTTAATTAAAAATTTGAAAAATGTTGAAAAAGATGATTTTCCGGTTAAATGAAGGCATTTTCATGGAAAAGTCCACTTAAAACTTCGATAGAAGTCCCCCTACACTTAATATAAACATTGTCCTCAATGTTTAAGCATGTGGGAAAAGTCTCCCCTACACTTATGACATTGTGCACGTTGGTTAAATCAAGCTAAGGAAGAGACGACTAAAGTGATCAATTTCAAATGTGAGTATGAAGAAAATTGAATCACGATAGTTGAGAGATAGAACCGGATTTCGGATAACACGGGAGCACGGTTCTTCAAAGGTTCAAAAAGTGCATTCATCCCTGTAAGCACATCACCATACAAACACAAAGAACCTAAAGAGGCCCCCTACTCTTAGGAGGTTAAAACAGAAAAGGATAGATACTCGGGTTTGCCTCCCGAGGAGCGCTTGTTTTTTATAACCGAGTCACGAGCCTGACTCGACCCAAAATTAGTTCATGGGGAACGTGGTGAGGGATGGAATCATCTCCTGAGAGATGTCCTCACCAAATTACAACTTCACTCGTTGGCCATTCACCTTAAAATTAGGTCCATTAGGTTGAGCGAGCTCGAGAGTACCATATGGAAAAATTTGGGCAATGGTGAATGGGCCGGACCAACGAGATTTCAGCTTGCCCGAAAAAATTTTCAACCGAGAGTTAAAGAGTAAAACTTTGTCTCCAACTTGGAACTCTCGGTTTTTAATCTTGGAGTCGTGAATGAGCTTAGTCTTTTCCTTATAGATCAAAGAATTTTCATAAGCCTCATTACGGATTTCATTCAGCTCATTGAGTTGGATCTTGCGTAGGTCACCGGCTTTGTTGATATCAAAATTAGCCCACTTCAAGGCCCAGTAAGCCTTGTGCTCCAACTCAATGGGGAGGTGGCACGCTTTCCCGTACACAAAGCATCATCAAGTTTATCAGCCCATGAGGCACGATGCTCTCCCACGGTTCTTTCAAGAATTCGCTTTAATCCTCGGTTAGAGATTTCAGCCTGGCCATTAGTTTGTGGGTGTTAGGCGGTGGAAAGACGATGATTTACACCATACTTAGCCATGACTCTTGCAAATTGGTCATTGCAAAAATGAGTCCCGCGATCACTAATAATGGCACGAGGCACACTGAATCTAGCGAACAGCGATTTCAAAAAGTTACAAACCACCCTTGCGTCATTAGTAGGTAAAGATTTGGCTTCAACCCATTTGGAGACGTAGTCAACGGCTACAAGGATGTATTTGTTTCCTTTAGAGGAAGGGAATGGCCCCATAAAGTCGATACCCCAAACGTAAAAGATTTCACATTCTTGAATGAAATTCTGAGGCATCTCGTCTTTATGTGTGATCTTGCCCTGTTTTTGGCAAGCATCACAACGTTTAACCATCTCGTGAGCATCACGATAAATGGTGGGCCAATAAAATCCCGAATCAAACACTTTTTTGGCGGTGTAGTTGGGACCAAAGTGACCACCGGTGGGTCCTTTGTGGCAAGTGTCAAGGATTTCTAAAGCTGCCGGTCCATCAACACATCGGCGAATAATCAAGTCGGCACATTGTTTGAAAAGATACGGGTCATCCCAAAAGTAAGTCTTAATGTCTTTGAAGAACTTCTTCTTTTGCTGGGATGTTAACCCGTCAACGATAATTCCACCCGCCAAGTAGTTTGCAATGTCCGCAAACCACGGGGTTTCATCAGAAGTCGAGTTGATAGACATTAAGGTCTCCAGGGGAAAAGAGTCATTGATCTATTTGTTCGGATGTTCCCCTTGGTAAGGATCCTCAAGTCTACTGAGATGATCCACGACTAGGTTTTCAGCTCCTTTTTTATCGCGAATTTCGATTTTAAATTCTTGAAGTAGCAAAACCCAGCGAAGAAGTCTTGGTTTGGAATCTTTTTTAGTTAACAAGTACTTCAACGCGGAATGATCGGTGTAAACGATTGTGGTAGAAAGGACAAGATAGGGGCGAAACTTTTCAAAGGCATAGACAACAGCTAAAATCTCTTTTTCGGTTGTCGTGTAATGCAATTGAGCCCCCGTCATTGTCTTGCTAGCGTAATGGATCGGTTGGAAGTGTTTGTTCACTCTTTGGCCCAAAACCGCTCCAATAGCATAGTCGCTAGCATCGCACATCAACTCAAAGGGAAGCTCCCAATTAGGGGTAACCAAGACGGGTGCCTTAGTTAGCTTATCCTTAAGCAAGTTGAAGGCTTCAATACACTCTTTAGAAAAGATAAAAGGAGTATCTTTTTCTAAGAGGTGGGTCATCGGGCGAGCGATTTTAGAAAAATCTTTGATAAAGCGACGGTAGAAGCCCGCATGACCCAGGAAACTTCTCACACCCTTCACGGTTGAAGGTGGAGGCAACTTAGAAATAACATCGACTTTAGCACGGTCTACTTCGGACCGGCTTTGGAGATCTTGTGTCCTAGAACGATGCCCTCTTTTACCATGAAATGGCATTTTTCCCAATTAAGAACAAGGCGAGTGTCTTCACACCGCTTAAGCATACGTTCTAAATTGGCAAGGCAAGCAGAGAATGAATCGCCATAAACCGAGAAATCATCCATGAATACTTCCATAGTGTCTTCCACCATGTCATGGAAGATAGCCATCATACACCTTTGGAACGTCCCAGGAGCATTACATAAACCAAAAGGCATGCGTTTGTAAGCAAATGTTCCGTAGGGACAAGTGAATGTGGTCTTTTCTTGGTCTTTGGGATCGATGGGAATTTGAAAATACCCGGAGAAACCGTCTAAAAAGCAGTAATAGTCATTACCAGCTAGACGCTCGAGCATTTGATCCATGAAAGGAAGAGGAAAGTGATCTTTTCTCGTGGCATCATTGAGCTTGCGATAGTCAATACAAACTCTCCACCCAGTAACGAGACGAGTGGGAATCAACTCGTTGTGTTCATTGGGAACAACGGGTATTTCGCCCTTCTTGGGCACACAATGGACGGGACTTACCCACGGCGAATCCGAAATAGGGTAAATCAAGCCGGCATCTAGAAGTTTGATAACCTCTTGTTTGATGACGTCATGAATACGAGGATTAACCCTTCTTTGGCTCTGGATCGCGGGTTTAAAGTCATCTTCCATGAGAATCTTGTGAGTACAAAAGTTCGGATCAATTCCGCGGATATCGGAAATTTTCCAAGCAATTGCCTTCTTATGATCTTTAAGCACGGCGATGAGGCGAGATTTTCCGTCTTCTTTCAAGTGCTTCGCGATGATGACGGGCGACTTCTTCTCTTCTTCAAGGAACACATACTCGAGATGGGGCGGCAACTCCTTAAGTTCTAAATCCGGAGGATTTTCGATGGGAGGCGTTTTCAAAGTCGGAGCATCGATAGCAATAACCGTGGGAGATGGTGGAGAAAGATTGTCTTCTTTAAGAAGGTTCTCAATGAGGCGAAGATCTTCATCCCAATCGGTGGAAGAATCGTCATTAGCTAAGTACACATCTCCCATGGTAGCTTCCAAATCGTTCCAAAGAAAATCACTTTCTCCAAATAGAGATAGTGATGAATCAATCGAGGAAACAGTCTCAACATTGGGAAGAGAGGTAGGAATACTTTTACAAGCATCTTTGAAGTGTTCTTCACAAGCCTTATCAAGAACATCAATACAATTAACACTCTCGTATGAATAAGGCTGTTTAGAAAGCTTTCCCATGTTGAAGACGATTTTGTCGTCACCCACTCTCATGATAAGCTCACCGGCTTCAACATCGATGAGAGTGCGACCGGTCCTCAAGAATGGACGACCCACGATCAATGGCACACGAGGGTCCATGTCGTAGTCAACGACAACGAAATCGGCAGGAAAAGTGAATTTGTCGACTCCTACGAAGACGTCTTCGGCTATCCCCACTGGATAAGCAACCGTACGGTTAGCTAATTCCAAAGTCATTTTGGTGGGGACTAGCTTAGGGAGAGATAATTGCTTCCACACACTTAAAGGCATTAAGTTAATACTGGCACCTAGATCGGCTAGGGCCATGCAATTCTCTACTCCCGGGAAGTTACAAGAGATTAAGAAGCGACCCGGATCACCAAGCTTGGTTGGCAATTTCCTTAAGAGCACTGTAGAGCAATTCTCATTAAGTTGGGTGTTAGCAATATCAAGAAGCTTCTCCTTGTCGCTAAGAAGATCTTTGAACATTTTCGCGTATTTAGGCATGTGAGCGAGAGCCTCAGCGAAGGAGATGTTGAAATTCAATTGTTTAAACATTTTGAGAAAGTTCGAAACTTGAATATCATCCTTTCTTTTGAGCTTCTCTTTCCTCAACCTAGATGGATAAGGTATGTCGAAAGAAGAGGAAGTCTTTGGAATCGAAGGATCACTCACATCCTTGGGTGGAGGAGGGGTAGAAGTAAGAGGTGGAGAAATTGGGGAAGTAGAAGGATGAGGAATAGGAGCAGGTGACTCGTTTTCCATAGTCACAATCACCGGTGGAGGTATAGGAAGCTCGGGTTCCTTGGTACCTTTGCCACTGCGAGTGGTGATTGCTTTCATCTCCCCTCTTGGATTCGCAACGGTATTACTCGGAAGAGTACCCAAAGAAGAGGATTGATTACCTTGGAAGAAACCAGCCATCATGTTCTTTAAGTCATTCGTTTGACTTGCCAACGTGTTTCTCATATCAGCTCTCAGATCGTTTCCTTGTTTCACCATGTTTGCTTTCAAGTTGAGCACTTCCCGCTGAAGATTTTCCACGATCACATCATTGGTCCTCATGTAGGTTTCGACATATTGGTGCAATGCGGTGGGTTGGTTGGGAGGAGGAGCATGGTATGCGGGTGGTTGATAAGCAGGTTGTTGGTAAACTTGGTTGTTTCTTTGAGGTGGATATGGTTGTTTGTGAGGTGGTATGTATGGTGCACGAGGTTGTTGTTGTTGTTGAGGAGGGCGATTAAGGTTTTGTTGTTGGTTTGGGTTGGTAGGAGGAAAACCGGGTGGTGAGAGATAGTTGTTTGAGCGGTAGCTAAGCAAGTTGCGGTCACCTTGAGGACGAGCTTGATAAGCGGCCGGAGGATAGGTACCGTATGCTGCATTCACATTCTTAGAAGGGTAGTCTTGGGTGGCGGTACAAGTGGTGTAAGAGTGAGGACCCCCGCATATTTCACATGGTTGGCTTACAGCATTGACGTGAGCGTTTTTAGCATTGATGCTGTTGGTGTTGCTAGCGGTTTGGGTAGCAAGCAATTCAAGAAGCGCAGTGATTTTGTCAATTCGCTTGTCGCTGTCACTAGTACTAGCACTAGCGACATTGGTCCGAACACTATTGGTTTGCACACGAGACTTATTCTCAATGATATCCCAAGCAGCATTGGAAGTCTTAACCAAAATATTACCCCCCGAGGCACTGTTTAGTGAATCTTGGTCATTCATGCTTAAACCATTATAAAAAGTGTTAATTTGGTGCACTTTGGTAAAACCATGTTGTGGGCATTTTCTTAAAAGATCTTTGAAACGATCCCAAGATTCACTAAAAGACTCATCGTACTTTTGTTCAAAATTGATAATTTCATTCCGCAAAGCGGTAGTACGAGAGGGTGGGAAAAAGTAGTTGATAAATTTGGTCTCCAAATCCGTCCACGTCAGAATACTTTGTGGCGGTTCCTTTGCAAGCCAATGTCGGGCTTGTCCCTCTAAAGAAAAGGGAAAAAGTTGTAAACGGATTACCTCTTGTGGAACACCATTGAATTTGACCGTATTCGTGAGTTGTAAGAATCTCTTGATGTGGTCATGTGGATCATCAATGGTACGCCCCAAGAATGGTTAAGTAAAGACCATCTGGATAAAGCCGGATTTGAGCTCAAAGTTGTTAGCTGCAATCGCGGGTATGACAATTGGATCATTGTTGCCGTCTACATGTGCTTGCAGAAGTTCAATCATCGGGCGATTGTCTGGTAGAGGCTCATTGTTGAGAGGTGTATTGTTATTGTTGTTGTTATTATTGTTGTTGAGAGGTGGATTATTGTTGTTGTTTTGTACACCGGCCATGTCTAAGTCTTCGAGAGGCTCGGGCTCTTGATAAGACGTTGATCGTGTACGCATGCACCTGCAAAAGAACTAACAAAGCAAAAACAAAGCAGAAATATTTTTGTTTTTTATGGTTTTTTATTTTTCTTTAGGGTTTTTGAAAGTTTTTAGGAAAAAGTAACGTTCACGGTGAACGGATCCCAAAATCCAAGTTCTCACAAAAAACTGGTAATCTTACCGAGAAGAGCCGGCAGCGGCGCCATT
Source organism: Glebionis coronaria (assembly GCA_025667525.1). Classification (NCBI taxonomy): domain Eukaryota; kingdom Viridiplantae; phylum Streptophyta; class Magnoliopsida; order Asterales; family Asteraceae; genus Glebionis; species Glebionis coronaria. The sequence goes on along the minus strand of CM046880.1, from coordinate 208,828,587 downwards.
TGATACAAGCGTTTTGCTATGGTTTAGAGTTTGATCTCGGTATCTCCTCAAATTGATTCACAGCTCAAAGTGGAATGATTTGTTCTTAGTGACAAATAGGGGGTTTGGTTTTCTATTCTACTAAAAAGGTGAAAGCACGAAGTGACTAAAAGGTAAACTAAAGGCAGTTAATCAATACTAAGTAAACCTTGAATTAAAATCTAAATAAAACAGTAGCTAGAAAATACCCTTAAAAATGCTCTATTCGGAATAATGATGATGCGGAATATTCGCTGTCCGGAATAAACTTGCCATGCGGAATAATTGCTTCTATGCAGAATAAAATGGGTTACTCGGAATATCTTGGCTATGCGGAATGAAATGCTCTACTCGGAACAACTGAGGCTATGCGGACTAATAAACACTATGCAGAATAAAGGCCCTATTCGGAATATATGACTACTCGGAATAAAACAATGCTATGCGGAATAAACAACTACTCGGAGTATCAAATGATCCTATTCGGAATAAATTGGTTATGCTGAATATTAGAACTATGCGGAATATTAAAGACCATTCGGAATAATAGACACTATCCGGAATATACAAATATTCCGAATAAGTGACCAAGCAAGATGACCATCCGGAATACACAGATATTCCGAATAGAGGAAAAAGTGGCAGTCCTATCCGGAATATACAAATATTCCGAATAGAAGAAAAAGTAAGCAGTCCAATACGGAATAAATGGGTACCAGGAACAGTAAACAGCAAGAACAGGGGAACACGGTTTAATCCAAAAATCGACCAAGTTTTTAACCAAATCTTGAACCAAACTAATCACAAATCATCTACTAGTCATAAACAACAAATCCCAATCATAAAAACACAAAATCAACAACTTTTAGAAGATCAAATCAATCAAATAAGAATTTTAGAACTTTGAATAAAAAGATGAAGATGACCAAGATGAATGAAAAGATTAAATAAAAACTTGTATTGATGATTAAGATTCAATAAACAAAATGGAAGGATTAAGCTTACAAGATTCAAGAAGAAATCAAAGAAAATGAAAACCACTACTTAAGGGAGATGGTTCTTCCTACGAACTAGGAAAAGTGTAACAGAATGAAAAACTAAAAACTAGGTGCCAAATTTTGTGAGGGTGATTTCCTTTTATAGGCTAAGTGGTTGGTTGGTGAGTGGGCTTTCTCCCTTTCTTCTTGTCTTCTCGTCTTTTCAGAAAAGTTGACGTTTTCGATTCTGATTCGGGATTTGTCAATGATTAAATTCAACTCGTCTTTTAATTTCTTCGTTCAATAGACTTGAGTTTCTTCGAAATATGTAAATCTTCCATCTTTGGTCCTTTTCTTCGATAAATCTTCAAATTGGCCCATTGACTTCCAATCTTTTGCATCTCTTGGACAATAGACTTCGTCTTGAGTCTTTTTCCTCGATAAAACCCGTGCAATCCCATGTTTTCTTCAATATTCATCCGGTTGACTCTGAAAACACAATAAACACAAAAACCACGCATAATTCCAAAAAAAATGATATTAAACACGCGTTTTAGTCTTGTTTTAGTAAGAAATAAGTGGTAAAAGGATGGGTGTTTACACACCTATCAGCCAGCACATTAAGTCAATCCATTAAATTAATTGATCTCAATATTAAATCACATTTTCTCCCCTATATTAAAAATATTAACCCAATCGATGTTTGATGTAGTGTTTTTGCTACCCTTTTAGGAAAAGGATGACAAAATAGTGGTAAGCGTTAAGTGTCGGTTTAGGAAAACCGAGCACTAATGACCCTTATGAAGTTCAAGTTCGTTTCCCAAGGAGGCAAGTGCGTTGTGTAATGAATTGATTTTGATTTGAGATTATATTGAGAAAAAGAAAAAAATAGAAATGGGGTGAGAAGAGAATGACGGTTACGAAGACGGATTTAAGCTAAGACGAAAAAGGCGTTCACGTAAAACCGTAAAAAGCTATAAATTAAAAATTTTAAACCTAAAAATTAATTAAAAGCTAAAACTAAGTCTAGAATAATATAAATAAGAATAAAAATCCAATAAAAGTATTTTAAAACCTTTTATTAATTAAATATTCAATTTTAAATGCTAATTAAAGCCCTAAAATTAAATATAATTAATCAAAATGTCCAAAATATTATTTTATTGAACAAATAACTTACTTATGTTATTTAAAGACTAAAAAGTTATTTTCCTAAATTTTCAAAACTATTTTTCTAGTTTTAAATCACTAAAAACTATTTTTAAACAAAAATAATTATAAAAAATAATAAAATAATGCTAAAAATAATTTGACACTTTTTAAAAATCTTAATTTACTCTAAGGAACAGTAGAAAAATGAAAAAGTTTGAAAAATATAAAATTTTTCACTAAAAGACAAAAACAGTTTAATATTAACCTTAATTAAACTAATTTAATTCTAAAAAATAAATAAAAAGTGAACAGTAAAAACTTTTTATACTAAAAATCTTAAATTATTTTTCTAAGTCTAATAAATTTTTGAAACTAAAAAATAACAATTTTTGTCACTAAAAGTCAAAAATCAGAAATTAAAAAGTATTTAAAAATAGCAATTTAATCTAAAAAATAGCAAATGAACAGTAATAAAATTTTTAATTAAACAGAAAAATCCCAAATTAAATAAGAAAAATAATGAAACAAATTTGAAACCCTAATTCCTAATTAAGTGCACTAAAGACAAAAATTACAACTTTCTGATAGTGACACCTTGCCACTTTTGTCTGCTAGTCAAGCAGTACTAACCAGTACACTAGCGGGGGTAAGTTTTTTCCCACTGCTAGTGTAAAAATATGGTCTGGTGGATTTTTGAGCTTAGGAAAGCTATTGCTTGGATTTCTTTGGACAATGGGGCACTCCCACAACCAGTTGGGTTGTGGGAAGTCAATAGCAACACAAAAAACACAAGTCTCTTTCACAAAATTCACACAAAAGGGCCAAGAAAGTTACTGATTAAGCTCTTATGGGTATGTGAACAGTTTGCTGATGCAAATAGCAAATTGGTGAGATTCAATTGCTTAAAACTCGCACACAAGTCTACCAACTAGCATACAATCAATTACAAACCCCACTTGGACCTAATATCTAACAATTAACAAGCTTGAAGGTCAAAATCACACAAAAACAAGGCAGAAAGGGGAGTGACTGTTTTTATGCTACTATAACCAATTTTTTAACATGCAAATGAGTTCTAAACTCTATCAAACTGAAAACCAAACTATCATGCAACCTATTACAACCTAAAGAGTGATTTAAACAGGTTTTAAGCCAAGATTCATATCATTTACCCTAGTTTAAACCCTAATCCAAACACCCTTTTAAATCTGAAAATCAAGATTTATCACAATAACACTTAACCAAACTCAACCAAATGAATCCTAAACTATCTAATCATGCAAGAACAACCTTAAACAATATGAGCAAGCATTTAATCTAATACTTGAACAGATTCCATGCAAATATCACCAAATCACATTAAACTAGAAAATAAGGGTTCAAAACTAATTTACCTAGAGGGACCCACATCCAGGCCCCTCAATGGCTGCATAGCCATCTCCAAACAAGCTGGGGCTTGTGCAGAACCTTGTAACAACAGTCAAAGGCCAGGTGGTTTCCTGCTAAGAACAAGGCAGAAACAATATACCAATAATCTGATTTTTTCTCTTTTTAAATCTTTTTCAAATAATTTACTCCAATTCTTTTCTTAACAAACACTTGAACAAACTAGCTTACAACTTGGAACACCAATCTTGGAACAAGATTTTATCAAAAAAAAATCACTTTTTCAGAAACTTTGAAAATAGGACTGAATTTTGAAAAATCTTGAACTAATAAACAAATTATGGAACTCAGCTTCTAGCTAACCTTAATACCAACTTTTACAAATCATAAAAGGAATTACTTTTCATAAAAAAAAATACCAACTTTATATTTAATAAAAAGGGATTACAAAAGAAATTTGCTAGAAACTGGAACAAGAATACTTGTGACATGCCACAAGTATTTATACAATGAAAGGGAAGCTACTAGAATACTGAAACCCTAACAATGAATTTCCTAACATGCCCTTGGACGATTTTTGAATTTTCAGTCAACCTTGGTTCACATGTGAAGGAAAGTGATGGCCAGTTGTCTTGTTTGATCTTGGACCCTTCATTCGGTGTGGAGGACAAGTAAAACCATTTGGGGCGTTGATCATGTCCCCTCATGGGGTTTTGTGGAAAGGGACGTGGAAGGGGAATCTCTTGGGGAGCACATGGGTTGAGTGGGGACAAAAAATGAGAGTGGGTTTGGGTTAAATCACCCTTAATTACTTATCTGGAAGGTTGGGGCAAAAAACCCTTTGTTTTGTGCTCAATCAAACCTGGATATAATTAGGGTTTATGGGGGATGGAAGGGGTGATTTAATCTGTTTTGGGGGTAATTTAATTTAAATTGGGTGTTTAGAGGGAAAGTAGGAACTGATTATATTAATCAGTTATGTTGCTAGTGGGGGATGACGTGGGTGAAGGGTGGAAGGTGATTGGCTGGTTTGTGTGAGTGGGTGACGTGGCAGGATGTGAGTGGAGGGAGGGAGTTTGGTTGTCTGGCAGAATAGGTCCCCAAAGTCTCTTCATCTTTTCACTTTGTAAAAACAGCCACAAAACGTTTTCCCCTTTGTTAATAACTTTGCACAACTTGTCAAATCTGGCACAACATTTTCTCAAACTTTAGACAAGGACCATTCATGCAATTTTGACCATTCTTCAAGGGCTCATAATGTAATTTCTTGACATTTAAGGGACCATAATGCAATTTATGATTTTTGCAAGGGTATAAAATGCCAAGTCTTCAAAAGATGAGGGACCATTGTTGCCATTCTTCAATTCTTCAAGGTCATTTTTGGAAATTCCATTCTTGGGCCCGGTTCATTGTGCGGCTTCGTTTCCCGTGTTCGTTTTTTGATTGATTCTTGTGATCTTTTTGTCATTTCCTCAATACCCGTACCTAAAATACACAAGCAACAAACACAAGCATATATTTGGCAGTTTTAATGATATTTTATGCATTTTAAGCCCGATTTGGACGATGAGACTATGTATAAAAGCAGTCTCATCACTCCCCCATACTAAACCATTGCCGTGCCCTCACGCAATGCTAGAATAAAGTATCATAGCACCTCCAAAATTCATTTTTATTCACTTTATTGAACGATAAACTAGCTACACTACTACTATCACTACTACTTGTGTTTTAGACATAATGTATGATTTTCATCGCAAAATGGGACGTTTAGGTTCATAGAATAAGAACACGTGAATGCTTCGTTAGAAATAATTTCATCGTCCTCGATTTTCACTCCAATTCCATGCCAAGCGTGCAACGAGATCATTGTCATTATAAGTTAGTAATGCTAACACTACTCATATGCCCTAATCACGTACTTATCCTCCCATTATTCCTAAGTTGTATCTCTTATATTTTATTTTGTCTTGAATGTCTCACGAGGATACATTGTTTGACTTATGCGATAATAGAGATTTAGGTCTAAAAATAGAGTCCTAACGGTGTAACTAAGACCATCAAATCAATAACCCCTCCCAATAGACAATGATGTTAAAAAATTAAGTTGACAAGAAGAATCGATAAACACGGTTTTATAACGGTTTTGAACATGAGACTTATTACCAAGACTTTTATATGCCCCCTAACGGAAGGGCCTTATTATCTTTGGTTTACCTCCATCTTTTATTCAACTTCGCCATGAAGCTCTTATTATGACTTCGGTCTTGCCTTGCCTTTTATTATCCGCCTCATCGGTGGTTTTATTAGCCAAAGACGTATATCCTCACGCTAAAGCGAATTTTGGATCTTTAAAGCTTCGAAGATTAAGGCTTGATTCACTTTCAATTTTGCATAGATTTTTCGGCCTTGTGGGGCTTCAAATTGTTTGCTAGATTTAGGTGAGCACTTGAAATCTTATTATTGGGTGAAGCTTTTGATTATTATGGTGCCAATACTTCAAAACCGCGACGCTGGCGATACCTTAATGTCTTCCCAATTTAATTACACGGAAGCTACTAGAAAAGACTAGAAACCCAACAATCCTAACTAAACCGCTAAGTCAATATTTATTAAGCAAAAAAAATATTTTCATGCGAAGGGAGAATAAGAAAACAACGAGAACACATGAGTTTTTGAAAGAATACGAGTACGCTACGTTTAGCATAGTAACTTATAATTAACTCTATCATTTCTCGTCCTCATTTAAGAGACTTAGCCTAATGTGAAGTTAAGGAATAAAAGCTAAGTACTCAACACGCACGGTCGAGTCAAAAATTACTCTTATTCTCGCCATCGGAAAATCTACATTCGTGTCTTCAAACACTTATAAAACATGAGAAAATTTTTAAAATTTGGCCATTTTTAGCCTTATTTTGCAACAAAAACGATAAACAAAAAGATAAACTTTGGAAAGCGTGAAGGTTTGGCAAGGCAAGTATCTATTCACCCCCATACTAAAGTTAAACATTGCCTCAATGTTTCGAGTCTAGGGGTGCAAACACCCCCATACTAGAGACGTAGTCGAATGCCTAATCTAGCATGGAAATGGTGTAACCAATAAATTAATAGCCGTTTATGAAGTGTGCTAAAAACCTAAGGTTAGAACATCAAAGGATATATCATTTGGATATTGAGAAAGTCTTTAAAGCAAACGATCGAGTGCTCCCATACGAGAGGCTCCAATCGTGAAGATCAGGATCTAAAAACCACAATTCACAAACAACCACAGAACAAAGGTAGGAAGGGCACAAATCCCCTCACATTAAACTAATTAGAAAGCAATAATATGTACATGGATAAGCATGGGTCTCCCCCACGAGGCACCTTGTTTTTGATAACCGAGTCAAAAGCTCGACTCGAATCGCCATAAATGTGATCATTTAGGGATTATCTTGGTATGGTCTATTTTTAGTGGGGCTTACATGATAAACAAGGCCCAAAAACAACCGGTATTAAGGACTAAGTCCTTTGATGGTGCAAAATACCGGGATCGAAGATGGCGTTCTCGTTTTCATTGGAAAAACAAATCAACGCCACTTCATCATGTGTCAACATAAACCCAAAGGGTTTCAAGAAAACAGATGAGAAGAAATAGAAGGGTGGGACAATGGGTAAGTCATAAAAACATTGAGCTACTCGAGGTAGACTCGCACCAATCAAATAGAAAGATTTTCCATTTATTGCATCGGTGGAAGACCGAGATTTCCCTTTATAAGCAATTCCGGGATCAAATATCTCGTCCTCGGTGGAGAAAGGGAAGGGAACATAAGGGGTTTCCCCCACACTAGGTCCACACAAAGCATCGTCAAAAGGAGAAGACGAGCTTGTAGCACTCAAAACACGTGGTGATGACGGAGTTAGAATTGTAGAAAAATCTTTTAAATCCAATTTAAAATCTTTCCCTTTTTCATCTTTTAAACTCTCCTTATGAAAACCCGACTTAATGATGTCAAAAATATTTGGTGTTTCTAAAGCAATGTTAGTCACACTAAAAATTCTCACATTTGAAAACCGTTTTGGTAAAGGTGGTGGTAAGTTCTCAAAATGTTTGTTAGCAAAGAAAACTCCCCCATCGGGATCTACATATTCATCATCCGAAGAATCATTCGTGATTGGAATCGTAGGCTTAACACTCTTAACCTCCACCGGCGGAGGGGACGGAACTTCATTTTTATCATTAACTCCTAAAACTCTTTTTGAAATCTTTTTGCAAATGTTTTTGATGGGACTAACATTGTTTAAAGACGTGATGGAATACACATGAGAAAGTGTGGAGTTTTGAGTTGCATTAATGACGAGTTCTTCCTCATTGAAACGAAGAGTGATTTTCCTAGCATGCACATCGATAAGTGCTCTCGAGGTATCCAAAAATAATCGACCTAAAATTAAAGGAACTTTAGGATCGATGGGGATGTCAACAACAATAAAGTCTACGGGATAGTAGAACTTTCCAACTTTCACGAAGACGTCCTCGGCTACTCCACAAGCTAAAATCGTAGAATGATCGGCCATCTCGATTGACATTCTTGAAGGAGTGAGATTGGGAAGATTGAGCGACTTAAAAATATCAAGAGGCATCAAATTAATACTAGCACCAAGATCGGCCAAGGCGTAGCATTCCTCCATATCTTGTATTGCACATGGGATTAAAAACTTGCCGGGATCACCGACTTTGTGAGGTATGCGGCTAAGAAAAACCGATGAACAACTAGACGATTTTTGCAATTTTTCTTTGTTATTCAACATACTTTTGAAGTTCGCGGCAAATCGAGGCATCATGACTAAGGCGTCGGCAAAACTTATATTAAAATGCAAGTCACGAAACATTTTCATAAAAAGTTCAAATTGATAATTATTTCGTTCTTGTGCCTTTTCCTTGTTTCGTCTTGAAGGGTAAGGTAAGGGTGGTGTGGGTTGGGGCATAGGCATCGGCCTTGGAATCTCGGGTTCCACTATTGGTATTGGTTCAACCGTAGGCGTGGTTTGAGCGGTACTTCGTGGGCTTGGAATTTGCTCCTTTTCGACCACCACCTCGGGTTCTTTCTCTTTTTCCTTCTCCATAGAAGTACTTGGACTAGAAATGGGTTCTTTGAAAGTTTTACCACTACGAGTAGTAATGCGAGATTTTACTAGTTTAAAAAGTTCGTTTCTCGGTATCTTCTCGAATTGATTTCCGGTTAATTATGCGAGATTAGTTGTTCTTGGTGGAACAAAAAGGGAATGGTCGTTGTCTAAAACTAATGAAAAAATAAAGACTTGAAACAAATAAAATAAAGACGGTAAAAAGAAATACTGAAAGATAAAAACTTAACAAAAAGTAAATGACGAGAAATTAAAAGGGAAATAAATTAAATGACGCAAACTAAAACTTGACAAAACGTAAATTTAAAAACTTGAAAATAAAATACTTTAAGAATTAAACTAAGAAACGACAAATTAAAATAAAGCTTAAGAAAAATAAGACGAAACAATTAAAATAAAGCTAAGTAAAAATGGCGGGAAAAATAAGTTTAAAAATAAAATTGGACAAAAATGACATAATTTCGCAATTAATAAAAAATTATGAATTAATTTTGCAATTAAAACCCAAGATTTCGCAATTATGTCAAAATTGACATAATTCCGCAATTAGCAAAAGACACAATTTCGCAATTGCTAGAAAATGAAGGATTTCGCAATGTTGCACAATGTCGCAATAATTGCACAATGTCGCAATAGTGCACAATGTCGCAATAATTGCACAATGTCGCAATAGTGCACAATGTCGTAATAATTGCAAAATCGAATCAGATTTCGCAATATTGAAAAACAATGATTTCGCAACTTGGAACAAGATTTCGCAACTTTGTAGAGGATTCAATTTCGCAATTATGGAAAATTGCGAAATTGAATCAGGACACAATTTCGCAATTATGGACAATTGCAAAATCGAATCAGCTCAATTTCGCAACTTTATGAAAAGTTCCAAAATCGAATCAGACAAAAGTACAATTTCGCAACTTATGAAAAGTTCAATTTCACAACTTTATGAAAAGTTCCAAAATCGAATCAGACAAAAGTACAATTTCTTCGCAACTTATGAAAAGTTCAATTTCGCAACTTTATGAAAAGTTCCAAAATCGAATCAGACGTTCCTAAAAAATAGGAACCAGATGTATGACGAAAATAAGCAACTTTTTAGCACTTTTTCAAGGACAATAAGCTAAGAACAACTCTAATTAGCTATCAATAAGCTAGAGAGAAGGTTAAAACTCATAAAAACATCAAAAGAAACACACGAAAATTAAAAGATTTGAACTTCATGTAAAAACTTGATGAAAAAGATTATGAAAACAATAACGTGATTAACAAGAAAGATTAAAAAGATTAAATTTAAAACAAGATTAAGCGTAAAAGTAAAGATTCAATTAAAAACAAGAAAGGAAGATGAAAGATTAAAGTTCTAGTGAGAGAAACCGTCACTTTCTCTCTCTAAAACTAAACTACTCCTACTCCTAAAACTAAAACTAACCAACCCTCCTAAATGAGTTTAGGAGGGTATTTATAGGAAACTGGGGAGGTGCATGTGTTGCCTCCTCTTTCTCTCTTTCTTCACGTCTTCTCGTTTTTTAAGTTCTTCGACTTTATCGACTTTGTCTCGGGATTAATTAAACTCGTCTTATAATTTCTTTATTTATTAGACTCGAGTTCTTCGGCTTTATTAAACTTCCGTCTTTAGACTTGTTCTTCGATAAATCTTCAGAATAGGCCTTGGACTTCCGTTCTTTTTGCACTCTTGATCTCTTGACTTCGTCTTTTGTCGTTTTCTTCTATAAAATCCTGTGAATGCCCGTGTTTTCTCCACTTTTCACCTTTTCGTCCTAAATCACAACAAAAACACAAACCACGCATAATTCCGAATTTACGACATAAAATACACGTTTTGGCTTGGTTATTATTGTAATTAAGTGGTAAAAAGATGGGTGTTTTCACACCTATCAAATCCCCTACACTTGACCATTGCAATGTCCTCATGCAATGCATTAGTTACAAAGCTCGATTACATTTTTCATCATAATCAATCCACGTTGGCCTTTATTAAAGAGATAGAAAACTATAAACATTCAAAGTAAAGAAATCAAAAACATACCTTAGGGTTTTGGAAATGTCATGAATGATCATCATCCTCAAGTTTTCACTTTCTCCAAACCAAGCTTAAAAACGAGATCATTGTTATTATAAGTTAGCAAACTACCACGAACTCATGTGGGCCAATTATTCACTTAGACTCCCTTATTCCTAGGTGTATCTCTTATATTTTATTGTTGTCTTGAATGATCACGAGGATGCATTGTTTGACTTATTTCGATAGTTATTTAGGATGAAAATAAAGTGAACGATTTAATCAATAGTTAGCTAAAGGACAAAATCTTTTAAAACTGCTTCTCGGGACCTCAAAAAGTTCATATCTTGGCATAACTCGCTTCGCGATTTGAGACCTTTCTCGGACCGATATTTGGCAGCGACTTCATACTTCAAATCTTGAGAGACGTTCATGAAATAATGGTCTTCTCTTCATAATAGGAATTTCTTCACATGAAATTTTGAGAGATTCTTCATATATGGACCACGACTTCTTCATTTTTCTCCTATCATTACTTTGGACTTTGATATACAACTATCCGCCTCCTTTTAGGACTTGGATCTATTTATCCTCATACCTTGCTAGGGTCTTTTCGGATAGACTTCTCCATGACTTTTGGGGAGTATTTGCTTTTCGTCGTGTGTCTCGATCCTTCATATTGATTTTCGATAAATGATTCTTCACATACCTTGGGATCTTTAGCAACAAAATGTAGCCCTTATGCCTTATATTAAAATGCAAGTCACGAAACATTTTCATAAAAAGTTCAAATTGATAATTATTTCGTTCTTGTGCCTTTTCCTTGTTTCGTCTTAAAGGGTAAGGTAAGGGTGGTGTGGGTTGGGGCATAGGCATCGGCCTTGGAATCTCGGGTTCCACTATTGGTATTGGTTCAACCGTAGGTGTGGTTTGAGCGGTACTTCGTGGGCTTGAAATTTGCTCCTTTTCGACCACCACCTCGGGTTCTTTCTCTTTTTCCTTCTTCATAGAAGTACTTGGACGAGAAATGAGTTCTTTGAAAGTTTTACCACTACGAGTAGTAATGCGAGATTTTACTAGTTTAAAAAGTTCGTTTCTCGGTATCTTCTCGAATTGATTTCCGGTTAATTGTGCGAGATTAGTTGTTCTTGGTGGAACAAAAAGGAAATGGTCGTTGGCTAAAACTAATGAAAAAATAAAGACTTGAAACAAATAAAATAAAGACGGTAAAAAGAAATACTGAAAGATAAAAACTTAACAAAAAGTAAATGACGAGGAATTAAAAGGGAAATAAAGTAAATGACGCAAACTAAAACTTGACAAAACGTAAATTTAAAAACTTGAAAATAAAATACTTTAAGAATTAAACTAAGAAACGACAAATTAAAATAAAGCTTAAGAAAAATAAGACGAAACAATTAAAATAAAGCTAAGTAAAAATGGCGGGAAAAATAAGTTTAAAAATAAAATTGGACAAAAATGACATAATTTCGCAATTAATAAAAAATTATGAATTAATTTTGCAATTAAAACCCAAGATTTCGCAATTATGTCAAAATTGACATAATTCCGCAATTAGCAAAAGACACAATTTCGCAATTGCTAGAAAATGAAAGATTTCGCAATGTTGCACAATGTCGCAATAATTGCACAATGTCGCAATAGTGCACAATGTCGCAATAATTGCACAATGTCGCAATAGTGCACAATGTCGCAATAATTGCAAAATCGAATCAGATTTCGCAATATTGAAAAACAATGATTTCGCAACTTGGAACAAGATTTCACAACTTTGTAGAGGATTCAATTTCGCAATTATGGAAGAATTGCGAAATTGAATCAGGACACAATTTCGCAATTATGGACAATTGCAAAATCGAATCAGCTCAATTTCGCAACTTTATGAAAAGTTCCAAAATCGAATCAGACAAAAGTACAATTTCGCAACTTATGAAAAGTTCAATTTCGCAACTTTATGAAAAGTTCCAAAATCGAATCAGACAAAAGTACAATTTCGCAACTTATGAAAAGTTCAATTTCGCAACTTTATGAAAAGTTCCAAAATCGAATCAGACGTTCCTAAAAAATAGGAACCAGATGTATGACGAAAATAAGCAACTTTTTAGCACATTTTCAAGGACAATAAGCTAAGAACAACTCTAATTAGCTATCAATAAGCTAGAGAGAAGGTTAAAACTCATAAAAACATCAAAAGAAACACACGAAAATTAAAAGATTTGAACTTCATGTAAAAACTTGATGAAAAAGATTATGAAAACAATAACGTGATTAACAAGAAATATTAAAAAGATTAAATTTAAAACAAGATTAAGCGTAAAAGTAAAGATTCAATTAAAAACAAGAAAGGAAGATGAAAGATTAAAGTTCTAGTGAGAGAAACTGTCACTTTCTCTCTCTAAAACTAAACTACTCCTACTCCTAAAACTAAAACTAACCAACCCTCCTAAATGAGTTTAGGAGGGTATTTATAGGAAAATGGGGAGGTGCATGTGTTGCCTCCTCTTTCTCTCTTTCTTCACGTCTTCTCGTTTTTTAAGTTCTTCGACTTTATCGACTTTGTCTCGGGATTAATTAAACTCGTCTTATAATTTCTTTATTTATTAGACTCGAGTTCTTCGGCTTTATTAAACTTCCGTCTTTAGACTTGTTCTTCGATAAATCTTCAGAATAGGCCTTGGACTTCTGTTCTTTTTGCACTCTTGATCTCTTGACTTCGTCTTTTGTCGTTTTCTTCTATAAAAGCCTGTGAATGCCCGTGTTTTCTCCACTTTTCACCTTTTCGTCCTAAATCACAACAAAAACAGAAACCACGCATAATTCCGAAATTTACGACATAAAATACACGTTTTGGCTTGGTTATTATTGTAATTAAGTGGTAAAAAGATGGGTGTTTTCACACCTATCAAATCCCCTACACTTGACCAGTGCAATGTCCTCATGCAATGCATTAGTTACAAAGCTCGATTACATTTTTCATCATAATCAATCCACGTTGGCCTTTATTAAAGAGATAGAAAACTATAAACATTCAAAGTAAAGAAATCAAAGACATACCTTAGGGTTTTGGAAATGTCATGAATGATCATCATCCTCAAGTTTTCACTTTCTCCAAACCAAGCTTAAAAACGAGATCATTGTTATTATAAGTTAGCAAACTACCACGAACTCATGTGGGCCAATTATTCACTTAGACTCCCTTATTCCTAGGTGTATCTCTTATATTTTATTGTTGTCTTGAATGATCACGAGGATGCATTGTTTGACTTATTTCGATAGTTATTTAGGCTGAAAATAAAGTGAACGATTTAATCAATAGTTAGCTAAAGGACAAAATCTTTTAAAACTGCTTCTCGGGACCTCAAAAAGTTCATATCTTGGCATAACTCGCTTCGCGATTTGAGACCTTTCTCGGACCGATATTTGGCAGCGACTTCATACTTCAAATCTTGAGAGACGTTCATGAAATAATGGTCTTCTCTTCATAATAGGAATATCTTCACATGAAATTTTGAGAGATTCTTCATATATGGACCACGACTTCTTCTTTTTTCTCCAATCATTACTTTGGACTTTGATATACAACGATCCGCCTCCTTTTAGGACTTGGATCTATTTATCCTCATACCTTGCTAGGGTCTTTTCGGATAGACTTCTCCATGACTTTTGGGGAGTATTTGCTTTTCGTCGTGTGTCTCGATCCTTCATATTGATTTTCGATAAATGATTCTTCACATCCCTTGGGATCTTTAGCAACAAAATGTAGCCCTCATGCCTTGTTAGGGCCTTTTCGGACTCGCCAATCTTCACATCCCGCTTCAATAAGTTATGCCTTGGCTATGAACTCTAATCCATACCGAGCAACTTTTAAACGATCTTGGGCTAGAAGCTAAGTAACTTTTCAAATCGTACAACCTTATTTATTGCAGATAAATTTATTAACAAGCGATGGGAGAATAGGCTTATAATTAACTCACATAAATTCACGAAAGAATACCAAACTTATAATTGACTCTATCATCTCTCGTTCTCCATAGTTTAAAATCTCAAGTAATGAGACTCGTGGATGCTTAGCCTATTAAATCAAAGTTTTGGGTTTTCGAGTCATCTATAGGATCTTGCAAATTCTTAGACTTTTTCAAGTTTAGAAATCGCATTTTAAAGTTCCCTTGATAAACGACTCTCTAGGATCAATTATAGGAACTTGCGACAAGTTCTTGTTCTTAACCCGTGAGAGTTAAGACTTTCGCGTTTTATAGCTCCCTATATAAAAGCCTAGCAAAACTTGACTTAAACATGTTAAGGATACTAGCTAGAGTAAACTTAGATAAGTAAACTCGGGTTGAGTCAAAAGATTCACAACATTTGAAAATTAAAACCACTTTATTAAAAATTCATTCTAGCAAGGAAAGAAAATAACTATACAAAAGGAAAAACTAATAGGCCAAAATAAATCAAAATTTTTGAAAAATGTCGAAAAATTGATTTTCTGGTTAAAATGAGGACAAATACAAGGAAAAGGCCACTTAACTTCGATAGAAGTCCCCCTTATACTTAATGTAAACATTGTCCTCAATGTTTAAGCATGTGGGAGTAAACTCCCCTACACTTAGGACATTGTGCACGTTGTTTAAGTCTCGCTAAGGAAGAGACAACTAAAGAGATTCCTATTTTAATACTAAGAAATATAAAATAGTGAATCGAAGAGAGTTTAGGATAGAACCGGGAAGAAGGGAACACGGAATCACGGTTCGTCAAAAGTCATCAAGAGTGTGTCTTTAAAGCTCTAATCCCTGCACATGATAAGAAAGAAAACAAAAAACACCAACGGGGCTCCCCCTACACTTATGGTAAAGATAGATAGATAATTAGGTTGCCTCCCAAAAAGCGCTTGTTTTTGTTAACCGAGTCACGAGCCTGACTCGTCCCCGGATTAAATAGTCCATGGGGAAGCCTCGAATGTAATACCGGGATCAAAGACCTTGTCCTCGTTCCCGGTTGACATCAACAAAGGAGAGGCAGGAGGATAAGTCTTAAAAGGTAGAAAAGTCCGCTCAACATACAAGAAGTATGTGAGGTCATGATCCACAGGAGGTGGGGTGGGTAAAGGAATCACATTGTCATCCTCCAAAGACAATGGATGTTCAACAGCAAGCGGCAAAGCCGTAATGTTATCAATGATAGCATAATCAATGTCACCTCCCGGGTCAAAGCACTCATCCTCCGTAATAGTGGCTAAAGGGGAGGATGAAAGGTGCTCGGGAGGGGGATTTGGGTCAATACATTCCTGCAGCAAATTATCAAGAATAATATCCCCCTCCGTATCATAATCATCAATACCTGGAGGCATGGAGTGAATGTCGATTTCTTCCAGCAATGGGTCATTATCTTCAACGGGAGGAATAGATGGAGGTAAAGGCTCGGAAAGAGGAGGAGAAGTCAACTCTTCGATTTGAGCAATAAGAAGGTGCACTTTCCGTAATCTATCGCGAAGAAGCACGTCTTCCACCTCATCTACAAGATCATGTTTATCGGTGAACTTCTCGTAAGCCGGAGAGAATAAATCGTCATCGCCCGCATCTCCCGGTGGAGATTGAGAAATTTCAAAAGTGAAATTCTCATAGCATAGAGAAGAATCGTCATCACTAGGATCGACCTCTTCCGTAAGAGCAACGTCGTCCTCAAGCTCCATAGCAGGTAAGTCACAAACCTCATCATCCAATAATTTGTCGAGACCAACATCGCTAAGCTCATTCAACGAATCAAGATCGTTAGACGCAGTAGGAACATCGAGAGTAGGAGCAGCAACTTCAGAAGATGTGTTGAAAGTGCATACAGCATCGTCGTCATCATCATCATAATAGTATCGATGCACAAGAGGAGGGGTATAATCGCTAAGATTAGATACTTGCTCTTGTTGCAGTCGCTTTTCCTCCGCCCATGCTTCTTTAAACTGAACAAAGGCTTCTTGAATTTCCAAAATAATGGCGTGCCTTTCTTCATTCTGAGTAGTGAGTTGTTGATCAATATGAATTCCCTGAGAGGATTAATGATTGAGGGTGTGATGTGGGGGTTCATAGTTATGAAAACCAGAATTATAGCACGGATGTGGCTCATAGTCAGTCATCAGTTGAGAAGAATTATAATACGGATTTGGTTCATAATAATCTATCGGTGAAGAAAATTGAGGACACGGATCTGGCTCATAATAATTTATTGGTTGACAATAAGAGGTATCGTGAGGACCCCCACAGTTGTTGCAAAACGGGTAAGGAGAAAGACTAGGTGCGTCTTGTGGATAGCTATTATCATTGTCATAATTGTACCCTGGTTCTTGCCCGTGACCGTACGGGTATCGAACCGGGCACGAAACATGCCAATGAGAATCGCTTCCACAATAGATGCACGGGGGAACAGGAGGTGGATTCAAAAAGGACGAATTAACCGAGTTGCACAAGGGACAAAATCCTAGTTGTGTGTTGTCGATATCGTTTCCGCACCGTTCACATGTACACCATTGACAAGAGTCGTTCCCGTACAATCGCCTCCCACACCCGACGCAATGGACATAAAAATCCATAAAGAAAAATAGATAAGCAAGAAGAATATTTTTGGTGCAAAACTTTGAAAAAGAAATGCTTTTTATGATTTTTCGAATGTTTTTGGATTTTTGAAAATTTTTGACACGAAAAATAACGTTCACAAGTGAACGGATCCCAAAAGCCAACGCGTCTCTCACAAAAAACCGTTAATCTTCACGAAAAGAGCCAACAGCGGCGCCATTTTAATGCGAGATTTTACTAGTTTAAAAAGTTCGTTTCTCGGTATCTTCTCGAATTGATTTCCGGTTAATGTGCGAGATTAGTTGTTCTTGGTGGAACAAAAAGGGAATGGTCGTTGTCTAAAACTAATGAAAAATAAAGACTTGAAACAAGTAAAATAAAGACGGTAAAAAGAAATACTGAAAGATTAAAACTTAACAAAAAGTAAATGACGAGAAATTAAAAGGGAAATAAAGTAAATGACGCAAACTAAAACTTGACAAAACGTAAATTTAAAAACTTGAAAATAAAATACTTTAAGAATTAAACTAAGAAACGAAAAATTAAAATAAAGCTTAAGAAAAATAAGACGAAACAATTAAAATAAAGCTAAGTAAAAATGGCGGGAAAAATAAGTTTAAAAATAAAATTGGACAAAAATGACATAATTTCGCAATTAATAAAAAATTATGAATTAATTTTGCAATTAAAACCCAAGATTTCGCAATTATGTCAAAATTGACATAATTCCGCAATTAGCAAAAGACACAATTTCGCAATTGCTAGAAAATGAAAGATTTCGGAATGTTGCACAATATCGCAATAATTGCACAATGTCGCAATAGTGCACAATGTCGCAATAATTGCACAATGTCGCAATAGTGCACAATGTCGCAATAACTGCAAAATCGAATCAGATTTCGCAATATTGAAAAACAATGATTTCGCAACTTGGAACAAGATTTCGCAACTTTGTAGAGGATTCAATTTCGCAATTATGGAAGAATTGCGAAATTGAATCAGGACACAATTTCGCAATTATGGACAATTGCAAAATCGAATCAGCTCAATTTCGCAACTTTATGAAAAGTTCCAAAATCGAATCAGACAAAACTACAATTTCGCAACTTATGAAAAGTTCAATTTCGCAACTTTATGAAAAGTTCCAAAATTGAATCAGACAAAAGTACAATTTCGCAACTTATGAAAAGTTCAATTTCGCAACTTTATGAAAAGTTCCAAAATCGAATCAGACGTTCCTAAAAAATAGGAACCAGATGTATGACGAAAATAAGCAACTTTTTAGCACTTTTTCAAGGACAATAAGCTAAGAACAACTCTAATTAGCTATCAATAAGCTAGAGAGAAGGTTAAAACTCATAAAAACATCAAAAGAAACACACGAAAATTAAAAGATTTGAACTTCATGTAAAAACTTGATGAAAAAGATTATGAAAACAATAACATGATTAACAAGAAAGATTAAAAAGATTAAATTTAAAACAAGATTAAGCGTAAAAGTAAAGATTCAATTAAAAACAAGAAAGGAAGATGAAAGATTAAAGTTCTAGTGAGAGAAACTGTCACTTTCTCTCTCTAAAACTAAACTACTCCTACTCCTAAAACTAAAACTAACCAACCCTCCTAAATGAGTTTAGGAGGGTATTTATAGGAAAATGGGGAGGTGCATGTGTTGCCTCCTCTTTCTCTCTTTCTTCACGTCTTCTCGTTTTTTAAGTTCTTCGACTTTATCGACTTTGTCTCGGGATTAATTAAACTCGTCTTATAATTTCTTTATTTATTAGACTCGAGTTCTTCGGCTTTATTAAACTTCCGTCTTTAGACTTGTTCTTCGATAAATCTTCAGAATAGGCCTTGGAATTCCGTTCTTTTTGCACTCTTGATCTCTTGACTTCGTCTTTTGTCGTTTTCTTCTATAAAAGCCTGTGAATGCCCGTGTTTTCTCCACTTTTCACCTTTTTGTCCTAATCACAACAAAAACACAAACCACGCATAATTCCGACATTTACGACATAAAATACACGTTTTGGCTTGGTTATTATTGTAATTAAGTGGTAAAAAGATGGGTGTTTTCACACCTATCAAGTAGTAATAACCTTCAATTCTCCTTTCGGGTTCACGATGGTATCACTAGGAAGACCACCCGAAGAAGAAGGTTTACACATGATAGCTTCAAAAATTTTTCCCATTCGGTATTCAAATTTAGATTGCCTAGCATCCGCTTTTAACAATTCTTGCTTAATCTCATGTTGACCTTGCTCCATTTTTTGTTGATTTTGTTGGAGTCGTTGAACATTTCCTTCCATTTTATTAGCATGAGTCTTAAGTTCATTAGCAAGTTCGTTTTTAAGCTCGTTTTTCAACTCGGATCTTAAGCTAACCATTTCACGTTGCATATTGTCAAACTTAGCATCGTTTGCTTTAGCATAATTCAAAAACTCTCCTTGAAGATTTTTGGTGTGATCATTTTGAAAACCTTGTGTGGTAGTTTGAAAATCGCGGTTTTGGTTTTGGTTTGAAATTTGCCTATTTCCACTTTGATAATTACCCTTGTTGTAATTACGTTGATTGCCTTGATAATTACCACCTTGATTGTTGTTTCGATAGTTATTAGCATTTTGATTTGGTGGAGCTTGATTTTGGCGGGAACCTTGACCGTTTTGGTTATAAGTTCCCGTGGCTACATAAGCACTCGAAGTGTTACCATCCGCGATAATGCACTCGGAAAGATCATGAGCTCCACCACACGACAAACAACTCTTAGCAACCGCTTTAACCGAAGCGGAATTTGAAGCTTCTTGATTTTTCCAATGAGTCATAAGATTAGCAAATCTATCAAAAAACCGATTCTCCTCATTTGCTTCATCTTGCAAGGCATTAATGCTACGAGACGACGACGAGCCCATTTTGGCAACACTCGGTGTGTTACGAGGGCTATAAACCTTAGACCTATTCTCAATTATTACCAAAGCTTCCTCGACCGTTTTACACAAAAAATTACCACCAACGGCGGCATTTAAATAATGTCTTTCATGATCATTAAGTCCATTGTAAAACGTGTCAATTTGATGCAAGTCGGAAAAACCGTGATGAGGACATTCATGTAACATCTCCTTAAACCTATTCCAAGCCGTTGAAAAACTTTCATTTGATTCTTGTGAAAACTTTGAAATCTCGTTTTTCAAGTGCGTAGTCTTAGAGGGCGGAAAAAATTGGTTCACAAACTTAGACACGAGATCCTTCCACGTCAATATAGAATTGGGTGGCTCTTTCTCTAACCAAATTTTAGCGGGCCCCGCTAAGGAATACGGAAAAAGCATCATCTTAATCGAGTCATTCGAGACATCCTTAAATTTGCAAGTAGCGGTAAGACGATTGAATTGACGGATATGGTTGTGTGGATTGTCTTTCTCATCACCACGGAATTTGTTGTTTTGAATCATCGACAACAAACCCGTTTTCACCTCAAAGTTCTCCGCAAGGATAGCGGGAATCACAATAGCTTCTCCATAACCCTCGGTGGGTGCTTGAAGTAACTCCATCATAGTTCGATTCGCCATGGTTGGTGCTTCTCTTATAATGGGTTCGTCAATAGGAGACTCCTCACTAGAATGATTTGGAGTGGGAGTTTTGTTCTTTCGTTTACGTGCACGTCTTGCTTGATTACGAGTTAGCATAAAGGTCACGTACAACGAGGGGACGAGCAAAGAAGATTCTTTTTGGTGTTTTGTATTTTTCAATTTTTTTGTGGTTTTTGATTGTATTAACCTTTTTGGAATTTGGTGAATGTATTAAGTAGACACAAATCTACAAATCTCCTCCTTAATCAAATCTCTCGATTAAAGAAGCCTCAAGGAATGAAAACGATCACGTGAAGTGAACGCCTTCGATGAATTTAGAACGTTGGTGGAACACCAAAACGTTCAAGAGGGTTTAATCAAATGAAACCAAGAAAATATATATGATATGTAATAATATTTTGGGCGGCAAAACCCTCGATTAGCCTTCAATCTCAAAATACGCACAAGCAAGCGGAGGAAACGAGGCGGCGCGAAGCACTTAAGAGCCTTTTTCCTTTAGGTCGTGAAATACAACTGCCTTATACCCACCTTATAGTTTGTATTTTTCAAAATCGAGCTTCACGAAAGTATTTATCTATTTTTGCCTTTTTCTTTGGTTTGAGATTCGAATACAATGATTGGGTAATGACCTCCCAAGTCAAGGTTGTGATTTCTCACGTATTTGGAGTACTTGTGAATTTATTGTTCTACGTGTACAATATATTAATAGTATTCACACAAAAACCGAAAACCGATAATACGTATTAGTAGAGTGCTACTAATACAAATACTAATTATGGTTAGTATATAAAAACAACAATTCCAAATCAAAACACAACACGCCTCCCCGGCAGCGGCGCCAAAATTGATGTAGTTTTTTTGCTACCTTTTTAGGAAAAGGATGACAAAATAGTGGTAAGCGTTAAGTGTCGGTTTAGGAAAACCGAGCACTAATGACCCTTATGAAGTTCAAGTTCGTTTTCCAAGGAGGCAAGTGCGTTGTGTAATGAATTGATTTTGATTTGAGATTATATTGAGAAAAAGAAAAAAATAGAAATGGGGTGAGAAGAGAACGACGGTTACGAAGACGGATTTAAGCTAAGACGAAAAAAGCGTTCACGTAAAACCATAAAAAGCTATAAATTAAAAGTTTTAAACCTAAAAATTAATTAAAAGCTAAAACTAAGTCTAAAGTAATAAAAATAAGAATAAAAATCCAATAAAAATATTTTAAAACTTTTTATTAATTAAATATTCAATTTTAAATGCTAATTAAAGCCCTAAATTTAAATATAATTAATAAAAATTTCCAAAATATTATTTTATTGAACAAATAACTTACTTATGTTATTTAAAGACTAAAAAGTATTTTTCCTAAATTTTCAAAACTATTTTTCTATTTTTAAATCACTAAAAACTATTTATAAACTAAAATAATTATAAAAAATAATAAAATAATGCTAAAAATAATTTGACACTTTTTAAAAATCCTAATTTACTCTAAGGAACAGTAGAAAAATGAAAAATTTTGAAAAATATAAAATTTTTCACTAAAAGACAAAAACAGTTTAATATTAACCTTAATTAAACTAATTTAAATCTAAAAAATAAAAAAAAGTGAACAATAAAAACTTTTTATACTAAAAATCTTAAATTATTTTTCTAAGTCTAATAAAATTTTTGAAACTGAAAAATAACAATTTTTGTCACTAAAAGACAAAAATCAAAAATTAAAAAGTATTTAAAAATAGCAATTTAATCTAAAAAATAGCAAATGAACAGTAATAAAAATTTTAATTAAACAGAAAAATCCCAAATTAAATAAGAAAAATAATGAAACAAATTTGAAACCCTAATTCCTAATTAAGTGCACTAAAGACAAAAATTACAACTTTCTGATAGTGACACCTTGCCACTTTTGTCTGCTAGTCAAGCAGTACTAACCAGTACACTAGCAGGGGTAACTTTTTTCCCACTGCTAGTGTAAAAATATGGTCTGGTGGATTTTTGAGCTTAGGAAAGCTATTGCTTGGATTTCTTTGGACAATGGGGCACTCCCACAACCAGTTGGGTTGTGGGAAGTCGATAGCAACACAACAAACACAAGTCTCTTTCACAAAATTCACACAAAAGGGCCAAGAAAGTTACTGATTAAGCTCTTATGGGTCTGTGAACAGTTTGCTGATGCAAATGGCAGATTGGTGAGATTCAATTGCTTAATACTTGCACACAAGTCTACCAACTAGCATACAATCAATTACAAACCCCACTTGGACCTAATATCTAACAGTTAACAAGCTTGAAGGTCAAAATCACACAAAAACAAGGCAGAAACGGGAGTGACTGTTTTTATGCTACTATAGACAATTTTTTAACATGCAAATGAGTTCTAAACTCTATCAAACTGAAAACCAAACTATCATGCAACCTATTACAACCTAAAGAGTGATTTAAACAGGTTTTAAGCCAAGATTCATATCATTTACCCTAGTTTAAACCCTAATCCAAACACCCTTTTAAATCTGAAAATCAAGATTTATCACAATAACACTTAACCAAACTCAACCAAATGAATCCTAAACTATCTAATCATGCAAGAACAACCTTAAACAATATGAGCAAGCATTTAATCTAACACTTGAACAGATTCCATGCAAATATCACCAAATCACATTAAACTAGAAAATAAGGGTTCAAAACCAATTTACCTAGAGGGACCCACATCCAGGCCCCTCAATGGCTGCATAGCAATCTCCAAACTAGCTGGGGCTTGTGCAGAACCTTGGAACAACAGTCAAAGGCCAGGTGGTTTCCTGCTAAGAACAAGGCAGAAACAATATACCAATAATCTGATTTTTTCTCTTTTTAAATCTTTTTCAAATAATTTACTCCAATTCTTTTCTTAACAAACACTTGAACAAACTAGCTTACAACTTGGAACACCAATCTTGGAACAAGATTTTACAAAAAAAAATCACTTTTTCAGAAACTTTGAAAATAGGACTGAATTTTGAAAAATCTTGAACTAATAAACAAATTATGGAACTCAGCTTCTAGCTAACCTTAATACCAACTTTTACAAATCATAAAAGGAATTACTTTTCATAAAAAAAATACCAACTTTATATTTAATAAAAAGGGATTACAAAAGAAATTTGCTAGAAACTGGAACAAGAATACTTGTGACATGCCACAAGTATTTATAAAATGAAAGGGAAGCTACTAGAATACTGAAACCCTAACAATGAATTTCCTAACATGCCCTTGGACGATTTTTGAATTTTTAGTCAAACTTGGTTCACATGTGAAGGAAAGTGATGGCCAGTTGTCTTGTTTGATCTTGGACCCTTCATTTGGTGTGGAGGACAAGTAAAACCATTTGGGGCGTTGATCATGTCCCCTCATGGGGTTTTGTGGAAAGGGACGTGAATGGGGAATCTCTTGGGGAGCACATGGGGTGAGTGGGGACAAAAAATGAGAGTGGGTTTGGGTTAAATCACCCTTAATTACTTATATGGAAGGTTGGGGCAAAAACCCCTTTGTTTTATGCTCAATCAAACCTGGATATAATTAGGGTTTATGGGGGATGGAGGGGGTGATTTAATCTGTTTTGGGGGTAATTTAATTTAAATTGAGTGTTTAGAGGGAAAGTAGGAACTGATTATATTAATCAGTTATGTTGCTAGTGGGGGATGACGTGGGTGAAGGGTGGAAGGTGATTGGCTGGTTTGTGTGAGTGGGTGACGTTGCAGGATGTGAGTGGAGGGAGGGAGTTTGGTTGTCTGGCAGAATAGGTCCCCAAAGTCTCTTCATCTTTTCACTTTGTAAAAACAGCCACAAAACGTTTTCCCCTTTGTTAATAACTTTGCACAACTTGTCAAATCTGGCACAACATTTTATCAAACTTTAGACAAGGACCATTCATGTAATTTTGACCATTCTTCAAGGGCTCATAGTGTAATTTCTTGACATTTAAGGGACCACAATGCAATTTATGAGTTTTGCAAGGGTATAAAATGCCAAGTCTTCAAAAGATGAGGGACCATTGTTGCCATTCTTCAATTCTTCAAGGTCATTTTTGGAAATTCCATTCTTGGGCCCGGTTCATTATGCGGCTTCGTTTCCCGTGTTCGTTTTTTGATTGATTCTTGTGATATTTTTGTCATTTCCTCAATATCCGTACCTAAAATACACAAGCAACAAACACAAGCATATATTTGGCAGTTTTAATAATATTTTATGCATTTTAAGCCCGATTTGGACGATGAGACTATGTATAAAAGCAGTCTCATCAATGTTTTTAATATCAATTGATTTAATGAAATTTTAAGAAAACTTGGGAAGAAAAATGCAAATCCAATTATCTTCATGATTTACACAAGCTCCCCCTTGATACGTAAATTAAATACCTTTTAAACACAAGTGTAAGGTATTTATCACGTGCAAAGATCATAAATGATAATGTATTCATAAGATTGATAATTTACGATGTTGGACCTGAATGATGAGAACATCATATGATAGAATCACATGGTTCTTGTTCACGAATATTGGTCTCCCCCATAACGTCTGAAATTATCTCCTCCTTTTTGAAAAGAGGTAATCTTTCATGTCACCACATGTACAATTGATATCGTTGTCTTGACACCAATTTGTGAACTTGGCACTTTCGACATCAAAGATTCTGAACGCTTGACAATTGCTCCCCCTCAATTGTTGACCCGTGTTCTATCGAAAGAGCTGTAGTCGCTGTTTGAGTAGTCGCATCGTCGAGTATATCAGTTGTAAATTGCCGCGGGTTGTGGAGATGATAACTTCATACAAACAAGATTTCTCTTGTTTTAACAAATAAATGCACTGATACGTACATATATTCGTGTTAGATTGTGTTATTACGTAAACACAATCCCTTACATGGTTATAAAATAAACCATGCCCGAGAAAATTAATTCCCGTTGTTGAGTCAAAGCTTTCTGGTGAAGTGCTTGACTTGAATATGAAAAGCGGGTTACTATCTGAAATAATAGCAAGCCATATGGAGCATGTTTTAAATCTTTAAAACTTCTGCTCAAACTTTATTTACAACCCCGTGTCATTATTAAACGACATTTCTAGGATCGTAAATATTATCGATTTCAGAAGACATGCCCTTTTTTAAAAACCAATTACTTGAGCTTAAGATTTTGAATATCTTACGAAACGAGCTCAAGTCCGAGAAGTTGTAAACTTCCCCTTGTTAAGGATAGGTTACCATCGGCGATAAACTTTCCTTTTAACTGAAGAACGAGTCCGAAGTTAACATTTACTTAGAAGTCGTTTTCATAAACTTGAAAAACTTTTGAATGTTTTAACGTAAAGCTCATGACCGAGAAAGATTAATTTCTCATTACGAGGAAATGTTCTCTTATTTAAAAGATACACTTTCCTTTCTGAGCTTAAAACTTGGAATGTTTTAATACAAGCTCATGACCGAGAAAAATTAGTTTCCCGTTACGAGGATAAGTTATCATTAAAGATAAAATTTCCAAAAAATAAAGTCCGAGTTACAGTCTGATATTTAACTGTAAGTCATTGTGCATGAGCTTAAAAACTTCGAATGTTTTTAATATTAGCTCATGCCCGAGAAAAATTAATTTCTCGTTGTAAGGATAAGTTTATCATCGGCGATAAACTTTCCTTTCTTTGAAGTGCGGGTTACAATCTGTCATGTGACTGCAAACCGTTGTGCACGAGCTTAAAAAACTTAGAATGTTTTTAATATAAGCTCATGCCCGAGAAAAATTAATTTCTCGTTATGAGGATAAGTTTATCATCAGCGATAAACTTTCCTTTTGTTGAAGTCCGGGACATAATCTTAAATGTGAGTATACGCCATTTACAAGAGCTTAAAAAACTTTGAATAGTTTTTATGTAAGCTCGTGTCGAGAAACTTTAATTTCTCGTTAATGAGGATAAGTTATCGTTGACGAGATAAACTTCCCTTTATTTGAAGTTCGGGTCATCGTCTGTCATTTAACAATGAACAATGGTTGTAAGCTTAACTGCGAGTCCCCCTGAGACAATTGTTTCTTAGATATCAGCTTGCTCAGTAACCAAACTCTGAGGGTGTCCTTAGTTGAACGGTATACAACAATTGAACTGGTCTGTTTCTGTTGATCCTTGAGTTTGGTACCCGTATTCTCATTTGGAGTTTGTATGCTTTCATATGGGTTAGTGATATCTGTTTCAGAACCATATGGGGGTTCACAGTTGTCTTTTCTTGTGCCAGAGGCAACCTGAGGAGATGGATCACTAGGCTTAAGTGATTGATCATCCTTTTGAATTTCCTCCTAATAACTGGGATTTACCTCGTATGAAAGTTCGTTAAACCGATCTTTTCAAATTGATTACAAGTTGAAAGTGCGACTCATCGTTCTTGGTGACGAAAAGGGGAGTTTATTTTCTATTCTACTTGAAGTTTAAGTGCGAAACGTAATTAAAACAGGCTAAAAGCAAATCTAGAAAACCTGTCACTTTTTATCTCTAAAATTAGAAAAATACTTGGTAAAAACAGAGATTTCGGGAAGCGTGCAATTTTTGGAAATTAAAACATAATGAATTTAAAACTTGAAAACATTGTAAAAACAAGAAATTAACCCCGTCGGAATGCCTGGTCTGATTCCCGTCGGAATACTCCGTCGGAATGTCCAAGAAACTCTACAATCGGAATGCTGGTCGGAACCCCCGTCGGAATAATCCGTCGGAATGTGTCAAGAATAACTCTGTCGGAATAACAAATATCGGAATGTGGTCGGAAGACAAGAAAAAGGAATTCTATCGGAATACTGTTAACACAAAGCTAATCGGAATATCAAATAATACCCTCGTCGGAATCCAGATAGGAATCCTCATCGAAATGCAAAACCCTATTCCGATCTCTTGTGATCGAAATAATAGTGAGGCTGTCGGAATATAAAGCCCAAATCGGAATGTAAGGTCGGAAAAGGGGAAACCCTTTTCCGATGGTATGTATTTTGCAATAAGCCAAGTTAATAAGCTATTTTTATAAGCTCAAACTAAAACTTAACCAAATTTATAACGAAAAGAACTAATGAGCACAAATAAGAACTTTTTAAACTTTAAATAAGCAAACTTTTTAAATCAAACCATAAAAAGATTAAACTTTTTAGAAAAATGAAAAGTAAATAAGCTAAATACAAAATAAGCCAATAAGCATGATAAGCTCAAAGCTTAATCCATATAAAACTTAGATATAAACCAAAAGATAAACTTTTTATCAATCAAACATCAAAATTAAACAAAATCAAAGATGATTTCGAATCAAATATAAGTAAAAAAATCAAGAAAGGTAGAATAAGATTAAAGATGAAAAGATTAAACTTGAACTTGTAGATTAAAAACTTCAAAATACAAGATTGAAGTCAAGCTTAAACATGAAAGAAAAAAAATACGAAGTTGTAGTGAGAGAAAGTTAAACACTTTCTCTCTCTAAAAATAAAACTACAAAAAGGAAAATAAACTAGCTAACACCCTCCTAATGTGTCATTAGGAGGGTATTTATAGGAGGTGGGGAGTGCATGTGTTGCTTCCTTCTTTCTTTTCGTCTCGACTCGATTTAAATTCTTTGTCTTTCTCGACGTCGCCTCGGAATTTGTCGATATAAATTTAACTCGTCTTATAATTTTCTTCTTCTATTAGACTTGAGTTCTTCGACTTCATTAAACTTCTGTCTTTAGACTTTCCTTCGATAAATCTTCAGAATAGGCCTTGGACTTCCGTTCTTTTTACACTCTTGATCTTTTGACTTCGTCTTTTCTTGTTTTCTTTGATAAAAGCCCGTGATAGCCTGTGTTTTCTCCCTTTTTCATATTTTTATCCTGAAACACAATAAAAACACAAACCACACATAATTCCGACTTTTACGACATAAAATACACGTTTTGGTCTTGTTATTATTGGAAATAAGTGGTAAAAGGATAAGTGTTTTCACACTTATTAAATCCCCTACACTTGACCATTGCAATGCCCTCATGCAATGCATTAATTTCAAAGCACGGCTTGCATTTTTCATCATAAATAACCCACCTTGGCCTTTATTAAATATTAAATGAAAGTATGATTTTGCTAGGGTTAAAAGTTATCGTCCGATCTTTTCGAATTGAAAAAAGGATTTACGTGCGACTCAATCGTCTTTTGGTGGAAACAATATTTTTGGTTGTTCTAAAATAAATGTGCAAAACGTTAAAGTAAATGACCTAAAATTAAAGCTCGACGAAAAGTAAATTTGGCAAATTAATTAAAATGAAAGTAAAAATTGACAATTTATTAAAAATAAAAGCTTTAAAAATTAAACTAAAAATTACTAGAACAATGTAAACTTAAAAATTAAACAAGACAAAATATAAAACAAACCTACCGTCAGAATAGACGGAATGTAATCGGAATACACCCCTATCGGAATGTTATCGGAATGAGTTACAATCGGAATGTGTCAAAGTAATCCTATCGGAATGTGGGTCGGAATCCGTAATCGGAATAACAAACCTTGGGGAATGATTGGAATCCTGTTCGGAATGAAGACACCAACACTTGTCGGAATGAAAGTATACCTCACCAATCGGAATGTCAAAAGAGGACCTTCGTCGGAATGTTAGAAACCCTTTTCCGACCAAGCAATAGAGATGCTGGTCGGAAAGTAAAACCCCTTTCCGATTACTTAGATCGGAATACAGTAAGGAAAAACGTAATAAGCTAACCAAATAAGCTACGAACTAAATAAGCACACAACTGAAAATTTAACATAAACACGTATAAGTAAAAGTTAATAAGCTAAAATTAAAAGACCTTTGAAAACACTAAATGAAAAACATATACGAAAACAACTTTTATATAAAAATAACTTTTATAAAATTCTTAAGAAACTTTAAGAAAAACACAAATAAGCTATAAAAATCAATAACATAAAAAACATCACAAGTAATCAAATAAGCATAACAATAAACTCATAAGCATAAAGATTAAGTAAAAAAAGAAAGGTAGAAGGAGAGATTTAAAAATAAGAACTTGATTAAAAAGAAAAGATTCAATAACAAAATTAAAAACACTTACTTGAATTAAAGGAATTAAAGTGCAAGACAAGTATTTAAAATGACATGAAAAATAAATTAGCAAGAAATGAAAATGGTGGAAAGCTATTTGTCAAGTAGCCAACAACATGGAATGAAGTGAAATGGGTGGTATTTATAGTGATTAGGGAGGTTAAGCATGTGTTGCTTACTTCTTTCTTTCTTTCTCGTCTTTTCGTCTTCTTAATTCTTCGACTTTTTCGACTTTGTCTCGGGATTATTTTGAACTCGTCTTATAATTTCTTCATTTATTAGACTTGAGTTCCTCGGCTTTATTAAACTTCCGTCTTTAGACTTGTTCTTCGATAAATCTTCAGAATAGGTCTTGGACTTCCGTTCTTTTTGCACTCTTGATCTCTTGACTTCGTCTTTTGTCTTTTTCTTCGATAAAAGCCCGTTAAAGCCCGTGTTTTTCCTCCCTTTTCACATTTTGATCCTAAATCACAACCAAAACACAAACCACGCATAATTCTGACATTTACGACATAAAATACACGTTTTGGCTTGGTTATTATTATAATTAAGTGGTAAAAGGATAAGTGTTTTCACACTTATTAAATCCCCTACACTTGACCATTGCAATGTCCTAATGCAATGCATTAATTACAAAGAAAGTTTTACATTTTTCATCATAATCAATCCACCTTGGCCTTTATTAAAAAGATAGAAATTTCAAATAAGAAAACAAGTAAAGAGATCAAAAACTTACCTTGGGCTTTGGAATGTCATGAATGATTTATCATCCTCAAGTTTCACGTTCCCCATACCAAGCTTAAAAACGAGATCATTGTTATTATAAGTTATCAAACTAACACAAATTCATGCGAGCCAATTATTTACTTAGACTCCCTTATTCCTAGATGTATCTCTTATATTTTATTATTGTCTTGAATGATCACGAGGATGCATTGTTGACTTATTTTGATAGTTATTTAGGCTGAAAATAAAGTGGGACGATTTAATCAATAGTTAGCTAGAGGACAAAATCTTTTAAAACTGCTTCTCGGGACCTCATAAAGTTCATATCTTGGCATAACTCGCTTCACGATTTGAGACCTTTCTCGGACCAATATTTGGCAGCGACTTCATACTTCAAATCTTGAGAGACGTTCTTGAAATTATGGTCATCTCTTCATTATGGGAATTTCTTCACTTGAACTTTTTGAGAGATTCTTCATATTTGGACCACGACTTCTTCATTTTTCTCCAATCTTTATTTGGGATTTTGATATACAATGATCCGCCTCCTTTTAGGACTTGGATCTATTTATCCTTATACCTTGTTAGGGCCTTTTTGGATAGACATCTCCATGATCTTTACGGGAGTATTTGCTTTTCGTCGTGTGTCTCGATCCTCCATATTGATTTTTGATAAATGATTCTTCACATCTGTTTGGATCTTTAGCAACAAAATGTAGCCCTCATGCCTTGTTAGGGCCTTTTCGGACTCGCCAATCTTCGCATCCCGCTTCAATAAGTTATGCCTTGGCTATGAACTCTAATTAATACCGAGCAACTTTTAAACGATCTTGGGCTAGAAGCTAAGTAACTTTTTAAATCGTACAACTTTATTTATTGCAGATAAATTTATTAACAAGCGATGGGAGAATAGGCTTATAATCAACTCACATAAATTCATGAAAGAATACCAAACTTATAATTGACTCTATCATCTCTCGTTCTCCACAATTTAAAATCTCAAGGAATGAGACTCGTGGATGCTTAGCCAATTAAATCAAAGTTTTGGGTTTTCGAGTCATCTATAGGATCTTGCAAACTCTTAGACTTTTTCAAGTTTTAGAATCCGCATTTTAAAGTTCCCTTGATAAACGACTCTCTAGGATCAATTATAGGAACTTGCAAAAAGTTCTTGTTCTTAACCTGTGAGAGTTAAGACTTTCGCGTCTTAAAGCTCCCTATATAAAAGCCTAACAAAACTTGACTTAAACACGTAAAGGATACTAGCAAGAGTAAACTTAGATAAGTAAACTCGGGTTGAGTCAAAAGATTCATAACGTTTGAAAATTAAAACCACTTTATTAAAATTTATTCTAGCAAGGAAGGAAAATAACTAAAACAAAGGAAAAACTAATAGGCCAAAATAGATCAAAAATTTTGAAAATGTCGAAAAATTGACTTTCCGGTTAAAATAAGGACAAATACAAGGAAAAGACCACTTAACTTCGATAGAAGTCCCCCCTACACTTAATATAAACATTGTCCTCAATGTTTAAGCATGTGGGAGTAAACTCCCCTACACTTAGGACATTGTGCACTTAGTTTAAATGTTGCTAAGGAAAGGACAACTAAAGTGATTCCTATTCGAATATTGAAGAATATAAAATAGAGAATCAAAAGAGTTTAGGATAGAACCGGGAAGATGGGAATACGGAATCACGGATCGTCAAAAGTCATCAAGAATGGATCTTTGAAAGCTCGAATCCCTGCACATGATAAGAAAGAAAACAACAAACACATACTAGGGTCTCCCCCTACACTTATTATGAAAAGAGAATAAAAAGGATAGATACTGCGGGTTGCCTCCCGAGAAGCGCTTGTTTTTGTTAACCGAGTCGTGAGCCTGACGCGACCTTGATTAGCATAGGAAGAAGCTTGAAACACATCCACCGGGATCAAAGACATGGGTTTCATCCAGCAAGTAACACAAGCTTAAGGCGAACAAGGCAAGCCAAAGACGAGTAGGCAAGGTTCCCTTAAGCAGCGATTGAGCACGGTGGTAGCAAGGGTGAGGTGCAAGCATATCTTCATAAACTCCAAAGATTTTTCCTTTTATTTCATCAGATGGATACTGAGATGGCTTAAAGAGTGCAATGCCGGGGTCGAACACGTTTTCCTTTAGGGGAAAATAACACTCAGGCTAAGCAGGCCTTGAAGAGGATCTGATCATAAATCTCATCCTCAGATGGTAGATAGAGAGGAGTTAAAACATAAGTGCTGCGGTTATCGGTGTCGGCCGGCTTTTTCTCCTTTGCAATGGGTTTTTTCATATCCAAAGTAGGATAAAGACCATAATCATCAAAGTCTAAAGGAGGAGCATCACTCTCAGTTGGGAAGTATGTGTTGAGAAAAGTAGCAAAGTCTTCCTCAAATGAGTAGTCATCCAAAGTAGGATCAATCATGGTTGGCGGAGGATCTTCATCATGTGAAGAATCACTCGAGAGAGTATCAGCCTCTTCAAAATCATCATAAGTGGGCATGTCTGGATACTCAGAAGTAAAATCATCATAATCATCTCCATCGGAACTAGAATCGTCATCATAAGCATCAAAGATCGGTGGAGAATCGTAAATTGGTGGAGGATCAGAATTGGAGAGAGAATCATCCACATCATCTTGGAACAGTGGATTATCATAGCAAGAATCGAATAGAGGATTGTTGTAGATGACAAAATCATCAAGCACATTAATCATATTCGCGGATTCTCTTCCATTTGATTTGGTTGTGATCTTCCTTATTTTAAACACTTGTGCATCATTCCCGACCCTTAAGATGAGCTCACCTTCAGCAACATCGACTAGAGCTTTTCCGGTTCTCAAGAAAGGCCGACCAAGTATTAAAGGAATACGAGGGTCCATTTCATAATCAACAACAACAAATTCGACCGGAAAAGTGAAGGTGCCCACTTTAATAAACACATCTTCGGCAATACCAAGAGGGTAAGCGAGAGTGCGATTTGCAAGCTCAAGAGTCATCTTCGTTGGTGTAAGGTCGGGTAATGATAACTTTTTCCAAACTCTTAAAGGCATCAGATTGATACTTCCCCGAGATCAGCTAAGGCAGTAAGTTCTTCGGTTTGGTGAAAAGTACATGGTAGCACAAAACGACCGGGATCTCCAAGTTTTTCCGGAAGTTCTTTAAGAAAGACGGTAGAACAATTTTCATTTAATCGAGTATTAACAAACTCGGCCATCTTCTCCTTCTTACTGAGCAATTCCTTAAACATCTTAACAAATTTAGGCATTTGTGCAAGAGCTTCAACAAGGCTAATAGGGATGGTCATTTCCGAAATCTTCTTCAAATAGTTTGACACTTGAATGTAATCCTTGGTGTGCAGTTTGGCCTTGTCTAAGCGAGATGGATAAGGAATATTTGGTTTATAAGTGGAAGGTGTAGGTGTAGCAAGTAAAGGTTGAGATGTTGAGGGTTTAGAGGTGGAAGGTGGGGTTGGTGAAGGGTTCTTCTTGGGTACTTCTTCATGACGAGGTGGAGATGGTAATGGTGAACTAATACTAGGCGTGGGAGTAGGAGGGATAAATGGTGGTGGAGGAGGTGTAGATGGTGTAACTGGGGGAGGGATAGATGATCCTACTAAAGTTGCTCCACTATGGGTAGTAATATCACTTACATTCGCTCTCGGGTTGGTAACGGTATTTGAAGGAAGTGAGCCCGAAGTAGATGGTTGATTACCTTGAAAGAACTAGCCATCATGTTCTTCAAATCATTCGTCCGAGTGCTGATAGAAGTTTGCATATCTTGACGAAGCTCGGTTATAATATCATTTCCTTGTTTAGTGATGTCACTTTTCAAGGTGATGATTTGGCTTTGAAGATTGTTAACTAGCTTTCGTTGGGTTTTCATGAAAGTTTCAACATCATGATTGATGGGTGGAGGTTGGGGGCGGGTGGGTGATATGGAGTAGAAGCTCGAGGTGGGTTTGGAGTGCTTCTATTGTAGTTGTTGGGGTTGTGGTTTTGAGGAGAAAAACCGGGTGAAAGATAGTTGTTCGACCTGTAACTTAGCAAATTTCGATCCCCTTGAGGTCGGGCTTGGTAATTTTCCGGTGAATAGTTACCATAAGCCGCATACACGTTTTCCGGATTGCCTTTAGTAGAAGGACAATCGGTGTATGGATGAGGACCGCCGCAAGTCTCGCAAGAAATTGCTACAACTTTAACTTGTTGTTGTTGGTTTGTAGCGATGAGCAAGATATTTTTGTTCATTTCGGCCATCATGTGGGTGAATTCGGTCATATCGGTGTTTGCTGAAGTAGAAGAAACATTGACTCTTGGGTTATTCCTTGAAGATGCGGAGGAATCCCAATTTTTTTGATGAGTAGTCATGTTCTCAATAAGCTCTCTACACTCCTCGGGTCTTCTTTTCATAAATGTGCCACCGGCGGCTACATTAATAGTATCACGATCACGAAAAGTTAAACCATTGTAGAAAGTATCAATCAACGTAACAGGGAGCATGTTGTGGTTTGGACATCGGTCGATCAAAACATTATATCTTTCCCAAGCATCAAAGAGAGATTCATCGGGTTCTTGCATGAAACCGCTGATTTGATTTCGAAGGCTCGTGACCATGGATGGTGGAAAGTAGCGCGACAAAAAGCGTTGAGTCATGTCGTCCCAAGTATGGATGGAATTCTTCGGGAGACGATCAAACCATTTTTCGGCGTGTTGGATAAAGTATGTGGAAAGAGCTGTAGGCGAAGAACATCCATAGTAACACCGGGCAACTTCATGCTTTGAGTAATAGTAATGAATTTGTCGAGGTGCTTGTTGGCATCATCATCCGGAAATCCGCGAAATGGATTAGTTTGCACTTGTTGGATCATGTGATGCTTCAACGAAAACTCCGGAGCCGTGATTTGCATCGGTGCAATCGGTCCTCCTCGTCCATACATTGTTGGCTGACAAAGCTCCTCCATTGTTCTAAGGTCGGGTGGGGGAACATTGTTGTTATTGACGTTGGGTGGTACACCAGCCATATCTAAATCTTCACGAGTCTCGGGCTCTGAATAAGTTGAAGATCTAGTACGCATGCACCTGCAAAAGCAAAAGAAAAAGATACCAAAGCAATAGACAATATATATACAAATATAAAATCTTTTTGGATTTTTGAAATTTTTATTTATTTCATTTTTATGTATTTTTAACAATTTTTAATTTTTATGGATTTTTTGAAAATTTTTGAGCAAGAAAAATAACGCTCACGAGGGAACGGATCCCAAAATGCAACGCGTCTCTCACAGAAAACCGTTAGTCTTTACGAAAAGAGCCGGCAGCGGCGCCATTTGAAAGTATGATTTTGCTAGGGTTAAAAGTTATCGTCCGATCTTTTCGAATTGAAAAAGGGATTTACGTGCGACTCGATCGTCTTTTGGTGGAAACAATATTTTTGGTTGTTGTAAAATAAATGTGCAAAACGTTAAAGTAAATGACGGTTAATTAAAACTTTTAAAAGTAAAATTATTAAATGACTTAAAATTAAAGCTCGACGAAAAGTAAATTTGACAAGTTAATTAAAATGAAAGTAAAAATTGACAATTTAATAAAAATAAAAGCTTTAAAAATTAAACTTAAAATTACTGGAACAATGTAAACTTAAAAATTAAACAAGACAAAATATAAAACAAACCTACCGTCGGAATACATTTAGATCGGAATAGACTCGTCGGAATGTAATCGGAATACACCCCTATTGGAATGTTATCGGAATGAGTTACAATCGGAATGTGTCAAAGTAATCCTATCGGAATGTGGGTCGGAATCCGTAATCGAAATAACAAACCTTGGGGAATGATTGGAATCCTGATCGGAATGAAGACACCAACACTTGTCGGAATGAAAGTATACCTCACCAATCGGAATGTCAAAAGAGGACCTTCGTCGGAATGTTAGAAACCCTTTTCCGACCAAGCAATAGAGATGCTGGTCAGAAAGTAAAACCCCTTTCCGGTTACTTAGATCGGAATACAGTAAGGAAAAACGTAATAAGCTAACCAAATAAGCTACGAACTAAATAAGCACACAACTGAAAATTTAACATAAACACGTATAAGTAAAAGTTAATAAGCTAAAATTAAAAGACCTTTGAAAACACTAAATGAAAAACATATACGAAAACAACTTTTATATAAAAATAACTTTTATAAAAACTTAAGAAACTTTAAGAAAAACACAAATAAGCTATAAAAATCAATAACATAAAAAACATCACAAGTAATCAAATAAGCATAACAATAAGCTCATAAGCATAAAGATTAAGTAAAACAAGAAAGGTAGAATGAGAGATTTAAAAATAAGAACTTGATTAAAAAGAAAAGATTCAATAACAAAATTAAAAACACTTACTTGAATTAAAGGAATTAAAGTGCAAGACAAGTATTTAAAATGACATGAAAAATAAATTAGCAAGAAATGAAAATGGTGGAAAGCTATTTGTCAAGTAGCCAACAACATGGAATGAAGTGAAATGGGTGGTATTTATAGTGATTAGGGAGGTTAAGCATGTGTTGCTTACTTCTTTCTTTCTTTCTCGTCTTTTCGTCTTCTTAATTCTTCGACTTTTTTGACTTTGTCTCGGGATTATTTTGAACTCGTCTTATAATTTCTTCATTTATTAGACTTGAGTTCCTCGGCTTTATTAAACTTCCGTCTTTAGACTTGTTCTTCGATAAATCTTAAGAATAGGTCTTGGACTTTCGTTCTTTTTGCACTCTTGATCTCTTGACTTCGTCTTTTGTCTTTTTCTTCGATAAAAGCCCGTGAAAGCCCGTGTTTTCCTCCCTTTTCACATTTTGATCCTAAATCACAACAAAAACACAAACCACGCATAATTCCGACATTTAAGACATAAAATACACGTTTTGGCTTGGTTATTATTATAACTAAGTGGTAAAAGGATAAGTTTTCTCACACTTATTATTAAACTTTAAGGAAACTAAAAAGATAGAAAAGTAAAGAAATCAAAGACTTACATTGGGGTTTTGGCTGTCATGAATGTTTATCATCCTCAAGTTTCACGTTCCCCAAACCAAGCTTATAAACGAGATCATTGTTATTATAAGTTAGCAAACTAAAACGAACTCATGTGGCCCAATTATTCACTTAGACTCCCTTATTCCTAGGTGTATCTCTTATATTTTATTGTTGTCTTGAATGATCACGAGGATGCATTGTTTGACTTATTTTGATAGTTTATTTAGACCGAAAATAAAGTGGGACGATTTAATCAGTAGTTAGCTAAAGGACAAAATCTTTTAAAATTTCTTCTCGGGACCTCTTAAAGTTCATATCTTGGCATAACTCGCTTCACGATTTGAGACCTTTCTCGGACCGATATTTGGCAGCGACTTCATACTTCGAATCTTGAGAGACGTTCTTGAAATTATGGTCTTCTCTTCATAATAGGAATTTCTTCACTTGAACTTTTTGAGAGATTCTTCATATTTGGACCACGACTTCTTCATTTTTCTCCAATATTTATTTTGGACTTTGATATACAACGATCCGCCTCTTTTTAGGACTTGGATCTATTTATCCTCATACCTTGTTAGGGCCTTTTTGGATAGACTTCTCCATGATCTTTAGGGGAGTATTTGCTTTTCGTCGTGTGTCTCGATCCTTCATATTGATTTTTGATAAATGGTTCTTCACATCACTTGGGATCTTAAGCAACAAAATGTAGCCCTCATGCCTTGTTAGGGCCTTTTCGGACTCGCCAATTGATGGTAGTAAAATTACCCCTTTAGGAAAAGGAAGGCAATTAGGGCAAGTAAGCACGACGATTTAGGAAAACCGTGTGTAAATGACCCTAAAATGAGTTCGTTCTCAAGGAGGCTAGTGTGTTATGTGTGTAATGATTTGGATTAGATTTGTGATTATATTGTTGAAAAAGAAAGAAAGAAATGAGATTAGAAGAGAATGACGGTTACGAAGACGGATTAAACTAAGTCTAAAAAGGTGTACACGTAAAACCGTAAAAAGTGCTAAAATTAAAATTTTACCCTAAAAATTCCTAAAAATTACCAAAAATCCAAAATAATATTCTAAGAGTTTACAAAAAATCCAAACTTGCCAAAACCTTTTAATTAATTAGATAATGACTTTTTAATGCTAATTAAAACCCTAAAAATCAAAATTAATTATTAAAAAGCCCTAAACAAGATTTTAAAGTTTGTAAACCTCAAAAATACTCTAATTAAGCTAAAAAGTATTTTCCAAAATTTTAAAATCACTAAAAACTATTTTTAAACAATTAAAAACTCCTAAAATCAATTAAAACTTAAATTAATTCTAGAAAATAATTATAAGACTCTAAAAATATTTGGAAAGCTGTAAAAATCCTAAATAAGTGTTTAGAACCTAGGAAAAATATAAAAACTTAGAAAATCAGACTTTTAATTTTTAATAATAAAATAATAATAAAATAATATTAAAAATCCAAAAA
This sequence comes from Glebionis coronaria, assembly GCA_025667525.1. NCBI lineage: Eukaryota > Viridiplantae > Streptophyta > Magnoliopsida > Asterales > Asteraceae > Glebionis > Glebionis coronaria. The sequence goes on along the minus strand of CM046880.1, from coordinate 208,789,446 downwards.
TCATAAAAAATTCTAAAAACTTGCAAACTAGCTTAATTTAACCTAAGTAACTCAGAAATGAAAGTGAAATTACCTAAATACCCCTATTGGGCCTAGAAAATGGGCTAAACCCAAAATAGTCCCTTATTGGGCCAAATTTTGGGCCCAATATAAAAAAGTGTTCAAAATAAGCCCAAAAAGCACAGGTTGACTCAAAATTTGATTTTAAACAACTTTTTCCAAAGGCCCAAAAGCTGAAAATGTGAAATAAGCTAGCTTATAACAAGCAGCTTATTCTTAATGGGCTTTTTGGCCCATTAAGCTATAAGCCAATGCCATAAGCTAAAATTTGACACACAAGCTTCTTTTGACCTAACAAAGACTTCTTCAAAAGGAAATTTGAAATAAGCCCAAGGAATAAGCCTGAAAATGCAATAAGCAATCTACACAAAACGACAAAATAGTCGTTTTGAGTTCTAGGCCACCCCAAGTGCTGATTCAAGTTCCAAAAGCTTTGAAATGACTTAATTAAGCAAAATCAACAAAGAGTTTTCAAATAAGCTGACTCAATAAGCTGGAAAAAGCAAATAAGCACTTATGTAAAAGTCAAATAAGTTGGTTTTCTAGTAAAAAGTCAAAGTCAAAGTCCAATAAGCTCCAGTCTACTTAAATGGGTCAAATAATGAAGACCTATCACAAAAAATAAGTTGTTGCAAGTCTGGATAAGCTAGAATAGCTTATTGATAAGCTGATGACAAAATTACACTTGCAGGGGCTAGTTTTGGATGTTGAGCAGTGGAAACTTTTTCCACTGCTTGACTTGTTTGACTTTTTGACTTTAGTGACTTTTTTGGAGATTCAGATTACACAAAGGCACCCAAATGATCTTTGGATCAAAAGGAGTCAAATACAATCAAAATAACACAATCACTAACACCCAATTGATACAGTTTAATCAATTAATCACCAGACATGATACAAACATGAACAATAAGCAGTTAAGCACTTATGAGCAGTTTTAGCACAAATCAACCAGCCAAATTCAACCAAATGCATACACAAGCTATTATAAACTCAAATAAGCAAGTCTAAACAGGTTTCATGCAATGGTTCAAAGAATTAAGCAAGATTCAAGCCAATGAAAGTTACTGATGAACACTAACACATGCAGTTTTCTACTTTCCTGATGTATTTGACCAATAAGCCAGATTCAACACTCAATATCAATCAGATAAGTTATAATAATGATGTTCTAACAACTTTCAACCCTAAGCATGCACAAATACTAGATTTCACCAAAATCTTAGGTCAAAAACAGTCAAATTCACCAAGTTATAGCAGATTGTTTGATTTGAAGTTTCAAACCCAAAAACTTGCAGTAAAACACTCTCAACAAGGTATTTATCAGATACAAAGCATAAACAACACAAACCAACAACACAATATCAAGTTACAAGCATAAACAAATAGTCCCAAACACCCCTTAATCTTTTCAAAATCAAAATTTTCAAAGGCAAAGTGAGATTTAAGGCTACCCAAGCATCAATTAACACTAAAACAGGTAATATTAACAGATTCAAGCAGATTTAAGCCACAAAATTCACAAGAACACAAGTCACATACAAATATCACCAAAAATCATGAATTCAAGCAGATTTTAGGATTAAGTATGCAAACCTCATGGATGTACATTCACACCCACGAATTTTGAGCTTATGTGCTAGCAAGAACAAGCACAAGCTTCCACAACAAAGCCTGCTAAGATTGAACAAGGTTAAAGCACAAGAGTATAAAATCAGAAACTTCAAAAATCTTGATTGATGCAACCTTGTTACCCCACACTTGATTATCCCCAAGTTATAAGCCTCACAACACCTTAACTAACTCAGTTAGGATGCTATGATCAGCCCTATAACCCAAGAATTCCAAGATTGGAACAAGTACTTAGCAAAATATCAAGAATGAGGAAAATTGCAAACTTTTGCAACCTCCAAGTGAAAACAGGTTTTTAACTTCTAAACTAACAATCATATAACAGTAATAAGCAGTAAATAAGATTGGCCAATGACTTTTCTTCAATGCTTCAAACACAACTTCATTAAAACTGAAATGGGATTTACAGAAGTTGAACAAGGGAAAAATCAAAAGCAAACGTCTATGTTGGACCCCTAAGCCTTTATATAGGCATACATGTTGTCTAGGAAAGCTAAAAAAACTAAAAACCCTAGCTTGTGGAAGCCCCAAAATGCCCTTGAGGTTTTGTCTTCTTGGAAGAATCATGTGACCCTTTCTTGGTTGTTTGTTAAAGCTGGCATGTGTGAGTGTATCCAAGGGCTCCAATTAAGCTTAAAAAGTAAGCTTCAATCTCAAACGTTGGATTGCTGGTGCAATCTTGTCTTCTTGCTCAAAGGTGTAGCAGGGGAGGTCCCATGTGGACACGTGGATGATGTGGTGGCCAATCTTAAGGTTGGGATGTGTTTAGGGAAAGTTTAATCAACATTCTGGAGGGTTTTATCACTTAATTGTTAATGATGAAGAATAACCCAATTTGTGTGAAGAACACTAAGAACAGGTTTTTAATCTGTTTTTGGGGTGGATTAAGTTTAAAAACATGTTTAGGCGCCAAGATTAATTTAATCTTAAACCAGTTTTAGTGGATTGGTGAGGTGGAGGGAGGGAGGCTTGTGATTGGTTGTTTTGGTGAGTGGGGTGAGGTGGCACAAGCTGGTTGGTCTAGGTAACAAAGGTTGTCGGCCACAAATAAACCCCAAAGTTTGCTATACTTGTCATTTCCAGCTTTTACACTTGCAAACCCGTTTTCCTTTATATTGAAAGTTTTCAATTTCACACTTTGGCCACAAAAGGTTTTAAAAGATGAATTCAGGGGTATTTCTTGCCATTTTTGAATTCTTCAAGGGCTGATTTGGCATTTTGATGATGGATAATGGCCTTGACTTGTATGTTGAGCATTTTGGAGAACTAAAATTGCCAAGTCATGTTTGATGAGGGACCATTTTTGCCAAATGTTGAAAGTTAAGGGTCCTTTTTGTAATTTTGGGATTTTCAAAGGACCCAACTTGTAATTTCTTGTACTTTGAAGGTCTTCATGATATGTTTGACTTTGTGGATGACATTGGTTGACAATTTAGCTTTGTTGAGGGGCTAAACTTGCCAAATCTTCAAAGTGGAGGGACCTTTTTGTAATTTTGACAAACTTTAGGGACCAAACTTGTAATTATGAGGATACAAGGGTATAAAGTGTCAATTCTTCCATATTGGAGGACCCTTCTTCATAATTCTTCAAATCTTCAAGGGTTGATCTTGGTAAAGTCTTCATTAGGGCTTGGTTCATTGTGCGGCTTCGTTTCCCGTGTTCGTTTTTGCATGATTCTTGTGATCTCTTGTCATTTTCTCAATATCTGTACCTAAAATACACAAGCAACAAACACAAGAATATATATGGGTATTTTGATGATATTTAATGCATTTTAATCCCTATTTGGAAGATGAAACTATGTATAAAAGCAGTCTCATCACTCCCCTATACTAAACCATTGCCGTGCCCTCACGCAATGCTAGAATAAAGTATCGTAGCATCTCCAAAATTCATTTTTATTCACTTTATTGAACGATAAACTAGCTACACTACTACTATTGCTACTACTACTTGCGTTTTGGACATAATGTATGATTTTCATCGCAAAATGGGACGTTTAGGTTCATAGAATAAGAACACGTGAATGCTTCGTTAGAAATAATTTCATCGTCCTCGATTTTCACCCAATTCCATGCCAAGCGTGCAACGAGATCATTGTCATTATAAGTTAGTAATGCTAACACTACTCATATGCCCTAATCACGTACTTATCCTCCCATTATTCCTAAGTTGTATCTCTTATATTTTATATTGTCTTGAATGTTTCACGAGGATACATTGTTTGAATTATGCGATAATAGAGATTTAGGTCTAAAAATAGAGTCCTAACGGTGTAACTAAGACCATCAAATCAATAACCCCTCCTAATAGACAACGATGTCAAAAAATTAAGCTGACAAGAAGAATCGATAAACACGGTTTTATAACGGTTTTGAACATGAGACTTATTACCAAGACTTTTATACGCCCCCTAACGGAAGGGCCTTATTATCTTTGGTTTACCTCCATCTTTTATTCAACCTCGCCATGAAGCTTTTATTATGACTTCGGTCTTGCCTTGCCTTTTATTATCCGCCTCATCGGTGGTTTTATTAGCCAAAGACGTATATCCTCACGCTAAGGCGAATTTTGGATCTTTAAAGCTTCGAAGATTAAGGCTTGATTCACTTTCAATTTTGCATAGATTTTTCGGCCTTGTGGGGCTTCAAATTGTTTGCTTGATTTTAGGTGAGCACTTGAAATCTTATTATTGGGTGAAGCTTTTGATTATTCGGGTGCCAATACTTCAAAACCGTGACGCTGGCGATACCTTAATGTCTTCCCAATTTAATTACACGGAAGCTACTAGAAAAGACTAGAAACCCAACAATCCTAACTAAACCGCTAAGTCAATATTTATTAAGCAAAAAATATTTACATGCGAAGGTAGAATAAGCAAACAACGAGAACACATGAGTTTTTGAAAGAATACGAGTACTCTACGTTTAGCATAGTAACTTATAATTAACCCTATCATTTCTCGTCCTCATTTAAGAGACTTAGCCTAATGTGTAGTTAAGGAATCAAAGCTAAGTGCTCAACACGTACGGTCGAGTCAAAAGTTACTCTTATTCTCGCCATCAGAAAATCTACATTCGTGTCTTCAAACACTTATAAAACATGAGAAAATTTTTAAAATTTGGCCATTTTTAGCCTTATTTGGCAACAAAAACAATAAACAAAAAGATAAACTTTGGAAAGCGTGAAGGTTTGGCAAGGCAAGTATCTATTCACCCCCCATACTAAAGTTAAACATTGTCCTTAATGTTTCGATTCTAGGGGTGCAAACACCCCATACTAGAGACGTAGTCGAATGCCTAATCTAGCATGGAAAGGGTGTAACCAATAAATTAATAGCCGTTTATGAAGTGTGCTAAAAACCTAAGGTTAGAAAATCAAAAGGATATATCATGGATATTGAGAAAGTCTTCAAAGCAAACGATCGAGTGCTCCCATAAAACGAACACGAGAGGCTCCAATCATGAAGATCATGATCATCTAAAGTCCACAATTCACAAACAACCACGAAACAAAGGTTGGAAGGGCACAAATCCCCACACGTTAACTACATTAGAAAGCGATAATATGTACATAGGATAATCATGTGACTCCCCCACGAGGCTCCTCGTTTTTGATTACCGAGTCATGAGCTCGACTCGATCCCCTCAATACTAATTATCATTGGGGAAGGTGACTTGGTCGAGGTAGTTCAAGGATGGAACTTCCCCGCCAAAGTAGTGCTTCAACCTATGTCCATTCACCTTGAAGTTAGGGCCATCATCTTGAGCTAGCTCGATGGTCCCATAGGAAACACTTGAGTCACGGTGAATGGACCGGACCAACGGGATTTCAACTTACCGGAAAAGATTTTTAATCTTGAATTAAAAAGCAAAACATGATCCCCAATGTTAAAACCCGGTTTTTAATTTTATAATCAAGCAACTTTTTAGTTTTTTCTTTATAAATCAATGAATTTTCATAAGCAATGTCCCTCAATTCATCTAATTCATTCAATTGCATTTTCCGGTCTTTTCCCGCGGTCTCCATATCATCATTACAATGCTTTAGGGCCGAATAAGCCTTGTGTTCTAACTCGATAGGCAAATGACAATTCTTTCCATACACAAGCTTATAGGGAGTGCACCTAATGGGCGTCTTATAAGCGGTCCTAAAGGCCCATAAAGCATCGTCCAACTTATCCGACCACAATTGTCGGTTTTCCCCAACGGATCTCTCCAAGATCCTCTTCAACGCTCGGTTTGAAACCTCGACTTGCCCACTCGTTTGTGGGTGATAAGCCGTAGAAAGCCGATGTGTAACCCCATATTTCCTTAGAACCCTTTCAAATTGGTCGTTACAAAAATGGGTTCCACGATCGCTTATGATAGCACGAGGGGTTCCAAACCGAGAAAACAAGCTTTTCAAGAACTTGACTACCACACGAGCATCATTGGTGGGCAAGGCTTTGGCCTCCACCCACTTAGATAGGTAGTCAACCGCAACGAGAATGTACTTATTACCATGAGATGATGGGAATGGCCCCATAAAGTCTATACCCCAAACGTCAAAGATCTCACACACTTGGATGATGTTTTGTGGCATCTCATCTTTTTGTGAGGCTTTTCCTTGTCGTTGGCATGAATCACAAGACTTCACAAGATCTTGTGCATCTCGGTAAATAGTAGGCCAAAAGAAGCCGGCATCAAACACCTTCTTAGCAGTGAGATTAGCACCGTGGTGACCACCCGTGGGTCCCTCATGGCAAGCTCTAAGGATGTTAGAAGCTTCGGTGCCAAATACACAACGTCGGATGATTTGATCCGCACAAGTTCGAAACAAGTAAGGGTCGTTCCAAAAGTAGAACTTGACGTCACGAAAAAATTTCGTTTTTCTTGAGTCGTCATACCCTTAACGATGAAGTTACCCGCATGGTAATTTGCAAAATCCGCAAACCATGGGGTGGAAGGATCAAGCTTAGAATTCACTACACCAAGTGTCTCGAGCGGAAATGTTTCGGTGATTTCCTTGGGCTCGTAAACACTTTGGTGAGGATCTTCCAAACGAGAAAGATGGTCGGCCGCTAGATTCTCGGCTCCTTTTTTGTCAACGATGGTGTGATAAAATTCTTGAAGGAGGAGAATCCAACGAAGTAATCTCGGCTTTGCATCTTGTTTAGCCATGAGATACTTGATAGCCGAATGGTCCGTATACACTATGTATTTCGTCAAGACGAGATAAGGTCGGAACTTCTCAAATGCATACACCACGGCAAGGAACTCCTTTTCCGTTGTAGTGTATTTTAGTTGAGCCTCGGTCATCGTCTTGCTAGCATAGTGAATAGGCAAGAAGTGCTTATCATGACGTTGCCCCAAAACGGCCCCAATAGCGTAGTCACTAGCATCACACATGAGCTCAAAGGGGAGGTTCCAATTGGGAGCAACAAGGATGGGAGCTTCGGTAAGTTTCCTCTTAAGGATTTCAAAGGCTCGTACACAATCTTCGTCAAAGACAAAACGTGCCTCTTTTTCAAGAAGATGTGTAATAGGATCTTTGAAAAATCCTTGATGAATCGACGATAAAATCCCGCATGGCCTAGGAAACTCCTAACTCCCTTAACGGTTTTGGGATGAGGTAATTTGGCGATGACGTCTACCTTAGCTTGATCTACCTCAATCCCCGCTTTCGAGACCTTGTGCCCTAAGACGATTCCACTCTTAACCATAAAATGACATTTTTCCCAATTGAGCACAAGGTTGGTTTCCTCACAACGTTTCAACATTCTCTCAAGGTTCGACAAACACGAAGTGAACGAATTACCAAACACGGAAAAGTCATCCATGAAGACTTCCATCGTCTTCTCGATCATATCATGAAAAATAGCCATCATGCACCTTTGAAAGGTTCCCGGTGCATTACAAAGTCCGAATGGCATTCTACGATAGGCAAACGTTCCATATGGACACGTAAACGTAGTTTTTTCTTGATCACGAGGATCAATGGGAATTTGGAAGTAACCGGAAAAACCATCTGAAAAGCAATAGAAATCGTTTCCCGCAAGACGCTCCAACATTTGGTCCATGAAGGGCAAGGGAAAATGTTCTTTTCGAGTGGCTTCATTCAACTTACGATAGTCAATGCACACTCTCCATCCGGTCACGAGTCTAGTGGGAATCAACTCGTTGGCATCGTTTGGCACAACGGTCATCCCTCCCTTTTTAGGGACACAATGAATAGGACTCACCCAAGGGCTATCGGAAATAGGGTAAATCATTCCCGCGTCAAGGAGTTTTAGGACCTCCTTTTTGATGACGTCGTGAATTTTGGGGTTCACCCTCCTTTGACTTTGGATTGTGGGCTTGAAATCCTCCTCCATTAAGATTTTGTGGGTACAAAACTTGGGATCGATTCCCTTAATGTCGGATAACTTCCACGCAATTGCCCTCTTGTGGTCCTTTAGAACATCGACAAGTGCGGTTTTTTCATCATTCGAAAGTTCCTTCGCAACAATAACCGACAACTTGTCGTCCTCCTCCAAATAGACATATTCGAGATGAGGAGGTAAATCTTTCAACTCAAGGATAGGTGGTTCCTCAAGTGAAGATTTGGGCTCGATACTCATAACCTCCTCGGGTGGAGGAAATGGGAAATCGTTAAGAAAATCCTTGATAATCGAGAAGTCCTCATCGTTGTCGAGGTCTTCGTCACAAGTACGTGGAACATTGCATTCTTCCAACGTAAAACCACCACCTTCAAATGGAGTGAAGGTTGGTGTCGAATTATCAAGAATTGGATCTAACATAGTGGGATTGCCACTAGTTTCTTCATCACCAAACCCTAGAACTTCTTGTGAAAATTCCTCGCAAACCACGTCGTTCATATCAACGAGGTTTATGGTTGCAACGGAATAAACATGAGAAATTTGAGAGTTTTGAGTTGCGTTTATAACAAGTTCCTCATCGTTGAAACGTAAGGTGATCTTTCTAGCATGAACATCGATCAAAGCCATAGACGTATCTAAAAACGAACGACCTAAAATGAGAGGAACTTGAGGATCCGTGGGGATATCAACAACGATAAAGTCTACGGGATAGTAGAACTTCCCCACTTTCACAAAAACGTCTTCCGCCAAACCACATGCGGGAATTGTGGAATGGTCGGCCAACTCGATAGACATTAGTGAAGGAGTAAGATTAGGAAGATTGAGCGACTTGAAGATTGCAAGTGGCATCAAGTTAATGCTAGCACCAAGATCGGCCAAGGCGAAGCATTCTTCCATATCTTGGATTGCACAAGGAATCAAGAATTTACCGGGATCACCGACTTTTTGAGGTATGCGATTAAGATAAACCGACGAACAACTAGACAATTGGTGCAATTTCTCCTTGTTGTTCAACATACTCTTAAAGTTAGCGGCAAATCGAGGCATCATGACCAAATCATCAGCGAAACTCACATTAAGGTGCAAATCACAAAACATTTTCATAAAAAGCTCAAATTGATAATTGTCGCGCTCTTGACGTTTCTCCTTCCTAAGTCTTGATGGATAGGGCAAAGGTGGTGTGGGTTGAGGCATAGTAGGCATAGCCTTTGGAATCTCGGGTTCCAATGATGGTAATGGGTCAACCGTAGGTGTGGCATGAGCGGTACTTCGTGGGATTGGGACATGCTCCTTTTGGACCACCACCTCGGGTTCTTCCTCAATTGCTTCCTCCGTAGGAGCAATTGGTTGAGGAGTCGGTTCCTTAAGTGTCTTACCACTACGTGTGGTAATCACTTTCATCTCACCCTTAGGGTTGGATACGGTGTTGCTAGGAAGACTACTCGAAGACGGTTTACACATTATTGCCTCAAACATAGACGAGATTTTATCTTCAAACACGGATTGCCTCTTCTCGGATTTTATCATTTCTTGTTTAATCTCGTGTTGCCCTTGTTCCATTTTTTGTTGGTTTTGTTGCAACCTAGTGACATTTCCTTCCATCTTGTTGGTGTGGCTTTTAAGTTCATTAGCTAACTCATTTTTCAACTCTTTCTTCAAGTCGTTCTTAAACTCGGATCTTAGGCTAATGATTTCTCTTTGAATATTGTCAAACCTAGCATCATTCCCACTAGCGTATTCAACAAACTCACTTGGAAGATCTTTCAATGTTTGCAAACTTTTGTTGTTATTTTGAAAATCATTTTGATTTTTGTTTGAAACTTGATTATTAGCCCCTTGATTCCCATAGTTTCCCTTGTTGTAATTGTTTTTGAAACCAACTTGATTGTTGCGATAGTTGTTGTTAGCATTTTGATTTGAACCAAAACCCGGTGGATTCATTTGATTAGAGCGGGAAACTTGACCGTTTTGGTTGTAATTTCCCGTGGCCGCAAAGGCACTCGAAGTGTTACCACCGTTGGTAATGCACTCGGAGAAATCATGACCTCCACCACAATACATGCAAGAAACCTCAACCGCTTTAGCCGTAGCGGGAGCACTTTGTTCACCAACTTTAAACTCAATCAAAAGTCCTTTTAGCTTATCAAAAATCTTGTTTTCCAAGTTCGCCTCAATTTGGCAAGCATCGATGGTAGTAGACAAAGAAGGTGAGGCCGAAGACGAAGCCTTACGAACACTAGACGTGCTACGAGGACTATAGACCTTAGATCTATTCTCAATTATCACCAAAGCTTCCTCAACCGTTTTACACAAAAAATTACCACCCACGGCGGCATTCAAATAATCCCTTTCATGATCATTAAGTCCATTGTAAAACGTGTCAATTTGATACAAGTCGGAAAAACCGTGATGAGGACATTCATGTAACATTTCCTTAAACCTATTCCAAGCCGTTGAAAAACTTTCATTAAATTCTTGTGAAAACTTTGAAATCTCGTTTTTCAAGTGCGTAGTCTTAGAGGGCGGAAAAAAATGGTTCACAAACTTAGAAACGAGATCCTTCCACGTCAATATAGAATTGGGTGGCTCTTTCTCTAACCAAATTTTAGCGGCCCCCACTAAGGAATACGGAAAAAGCATCATCTTAATCGAGTCATTCGAGACATCCTTAAACTTGCAAGTAGCGGTAAGACGATTGAATTGGCGGATATGGTTGTGTGGATTGTCCTTCTCATCACCTCGGAATTTGTTGTTTTGGATCATCGACAACAAACCCGTTTTCACCTCAAAATTCTCCGCAAGGATAGCGGGAATCACAATAGCCTCTCCATAACCCTCGGTGGGTGCTTGAAGTAACTCCATCATAGTTCGATTCGCCATGGTTGGTGCTTCTCTTACAATGGGTTCGTCAATAGGAGACTCCTCACTAGAATTGTTTGGAGTGGGAGTTTTGTTCTTTCGTTTACGTGCACGTCTTGCTTGATTACGAGTTAGCATAAACGTCACGTACAACGAGGGGACGAGCAAAGAAGATTCTTTTTGGTGTTTTGTATTTTTCAATTTTTTTGTGGTTTTGATTGTATTAACTTCTTTGGAATTTGGTGAATGTATTAAGTAGACACAAATCTACAAATCTCCTCCTTAATCAAATCTCTCGATTAAAGAAGCCTCAAGGAATGAAAACGATCACGTGAAGTGAACGCCTTCAATGACTTTAGAACGTTGGTGGAACACCAAAACGTTCAAGAGGGTTTAATCAATGAAAACCAAGAAAATATATATGATACTTAGTAATACTTTGGGCGGCAAAACCCTCGATTAGCTCTCAAAATCAAATACTCACAAGCAAGCGGGGAAACGAGGCGGCGCGAAGCACTTAAGAGCCTTTTTCCTTAGGATATATTTTATAATATCCGCCTTATACCCACCTTATATTTTGTATTTTTCAAGATTGAGCTTCACGAAAGTATTTATCTATTTTTGCCTTTTTCTTTGGTTTGAGATTCGAATACAATGATTGGGTAATGACCTCCCAAGTCAAGGTTGTGATTTCTCACGTATTTGGAGTACTTGTGAATTTATTTTTCTACGTATACAATATAGTAATAGTATTCACACAAAAACCGAAAACCGATAATACGTATTAGTAGAGTGCTACTAATACAAATACTAATTATGGTTAGTATATAAAAACAACAATTCCAATCAAAACACAACACGCCTCCCCGGCAGCGGCGCCAAAATGATGGTAGTAAAATTACCCCTTTAGGAAAAGGAAGGCAATTAGGGCAAGTAAGCACGACGATTTAGGAAAACCGTGTGTAAATGACCCTAAAATGAGTTCGTTCTCAAGGAGGCTAGTGTGTTATGTGTGTAATGATTTGGATTAGATTTGTGATTATATTGTTGAAAAAGAAAGAAAGAAATGAGATTAGAAGAGAATGACGGTTACGAAGACGGATTAAACTAAGTCTAAAAAGGTGTACACGTAAAACCGTAAAAGTGCTAAAATTAAAATTTTACCCTAAAAATTCCTAAAAATTACCAAAAATCCAAAATAATATTCTAAGAGTTTACAAAAAATCCAAACTTGCCAAAACCTTTTAATTAATTAGATAATGACTTTTTAATGCTAATTAAAGCCCTAAAAATCAAAATTAATTATTAAAAAGCCCTAAACAAGATTTTAAAATTTGTAAACCTCAAAAATACTCTAATTAAGCTAAAAAGTATTTTTCAAAATTTTAAAATCACTAAAAACTATTTTTAAACAATAAAAAACTCCTAAAATCAATTAAAACTTAAATTAATTCTAGAAAATAATTAAAAGACTCTAAAAATATTTGGAAAGTTGTAAAAATCCTAATTAAGTGTTTAGAACCTAGGAAAAATATAAAAACTTAGAAAATGAGACTTTTTATTTTTAATAATAAAATAATATTAAAAATCCAAAAATCATAAAAAATTCTAAAAACTTGCAAACTAGCTTAATTTAACCTAAATAACTCACAAATGAAAGTGAAATTACCTAAATACCCTATTGGGCCTAGAAAATGGGCTAAACCCAAAAAGTCCCTTATTGGGCCAAATTTTGGGCCAAATATAAAAAGTGTTCAAAATAAGCCCAAAAAGCACAGGTTGACTTAAAATTTGATTTTAAACAACTTTTTCCAAAGGCCCAGAAGCTGAAAATGTGAAATAAGCTAGCTTATAACAAGCAGCTTATTCTTAATGGGCTTTTTGGCCCATTAAGCTATAAGCCAATGCCATAAGCTAAAATTTGACAAACAAACTTATTTTGACCTAACAAAGACTTCTGCAAAAAGAAATTTGAAATAAGCCCAAGGAATAAGCCTGAAAATGCAATAAGCAATCTACACAAAACGACAAAATAGTCGTTTTTGAGTTCTAGGCCACCCCAAGTGCTGATTCAAGTTCCAAAAGCTTTGAAATGACTTAATTAAGCAAAATAAACAAAGAGTTTTCAAATAAGCTGACTCAATAAGCTGGAAAAAGCAAATAAGCACTTATGTAAAAGTCAAATAAGTTGGTTTTCTAGTAAAAAGTCAAAGTCAAAGTCCAATAAGCTCCAGTCTACTTAAATGGGTCAAATAATGAAGACCTATCACAAAAAATAAGTTGTTGCAAGTCTGGATAAGCTAGAATAGCTTATTGATAAGCTGATGACAAAATTACACTAGCAGGGGCTAGTTTTGGATGTTGAGCAGTGGAAACTTTTTCCACTGCTTGACTTGTTTGACTTTTTGTCTTTAGTGACTTTTTTGGAGATTCAGATTACACAAAGGCACCCAAATGATCTTTGGATCAAAAGGAGTCAAATAAAATCAAAATAACACAATCACTAACACCCAATTGATACAGTTTAATCAATTAATCACCAGACATGATACAGACATGAACAATAAGCAGTTAAGCACTTATGAGCAGTTTTAGCACAAATCAGCCAGCCAAATTCAACCAAATGCATACACAAGCTATTATAAACTCAAATAAGCAAGTCTAAACAGGTTTCATGCAATGGTTCAAAGAATTAAGCAAGATTCAAGCCAATGAAAGTTACTGATGAACACTAACACATGTAGTTTTCTACTTTGTTGATGTATTTGACCAATAAGCCAGATTCAACACTCAATATCAATTAGATAAGTTATAATAATGATGTTCTAACAACTTTCAACCCTAAGCATGAACAAATACTAGATTTCACCAAAATATTAGGTCAAAAACAGTCAAATTCACCAAGTTATAGCAAATTGTTTGATTTGAAGTTTCAAACCCAAAAACTTGCAGTAAAACACTCTCAACAAGGTATTTATCAGATACAAAGCATAAACAACACAAACCAACAACACAATATCAAGTTACAAGCATAAACAGATAGTCCCAAACACCCCTTAATCTTTTCAAAATCAATTTTTTCAAAGGCAAAGTGAGATTTAAGGCTACCCAAGCATCAATTAACACTAAAACAGGTAATATTAACAGATTCAAGCAGATTTAAGCCACAAAATTCACAAGAACACAAGTCACATACAAATATCACCAAAAAATCATGAATTCAAGCAGATTTTAGGATTAAGTATGCAAACCTCATGGATGTACATCCACACCCACGAATTTTGAGCTTATGTGCTAGGAAGAACAAGCACAAGCTTCCACAACAAAGCCTGCTAAGATTGAACAAGGTTAAAGCACAAGAGTATAAAATCAGAAACTTCAAAAATCTTGATTGATGCAACCTTGTTACCCCACACTTGATTATCCACAAGTTATAAGCCTCACAACACCTTAACTAACTCAGTTAGGATGCTATGATCATCCCTATAACCCAAGAATTCCAAGATTAGAACAAGTACTTAGCAAAATATCAAGAATGAGGAAAATTGCAAACTTTTGCAACCTCCAAGTGAAAACAGGTTTTTAACTTCTAAACTAACAATCATATAACAGTAATAAGCAGTAAATAAGATTGGCCAATGACTTTTCTTCAATGCTTCAAACACAACTTCATTAAAACTGAAATGGGATTTACAGAAGTTGAACAAGGGAAAAATCAAAAGCAAACGTCTATGTTGGACCCCTAAGCCTTTATATAGGCATACATGTTGTCTAGGAAAGCTGAAAAAACTAAAAACCCTAGCTTGTGGAAGCCCCAAAATGCCCTTGAGGTTTTGTCTTCTTGGAAGAATCATGTGACCCTTTCTTGGCTGTTTGTTGAAGCTGGCATGTGTGAGTGTATCCAAGGGCTCCAATTAAGCTTAAAAAGTAAGCTTCAATCTCAAACGTTAGATTGTTGGTGCAATCTTGTCTTCTTGCTCAAAGGTGTAGCGGGAAGGTCCCATGTGGACACGTGGATGATGTGGTGGCCAATCTTAAGGTTGTGATGTGTTTAGGGAAAGCTTAATCAACATTCTGGAGGGTTTTATCACTTAATTGTTAATGATGAAGAAAAACCCAATTTGTGTGAAGAACACTAAGAACAGGTTTTTAATCTGTTTTTGGGGTGGATTAAGTTTAAAAACATGTTTAGACGCCAAGATTAATTTAATCTTAAACCGGTTTTAGTGGATGGGTGAGGTGGAGGGAGGGAGGCTTGTGATTGGTTGTTTTGGTGAGTGGGGTGAGGTGGCACAAGCTGGTTTGTCTAGGTAACAAAGGTTGTCGGCCACAAATAAACCCCAAAGTTTGCTATACTTGTCATTTCCAGCTTTTACACTTGCAAACCCGTTTTCCTTTATATTGAAAGTTTTCAATTTCACACTTTGGCCACAAAAGGTTTTAAAAGATGAATTCAGGGGTATTTCTTGCCATTTTTGAATTCTTCAAGGGCTGATTTGGCATTTTGATGATGGATAATGGCCTTGACTTGTATGTTGAGCATTTTGGAGGACTAAAATTTCCAAGTCATGTTTGATGAGGGACTATTTTTGCCAAATGTTGAAAGTCAAGGGTCCTTTTTGTAATTTTGGGATTTTCAAAGGACCAAACTTGTAATTTCTTGTACTTTGAAGGTCTTCATGATATGTTTGACTTTGTGGATGACATTGGTTGACAATTTAGCTTTGTTGAGGGGCTAAACTTGCCAAATCTTCAAAGTGGAGGGCCCTTTTTGTAATTTTGACAAACTTTAGGGACCAAACTTGTAATTATGAGGATACAAGGGTATAAAGTGTCAATTCTTCCATATTGGAGGACCCTTCTTCATAATTCTTCAAATCTTCAAGGGTTGATCTTGGGAAAGTCTTCATTAGGGCTTGGTTCATTGTGCGGCTTCGTTTCCCGTGTTTGTTTTTGCATGATTCTTGTGATCTCTTGTCATTTTCTCAATATCCGTACCTAAAATACACAAGCAACAAACACAAGCATATATATGGGTATTTTGATGATATTTAATGCATTTAAGCCCTATTTGGAAGATGAGACTATGTATAAAAGCCGTCTCATCACCAATCTTCGCATCCCGCTTCAATAAGTTATGCCTTGGCTATGAACTCTAATTAATACCAAGCAACTTTTAAACGATCTTTGGCTAGAAGCTAAGTAACTTTTCAAATCGTGCAACCTTATTTATTGCAAATATATTTATTAGCAAGCGATGGGAGAAAATGCTTATAATCAACTCACATAAAATCACGAATGAATACCAAACTTATAATTGACTCTATCATCTCTCGTTCTACACAATTTAAAATCTCAAGGAATGAGACTCGTGGATGCTTAGCCAATTAAATCAAAGTTTTGGGTTTTCAAGTCATCTATAGGATCTTACAACTTCTTAGACTCTTTCAAGTTTAGAATTCGCATTTTAAAGTTCCCTTGATAAACGACTTTCTAGGATCAATTATAGGAACTTGCGAAAAGTTCTTGTTCTTAACCCGTGAGAGTTAAGACTTTCACGTTTTAAAGTTACCTATATAAAAGCCTAGCAAAACTTGACTTAAACACGTTAAGGATACTAGCTAGAGTAAACTTAGATAAGTAAACTCGGGTTGAGTCAAAAGATTCACAACGTTGAAAAATTTAAAACCACTTTATTAAAATTTATTCTAACACAGAAAGTAAATAACGATAACAAAGGAAAATACTACTATACTACTAGGCCAAAATAGATTAAAAATTTTGAAAAATGTCGAAAAATCAAATTTTCCGGTTAAAATGAGGACAAATTCATGGAAAAGCCCACTTACTTCGATAGAAGTCCCCCCTACACTTGATATAAACATTGTCCTCAATGTTTAAGCATGTGGGAGTAAACTCCCCTACACTTAGGACATTGTGCACGTTGTTTAAATCTTTCTAAAGGAAGGACAACTATAGTGATTTCAGTGTGAACATATGAAATATGAAATATTGAATCACGATAGTTTAGGATAGAACCAGGAAGACGGGTACACGGGATCACGGTTCGTCAAAAGTCATGAGAATGGATCTTTGAAGCTTTAATCCCTGCACATCAAAAGAAACAAGACAACAAACACATACGGGGCTCCCCCTACACTGATTATGAAAACGGTAAAGGATAGATCAACGGGTTGCCTCCCGAGAAGCGCTTGTTTTTGTTAACCGAGTCACGAGCCTGACTCGACCCAGACCTAAGTCAAGGGAAAAGTGGTGAGAGATGGAATCATCTCATGAGAGATGTCCTCACCAAAGTACAGCTTCACATGCTGGCCATTCACTTTAAAATTAGGCCCATTTGGCTGAGAAAGCTCAATGGTGCCATAGGGGATGACTTTGGCGACGGTGAATGGACCAGACCAACGGCTCTTCAGCTTGCCCGAGAAAATCTTCAACCGAGAGTTAAAGAGTAAAACTTGATCACCAACGTGAAATTCTCGGTTCTTAATCCTTGAATCATGAATGATCTTGGTCTTCTCCTTGTAGATCAATGAATTATCATAAGCTTCATTCCTTAGTTCATTTAGCTCGTTGAGTTGAATCTTCCAAAGATCACCGGCTTTGTTGATGTCAAAATTGGCCTATTTCAAGGCCTAGTACGCCATATGTTCCAGCTCAATAGGGAGGTGGCATGCCTTCCCGTACACAAGATGATATGGAGTGCAACCAATCAGAGTCTTATATGCTGTACGGAAAGCCCACAAAGCATCATCTAACTTATCTGCCCACGAGGCACGATGCTCTCCCACAGTTCGCTCTAATATTCTCTTCAATCCACAGTTATAAATCTCGGCTTGACCATTTGTTTGGGGATGATAGGCGGTGGAAAGACGGTGATTGACACCGTACTTAGCCATGACTCAAGCAAATTGATCATTGCAAAAATGAGTCCCGCGGTCACTGATGATAACACGAGGAACACCGAATCGAGCAAAAAGTTGCTTTAGAAAGTTCAGAACCACCCTCGCATCGTTCGTAGGGAGAGCCTTAGCTTCAACCCATTTGGATATGTAGTCAACGGCTACGAGGATGTACTTGTTCCCTTTGGATGATGGAAATGGCCCCATAAAGTCGATGCCCCATACGTGAAAGATTTCACATTCTTGTATGAAATTTTGAGGCATCTCATCTTTATGTGTGATCTTGCCTTGGTGTTGGCAAGCATCACAATTTTTAACCATTTCATGAGTGTCACAATAAATGGTGGACTAATAGAATCCCGAGTCAAACACTTTCTTTGCGGTGTAGTTAGGACCAAAGTGACCACCGGTGGGTCCTTTATGGCAAGCTTCGAGAATGTCTAAAGCTGCGGGTCCATGAACACACCGACGAATAATCAGATCAGCACATTGTTTGAAGAGATAAGGGTCATCCCAAAAGTAAGTCTTAACATCTTTAAAGATCTTCTTCTTTTGTTGGGATGTTAACCCTTCGATGAGAATACCACCCGCTAAGTAGTTTGCAATGTCCGCAAACCACGGAGTGTCATCAAGATTGGAATTGATAGATATTAAGGCCTCAAGGGGAAAAGAGTCATTGATATCTTGATTCGGACGATCCCCTTGATAAGGATCCTCAAGTCTACTTAGATGATCCGCGGCTAGGTTTTCGGCTCCCTTTTTGTCACGAATTTCAATTTTAAATTCTTGAAGGAGCTAAACCCAACGAAGAAGTCTTGGCTTAGAATCTTGTTTAGTTAACAAGTACTTCAATGCGGAATGGTCGGTATAGACAATGGTGGTGGAAAGAACAAGATAGGGGCGGAACTTCTCAAAAGCATACACTACAGCTAAAAGCTCTTTTTCGGTAGTGGTATAATGCAATTGAAACCCCGTCATTGTCTTGCTAGCATAACGGATTGGTTGGAAGTGTTTGTTCACTCTTTGTCCCAAAACCGCTCCAATGGCAAAGACGCTAGCATCGCACATCAATTCAAAAGGTAGCTCCCAATTAGGGGTAACCAAGACCGGTGCCTTAGTTAGCTTGTCCTTAAAAGATTGAAGGAGTCATTACACTCTTTAGAAAAGATAAAAGCAGTATCTTTTTCCAAGAGGTGGGTCATCGGGCGAGCGATTTTAGAAAAATCTTGAATGAATCAACGATAGAAGCCCGCATGACCAAGGAAACTTCTCACACCCTTCACGGTTGAAGGTGGAGGTAATTTGGCTATGGCATCAACTTTAGCACGGTCCACTTCAAGACCGGCTTTTGAGATTTTATGTCCAAGCACAATGCCTTCTTTTACCATGAAATGGCATTTTTCCCAATTTAGAACAAGGCGAATGTCTTCACACCGCTTAAGCATGCGTTCCAAATTGGCAAGGCAAGTAAAGAAAGAATCACAATAGACCGAGAAATCATCCATGAAGACTTCCATAGTTTCTTCAACCATGTCATGGAAGATAGCCATCATACACCTTTGGAAAGTCCCAGGAGCATTGCATAAGCCGAAAGGCATTCTTTTGTAAGCAAATGTTCCATAAGGACAAGTGAATGTGGTTTTCTCTTGGTCTTTAGGATCGATGGGAATTTGAAAATACCCAGAGAAACCGTCTAAGAAGCAATAATAGTCATTATCCGCTAGACGTTCAAGCATTTGGTCCATAAAAGGAAGGGGAAATGATCCTTTCTCGTAGCATCATTGAGTTTGCGATAGTCTATACAAACTCTCCACCTTGTAACGAGACGAGTAGGAATTAACTCGTTGTTTTCATTGGGCACAACGGTGATTCCGCCTTTCTTAGGCACACAATGGACCGGACTAACCCATGGTGAATCCGAGATAGGGTAGATCATTCCCGCATCAAGAAGTTTGATAACCTCTTTTTGATAACGTCATGGATCTTGGGATTCACCCTTCTTTGGTTTTAAATAGTGGGTTTAAAGTCGTCCTCCATGAGAATTTTATGTGTACATAAGTGAGGATCAATTCCACGAATATCGGAGATTTTCCAAGCAATCGCTTTCTTATGATTCTTCAGCACGTCGATAAGTCGAGATTTTTCGTCTTCTTTCAAATCCTTAGCGATGATGACGGGTAACTTGTTATTGTCGTCAAGGAACACGTATTCGAGATGAGACGGTAGATCCTTAAGCTCTAAATCCAGAGGATTTTCGATGGACGGCGTAGTCAAAGTCGGATCATCGATAGAGATTTCCTTAGGAGATGGTGGAGAAATATGGTCCTCATTGAGAAGTTTCTCAATGGTACGAATGTCTTCATCCCAATTGGAGGGAGAATCGTCATATTGTAGGTCCACATCTCCCAAAGTTGCTTTAAATTCATTCAAAATGAAATCACTTTCTCCAAATGGAGTTAGTGATGGAGCAATAGAGGCAACGGTCTCAACAATGGGTAGAGAAGAAGAACCACTTTTACAAGCGTCTTTGAAATGTTCTTCACAAGCCTCATCAAGAACGTCAATGAAATTAACGCTCTCGTTTTCAGAAGGCTGTTTAGAAAGTTTACCCATGTTGAAGACGATTTTATCGTCACCAACTCTCATGATTAATTCCCCCGCGGCTACATCAATGAGAGTGCGACCGGTCCTCAAGAATGGACCTCCAACTATTAATGGAACACGGGGATCCATCTCGTAGTCAACGACAACAAAATCCACCGGAAAGGTGAATTTTTCGACACAAACAAAGACATCTTCGGCTATCCCCACTGGATAAGCAACCGTACGGTTAGCTAATTCCAAAGTCATTCGTGTGGGGACTAGCTCGGGTAGAGATAATTGTTTCCAAACACTTAATGGCATTAAGTTTATACTAGCACCTAGATCGGCTAGGGTCATACAATTCTCTACCCCGGGGAAGTTACAAGGAATGAGAAAGCGACCCGGATCACCAAGTTTGGTTGGTAATTTCCTTAAGAGCACTGCGGAGCAATTCTCATTAAGTTGGGTCTGAGCGATATTAAGAAGTTTCTCCTTATCACTGAGAAGATCTTTAAACATTTTAGCATATTTCGGCATGTGAGCGAGAGCCTCAGCAAAGGAGATGTTGAAATTCAGTTGTTTAAACATTTTAAGAAAGTTAGAAACCTGAATATCATCCTTGTTCTTCAACTTATCTTTCCTCAACCTTGAGGGATAAGGTATATTAGGTTGAGATGAAGGCTTTGGAATGGAATTCTCACTCACATCCTTAGGTGGTGGAGGGGTGGAAGTAGAAGGTGGAGGAATAGGAGAAGGGGACTCGTTTTCCTTTGTCACAATCACCGGTGTAGGTGTAGGAAGCTCGGGTTCCTTTAAACCTTTTCCACTTCGAGTGGTGTTTGCTTTCATCTCCACTCTTGGATTAGCAACGGTGTTACTCGGAAGAGAACCCGAACCAAAGGCTTGATTACTTTGGAAGAAACTAGCCATCATATCCCTTAAGTCATTGGTTTGACTGCTCAAACAGTTTCGCATATCGGCTCGAAGATCATTCCCTTGTTTCACCATATCTCCTTTCAAGTTGATGAGTTTTCCGCTGAAGATTCTGCACTATCACATCATTAGTCCTCATGTAAGTGTCAACCTCTTGATTAAATGCGGTGGGTTGGGTGGGAGGAAGAGCATGGTAGGCAGGTGGTTGATAAGCGGGTGGTTGGTGAATTTGATTGTTTCCTTGAGGTGGATATGGGTTTCTTTGGGATTGATATTGATTTGGAGCTCGTGGTTGGTTTTGATTGTTGCGATTGAGGTTATTCTGGTTTTGAGGTGGAAAACCGGGTGGTGAAAGGAAGTTGTTTGAACAATAACTGAGCAAATAGCGGTCACCTTGAGGACGTGCTTGATAGCCTCCCGTAGCAAAGTTAACGTTGGCGGCATACACATTTTTCGGATTGTCATGAGTCGAAGGACAATCGGTGTATGAATGAGAACCCCCGCATATTTCACATGACTGATTCATAGCATTAACTTGTGCATTGATGCTTTTGGTATTGTTAGCGTTTTGTAGAGCAATTGTTTCAACAAGCGACGTAAGCTTATCAATACTCTTGTCGGAGTCACTAGTACTAGCACTAGCGACATTAGTCCTAACACTCTTAGTTTGCACTCTTGACTTATTCTCAATAATATCCCATGCGGCATTAGAAGACTTAACCAAAATATTACCCCCCGAGGCACTATTTAGTGAATCATGGTCATTCATGCTTAAACCATTGTAAAAATTATTAATTTGATGTACTTTTGTGAAACCATGTTGTGGACACTTTCTTAAAAGTTCCTTAAAATGGTCCCAAGGTTCACTAAATGTCTCACCGTACTTTTGTTCAAAGGTAATGATTTCATTCCGCAAAGCGGTAGTACGTGAGGGTGGGAAAAAGTAGTTGATGAATTTAGTCTCTAAATCCGTCCACGTAAGAATACTTTGTGGCGGTTCCTTATCAAGCCAATGCCGGGCTTGTCCCTCTAAGGAGAAAGGAAAAGGTTGCAAGCGAATCACTTCTTGTGAAACCCCATTATACTTAACCGTATTAGTGAGTTGAAGGAACCTTTTTATATGGTCATGAGGATCGTCAAGTGTACGTCCCAAGAAAGGTTGAGCAGAGACCATTTGAATGAAGCCGGATTTGAGCTCAAAGTTGTTGGCTCCAATCTCGGGTATGACAATAGCATCGGTGTTGCCCTCTACTTGCGATTGCAAAAGCTCGATCATTGGTTGATTGTCCATGGTGACAATAGGTGGAGTAATGACTTCGGCTTGAGATGCTTTCTTCTTACGAGCACGGGTACGCATACACACCTACAAAAGGAAAAGAAAAATAGACAAGAAATATTTTTGGTTTTTTTGTATGTTTTTCTATTTTTTTTGTATTTTTGAAAAATTTTAATTTTTATGGATTTTTGAAAATTTTAAAGCAAGAAAAATAACGATCAAAATTGACCGGATCCCAAAATCCAACGCGTCTCTCACTAAAAACCGTTAATCTTAACAAAAAGAGCCGGCAACGGCGCCATTTAATAACTGGGATTTACCTCGTATGAAAGTTCGTTAAACTGATCTTTTCGAATCGATTACAAGTTGAAAGTGCGACTCATCGTTCTTGGTGACGAAAAGGGGAGTTGATTTGCTATTCTACTTGAAGTGTAAGTGCGAAACGTAATTAAAATAGGCTAAAAGCAAATCTAGAAAAGGGGAGTTGATTGTAATGTATGAATTTTGTCAATTCTTTTTATATCTAATTATCGTTCCTCGACTCGTGTCGAATTGATCTTACTTTTTCTCGTTAAGACTTTATTTGTTCTTGGTTAATAAAAAGATAATTGGTATTTATACTACTTTCGACAAATTTATAAACGATACGGAAAACAAAGTTAAATACTATTATAAAATTCTACTATTATAGTACGTAAGTTGCAAAATGGAAATTACAAAGGACAAATATTCAAACAAACTACAAAAGAAACAAAAAACAGTACTAATATTATACTACCATTGTTTGTTGGAAATACGTTTTTACGTATTTAGGAAGATTCGGTCACTCCGACAATATACTAAGTAGTAGCTCGTAGTCTAGACATCGTTATTTAACTAACAAGCCCAAGCCTAGCCTACAACATGTGTAGGCCGACCCAAATGTAAGCCCAAGCCCATGACAAGGGCTTGGGTATATAAACCCTCTCCTTTTGATGAAGAGGGTAGTGGTTTTCATATTTTACACATAGTTCTCATTAGTTTCTCTCTCTAGAATTGTGTGAATTCCACCATCTCTCTATCTCTTTCAAGAGAGGTCTTTGACAAGGTGATCCGTTATCTCCGTATCTTTTCACTTTGGTTATGGAAGTTCTTTCTCTTATGATGCAGCGAAGGGTTCTTGATGTTGATGACTTTTATTCCATCACCGGTGTGAGCAGCAACGAATTATTAACCTTTGCTTTGCAGATGATCTTTTCTTGTTTGCCAAGGGTCATTTGGGTTCTGTGCAAGTTATTATGGATGCTTGGGAGGAATTTAAAATTGCTTCTGGTTTGTTTCCAAGTATCCCTAAGAGCACTGTTTTCTTCTGCAATGTTTCCACTGCTGTTAAAAGCACTATTTTACATATATTGCCTTTTGCTGAAGGCGAGTTACCTGTCCGATACCTTGGTGTTCCTCTAATCTCTTCCAGGCTTCTGTATAGGGACTATAAGGTCCTTGTAGAAAAGCTTGAGAGTAGGGTTAATGATTGGCGCAATAAATTTCTTTCTTTAGCAGGAAGACTCCAGTTAGTTCGTTTAGTCCTATCTTCTATGCATATTTACTGGGCGTCAGTCTTTATTTTACCTGTGTGGATTATTCATGATTTGTAACAGCTTATGAGAGGCTTCTTATGGTGTCAAGGTGAAATGAAGAAGGGTAAGGTTAAAGTTGCTTGGGACTCTGTCTGTACTCCATTTTATGAAGGTGGCCTTGGTATTCGTAAGCTTGCTGACTTTAATGCTGATTTAATGGTTTCTCATATTTGGTGTATATTGACTCGTAAAGATTCTTTATGGGTCAAATGGATTTATTCTTACAAGTTAAAGGATAGAAACTTTTGGGATGTTCCTTGTATTGGTGATATGAGTTGGGGCTGGAGAAAACTTCTCCAAATCAGACCACGTGTTCGTAAGTTTGTATGGTATAATATTAATAATGGTAGAGTTGCTTATATGTGGTTTGATAGTTGGGCATATTTATGTCCTCTTCGGGACACCCTCACGGTCCGTAATATCAATAGATCGGGGTTCTCTTTATCTAATAAGGTGAGGGATCTTATCGTTGATGGTGCTTGGCAGTGGCCGCAGGATTGGAATACTAGATTTCCGAATATTGTTTCTATACATGTGCCTATTATTAATGATGACAAAGAAGATGAGTTGTTGTGGAGGGATATTAGTAGTATTTCTCGGTCGTTTTCTGTGGCGTTAGCTTGGGATTCTATACGTGATCGGGCTATGGAAGTTAATTGGTATAAAGCTGTCTGGTTTTCTCATTGTATTCCTCGTCACTTTATTAATTTGTGGCTGGTGGTTAGAAGGAAATTAAAGACGCAGGATAGGCTTAAGCAATGGGATGTTGGCCCGTTGGTGGATTTAAGCCTTCTTTGGTGTCCTTTATGTAGTTTGGTGCAGGACTCCCATGACCATCTTTTCTTTGAATGTTCTTATTCTATGCAGGTTTGGTCTAAGGTTCGGACCTTGTGTGGTATGGATACTGTCCCCCCTCGTATTGATGATATATTAGCTCATGTTATTCCAATTTCGAATGGGAAATCATGTGTTAGCATTCTTGCTCGTCTTGTGTTGGCTGCTACTGCTTATTTTATTTGGATGGAACGTAATTCAAGACTATTCAAGAAGAAGCGGATGTCTGTTGATCAGTTATTTCAGATTCTATGTGATACTATTCGTTTGAAGTTGATTTCTTTCCGTTTCAAGAAATTATCTACCAGGTCAAGTTTGCTGCTTGACAAATGGAGGGTTCCGAGCTCAAGAATTGTTCCATGATAGGTGTGCCGGGTGAGTGTTGTACTCTTTTTTCCTTGTCCAAGGTTTTTCCTACTTGGTTTTCTTTGGTAAGGTTTTTTAAGGAGGCAAACTCATTTGGATTCATCCTGCTCCTCTCATGGTGGTGTTGGATGCTGAAGAGTGTGTGCGGTTTCATGTTCACATCTTGGTATTTATCTAGTTTACTTTTGTCTTCTAGATTCAGTTAGGGCTTTTGATGTTTCATAGTCTTTGTTAACAAGCTGCATGTAGCTTGAGGTTAATGGGGTATCTCAGCCACATTCCTTTGTACTTAAACGCTTTTTTGGTTAATATATTTACCGGGGTACCCCATTACCAAAAAAATAGTATTACGTATGTATGTACATTTATTACGATCATGAATAAATATAATAAGACACGAACGATAACTATTTAAATCACGTAAAACACGCAAACACGAGAAGACACTAAATATTAGACACGGAAAACATTCGGGTTACCAACTTGAAACGCCCTTACTCGAGTAAATTTTTTTTCCATTGATAGGTGTGTAAACACCCATCTTTTCTACCACTTAATTACAATAATAACCGGACCAAAACGTGTATTTTATGTCTTTTATGTCGGAATTATGCGTGGTTTGTGTTTTTGTTGTAATTTAGGATGAAATTATGAAAAGTGGAGAAAACATGGGAATTCACGGGCATTCACGGCTTTTATTGAAGAAAAAGATGAAAGACGGAGTCGAGAAGTCAAAAGTGGAAAAAGAACGGAAGTCCAAGACCAATTCTGAAGATTTATCGAAGAAAAAGTCAAAAGACGGAAGTTTATCAAAAGCCGAGAAACTCAAGTCTAAATTATTGAAGAAATTAAAGACGAGTTTAAAAGAAATCCCGAACCACAAGTCATTAGAGTCCAAGTAAAGAAGATTAGAAGGAAAAAGGACTAATGGTGCAATTAATGAAGACTATATGCTTAAGGACCTAATGACGCAATTAAGTGAAAAGGAAGAAGGGGAGGAAGCTTCCTAATCCTCCCCTATATATAGTTAGGATTTGTTAATCATTTGTTTTGTTGGCTAACTTGACAAATTAGCTCTTCCACATTTATTTTATGCACATTTAAATACTTGTCATTTAATTACCTTGTCATGCACCTTAATTACCATTTAATTCAAGTAAGTTTTTCTTTTTAATTCTTGTCAAGCTTTATCTTTATCTTGTTAATCTCATTCTTCCTTTCTTAATCCTTGAGTTGATTTGTTTATGTTCATGTTCTTGATTTTGGTTGATTTAATTAAGTGGGTTTGGATTAATTTGATTAAGTTTTGTGAGTTTTATTGATTTGGATTGATTGTTTATGCTTTATATTTGTCTATCTATTTGTTTGGTTTAATCTTTTTGTTGATTTGGTTGAGTTCTTGTTGGATTCGTATCTTTTTAGCTTTCCTTGTTCTTCGGATCTCTCTTACTGTTCTTGCCCAGAATCGTGCCTGCCAACATTCCGAATAGGTGTGGAATTTTGTGTTCTATACAGAATATTAAATATTCCGCATAGAGGTTTTATTCCGCGTAACAGTTTTGTAGAAATCACTTATTCGGAATACTTAATTATTCCGCATAGGGGTTTTTGTAAAATTGCTATTCGGAATATCCTGTTTTCCGCATAGTAAGATCTTTCCGCATAGGACTGGTTATTCCGAACGGGCACAACTTTCCGAATAGGAGGATTTTTCCGCATAAAGCACTTTTCCGAATAGGCCAAATATTCCGAGTAGACCTTTATTCCGAATAGGGACAGATATTCCGAGTAAGGCATTATTCCGAATAGGAGGTGATATTCCGAATAGGGGTAGATTCCGCATAGAAGTAATTTTCCAAATAGGCACCTTTTTCCGCATAGTGACAGTATTCCGAATAGGGGTTTTATTCCGGATAGGGACTTATTATTTTCATTTTAGCATTTAACTTCGAGCTTTAATTTTCCTGCCTTTTACTTAGTCGCACTTTAAGTTTATTTGCCTTAGTTTAAGTTTTAGTTCTAGTTGCGTTTTTAAGTTTGCCTTAGTTAGATTTAAGTTTGCGTTATTTACTTTATTGCCCTTTAATTTTAGTCTTGCTTTTAAATACTTGCATTTTATTTTAATTAGACTTAGATTTACTTTATTGCACCTTTACTCTAATTGTTTTGCATCTTTAATTTTCAAAACTACAACGACACATCTTTGTTCCACCAAATATCAACTGAGTCACACATTAAACAAAAAGTTTTTCAATTCGAAGAGACCAACACAACGAACAATTTTTAACTGGGTAAAATCTTAGTTATCAAATGGCGCCGCTGCCGGCTCTTTTCGTAAAGATCAACAGTTTTTTGTGAGAGACACGTTGCTTTTTGGGATCCGTTCACTTGTGAGCGTTATTTTTTTGCATAAAAAATTCAAAAAATCCAAAAAAATAAAAAATTCATAAAAACCATAAAAATTAAAAATTTCAAAAATCCAAAAAGATTTTATCTTTCTTGTGTATATATATTGTCTTCGTGTTTGGTTTTGTTTTCTTTTGCATTTTCAGGTGTATGCGTACTAGATCTTCTAATTATCAAGAGCCCGAGCCTCAAGAAGATTTAGATATGGCAGGTGTCAACAACAACAACATGCCACCGCACCTCAATAATAATAATAATAACAACAATGCTCTTCCACAGCCCGATCTTCGGACCATGGAGGAACTTTGTCAACCAACCATGTTTGGACGAGGAGGACCGATTGCGCCGATGCAAATCAACGATCCTGAGTTTTCGTTTAAGCACCACATGATTCAGCAAGTACAAACAAACCCATTTAGAGGATTGCCTGATGATGATGCCAACAAACACCTCGACAAGTTCATTACAATCACCCAAAGCATGAAGTTGCCTGGGGCCACAATGGATGTACTTCGCCTACAACTCTTCCCACATACTCTATCACATCATGCCGAGAAATGGTTTGATCGTCTCCCGAAGAATTCTATTCACACTTGGGATGACATGACTCAACGCTTTTTGTCGCGCTACTTTCCACCATCCATGGTCACAAGCCTTCGCAATCAGATCAGCGGTTTCATGCAAGATCCCGATGAATCTCTTTTTGATGCATGGGAGAGATATAATGTCTTGATCGACCGTTGTCCAAACCACAACATGCTTCCGGTCACTTTGATCGATACTTTCTACAACGGATTGACTTTTCGAGATCGTGATACGATCAATGCAGCCGCCGGTGGCACATTCATGAAAAGGAGACCCGAGGAGTGTAGAGAATTAATTGAAAACATGACTACTCATCATAAGAACTGGGATTCCTCTGCTTCTTCTAGAAACAACACGAGAGTCAATGTTTCTTCTACCTCAGCAAACCCTGAGATGACCGAACTCACCCGCATGATGGCTGAAATGAGCAAAAGTATTACGCTTCTCGCTTCAAACCAACAACAACAACAAGTTAAAGCGGTTGCTAATCCTTGTGAAACATGTGGCGGTCCTCACTCATACACCGATTGTCCTTCGACACAAGGAAATACGGAAAATGTGTATGCAGCTTACGGTAATTATTCACCAGAAAATTACCAAGCTAGACAACAAGGGGATAGAAATCTGCTGAGCTACCGTTCCAACAACTACCTTTCACCCGGTTTTTCTCCTCAAAACCAAAATCCCGCCAACAACTACAATAGAAGCAACCAAATCCCACCTCGTGCTTCTAACCCTTATCAACCACCCACCCAACAACACCCACCCATTAATCCCGATGTTGACACAATCATGAGAACTCAAGGTGAGCAAATCAAGAATCTACAGAGCCAAATAATCAATTTGAAAGGAGATATCTTGAAGCAAGGTAACGACATCAGAACCGAGGTTCGTGATAATCTTCAATCCTCTTTCATCACTCAAACAATTGAATTGAAGAATCTGTTGGCTAGTTTCTTGCCCGAAGCTCAACCTTCTTCTTCTTCGGGTTCTCTACCTTCAAACACCGTCACCAATCCGCGAGCTAATGTGAGTGCTATAACTACGCGTAGTGGAATTACCATTGTCAATCCACCTGACTCACCACCATCATCTACACCTCCTCCACCACCATGTATCCCTACTCCTCTTACACTTAGTGATAGTACACCATTACCGTCTCCGCCTCGTCATGACGATGTATCTCGGAAGGACCCTTCAACATCACAACCTTCACCACCTACACCTTCACCTAACCCTTACCAACCTAGAATCCCATACCCTTCTCGCATAGGCAAGACCAACGATCTAACCAAGAATGATTGTCAAGTATCGAAATATGTGGATATGCTATCTAAAATGACCATCAACATTAGCCTTGTTGAAGCACTTTGCCACATGCCGAAATTTGTCAAAGCATTCAAGGAATTGCTTAGCAAGAAGGAGAAGCTGATTGAACTCGCCAACACACGCTTAAATGAAAACTGCTCTGCAGTCCTTTTTCGAGAACTTCCGGAAAAGCTTGGAGATCCCGGTCGTTTTGTGTTGCCTTGCGTGTTCAACAAAACTGAAGAATTTACTGCCCTTGCTGATCTCGGGGCTAGTATTAATTTGATGCCACTCAGTGTTTGGAAAACACTATCATTGCCCGACCTCATTCCAACAAAGATGAATCTCGAACTTGCAAACCGCACTCTCGCTTACCCCGTTGGTATAGCCGAAGATGTGTTTCTTAAAGTTGGCACATTTACCTTCCCGGTCGATTTCGTCGTAGTTGATTATGAAATGGACCCTCGTATTCCTTTAATACTTGGTCGGCCATTCTTGAGAACCGGACGTGCTTTAATAGATGTGGCCGAAGGTGAGTTAATCTTACGAGTCGGGGATGATTCTAATGTTTTTAAAATGGGGAAGCTTACAGGCAAATCCTTTGGAGGCCGAGAATCAGTGAATATGATAAATGTACTCGATGACTTTACCGTCTACGATAATCCTTTATTCGAGTCTTCCACTGATAATCCACTCTTTGAAGATGATGTGGATGATTCTCCCCCTACTTTGGACGCTTCTCCCATTTATGATTCACCACCGGTCTTTGATGCTTATGATGATGATGATTCTAGCTCAGATTCGGATGATTTTGATTGTACTTCTGAGTATCCCGAGCTGCCCACATTCGATGATTTTGATGAGGCTGATACTCTCTCGAGCGATTCTTCACATGATGAAGAACCTCCGCCATCACTAGATCCTACTTTGGACGATTACTCATTCGAGGAAGATTTCTCTGAATTTCTCAACACATACTTCCCTCATGAGAGTGATGCACCTCCTTTGGACTTTGAAGATTATCGTCTTGATCCTACTTTGGATTTGAAGAGCATTTTGTCCAAGGAGAAGAAACCGGTTGACACCGAAATCCGTTGCACTTATGATTTGACACCTCTTTGTCTCACTTCTGAGGACGAGGTTGTGCTTCTTTGCGGATCTTCTTCACACTCGGCTGAGCCGGAGTGCTATTTTCCCCTGAAGGAAAAGGTGTTCGATCCCGGTATTGAAGTCTTTAAGCCATCTCAGTATCCACCTGATGCAATCAAAGGAAAAATCTTTGGAAATTTTGAAGACATGCTTGCTCCACTTCAACTTTGCTTCCACCATGCTCCATCGCTGCTTAAGGGAACCTTGCCATTTCTCTTTTGGCTTGCCTTTTTCGTCTTAAGCTCTTGCTTATTGATGGATGAAAACTATGTCTTTGATCCTGGTGGATTTGTTTCATGCTACTTCCGTTGATGATCAAGGTCGAGTCAGGCTCACGACTCGGTTAACAAAAACCAAGCGCTTCTTGGGAGGCAACCCATGCATCTATCTTTTCGCTTTCTTTACCATAAGTGTAGGGGGGACCCTTTGGTTTGCTATTTCCTCTCCTCACTTCTTAATCAGGGATTCGAGCTTCAATGATCCACTCTTGATGATTTTTGACGACTCGTGATTCCGTGTTCTACTTCTTCCCGGTTCTATCCTAAACTCTTTTCGATTCACTATTTTATATTTTCTCAATATTAAAATAGGAATCTCTTTAGTTGTCTTTTCCTTAGCAAGATTTAAACAACGTGCACAATGTCCTAAGTGTAGGGGAGTTTACTCCCACATGCTTAAACATTGAGGACAATGTTTATCTTAAGTGTAGGGGGGACTTCTATCGAAGTTAAGTGGTCTTTTCCTTGTATTTGTCCTCATTTTAACCGGAAAATCAATTTTTCGTCATTTTTCAAAATTTTTGATCTATTTTGGCCTATTAGTTTTGCCCTTTTGTATAGTTATTTTCTTTCCTCATTATAATAAATGTTTAATAAGTGGTTTTAATTTTCAAACGTTGTGAATCTTTTGACTCAATCCGATTTTACTCTAGCTAGTATCCTTAACGTGTTTAAGTCAAGTTTTGCTAGGCTTTTATATAGGGAGCTATAAAACGCGAAAGTCTTAACCCTCACGGGTTAAGAACAAGAACTTTTCGCAAGTTCCTATAATTGATCCTAGAGAGTCGTTTATCAAGGGAACTTTAAGATGCGATTTCTAAACTTGAAAGAGTCTAAGAAGTTGCAAGATCCTATAGGCGACTCGAAAACCCAAAACTTTGATTTAATAGGCTAAGTATCCACGAGTCTCATTACTTGAGATTTTAAACTGTGGATAACGAGAGATGATAGAGCCAATTATAAGTTCGGTATTCTTTCGTGAATTTATGTGAGTTAATTATAAGCCTATTCTCCCATCGCTTGCTAATAAATTTATCTGCTAATAAATAAGGTTGTACGATTTGAAAAGTTACTTAGCTTCTAGCCCCAGATCGTTTAAAAGTTTGTCGGTAATGACGAGAGTTCATAGCCAAGGCATAACTTATGAAGCGGGGCGCGAAGATTGGCGAGTCCGAAAAGGCCCTAACAAGGCATGAGGGCTATGTTTTGTTGCTAAAGATCCAAAAGTGATGTGAAGAATCATTTATCGAAAATCAATATGAAGGATCGAGACACACGACGAAAAGCAAAAACTCCCGAAAAGTCATGGAGAAGTGTATCCGAAAAGACCCTAACAAGGTATGAGGATAAATAGATCCAAGTCAATAAAGGAGGCGGATCGTTGTATATCAAAATCCAAAATAAAGATTGGAGAAAAATGAAGAAGTCGTGGTCCATATATGAAGAATCTCTCAAAAATTCCAAGTGAAGAAATTCCAAATATGAAGAGAAGACCATTATTTCATGAACGTCTCTCAAGATTTGAAGTATGAAGTCGCTACCAAATATCGGCCCGAGAAAGGTCTCAAATCACGAACCAAGTTATGCCAAGATATGAACTTTTTGATATCCCGAGAAGCAGTTTTAAAAGATTTGGTCCTTTAGCTAACTATTGATTAAATCGTGCACTTTATTTTCAGACTTAATAATTATCTAAATAAGTCAAACAATGCATCTTCGTGATCATTCAAGACAAATAATAAAATATAAGAGATACCCATAGGAATAAGGGAGTCTAAGTGAATAATTGGCCCACATGAGTTCGTGATAGTCTACTAACTTATAATAACAATGATCTCGTTTTTAAGCTTGGATTGGAGAAAGTGAAAAGTTGAGGATGATGATTATTCATGACATTTTCAAAACCCAAGGTATGCTTTTAATTCCTTTGCTTTGCATTTTTATAATTTTATATCTCTTTAATAAAGGCCAACCTGGATTGATTATGATGAAAAGTGTAAACATGCTTTGTAACTAATGCATTGCATGAGGACATTGCAATGGTCAAGTGTAGGGGATTTGATAGGTGTGTAAACACCCATCTTTTCTACCACTTAATTACAATAATAACCGGACCAAAACGTGTATTTTATGTCTTTTATGTCGGAATTATGCGTGGTTTGTGTTTTTGTTGTAATTTAGGATGAAATTATGAAAAGTGGAGAAAACACGGGAATTCACGGGCATTCACGGCTTTTATTAAAGAAAAAGATGAAAGACGGAGTCGAGAAGTCAAAAGTGGAAAAAGAACGGAAGTCCAAGACCAATTCTGAAGATTTATCGAAGAAAAAGTCAAAAGACGGAAGTTTATCAAAAGCCGAGAAACTCAAGTCTAAATTATTGAAGAAATTAAAGACGAGTTTAAAAGAAATCCCGAACCACAAGTCATTAGAGTCCAAGTAAAGAAGATTAGAAGGAAAAAGGACTAATGGTGCAATTAATGAAGACTATATGCTTAAGGACCTAATGACGCAATTAAGTGAAAAGGAAGAAGGGGAGGAAGCTTCCTAATCCTCCCCTATATATAGTTAGGATTTGTTAATCATTTGTTTTGTTGGCTAACTTGACAAATTAGCTCTTCCACATTTATTTTATGCACATTTAAATACTTGTCATTTAATTACCTTGTCTTGCACCTTAATTACCATTTAATTCAAGTAAGTTTTTCTTTTTAATTCTTGTCAAGCTTTATCTTTATCTTGTTAATCTCATTCTTCCTTTCTTAATCCTTGAGTTGATTTGTTTATGTTCATGTTCTTGATTTTGGTTGATTTAATTAAGTGGGTTTGGATTAATTTGATTAAGTTTTGTGAGTTTTATTGATTTGGATTGATTGTTTATGCTTTATATTTGTCTATCTATTTGTTTGGTTTAATCTTTTTGTTGATTTGGTTGAGTTCTTGTTGGATTCGTATCTTTTTAGCTTTCCTTGTTCTTCGGATCTCTCTTACTGTTCTTGCCCAGAATCGTGCCTGCCAACATTCCGAATAGGTGTGGAATTTTGTGTTCTATACGGAATATTAAATATTCCGCATAGAGGTTTTATTCCGCGTAACAGTTTTGTAGAAATCACTAATTCGGAATACTTAATTATTCCGCATAGGGGTTTTTGTAAAATTGCTATTCGGAATATCCTGTTTTCCGCATAGGAAGATCTTTCCGCATAGGACTGGTTATTCCGAACGGGCACAACTTTCCGAATAGGAGGATTTTTCCGCATAAAGCACTTTTCCGAATAGGCCAAATATTCCGAGTAGACCTTTATTCCGAATAGGGACATATATTCCGAGTAAGGCATTATTCCGAATAGGAGGTGATATTCCGAATAGGGGTAGATTCCGCATAGAAGTAATTTTCCGAATAGGCACCTTTTTCCGCATAGTGACAGTATTCCGAATAGGGGTTTTATTCCGGATAGGGACTTATTATTTTCATTTTAGCATTTAACTTCGAGCTTTAATTTTCCTGCCTTTTACTTAGTCGCACTTTAAGTTTATTTACCTTAGTTTAAGTTTTAGTTCTAGTTGCGTTTTTAAGTTTGCCTTAGTTAGATTTAAGTTTGCGTTATTTACTTTATTGCCCTTTAATTTTAGTCTTGCTTTTAAATACTTGCATTTTATTTTAATTAGACTTAGATTTACTTTATTGCACCTTTACTCTAATTGTTTTGCATCTTTAATTTTCAAAACTACAACGACACATCTTTGTTCCACCAAATATCAACTGAGTCACACATTAAACAAAAAGTTTTTCAATTCGAAGAGACCAACACAACGAACAATTTTTAACTGGGTAAAATCTTAGTTATCATCCATATATAACGAAAAATCTCGATATTGATCCTTTACTTACAAAACATACTCATGAACTACTAAGTCATTTAAAAGTGGTTAATTTAAGACCTCTAAAAATATTGGAGCGTTACAAGCAATATCAAAGTGCAAGGGAAGAGTCGCTCGAATCTAACCGAGCATAAGCGTCTTCTTTTCTTAATGCACTCCTAGCTACCATCTACGAGCTCCAACTTATCTTACAATAACCCTGCAAAAACATAGAACTGAGAACGGTAAGTCCTTGTAACTTAGTGAGTTAACGGGATCTGAGAAATCTTTCAATTCTGTAACGTGGTTCTATAAATAAATAATTCTATATTAGGTACGACACATAGTCGTCTTGCACCTGTATCATGTACATATATAATTTATGGCATCTCATATGACTATACGATACTTAATCGTCCTGTTCTGCGTAATAAAGTCCCTAGCCGACGAGTACTCGTCTTGGGACGCTAATATGACATTGTGCTTGTTTAAATGTGTCATCCACGAAGGACGTAAGTAATAATTAAAGTACGGGTCATCCACTTGGGATGCTTTCGTCATCCACTTAGGACGTCACTGTCATCCACTTAGGATGCTCGGGTCATCCACTTAGGACGCTTGGGATAACATGACTACTTAACGTGATTATATGACCAATCATGTCAACATAAGTACATGACATGCTAATATGACCAATCGGGTCAACATGACTACTTGACATGATAGTATGACCATTTAGGTCAACATGATAAACAGGAAAGTTCAACAGACTGCAGAAATTCTGCATAAATATGACTTTTAGTAAAAAGTGTTGAAGGATGAAATAGCACCTCATGTGTATATGTTTGTATGGTTTAGACCCAATACATGTTAGATATACGAGTTATAAAGTTCTAATTATCCTAGTATGCTTGTAATATGATTAGGCTCTATTGGAAGGCTTATGGAAGCATAATCAAGATCAAAGGTGAGTAACGGTTTTAGATTTGTGTTATTAGATTACACATGACGTAAGAATGTTTGTTTAGCTTCGGAATGTAGCCGGAGGTTGCGATGTTTAGATATTCAGAAATAGCCGAGTATTATTTATCATGTCATGATTCGGGTTTAACCGAAAGCAAGCCATGTATAGGACACCCACAATGCGTATCAAAATCATGTTAAGGATGTTCACGAGGAGCATCATATCATGTTTATAAATCTCACAGTGAGCATTACTATCACGTTTAGATTGCTCACAAGGAGCATCACATCATGATCATGATGTTCACAAGGAACATCGTTATTATGAGTTAGGTGCTCACAAGTAGCATCGTAGACAAGGATAGGGTGCCCCAGAAACGCATCAATAATCACGTTGACCTGAGTGGTCATAGTATCATGTTAGTACTCATGTTGACCTGAGTGGTCATATTATCATGTCAGTAGTCATGTTGACCTGAATGGTCATACTATCATGTCAAGTAGTCATGTTGACCTGCTTGGTCATATTAGCATGTCAAGTAAGTGGGCCCCCTTATCCAAAGGCTAGAAACAAAGAAAAGGGCCAAGCCCATTGATTTTTACTAAACAAGGAAAAATGGAAAAACTATTTTTATAATTACAAGAATTAGAAAATAATCAAAACCCTAAAAACCTTTTCTTTCTCCTCTCCTTTGGCCGCCGGGTATTACACACACCAAGGGTGTGTTTGGTTGATTTTTGGTGATCGATTTATTGCAAGGGTGTTAGTGTGTTCGTTCTCTTTTGATTCACGTGATCGGTATGTCCTTAAACCTATTTTCCTTTATGTTTTATTAATCTAGACCTCATGAAATCATGAGTTATTTAATAACAAGTAAATACATGTTAATAAAATCATGAGGGTAAATTTATTTGGGTTTAAGGGGTATTTGTTTGTGGCCGACACAAGGAACCGAGCCCCAAGGGGGGTCTCGGCTTGTTTTGATTCACACCAACCGAGACCTCAAGGTCTCGGTGTGTGTGGTATGTCTCGGCAGCAGGAACCAAGGGAACCCCAACCTCGGTCGGGGTATGTTTTGACTCGGGTGGGTCTCGGCTAAGAACAAAAACCACCACCGGCTTAAGCCGGTGGCTAAATAAGGAAAGTAGGGGGAACCCCTAGCCGCGGCAGCAAGGGGAACCACCGGCTAGCCGGTGGGAACTTTTACTAGCCGGCGACTAGACTTGACCAAGGGTGCGTTTGTGACCGGTTCACTGGGTTTCATAAATACGGTTCACGACATGCTTAGATTAAAACACGGGTTCGGTTCATGGGTTGTTTTTACAAGCTTAATTATTTTTTTTACAAGTTTATTTTTTACAAGAGTTAAATTAAATTAATTAAAACATGTACATGATTACTTTAATTTATACATGACTTAGTTTATTAATATTATTATTAATACATGAATTTTAACCTAAGTAATTATCATTTTATTTAAACTATATAATTAATTAATTATTAAAATCATGACTTATAATTACTTAATTTACATGACTTAGGTTATATTATTAATAGATAATAATACATGTTTTAACCTAAGTATTTTTACCTTTATTTAATTAAATCATGTCATATTTAATTAAATACTTTAACCTATAGTTTATTTAATTCACATGAAATAATTAATGAACTATACTATTTAATTACATGACTTAGTATATTAATAAGTAAACACTTAAGCTTATATAATTAGCTTAATAATCCAGCTTATATCTAATTATGGAAACTTTCAATTTTTAGAAACTTATTTAATTAAGGCAGCTAATCTATTTATGGAAACTTTCTATTTTTAGAAACTTATTTAATTAAGGCAGTAAATCTATTTTTGGAAACTTTCTATTTTTGGAAACTTTCTATTTTAGGAAACCTGCTATTTTTAGAAAGTTACTTATTATTACACAACAAGTATAATAATACATGAAATACAAGTAATACTTAATCAGAATAGACAGAATACATGATAAACGCAGTATAAAGCTTAAATCAGTAAAACATGACATGAACATATAAAACAAGCTAAGACATGATATAAAGCCAGTTACGTATTCAGTAATCAAATACTTATACACGTATGTATTTATGTAGCATTAGTGATACCGAAGTCGCACTCTCTTCCGTTCGTCTTCTTCGTTCACTGGACACAAGGTACAAATTCTTCGTCCTTTCAGTATGGACATTCTTCCTTATTAGGATTTCCCGTATGTAGTCAACTGTTTTCCCCAGTATATGTTTTATATGTTTTTGGATTGCTTATGTTTAATTAGAATACCTAAAGCCATATATATGCATGACTTGTTTCACCTAGTTATGGAGGTACCATAACCATAACACTGGAGGCACCAATGTTATGACTCCACCACGACGGAGTGATAGCTCGTGGCGTCCCTTCAGCTTTTGGCCATATTATTATTATCAGGTGGGGCGTATGGGTGCATCCTAGTGTACATGTTTTCAACAGATTATTCAGGTGAATGTGGTGTGTGCCTTGCATCCTTCACAAGGAGCTGATCCCTCCTACCCAAACCAGTATATTAAATTAGAGGCAGCCCCTCTAATTTGCATGACGAGGTCACCCCTCCAAGTATTCATGCACGTTGATATTTCATGACCTATATTGGCTAATGGTAAATATGTTAAACAGTTTTTACAAGATAAACATAAGGCTTTTCAAACTATAAAACTAGTTTTACTAAGATATAACCAGGTTATCCAGGACTTAGTCTTTTTCCGTTGCTTCATGCTTATATGCTTATATTATTCATGCTTTACTTGTATATCCGTGCACTGAGTGTTATTCTCAACCGTTTTCCTTTTCATGTTCCTAAAATGACAGGTACTCAGGGACGCTCGTAGACTTTAAGCGTACGTGCATATGGATTGGAAGCTTCCTAGCCTTCTTTACTTTATGCATTTCTTTATACTTTGATACTCATTTCCATGGACATTGTTTAGTCCTTTCATTTACAGTACTTATGTTTGTGTGTAATGAGTTCTACTTTTGGGGTACCGATGTTTGATTCCAGTATTTCCTTTATTGTCATGCAACGTTTTATACATTTATCCTCGTATGCTTTGATGACACGCCATAATCATGCGTGACATTCCATTTATCAAAATAGAGTGTTACAATTATGGTATCAAAGGCAAGGCTTCGACCTGTAGGCTCTCAAAACACGACCTGTGATTAGTGGGTAGTCACTATGGTCTTCCTAGAACTGACAGTTTGTTTTCATGCATTCGTCATTTTCATGCATACATATATATGTCATTGTCGCAGGTTTATGACTAAGTAATGGTTGATACAGGACTGGCCCTATTTAGTCGCATGTGATTTATCAAAACTTTTAAATTTGGGACCGACCCATTGGCATCCCCTCGCCATGTGTTTTGTTTTGAGTGAACTGACCATAGGTGTTCACTCTCGCGCATACAAAAGTTTTCATAAAACTGCATCATGCATTCATGTACTAGTTTTCCTGCATAAATTTTTTCTCATGATTTATTGGTATAATTTTTTTTCATGTATATAGTTTATGTTTTAATCAGTTTAATCATGCATTTTCTGTTATACTGTCAGATGGTAAACACACACAATATCTGGGAGATGGTTGCGGCTGCCAATGTAGACTTGCAGGACTATCCTCCCCCACCTCACATCTTTCCCACGGAAGGAATGAATAGACTCATGAGAGAATACTACACTATTAGACAACGACCCGAAGAAAATAGCAATGATTTCATGCAGCGTAATAACTGGATTTTACTCAGTTAAAAAGTTCATTGAACTAGTCTTTTCGAATTGATTACCAGTTGAAAGTGTGACTCAGTCGTTCTTGGTGGAAAATAAAGGAAAATGATTATCTATTTTAAAATTAAAGTAAAATGTAAATGTAAATGTCGTGAAGTAAAAGTGGAAACTTAGAAATTAAAACTAAAATTAAGACTTAAAAATAATTGACGAAAAATTAAAACTTTAAAAGTAAATTTGAAAACTTTAGATAAAATGCAAACTTAAAATAAAATCTAAGTTAAAATAAATTTAAAATAACACATGAGAAAATGGCGGGAAAATTAAAGTTTAAAAACTAAAATAAACAAAACATAAGTCAGAATCCCAAAATCCTGTCACAATTCGGAATCCACGCTTTGCTACCTAGTTCGGAATATGAATCACCTACCTATTTCGGAATCCAAAGCCTACAACTAATTCAGAATCAAATGTTGAACCTAGTTCGGAAAACTAAATTCCACACACAGTTCGGAATAAAGAAACACAACCTAGTTCGGAATGGATATACAGAACTTAGTTCGGAATGGATATACAGAACTTAGTTCGGAATCCGTGTTCCTGAAGTAATTCGGAATGATGATCACCAATGTAGTTCGGAATGTGTCCAATCCAATCTAATTTGGAATACTCAAGCACATACTAGTTCGGAATCCTAGTTACTGACCTAGTTTAGAATAATGTCCCCACACCTAATTTGGAATATGCTTGTTTTGGAAGTAATTCGGGAAACCTATGAAAGACCTAATTCGGGAAAAAAAGAAATGCGCATAGTTCGGGAAAAATGAACGCACAAGTAGTTCGGAATATTGAAGAAGGAATTAATTCTGAATAAAAGGGTTTAGAAGTTCGGAATGAGAAAAATTAAGCAAAAACTGAAAATTAAGCTAAAATCAAATAAGCACTTAATAAAAAACTAAACCAAACTAATTTTAAGAAAAAGCAAATAAGCCACAATTTAAAAACTTTTAAAAACACTAAATAATTAAAATATTTAAAAACAACTTTTTATAAAAATTAACTAATAAGCACTTAATTAAAAATAAGAAAATTAACATAATAAGCATTAAAACACTATAAGCTATAAAAATCAAACACTAAAAGATCAATAAGCACAATCAAACACAAAACATCAATCAATCAAGAACATGATTAACTAACTACATGATTATCTAAATCAAAGCAAGATTAAAAAATAAAGAAAAGTAGAATGAGAATGATTAATTAAAAAGCTTGAAATTAGGATGATTAAAGATTCAAATTACAAGATTAATGAAAAAAATAGAAAAAGCATTAAGAAAAGCTAGAGAGAGAAAGTAATATTAAGCTACTCCTAGTTACCTTACAATATTAAAACTATCTAAAATTAACTAACCACCTCCTAATGACACATTAGGAGGGTATTTATAGGAGGATTAAAATGTTGATGCTTTCTTCTCTCTTTTTTCTTGTCTCGAATCGATTTAAATTCTTTGTCTTTCTCGACGTCGTCTTGGGATTTGTCGATATAAATTGAACTCGTCTTATAATTTTCTTCTTTAATTAGACTTGGTTCTTCGACTTTATTAAACTTCCGTCTTTAGACTTTTTCTTCGATAAATCTTCAGAATAGGCCTTGGACATCCGTTCTTTTTGCACTCTTGATCTTTTGACTTCGTCTTTTCTCGTTTTCTTCGATAAAAGCCCGTGAAAGCCCGTGTTTTCTTCCTTTTTCATCTTTTGGTCCTAAAACACAATAAAAACACAAACCACGCATAATTCTGACTTTTACGACATTAAATATAACTTTTGGCTTGGTTATTATTATAATTAAGTGATAAAAGGATGGGTGTTTTCACACCTATCAAATCCCCTACACTTGACCATTGCAATGCCCTCATGCAATGCATTAATTACAAAGCAAGTTTTACATTTTCCATCATAGTCAATCCACCTTGGCCTTTATTAAACACAAGACATTAAGTAAACTTAAGGAGATAGAAAATTGCGAAAATATTAAAAAGGAAGAAAAGAGAGCAAAGACTTACATTGGGGTTTTGGTAGTCATGAATGTTTATCACTCTCAAGTTTCACGTTCCCATACCAAGCTTAAAAACGAGATCATTGTTATTATAACTTAGCAAACTAACACAAACTCATGTGGGCCAATTATTCACTAAGACTTTCTTATTCCTAGGTGTATCTCTTATATTTTATTGTTGTCTTGAATGATCACGAGGATGTATTGTTGACTTATTTTGATAGTTATTTAGACTGAAAATAAAGTAGGACGATTTAATCAATAGTTAGCTAAAGGACAAAATCTTTTAAAACTGCTTCTCGAGACCTCATAAAGTTCATATCTTGGCATAACTCGCTTCACGATTTGAGACCTTTCTCGGATCGATATTTGGCATTGACTTCATACTTCAAATCTTGAGAGACGTTCATGAAATAATGGTCTTCTCTTCATAATAGGAATTTCTTCACTTGAAGTTTTAGAGAGATTCTTCATATTTGGACCACGACTTCTTCATTTTTCTCCAATCTTTATTTGGGATTTTGATATACAACGATCCGCCTCCTTTTAGGACTTGGATCTATTTATCCTCATACCTTGCTAGGGTCTTTTCGGATAGATTTCTCCATGATCTTTACGGTAGTATTTGCTTTTCGTCGTGTGTCTCGATCCTTCATATTGATTTTTGATAAATGATTCTTCACATCACTTTTGGATCTTTAGCAACAAAATGTAGCCCTCATGTCTTGTTAGGACCTTTTCGGACTCGCCAATCTTTGCATCTCGCTTCAATTAGTAATGCCTTGGCTATGAACTCTAATTAATACCGAGCAACTTTTAAACGATCTTGGGCTAGAAGCTAAGCTACTTTTCAAATCGTACAACCTTACTTATTGCAAATAAATTATTAGCAAGCGATGGGAGAAAAAGCTCATAATCAACTCACATAAATTCATGAAAGAATACCAAACTTATAATTGGCTCTATCATCTCTCTCTCTCCACAGCTTAAAATCTCAAGGAACGAGACTCGTGGATGCTTATCCAATTAAATCAATGTTTTGGGTTTTCAAGTCGTCTATAGGATCTTGCATCTTCTTAGACTTTTCCAAGTT
Organism: Glebionis coronaria; assembly: GCA_025667525.1. Taxonomy (NCBI): domain Eukaryota; kingdom Viridiplantae; phylum Streptophyta; class Magnoliopsida; order Asterales; family Asteraceae; genus Glebionis; species Glebionis coronaria. The sequence goes on along the minus strand of CM046880.1, from coordinate 208,746,513 downwards.
TAGAATTTTCATTTTAAAGTTCCCTTGATAAACGATTTTCTAGGATCAATTATAGGAACTTGCGAAAAGTTCTTATTCTTAACCCATAAGAGTTAAGACTTTCGCGTTTTAAAGTTCCCTATATAAAAGCCTAGCAAAACTTGACTTAAACACGTTAAGGATACTAGCTAGAGTAAACTTAGATAAGTAAACTCGGGTTGAGTCAAAAGATTCATGACGCTTGAAAATTTAAAACCACTTTATTAAACTTTATTTTTAGCAAAGAAAGAAAATAACTATAACAAAGGTAAATACAACTAGGCCAAAATAGATCAATAATTTTGAAAAATGTCGTAAAATCAATTTTCTGGTTAAAATGAGGACAAATACAAGGAAAAACCCACTTAACTTCGATAGAAGTCCCCTACACTTAATATAAACATTGTCCTCAATGTTTAAGCATGTGGAACTAACTTCCCCTACACTTAGACATTGTGCACGTTGTTTAAATCTTGCTAAGGAAGAGACAACTAAAGTGATTCCTATTTCAATCATAAATGATAAAATAATGAATCAAAAGAGTTTAGGATAGAACCAGGAAGACGGAGACACGGAATCACGGGTCGTCAAACGTCATCAAGAATGGATCTTTGAAAGCTCGAATCCCTGTATATGATTAGAAAGAAGACAATAAACACATACTAGGGTCTCCCCTACACTTATTATAAAAACAGAGAAAAAGGATAGATACTGAGGGTTGCCTCCCGAGAAGCGCTTGTTTTTGTTCACCGAGTCGTGAGCCTGACTCGACCTTGATTAGCATGATAAGAAGCTTGGAGAACATCCACCAGGATCAAATACATGGTTTTCGTCCAACAAATAGCACAAGCTTAAGGCGAACAAGGCAAGCCAAAGAAGAATAGACAAGGTTCCCGTAGGCAGTTGTTGAGCACGGTGGTATAAAGTAGGATGAAGTGCAAGCATATCTCCACTAGTTCTAAAAATCTTTCCTTTTATTTCATCAGATGGATACTGAGATGGCTGAAGGATTGTGATACCTGGATCGAACACCTTTTCCTTTAGGGGAAAATAAGACTCATGCTCAGTAGAATTTGAAGAAGAGCCGCTCATAAATCGTACAATCTCATCCGACGAAGGTGGTTAGAGAGGTGTCAAAACATAAGTACTGTGGATGCTGGTGTCGTCCGGTTTCTTATCCTTTGAAACGGGTTTCTTAATATCCGAAGGAGGATAAAGACCAAAATCAAAGTCCAAAAGAGGAGAATCATTCTCATTGGGGAAGTATGTATTAAGGAAAGTGGCAAAATCATCCTCAAATGAGTAATTATCCAATGTATCAATAGTGTTTTGTGGAGGATCTTCATCAAAAGTAGGAGCAAGGTCATCACGTGAAGAATCACTCGAGAGAGTATCAATATCATCAAAATCATCATAAGTTGGCGTGCATTTATACTCTAAAAGAAAATCATCAGAATCATCCATATCAGAACTAGAATCATCATCATAGTCATCATAGATCGGTGGAGACTCATAAATTGGTGGGGGATCCAAATTGGGGAGAGAATCATTAGAATCATCCACATTGTCTTGGAAAAGTGGTTTATCATAGGAAGACTCGAAAAGAGGATTATCATATACAACAAAATCATCAAGCTTTATACTCTCCAAAGTAGTAGTAAGCTCATCTTGAAGCACATTAATCATTTTCACTGATTCTTTACCATTTGATTTACTTGTAGTTTTCCCCATCTTAAAGACTTGTGCATCATTCCCGACCCTTAAGATTAATTCACCTTTGGCAACATCGATTAAAGTTTTTCCGGTTCGTAAGAATGGCCGTCCAAGTATTAACGGAATACGAGAGTCCATTTCATAATCAACAACAACAAAATCGACCGGAAAAGTGAAGGTACCAACTTTAATAAATACATCTTCAGCAATACCAACGGGGTAAGCGAGAGTTTGATTTGCTAGCTCAAGAGTCAGCTTTGTTGGTGAAAGGTCGGGTAATGATAGCTTTTTCCAAACACTTAAAGGCATCAGATTAATACTTGCCTCGAGATCGGCTAAGGCAGGAAGTTCTTCAACCTTGTTAAAAATGCAAGGCAACACGAAATGACCGGGATCTCCAAGTTTTTCTGGAAGTTCTTTAAGAAGGACTACATAACAGTTTTCATTTAAGCGTGTGTTGACAAACTCAACCATCTTTTCCTTCTTGTTAAGCAATTCCTTGAATGCTTTGACGAATTTCGGCATTTGGACAAGTGCTTCAACGAGGCTAATGTTGAAATTCATTTGAGAGATCATCTTCAAATAGGAAGTAACTTGAGAATCCTCCTTAGTAAGAAATTTGCACTTGTCTAGCCGAGAAGGATAAGGAATATTGGATTTAGGTGGTGTAGGCGTAGCAGGTACAGGTTGAGATATTGAAGGTTGAGAAGTAGAAGGTTTAGAGGTGGTAGGTGGGGTTGGTGAAGGGTGTTGCTTGGGTACTTCCTCATTAATAGGTGGAGACGATAATGGAGAACTAGTACTAGGTGTGGTAGTAGGAGGGATAAATGGAGGTGGAGGAGGTTTAGATGGAGTAACGGGAGGAGGGGTAGAAGGTCCTACTAAAGTTGCTCCACTTCGAGTAGTAATAGCACTCACATTCGCTCTAGGGTTTGTTTCAGTTGTAGAAGGAAGAGCACCTTGGGGACGAAGGGCTTGTAACATTTGAACGAATTTCATATCCGTGGAGTCTTGCATTTGTCTAGTAGATTCTTGCATTGCTTGCATTATTTTCTCATGTTCATTCAATTTTTGCAAAACCAAGTCTATTGGCGGATGAGGTAAATTGAACCCTTGTTGTTGAAAACCTTGGTTTGGGTATTGGTTATAAGGTGGAAAACCTTGAGGATTGAAACCTTGGTTTGGAAAGCCTTGATTTGGCATGTGATAATTTCCCTGATTTGCATTTGAGCCCCTCACATTTGCATTTTGTGGAACATTTGATCTTGGTGGCCCTTGGTTGTTATGGGTGGGTGGGGGTGGTCTTTGCTGAAAACCGGGTGGAGCCAAGTAATTTGTCGAGTTGTAAGACAAGTGATTAACATCGACATTAGGCTTGAAATGAACTCTCTCGTTGTTGTTGTAAGCATACACTTCCCCGTGAGATTAATCATAAGCTTTATCACAATTAGCATAAGAGTGTGGCCCACCACAAGTTTCACAAGTTATATTAAGAGCATGGGCATGTTGAGTGGGAGGGTTATCTCTTAGAACAAGGTGTTTTATTATAGAAGTAAGCTCCTTAATTTGAGTAGTGACTTCACTCTCACTGGCACTAGCCATAGTATCCCTAACACTCTTGGTTTGGACTTTGGCTTTGTTTTCAATGATAGCCCAAGCTTCATTCAAAGTTTTAACCAAAATATTACCCCCCGAGGCACTATTTAGTGAATCTTGGTCATTCAAACTTAATCCATTATAAAAAGTATTAATTTGATGTACATTTGTAAAACCGTGTTGTGGACACTTTCTTAAAAGTTCCTTAAAACGATCCCAAGATTCACTAAATGTCTCACCGTACTTTTGTTCAAAATTGATAATGTCATTCCGCAAAGCGGTAGTACGTGAGGGTGGGAAAAAGTAATTGATAAATTTGGTTTCAAGGTCCGTCCATGTTGTAATACTCTGGGGTGGTTCCTTATCAAACCAAGTCCGGGCTTGTCCCTCGAGGGATAAAGGAAAGAGGAGCAAACGAATTGCCTCTTGTGAAACCCCATTGTATTTAAAAGTATTGGATAAGTGTACGAACCTTTTTATGTGATCGTGTGGATCATCATGAGTACGTCCTAATAAAAGTGTTGCGGAAACCATTTGTATGAAACCGGTCTTGAGCTCAAAGTAATTCGCATCAATAGCCGGAACCACAATCGCATCTTCATTGCCTTCAACATGTGACTGCAAGAGCTTGATCATAGGACGGTTATCCATTTTGGTAACAACAAGAGGAGGCTCGATGACAGCAGCTTGAATGGACTTCCTTTTGCGTGAGCGAGTATGCATACACCTACACAATAAAAGAAAAGCAAAGAAATAGAAAAATAAAGGTTAACCTGCAAAGAAAATATTTTTGGTGCAAAACTTTGAAATAGAAATACTTTTTTTGATTTTTCAAATGTTTTTGGATTTTTGAAAATTTTTAATTGTTATGGATTTTTGAAATTTTTTGAAAATTTGACAAGAAAAATAACGTTCAAAAGTGAACGGATCCCAAAATCCAACGCGTCTCTCACAATAAACCGTTAATCTTCACGAAAAGAGCCGGCAGCGGCGCCATTTAATAACTGAATTTTACTCAGTTAAAAAGTTCGTTGAACCAGTCTTTTCGAATTGATTACCAGTTGAAAGTGTGACTCAGTCGTTGTTGGTGGAAAATAAAGGAAAATGATTATCTATTTTAAAATTAAAGTAAAATGTAAATGTAAATGTCGTTAAGTAAAAGTGGAAACTTAGAAATTAAAACTAAAATTAAGACTTAAAAATAATTGACGAAAAATTAAAACTTTAAAAGTAAATTTGAAAACTTTAGATTAAATGAAAACTTAAAATAAAATCTAAGTTAAAATAAATTTAAAATAACACTTGAGAAAATGGCGGGAAAATTATAGTTTAAAAACTAAAATAAACAAAACATAAGTCGGAATCCCAAAATCCTGTCACAATTTGGAATCCACGCTTTGCTACCTAGTTCGGAATATGAATCACCTACCTAGTTCGGAATCCAAAGCCTACAACTAATTCGGAATCAGATGTTGAACCTAGTTCGGAAAACTAAATTCCACACACAGTTCGGAATAAAAAAACACAACCTAGTACGGAATGGATATACAGAACTTAGTTCGGAATCCGTGTTCCTGAAGTAATTCAGAATGATGATCACCAATGTAGTTCAGAATGTGTCCAATCCAATCTAATTCGGAATGCCCAAGCACACACTAGTTCGGAATCCTGGTTACTGACCTAGTTCGGAATAATGTCCCCACACCTAATTCGGAATATGCTTGTTTTGGAACTAATTCGGGAAACCTATGAAAGACCTAATTCGGGAAAACAAGAAATGCGCATAGTTCGGGAAAAATGAAAGCACAAGTAGTTCGGAATATTGAAGAAGGACCTAATTCTGAATAAAAGGGTTTAGCAGTTCGGAATGAGAAAAATTAAGCAGAAACTGAAAATTAAGCTAAAATTAAATAAGCACTTAATCAAAAACTAAACCAAACTAATTTTAAGAAAAAGTAAATAAGCCACAATTTAAACTTTTAAAAACACTAAATAATAAAAATATTTAAAAACAACCTTTTATAAAAATTAACTAATAAGCACTTAATGAAAAATAAGAAAATTAACACAATAAGCACTAAAACACTATAAGCTATAAAAACCAAACACTAAAAGATCAATAAGCACAATCAAACACAAAACATCAATCAATCAAGAACATGATTAACTAACTACATGATTATCTAAATCAAAGCAAGATTAAAAAATAAAGAAAAGTAGAATGAGAATGATTAATTAAAAAGTTTGAAATTAAGATGATTAAAGATTCAAATTACAAGATTAATGAAAAAAATTGAAAAGCATTAAGAAAAGCTCGAGAGAGAAAGTAATATTAAGCTACTCCTAATTACCTTACAATATTAAAACTATCTAAAATTAACTAACCACCTCCTAATGACACATTAGGAGGGTATTTATAGGAGGAGTAAAATGTTGATGCTTTCTTCTCTCTTTCTTCTTGTCTCGAATCGATTTAAATTCTTTGTCTTTCTCGACGTCGTCTTGGGATTTGTCGATATAAATTGAACTCGTCTTATAATTTTCTTATTTCCGTCTTTAGACTTTTTCTTCGATAAATCTTAAGAATAAGCCTTGGACTTCCGTTCTTTTTGCACTCTTGATCTTTTGACTTCGTCTTTTCTCGTTTTCTTCGATAAAAGCCTGTGAAAGCCCGTGTTTTCTTCCTTTTTCATCTTTTGGTCCTAAAACACAATAAAAACACAAACCACGCATAATTTCGACTTTTACGACATTAAATATATGTTTTGGCATGGTTATTATTATAATTAAGTGGTAAAAGGATGGGTGTTTTCACACCTATCACAGCGTTTCCTTCGATTCGCTGGTGTCTTGAGAACAGCCGCGGGCACTACTGAAGAGCAGGCACAACATTTTCGTTGGGCCCTTTCTCCAATGATTGCCTATAATTTAGAAGGTGCTCCGTTAAACACGGTGGCACAAGTGGCCGATGCAGCACGTAAGCTAGAGATGCTGCAGGAGAGAGATGAGTTCCGGGAAGTAGAGAGACCCGATAAGAGGTAAATATTCGTATTCAAGAGGTGACCAATCCGTATTCTTTCAGTGTATGTCAATATTTCATCTCTTTAAACTGTATCTTCCAGGCAGAAGACTGGGGACCGGTTTCAGCCGGCTACTCAACAACAGCCTAATCAGCCCAAGGGAAACGGTCAGACTTACGACCGTTCTGCTACAGATAGGCGTGGAGGTAATGATAATTACCGTAACAACGTTGGACACTCCAACAGCAGCACGTCCTTATACTTACTCATTTTCTTATGATTACATGTTATAAATCTTAATTCTGACACATTAGCAAATCTTCTACCAGGAATCATGGTAACGGGAGGGATCAGAACTAGAGAGGTTCACAGCCTAACCGTCCAACTATCACTGGTATTCAACCTTACGATTATCTGCATTGTCCTTTGTACCTATTATCATGTCTCATGTATATTGTTTTTATCAGGCTCTCAGCCAGTCAGGACACCTGCTGGAGGATATACTCATCCTATTTGCTCTACTTGCCACCGTAGGCACCCAGGGCCATGTCGCCGCGACAGCGACACATGCTACAAGTGTGGTCTTCCTGGCCATCGCATGAAGGATTGTCGCAAGGGCGAGATGGAGGGTACATCGGGACATGCTGATACCAAGCCGCCTCCTACTAGTGGACGCGTTTACACGACATCTCGCGATCAGGCCAACAAGTCTACAGGTACCATCACTGGAATCTTGTATATGTATGGTCAAGCTGCATGTGTTCTGTTTGATACAGGTGCTACTCACTCGGTCATTTATACTGCTTATGCCAAGAATGTTAGGATACCCCCCCATGCCACTAGAGAATATACGAAGTATTTCCACACCTTTGAGGGACTCTGTACGCATAACCCATGTGTACAAGAGCCTTCCCCTAGAGTTTGACGACAAGGTTCGTCCTGTTGACGCACTTCCGCTGGACATGAATGATTTTGGGAATGGATTGGCTATCCAAGCATCATGATACCATATACTGCCATTCATATCGAGTCACCTTCGGTGATGTTAATGCGCCAGAGTACATTCACGACGGGTTCGTACCCGGAAGGCCTGTACAAATCGTTTCAACCCTGCAAGCACGTGCATTACTTTCACATGGTTGTGAGGGTTATCTAGCTACTGTTCATGACATGGATGTTGAATCCCCATCAGTTCAGGATCAGCCGATAGTGTTAGAATTTCCAGATGTATTTCCAGAATAACTTCCGGGCATACCACCTGCACGTGAAGTAGAATTTAATATCAAGCTCATCCCAGGAGCTGAGCTGATTTCCAAGGCTTCTTATCGCATGGCTCCCATAGAGTTAAAGGATCAATTGCAAGAACTTCTGGAGCGAGGCTTTATTCAACCGAGCGCATCTCCATGGGGCGCACCGGTCTTATTCGTTAAGAAGAAGGACGACAACATGCGTCTTTGCATAGACTATCGCGAGCTCAACAAGATTACCATCAAGAATAGGTATCCACTACCATGTATAGACGATCTGTTTGACCAACTCCAAGGGGCCAAACATTTGTCCAAGATTGATCTTAGGTCGGGCTATCATCAGCTACAGGTTAAGGAGCAGGACATCGCCAAGACTGCTTTCCGTACACGCTATGGCCACTATGAATTTGTAGTCATGCCATTTGGCCTTACCAATTCTCCAGCAGTGTTCATGGATTTGATGAACAGAATCTTCCATGAATTTCTGGACAAGTTCGTCATTGTCTTCATTGACGACATCCTGATTTTCTCTAAGTCCAAGGAGGAACACGAAGACCATCTTCGTACAGTACTACAGATTCCTCGCTAGAAGCAGCTGTATGCTAAATTCTCCAAGTTTGAGTCCTGGTTAGACAAGGTGGCATTCTTAGGTCACATTGTATCAGCAGAAGGAATCACGATGGACCCAGCGAAGGTTAAGGCTATTACCAAGTGGCCAAGGCCGACATCAGCGACTAAAGTTCGCAATTTCCTAGGCTTAGCTGGTTATTACCGTAGGTTCGTGGGGAACTTTTCCCGCTTAGCACTACCATTGACCAAACTTATTCGGAAAGGAGAGAAATTCGTCTGGACTGAAGAACGAGAGAAGAGCTTTGAAGACCTAAATCAGAAGTTAGTATCTGCATCGATTCATACTCTCCCATCTGGTACAGGTGGATTTCAGATCTACAGTGATGCATCGGGGAAGGGACTTGGCTGTGTTCTCATGCAACATGGGAAAGTGATCGCGTACGCTTCACGACAGCTTAAGCCTTACGAGGAAAATTACCCTACGCATGACTTGGAACTTGCAGCAGTCATATTTGCATTGAAGAGGTGGAGGCACTACTTGTATGGAGAATCATGTGACATTTTCACGGACCACAAGAGCTTGAAGTATATCTTCACTCAGCGTGAATTGAACATGAGACAGAGGAGATGGTTAGAGCTGTTGAAGAATTATGACATTAATCTACAGTATCATCCCATCAAGGCGAATGTAGTGGCAGATGCACTTAGCAGAAAGTCCGGAATGATAAACGACATTAAAATTTAGGAGGAAATCATAAGATACTTGGAGCGACTAGACATAGAGATCATGGTACGCGGATAACCCGGTTACTGGGCTAATCTTAGAGTGGAACCCGAGTTACTCTCTAATATCAAGGAAGCTCATAAAGATGATGGAGAAATCTGGGCGATAATTCAGAATTTGGAGAAGCAGACAGAATTTCGAGTAGATGCAGATAGTATCTTATGGCAGGGCATGAGACTTTGTGTTCCTGATGACCAAGAACTCCGGGAAGCATTGTTAGCTGAGGCTCATAGCTCCCCATTCTCTATTCATCCTGGTTCGACCAAGATGTACCATGAAATCAAGCAATACTTTTGGTAGAGTGGTATGAAACAGGATGTTGCTACTTACGTCTCCAAATGTCTTACCTGCCTGCAGGTTAAGATCGAGCATCAGCGATCTGGCAGTCTTCTTCAACCGTTAGATATTCCAGAGTGGAAGTGGGAAAAAATCACCATGGATTTTGTTACTGGTCTTCCGCCGACAAAGAAGAAGCACGATGCAATTTGGGTTATCGTTGATCGACTTACCAAATCAGCTCATTTCTTACCGACCCGCAAGGAAGATTCGGTCAGAAAACTCACCGATACTTATAAAAGGGAGATCATGAGACTTCACGGTGCTCCATCCAGCATCGTCTCAGACAAAGATCCTTGTTTCACTTTGCGATTCTAGAGAAGTCTACAGAAAGCTTGGGGTACACAACTTAAGCTTAGCACGGCTTTTCATCCTCAAACAGACGGGCATTCAGAGCGAACGATTCAGACATTGGAAGACATGTTGAGGTCATGTACGTTGGAATGGACGGGTGATTGGGACGATTATATTTGTTTGGTGGAGTTTGCATACAAAACAGTTGGCACGCAAGTATCAAGTGTGCTCCTTTCGAGATGTTGTATGGCAGAAAGTGTCGCGCCCCAATCTGCTGGGATCAGGTTGGTGAGCGAACACTTGAAGGACCCGAAATGATAGAGCTGACTAATGAGAAGGTCGTAGTAGCTAAGCAGAAACTGCAAGAAGCACGGTCACGTCAGAAGAGTTATGCAGAAAAGCATCGTAGGGACTTACATTTTAACGTAGGAGATCACGTTTTCCTTAAGGTTTCGCCGGCACGTGGTGTTAGATGTTTTGGAGTAAAAGGAAAGCTCAGTCCTCGATTTATCGGATCGTTTGATGTCATTGAACGAGTCGGTAAAGTATCTTACCGTTTAGCGTTACCTCCGCAGCTTTCTCATGTTCACGATGTGTTTCATGTGTCTTTACTCAGAGGGTACAAGTATCATCCTCTTCACATGGTTCAGTATCCACTGGAACAAACTCGTGAAGATCTCACTTTCATAGAAGTACCCGAACGAGTTCTTGACAGACAAGAACGAGTCATTAGAAGGAAGACGATTCTATTCGTCAAAATCCTTTGGATGGATCATACAGAGAGGGAAGCCACTTGGGAAACAGAGGAGTCTATCCGGGCTTCTTACCATCATTTCATAATTTGAATTCGGGTATGTTCTTATTTTCCAGTTTACTTTATCGTACGTACATGATTAGAACTTTCCTTTTATAGCATGTTTACGTTTCACGAACAAGAATTACAAGTATTACGTACGTGTTATAACACGATAAGTATTTATTACGTATTAAGACACAATAATTATTTCAATAATAATTATAATCACGAACACACGAACATGAAACCATGAACGTAAATAATTACGAGCTTAGTATTACGTATGTATGTACATTTATTACGATCATGAATAAATATAATAAGACACGAACGATAACTATTTAAATCACGTAAAACACGAACACGAGAACACACTAAATATTAGACACGGAAAATATTCGGGTTACCCCATGTGGGCCCCCTAACCCACGGCTAGAAACAAAGAAACGGGCCAAGCCCATTGATTTTTACTAAACAAGGAAAAAGGAAAAAACTATTTTCATAATTACAAGAATTAGAAAATAATCAAAACCCTAAAAACCTTTTCTTTCTCTTCTCCTTTGGCCGCCGGGTATTACACACACCAAGGGTGTGTTTGGTTGATTTTTGGTGATCGATTTATTGCAAGGGTGTTAGTGTTTTCGTTCTCCTTTGATTTACGTGATCGATATGTCCTTAAACCTATTTTCCTTTATGTTTTATTTAATCTATACCTCATGAAATCATGAGTTATTTAATAACAAGTAAATACATGTTAATAAAATCATGAGGGTAAATTTTTTTGGGTTTATGGGGTGTTTGTTTGTGGCCGACGCAAGGAACCGAGCCCCAAGGGGGATCTCGGCTTGTTTTGATTCACACCAACCGAGACCTCAAGGTCTCGGTGTGTGTGGTGTGTCTCGGCAGCAGGAACCAAGGGAACCCCGACCTCGGTCGGGGTATGTTTTGACTCGGGTCGGTCTCGGCTAAGAACAAAACCCACCACCGGCTTCAGCCGGTGGCTAAATAAGGAAAGCAGGTGGAACCCCTAGCCGTGACAGCAAGGGGAACCACCGGCTAGCCGGTGGGAACTTTTGCTAGCCGGCGGCTAGACTTGACCAAGGGTGCGTTTGTGACCGGTTCACGGGTCCAGTTCACGGGGTTTCATAAATACGGTTCACGACATGTTTAGATTAAAACACGGGTTCGGTTCATGGGTTGTTTTACAAGGTTAATTATTTTTTTTACAAGTTTATTTTTTACAAGAGTTAAATTAAATTAATTAAAACATGTACATGATTAATTTAATTTATACATGACTTTGGTTATTAATATTATTATTAATACATGAATTTTAACCTAAGTAATTATCATTTTATTTAGACTATATAATTAATTAATTATTAAAATCATGACTTATAATTAATTAATTTACATGACTTAGGTTATATTATTAATAGATAATAATACATGTTTTAACCTAAGTATTTTTACCTTTATTTAATTAAATCATGTCATATTTAATTAAATACTTTAACCTATAGTGTATTTAATTCACATGAAATAATTAATAAACTATACTATTTAATTACATGACTTAGTATATTAATCAGTAAACACTTAAGCTTATATATATAGCTTAATAGTCCAGCTTATATCTAATTATGGAAACTTTCTATTTTTAGAAACTTATTTAATTAAGGCAGCTAATCTATTTATGGAAACTTTCTATTTTTAGAAACTTATTTAATTAAGGCAGTAAATCTATTTTTGGAAACTTTCTATTTTAGGAAACTTTCTATTTCTAGAAAATTTCTATTTTTGGAAACTTTCTACTTTAGGAAACCTGTTACTTTTACAAAGTTACTTATTATTACACAACAAGTATAATAATACATGAAATACAAGTAATACCTAATCAGAATAGACATAATACATGATAAACACAGTATAAAGCTTAAATTAGTAAAACATGACATGAACATATAAAACAAGCTAAGACATGATATAAAGCCAGTTACGTCTTCTGTAATCAGATACTTATACACGTATGTATTTTTAACACCCCATTTTGATAAATGGAATGTCACGCGTGATTATGGCGTGTCATCAAAGCATGCAAGGTAATATGTAGTAAAACATACATGACCATAGGGTATACTGGAATCAAACATCGGTTCCCAAACATAAGCCCAAAACATAATAAAGTAAATGAAATGAATGAAAGACTTAAACAAGCATAAATATATGAAGGCAAAAGGAGAAGAAGTCTATGGCAGCTTCCATCCTATGCATGTCCTCCAAAATGCTCGAGTCTGTCCTTGGGTACCTGCCGTTTTGGGACATGGAAAGAAAAGTAACGGCTGAGCATAACGCTCAGTGCACGGATATACAAATATAACATGAATAATATAAGCATATAAACATGAAACAGCGGAAGAAACTAAGTCCTGGATAACCCGGTTATATCTTAATAAAACTGGTTTTATAGTTTGAAAAGCCTTATGTTTATCTTGTGAAAACTGTTTAACATATTTTACCATTAGCCAATATAGGTCATGAAATATCAACGTGCATGAATGCTTGGAGGGGTGACCTCGTCATGCAAATTAGAGGGGCTGCCTCTAATTTAATATACTGGTTTTGGGTAGGAGGGATCCGCTCCTTGTGAAGGATGCAAGGCACACACCACATTCACACTGAGTAATCTGCTGAAAAACATGTAACTAGGATACACCCATACGCCCCACATGATAAATATAATAATATGGCCAAAAGCTGAAGGGACGCCATGAGCAATCACTCCGCCGTGGGGAAGTCATAACACCAGTGCCTCTAGTGTTATGGTTATGGTACCTCCATAACTAGGTGAAACTGGTCATGCATGTATATGGCTTTAGGTATTCTAAATTACACATAAACAATCAAACATATAAACTTATACTATGGGAAAACAGTTGGTTGCATACGGGGAATCCTAATAAGGAAAGAATGTCCATACTGAAAGGACGAGAATCCGTACCTTATGTCTAGTGAACGAAGAAGACGAACGGAAGAGAGTCCTACTTCGGTATCACTAACGCTACATAAATACATACGTGTATAAGTATCTGATTTCTAAGTACGTAACTGGTTTTATTTCATGTCTTGGCTTGTTTTATATGTTCATGTCATGTTTTACTGTTTTAAGCTTTATACTGTGTTTATCGTATATTCTGATTAAGTATTACTTGTATTTCATGTATTATTATACTTGTTGTATAAAATAAGTAACTTTCTAAAAATAGCAGGTTTCCTAAAATAGAAAGTTTCCAAAAATAGAAAGTTTCCAAAAATAGAAAGTTACCAAAAATAGAAAGTTTCCAAAAATAGAAAGTTTCCAAAAATAGAAAGTTTCCAAAAAAAAAAGTTTCCAAAAAATAGAAAGTTTCCAAAAATAGAATTATTACTTGAAATAGATAAGTTTCTAAAAATAGAAAGTTTCCATAAATAGATTAGCTGCCTTAATTAAATAAGTTTCTAAAAATAGAAAGTTTCCATAAATAGATATAAGCTAGTTAAATAAGCTAATTATATAAGCTTAAGTGTTTTCTGATTATTATTCTAAGTCATGTGATTATAAAGTATAGTTGACTAATTATTACATGTAAATTAAATAAACTATAGGTTAAAAGTATTTAATTAAATATAACATGATTTTAATTAAATAAGGTACAATACTTAGGTTAAAACATGTATTATTATTTATTAATAATATAACCTAAGCCATGTTAACTAATTAATTATAGTCATGGTTTTAATAATTAATTAATTATAAAGTCTAATTGATAATAAAATACTTAGGTTAAAATTCATGAATTAATAATTAAACTAATAACCTAAGTCATGTAAATTAAATTAATCATGTTCATGCCTTAATTAATTTAATTTTAAGTCTTGTAAAAATAATATAACTTGTAAAAATAATAAACCTTGAAAATGACGCATGAACCGGACCGTGTTTTTATTCTAACATGTGTGAACCGGACCCGTGATTAAAACCCATGAACCGGACCCGAAACACCACCATACCCCGACCTAGGTGGGGGTTTCTTCCCCTTGCTGCTGTCGTGACAACATCATCACAAAACCGAGACCTTAAGATCTCGGTGGTGTGAGTTTAAGCCAAGCCGAGACCCCCTTGGGCTCGGTTTAGGCGTCGGCTAGAAACAAAACACCCCTAAAACCCTTGTTTGATTTACCCCATGATCATTAACATGTTAAATAATTTTTTTTAATTAGTTAATTAAAAACATCATGATTTTATGTGATTAGTTAAATCAAAACATAAAAGAAAAGGGTTAAAAAGTTATACCGAATACGTAGATCAAATAACGATGAACACACACGAATCCTTGCACAATTTCCAAGATCAAAATCAAACCGAATCACCCCTCCATGGTGATTATAAGTGGCGGCCAAAGAGGACAAAAGGAAGAGGAGGAAAAGTTTTAGGGTTTTAATTATTTTCTAGATTTTGTAAATATGAAACATGTTTTTTTCCTCTTTTTCCATGTTTAGTAAAAATAATGGGCTAAGCCATTTTCTTGTCTCTAATTTCGTTGGTATGGGGCCCACATGGGGTAACCCGAACATTTTCCGTGTCTAATTAATAAGTGTGGTCTCGTGTTCGTGTTTTACGTGTTTTAATTAGTTATCGATCGTGACTTAATATATTTATTCGTGTTCGTAATAAATATATATACATACGTAATATTAGTTCGTGATTAACTTACGTTCATGATTTCATGTTCGTATGCTCGTGATTATAATTATTATTGGAATAATTATCGTGTGTTCATACGTAATAAATACTTATCGTGTTATAACACGTACGTAATACTAATAATTCTTGTACGTGAAACATAAACATGTTATAAAAGGAAAGTCCTAATCATGTACGTACTATCGTCAAGGTACTATTCATGGTAAAAGCATGCGGGTTTTACAACTCTTCCCCCCTAAAAAGAATAATTCGTCCCCGAATTATAGATAACGTAAACTGACAGAGGAACATACCCGAATCAAACTGAGAGGGTATGTACGATAAAAGGACATGAAGATGACATGGTAGAAAGGAACGTGGAACGTGACATGTCTTGAAAGGACATGGAACGTGACGTGACTGAAAGGACATGAAACGTGACGTGACTGGATGGACATGAAACGTGACGTGAGTGAAACGACATATCTAATTGATAAGAGAAAACGGATACAAAGTCCGGATGAACTTGTCCGTTTCCAAGTGGCCTCCCGCTTGGAACGGTTTCTTCTCAAGATCTTGACACAGTGTTAAATCTTGGTCCTCCTGACCTTGACTTGAAAACTCTAAAAGTTCATTGTCATCTACGTAAGATAGATCCCCTGAATTCGATCGAGTGAAACGAATTAACGTGCAAGGGTAACTGAAACGTTACGATGCAAGACAGTCTAACTTAACTGATAATTAGAAACGATGCGCGAGACATACTGAAACGTAGTACGTGAAAAATTTTGAACGTGGTACGTGAAAATTTTTGAACGTGATACGTGGAGATATGGTGAGTGTAGTATGAGCAAACATATCGTGATCCATGATACGTGTAACATATCGTGAACGTGATATGAGGAACGTGGAATGAACATGACATGTGAAACATATCGTGAACATGTAATATAATGGCAGTAACGCCAAACGCTACAAGGGGAGACGTGGAATATGACGTGAAACGTCTATCTGAGTATAGAGAGTTATACTAAACTTGGGTCTGGTCTCTCAAGTTCTTGCAAAACTTCCCAAAACGAAGATGAATGTAAAATCGTAAGCCAAGATACGATCATGAACGTGAATAATGTCATGAACGTAAGCGTGAAATCAAATCGTGGAATTAGAACAAGGACGTGGACGTAACTAAGGAGCACAATTGCGAACCTTTGCCTGACCCGACAGCTGACGGATTACCAAGTGATCGGATGAGCCTTGGCGTGGAATGTGTCCGATCAATATGTTGGTTCTGAAATCCGTACGGGTGTAAGGATTCTGCAGACTTGATCAAACTGTTGGCAATAACACAGATAACATCTTGCTTCTTCTGAGTTTGCGTTAATCTGGTAACCAAAATCCATGGAGATCTTGTCCCATTTATGTTCACCATTTCTGATGATGGAAAGACATCCTAGTCTGTGGATGTTCTATCATAGCCTGTTGGTATGTCAGGTACCTAGATATGAACGTAGCTGTATCCTGCTTCGTAGAAACTTGATACATAGAAGTTCGTGAAACTATGAGTCTCCGAAATTAGACTTTTCTTAGCGTAGGATTTTCTTGGAACACCTAACGTAGTGTAGGGTTCTCACCTTTACGCATAAGCTGAGTCATGGTAAGATTAACCGTGGGAATCCATATGATTCAGCATGTCACTGTAATCAAACAGAACTGATATTGGAAAATTTACAAGGTGAAATTTCTCCTGTCGTAGAATTTTCAACATAGTGCAAATATGGTCTTCCTGCTCATCTCTAGGCTTAGAGGAAATCAGGTTATCCTCAATGAAAACACTGATGAATTTGCTTATGAGTTCATAGAAACTCATTCTTATAATGCTGTTGGAGCATTGATGAGACTAATTCAAAATCATAAATCTAGCATGACCGAGTCGTGCACGAATAGCAGTCATGGACATGTCCTGCTCTTTCACTCCTCACTATTGGCAGCAAGATCATGAGTAACATTTGTAAATGGTGATTTGTTTAAAATCGACGGTAGTCGACACATAATCTTATGTTATTGTCCTTCTCCTTGAAGGTTCTTCTGGAGTATAAGGGACGATTTTGGAATAATCCGTTGGTTATGCGTAAAAGGACTTAAGTGGTCGTGTCTTGACTGACAGCTAGAATATTTTAGCGACCATGACTAACAACGCACATGCTTGTAGGCATAGATAATTTGTACAGATTTCCCTGATGGAAAATCAAGCTGAATGTATTCAGGAGCCTGAACATCACTGTACATAACCATGAATCGTAACATGGTGAGCTCTTCGTAGTCCATAATTAGGATTAAATTTAACTCGCATCTGTCCGAGGTAATGCGTTATCAGTTGGGATCTTATCATTAGGCTGATGAAAACCTTCGTATACATGGGGAATACGAATGGCGTCCGATATGGTCATGAACATATGAAATATAGGTGCAAGAAAGGAAAATGTCATCCAGCGAACGTGACTGACCTTACAGATACACCGGTGATGGTACTGAAATTCTTGTGGCCTGATTAATACATGGCACAACAAAATAGATATACCCTTTGGAGGGTACCCTGAATTTCTTAGAAATGTTCCATAATTGGACGTGAGTCATGTGTCTTGACTCGTGTCTTGGGAAATGTAAGCATGACATGTGTCTTGACTGGTGTCTTGACATGTGTCTTTAGAAAGTATACGTGAGACATGTGTCTTGACCGATGTCTTGACATGTGTCTCGAGATGTGAAATAGCTAGAACCACAATATTAGGTTATTATGCCAGAATTGGCGGATCGGATGGACTACTGATCAACTGTATGTCTGATCACGTCCACGGCCGGAGCCTCGGTTGCGATCTCTAGGATAGTTGCTGTCATAGTAGTGGTTACTATCGTTCTGTCTGTCAGTTCCATGACGGTCATTCTCATGACTGTGATTCATGTAACTATTCAGCTGAGTGGCCGACTGGTACCGGTTTGCACTCATATGACTGAAACGACAACTGAATGACGTGTGACATGTAATTAAGAAATAGGGACAATGATTGATGAAAATCGTCTGATGGTGAAGCATCTTCTCGTCTAATTGCTTTGCTCTGACGCCTTTGTCTTCGTCTTGTAGGATCTCCAGGTTGTGAACAACATCCGCATCTCGTAGCGTCTCCAAACATCAGCAGCATCAGCAATCTTGTAGAATATCAGCAATTGAAAATACGCATGAGATGATTCTGAATTAACTAGCGAATACTCGTGAAGTATTGGAAATGAAATACACATGGATTAAGGTACGTGTAATACACATGAAATACGGTACAAGGAGCACACATGGAATGCACATGAAATGATCGGTATGTGGTCGATCATTTGTCATGATTTTAAAGGAACTATAATCGGTTAAACGGTTAGAAAAACCATCATGATAACCTGGCAATGCCAATATATACCTCATTCCGGTTGCATAGAGAAACGTTAAAGTGTGGTTACAAAAAATTCAAGATGTTTTGCCTGAAAGCATGATCAATGAAAACCAACCATGACATTCATGAAAGCAGGATTTACTGGAATCTTTCAGTGTCTAGCATGAGGGCATGATCGACATGATGAGAACATAATCAACATAAGGAGACTTAAGACATACTTAACATGAAGATGAAATCAACATAAAAAAAATGAAATTAATCATTAAGGAGTATAAACATAATCAGCATGAAAATGAAGTTAACCATGGTAGCATGAAAACATACTTAACATAAAAACATAATAACTTATGAGGGGACATGAAAAAAAAAATTATGCCCATAAATCATGAAAAAAAAAATTATGCATGAAAAACAGTGCATGAATGCATGATGTAGTTTATAAAAACTTTTTATATGTGCGAGGGGACGCCTATGGGTCGGTCCCAAAACAAAAGACATGGCGAGGGGACACCTATGGGTCGGTCCCAAAGTTAAAAGTTTCGATAAAAGCACATGCGACTAAATAGGGCCAGTCCTGTACCAACCATTACTTAGTCATAATCCCTACAACAATGATACATGAAACATAAACAAATGAAACTCATCTGTAAAAATTATCAGAAAAAAAAATTATGTGACTAATTATGAACTACTGAGGTTCAGTCCACATAGTCACAGTTCACCAGGAACGTCATGCATGAAACCATGACACATAACTAAATATGAATGACGGTTGTCCATCCATATTAGTAAAACAATATCGACGAAAAACATCAAGGTTAAAACCTCAAGGTGCTGAAAACATCATGATTAAAACAACAATGCGCTGAAAACATCAATACGTGGAATAACAAACGTTGGCTTAGGAAGCTCCTGGTGACTACCCACTAGTCACAGGTCGAGTTTTAGAGCCTACAGGTCGAATCCTTGTCTCTGATACCATAATAGTAACACCCCATTTTGATACATGGAATGTCACGCGTGATTATGGCGTGTCATCAAAGCATGCAAGGTAATATGTAGTAAAACATACATGACCATAGGGTATACCGGAATCAAACATCAGTTCCCAAACATAAGCCCAAAACATAATAAAGTAAATGAAATGAATGAAAGACTTAAACAAGCATAAATATATGAAGGCAAAAGGAGAATAAGTCTATGGCATCTTCCATCCTATGCATGTCCTCCAAAATGCTCGAGTCTGTCCTTGGGTACCTGCCGTTTTGGGACATGGAAAGGAAAGTAACGGCTGAGCATAACGCTCAGCGCACGGATATACAAATATAGCATGAATAATATAAGCATATAAACATGAAACAACGGAAGAAACTAAGTCTTGGATAACCCGGTTATATCTTAATAAAACTGGTTTTATAGTTTGAAAAGCCTTATGTTTATCTTGTGAAAACTGTTTAACATATTTTACCATTAGCCAATATAGGTCATGAAATATCAACGTGCATGAATACTTGGAGGGGTGACCTCGTCATGCAAATTAGAGGGGCTTCCTCTAATTTAATATACTGGTTTTGGGTAGGAGGGATCAGCTCCTTGTGAAGGATGCAAGGCACACACCACATTCACACTGAGTAATATGCTGAAAAACATGTAACTAGGATGAACCCATACGCCCCACATGATAAATATAAAATATAGCCAAAAGCTGAAGGGACGCCACGAGCAATCACTCCGCCGTAGAGAAGTCATAACACCAGTGCCTCTAGTGTTATGGTTATGGTACCTCCATAACTAGGTGAAACTGGTCATGCATGTATATGGCTTTAGGTATTCTAAATTAAACATAAGCAATCAAACATATAAACTTATACTATGGGAAAACAGTTGGCTGCATACAGGGAATCCTAATAAGGAAAGAATGTCCATACTGAAAGGACAGGAATCCGTACCTTATGTCCAGTGAACGAAGAAGACGAACGGAAGAGAGTCCTACTTCGGTATCACTAACGCTACATAAATACATACGTGTATAAATATCTGCTTGCTAAGTACGTAACTGGTTTTATTTCATGTCTTGGCTTGTTTTATATGTTCATGTCATGTTTTACTATTTTAAGCTTTATACTGTGTTTATCGTATATTCTGATTAAGTATTACTTGTATTTCATGTATGATTATACTTGTTGTGTAATAATAAGTAACTTTCTAAAAATAGCAGGTTTCCTAATATAGAAAGTTTCCAAAAATAGAAAGTTACAAAAAATAGAAAGTTTCCAAAAATAGAAAGTTTCCAAAAATAGAAAGTTTCCAAAAATAGAAAGTTTCCAAAAAATAGAAAGTTTCCAAAAATAGAATTACTGCTTAAAATAGATAAGTTTCTAAAAATAGAAAGTTTTCATAAATAGATTAGCTGCCTTAATTAAATAAGTTTCTAAAAATAGAAAGTTTCCATAAATAGATATAAGCTAGTTAAATAAGCTAATTATATAAGCTTAAGTGTTTTCTAATTATTATTCTAAGTCACGTGATTATAAAGTATAGTTTATTAATTATTACATGTAAATTAAATGAACTATAGATTAAAAGTATTTAATTAAATATAACATGTTTTTAATTAAATAAGGTAAAATACTTAGGTTAAAAGATGTATTATTATTTATTAATAATATAACCTAAGCCATGTTAATTAATTAATTATAGTCATGGTTTTAATAATTAATTAATTATAAAGTCTAATTGATAATAAAATACTTAGGTTAAAATTCATGAATTAATAATTAAATTAATAACCTAAGTCATGTAAATTAATATAATCATGTTCATGCCTTAATTAATTTAATTTTAAGTCTTGTAAAAATAATATAACTTGTAAAATTAATAAACCTTGAAAATGACTCATGAACCGGACCGTGTTTTTATTCTAACATGTGTGAACCGGACCCGTGATTAAAACCCATGAACCGGACCCGAAACACCACCATACCCCGACCTAGGTCGGGGTTTCTTCCCCTTGCTGCTGTCGTGACAACATCATCACCAAACCGAGACCTTAAGGTCTCGGTGGTGTGAGTTTAAGCCAAGCCGAGACCCCCTTGGGCTCGGTTTAGGCGTCGACTAGAAACAAAACACCCCTAAAACCCGTGTTTGATTTACCCCATGATCATTAACATATTAAATAATTGTTTTTAATTAGTTAATTAAAAACATCATGATTTTATGTGATTAGTTAAATCAAAACATAAAAGAAATGGGTTAAAAAGTTATACCGAATACGTGGATCAAATAAGGATGAACACACACGAATCCTTGCACAATTTCCAAGAAAAGGGCCTAGCCCATTATTTTAAGGGGTGTTTGTTAGGGTGATTGCTCGTGATCTGATTTATGTCGCTATTGGGTGGTGTGTGTTGGTGTGAATAATGGAGGGTCTGAATAGGGTAGATTTAGGTGATCTTGCTGAGCGTATGCAACGATTGAGGGAGGCCAATCCAGAAACATTTGGAGTTAGGGCTCCTACTAAACTCAACAACTTTAATACAATGGAGGCTGGTGTTGGGACGACGGATTTCGCTGGGGTAGGATCTGATTCGCAGCATGATAATTTTGCTCATGATCACATGGGAGTTAGGGCTCCTTCAATTGCTGTTGATGTACAGCCATGTGTTACTAACAACCCTGCTATGGCGGTTGGTATGGCTGAGCAGGGAGTTAACAGTCCTACGAGCGATGCGTGTCTACTTTCAAGTCAAGTAGGGGCTGATATTAGGGGTGGTATTCCTTCGCCTATTGTTGATGCTACTATGGCGGGTAAGGCAATTAGTCAGAAGTTTGCTAATCTTTTTCATGAGCCAAAACCATTAAATCCAAAGCAAGTTATTAAGGTTTCTCATGTTACTGAATTTGAGACAGTTTCAGGTGCGGATGTGGCAATACCTAAAATTATAGTTGACGAGGTGAAAGCTCATTTCACGAATACGTTATATGGATATTTTCTTGGTAAGTGAATAGCTTTTACTTTAGTGGAGAGGTATGTGATGAACACATGGTCTAAATATGGTATAGAGCGAGTTATTGTTCGAAATGGTTTTTATTTGTTTAAGTTCAAAACTAAGGAGGGGATGGAGCAGGTGATTGAAAGTGGTCCATGATTGATCAGGTTAGTCCCTATTATCCTTAATATCTAGAAGCCTAACACGAAGCTTGTTAAGGAGGAGCTTACTTTTGTTCCAGTTTGGATCAAAATCCATAACATTCCTATTGTTGCTTATTCGGAGGTGGGTCTTAGTATCATTACCTCTAAATTGGGTAAACCTATAATGCTGGACAGTTATACTAGTGACATGTGCATTAATCCTTGGGGACGATGTACATATGCGCGGGCACTTTTTGAGGTTACTTCAGATCGAGCTCTTGTGGATTCGTTAGTTATTGCTATTCCACTTGAGGATGGTATTGGGCATTCTATGGAGAGAGTTGCGGTGGAGTATGAATGGCAGCCTCCACATTGTTTGGAGTGCAAAATTTTTGGTCATTCGTGTGCTCAGTGTCCAAAACGTCCGGTTACTAAAACTACTGAAGCACGTGCTGCTCAATCAAGTCCTAATGATGAATTACTGAGGTGAGAAATAGGAAGAATAAAGGAAAACAAGTTGATCAACAATGGAAACCTAAACCGGTTGTAGGGTTGCGCCTTACAAAACCAAAAGTTTCTTATTATAAGCCGCCGGCGAAAACAGGTATGGATAAAAAACAAGCTAAGAAATCTGATGTGCCTAATGTTGCATATACCTCTACATCAAATTTTTTTAATGTTTTGAACTCAATCGGGGAAGAGGATTATCTGGCTCCAAAATATGGAAAGAAGAAGACTAATGGATCAGGTTTAGTTATTAACGAATCTGATGATGATGATATGATTGATCCTAATGATAGCTACGCGGATAAATATGATTTTAGTCTTACTAACAAGAATAGAAAGTAGCTAGTTTGGTTGATCGTAAGATAGGCATGTCTATCTTATGTAGGTGTATAATAACAAAGATTTTTACTAGTTGAAAGTTCGTTTTCTCGGTGTCTTTTCGAATTGATTTCTGGTTAATTGTGTGAGATTAGTTGTTCTTGGTGAAACAAATATTTTTGGATTTGGTAAAATAAATGTGCAAGACTTAATAATAAAGGACGAGAAATTAAAACTAAAACTAGTTGAGACGTAAACGGTGCAATATTTAAAACGTTAAAAGTAAATGACCTGAAATTAAATGACGTAAAATTAAAACTTAACGAAAAGTAAATTGACAATTAAATAAAAATTCAAAGCGAAATTAAAATGAACTTAAAAATAAAATAAGAAACATTAACCATTTAACTAGAACAAAGTATTAAAACAAACCTAAACCACTCAAATCGGAATACACCCAAAAAGTGTCCCGATCGGAATGTATTCCGATCGGATGTTCGGAATGTGGGAATTGATGGTGATCGGAATACACAAAAGACCACCAATCGGAATATGTAAACAAACGGAGCAATCGGAATGATGGAAAGTGATACAATCGGAATGAACCAAAGTAACCCCGATCGGAATGGGGGACAATGCATGAAATCGGAATAAGGTAAGATGGGGTCCAATCGGAATAACCCAATAGGGGGCCAATCGGAAAAAGCAAACCCTTTTCCGATTTATTGATCGGAAAAAGGGGCAGTTTGGTCGGAAAGCAGTGGTCGGAAAGGGGCGATCGGAAAAGGGTTTTAAAACCCTTTCCGATTTGTCTCTTGATCCGAAAATAAAGGCAAGGCTATAAGCTATAGAAATAAGCTCAAACCACAACTAGGACGAATCAAAATTGAAACAAATCGAATAAGCACAAATAAGAACTTAACAAAACTTAAAAGGAACAAACTTTTAAGATCAAAACATAAAAAGATGAACTTTTAAGCACGAAAACATGAATGAACAACACGGATCAAATGTGATCGCACCAAAAGCAAACAACAATCAAGAAAGGAAGATGAGAGATTAAGACAAGAAAAGTAAAGATTAAAGAACAATAATTAAGAACTTACTTGAAAATTAAATGATTAAAAGTGCTTAACAATTAATTAAAGTAAAAGAAATGAAATGACAAGTATGAAAATGGTGGAAGTGGTGGTTTGTCAAACCACCCAACAACATGAAAATGAAAGGGAACTAATCTATATATAGGGGTGATTAGGGAGGAGCTTAGGAAGCTTCCTCCCTCTTTCCTCTTTTCCTTAATTGCAAAGTTAAGTCCTTCCCTTCTTTATCTTTTGTTAATCTTGGACTTAATAACTTTGTCTCGGGATTTCTTTGAACTCGCCTTGAATTTTCTTCATAAATAAGACTCGAGTTCTTTGGCTTTTGGTAAACTTCCGTCTTTTGAATTTTTCTTCGATAAATCTTCAGAATTGGTCTTGGACTTCCGTTCTTTTTCCACTCTTGATCTCTTGACTTCGTCTTTTGTCGTTTTCTTCGATAAAAGCCCGTGAATGCCGTGTTTTCTCCACCTTTTTACCTTTTCGTCCTAAATCACAACAAAAACACAAACCACGCATAATTCCGACATAAATGGCATAAAATACACGTTTTGGCTCGGTTATTATTGTAATTAAGTGGTAAAAAGGATGGGTGTTTTCACACCTATCAAATCCCCTACACTTAACCATTGCAATGTCCTCATGCAATGCATTAGTCACAAAGCACGTTTACACTTTTCATCATAATTAATCCACGTTGGCCTTTATTAAAGAGATAGAAAATTATAAACTTTCAAAGCAAAGAAATAAAAACATACCTTGGGTTTTGGAAATGTCGTGAATGATCATCATCCTCAAGTTTTCACTTTCTCCAAACCAAGCTTAAAAACGAGATCATTGTTATTATAAGTTAGCAAACTATCACGAACTCATGAGGTCCAATTACTCACTTAGACTCCCTTATTCCTAGGTGTATCTCTTATATTTTATTTTTGTCTTGAATGATCACGAGGATGCATCGTTTGACTTATTTCGATAGTTATTTAGGCCGAAAATAAAGTGAACGATTTAATCAATAGTTAGCTAAAGGACCAAATCTTTTAAAACTGCTTCTCGGGACCTCATAAAGTTCATATCTTGGCATAACTCGCTTCACGATTTGAGACCTCTCTCGGACCGATATTTGGCAGCGACTTCATACTTCGAATCTTTGAGAGACGTTCTTGAAATAATGGTCTTCTCTTCATAATGGGAATTTCTTCACTTGAAGTTTTGAGAGATTCTTCATCTTTGGACCACGACTTCTTCATTTTTCTCCAATCTTTATTTTGGACTTTGATATACAACGATCCGCCTCCTTTTAGGACTTGGATCTATTTATCCTCATACCTTGTTAGGGTCTTTTCGGATAGACTTCTCCATGACTTTTGGGGAGTTTTTGATTTTCGTCGTGTGACTCGATCCTTCATATTGATTTTCGATAAATGATTCTTCACATCACTGTTGGATCTTTAGCAACAAAATGTAGCCCTCATGCCTTGTTAGGGCCTTTTCGGACTCGCCAATCTTCGCGTCCCGCTTCAATAAGTTATGCCTTGGCTATGAACTCTAATCCATACCGAGCAACTTTTAAACGATCTGGGGCTAGAAGCTAAGTAACCTTTCAAATCGTACAACCTTATTTATTGCAGATAAATTTATTAGCAAGCGATGGGAGAATAGGCTTATAATTAACTCACATAAATTCCCGAAAGAATACCAAACTTATAATTGACTCTATCATCTCTCGTTCTCCACAATTTAAAAATCTCAAGGAATGAGACTCGTGGATGCTTAGCCAATTAAATCAAAGTTTTGGGTTTTCGAGTCGCCTATAGGATCTTGCATCTTCTTAAACTCTTCCAAGTTTAGAATTTGCGTTTTAAAGTTCCCTTGATAAACGACTCTCTAGGATCAGTTATAGGAACTTGCGAAAAGTTCTTGTTCTTAATTCGTGAGGGTTAAGACTTTCGCGTTTTATAGCTCCCTATATAAAAGCCTAGCAAAACCTGACTAAAACACGTTAAGGATACTAGCTAGAGTAAACTTAGATAAGTAAACTCGGGTCGAGTCAAAATATTCACAAATTTTGAAAATTAAAACCACTTTATTAAAATTTATTCTAATAAGGAAAGAAAATAACTATACAAAAGTAAAAACTAATAGGCCAAAATAGATCAAAAATTTTGAAAAATGTCGAAAAATCAAATTTTCCGGTTAAAATGAGGACAAATACAAGGGAAAGGCCACTTAACTTCGATAGAAGTCCCCCCTACACTTAAGATAAACATTGTCCTTAATGTTTAAGCATGTGGAAGTAAACTCCCCTACACTTAGGACATTGTACACGTTGTTTAAATCTCGCTAAGAAAGAAACAACTAAAGAGATTCCTATTTTAATATTGAGAAATATAAAATAGTGAATCGAAAAGAGTTTAGGATAGAACCGGGAAGAAGGGAACACGGAGTCACGGTTCGTCAAAAGTCATCAAGAGTGTGTCTTTGAAGCTCTAATCCCTGCACATGATAAGAAAGAAAGCAAGAAACACCATGGGGCTCCCCCTACACTTATGGTGAAAATAGATAGATAATTGGGTTGCCTCCCAAAAAGCACTTGTTTTTGTTGACCGAGTCACGAGCCTGACTCGTCCCCGAATTAAATAGTCCATGGGGAAGCCTCGAATGTGATACCGGGATCAAAGACCTTGTCCTTGTTCCCGGTGGACATCAACAAGGGAGAGGCGGGGGATAAGTCTTGTATGGGAGAAAGGTCCGTTCAACATACGAGAAGTATGTGAATTCAAGATCCACGGGAGATGGGTTGGGAAAAGTAAGCACATTGTCCTCCCCCAAAGACAATGGATGCTGAGCAAACGGCAAAGCCGTAATGGTATCAATCATAGCATAATCAATGTCACCTCCCGGGTCAAAGCACTCATCCTCCGTGATAGTGGCTAAAGGGGAGGATGAAAGGTGCTCGGGAGGGGGACTTGGGATAATATCTTCCTGCATCAAATTATCAAAAATAATGTCCCCCTCCGTGTCATAATCATCAATACCTGGAGGAATGGAGTGGATATTGATTTCTTCCAGCAATGGGTCATTATCTTCAACGGGAGGAATAGATGGAGGTAAAGACTTGGAAAGAAAGGAGAAGTCAACTCTTCGATTTGAGTAATAAGAAGGTGCACTTTCCGTAATCTATCGCGAAGAAGCACGTCTTCCACCTTATCCACAAGATCATGTTCATCGGTGAACTTCTCGTAAACCGGAGAGAATAAATCGTCATCGTCTGCATCTCTCGGTGGAGATTGAGAAATTTCAAAAGTGAAAGTCTCATAGCAGAGAGAAGAATCGTCATCACTAGGATCGACCTCTTCCGGAAGAGCAATGTCGTCCTCAGTCTCCATAGCAGGTAAGTCACAAACCTCATCATCCAATACTTTGTCGAGACCAACATCACTAAGCTCATTCAACGAATCTAGATCCTTAGATGCAGTAGGAGCATCGACAGTAGGAGCAGCAACTGCGGAAGATTGGTTGAAAATGTAGACATCATCGTCGTTGTCATCATCATAATAGATGGGACGAGTCCAATTAGGAGTGACGTAGTCGGCTAACTCTTCCTTTATAACCTCCACATCTTTAAGAAGCTCATGCATCAACTTTTGTTGTTCATCGCCCCGAGTATGTTCAATTTCACCGATTCTATCCCACGCTGTAATTAAACATTTTGGTGTAGAAAAGAAGGGAAAACGACTAAATTGGCTCAAAAAGGTGTCGGTGGTTTTCAAGGTTTCGTCCACATCAAGCAACGGTTGCCTTTCCTGATGTAAGTCAGCTCGGAGTTGAGCTAGACTTTCTAGAATGCCATTTAAAGAAGTGAGTTGTTGATCAAGACTAGTTTGCTGAGAGGATTGATGATTGAGGGTGTGATGTGGGGGCTGACGGTTATAGACACTAGGATGATAGCACGGTACTTTCTCAAAGATTTGCGACGGATCACAAGAAGAAGCATCGTGAGGGTCCCCACAAATATAGCACCATGGGTATGGAGAAAAACTGGGTGCCTCTTGTTGATAGCTATTATCATTGTCATAATTGTACCCCGGTTCTTGCCCGTGTCTATACGGGTATTGAACCGGGCACGAAACATGCCAATGAGAATCGCTTCCACAATAGATGCACGGGGGAACAGGAGGTAGGTTCAAAAAGTACGAATTAGTCGAGTTGCACAAAGGACAAAATCCTGATTGTGTGTAGTCGATATCGTTTCCGCACCGCTCACATGTACACCATTGGCAAGAGTCGTTCCCAGATAATTGCTTCCCACACCGGACGCAATGGATATAAAAATCCATAAAGAAAGATAGATAAGCAAGAAGAATATTTTTGGTGCAAAACTTTGAAAAAGAAATGCTTTTTATGATTTTTCAAATGTTTTTGGATTTTTGAAAATTTTTGAAACGAAAAATAACGTTCACAAGTGAACGGATCCCAAAAGCCAACGCTTCTCTCACAAAAAAGCTTTCGATCCTCACGAAAAGAGCCGGCAGCGGCGCCATTTTAATAACAAAGATTTTTACTAGTTGAAAGTTCGTTTTCTCGGTATCTTTTCGAATTGATTTCTGGTTAATTGTGTGAGATTAGTTGTTCTTGGTGAAACAAATATTTTT
Source organism: Glebionis coronaria (assembly GCA_025667525.1). NCBI lineage: Eukaryota > Viridiplantae > Streptophyta > Magnoliopsida > Asterales > Asteraceae > Glebionis > Glebionis coronaria. The sequence continues at coordinate 208,717,270 of CM046880.1, read as the reverse complement.
GGATTTGGTAAAATAAATGTGCAAGACTTAATAATAAAGGACGAGAAATTAAAACTAAAACTAGTTGAGACGTAAACGGTGCAATATTTAAAACGTTAAAAGTAAATGACGTGAAATTAAATGACGTAAAATTAAAACTTAACGAAAAGTAAATTGACAATTAAATAAAAATTCAAAGCGAAATTAAAATGAACTTAAAAATAAAATAAGAAACATTAACCATTTAACTAGAACAAAGTATTAAAACAAACCTAAACCACTCAAATCGGAATACACCCAAAAAGTGTCCCGATCGGAATGTATTCCGATCGGATGTTCGGAATGTGGGAATTGATGGTGATCGGAATACACAAAAGACCACCAATCGGAATATGTAAACAAACGGAGCAATCGGAATGATGGAAAGTGATACAATCGCAATGAACCAAAGTAACCCCGATCGGAATGGGGGACAATGCATGAAATCTGAATAAGGTAAGATGGGGTCCAATCGGAATAACCCAATAGGGGGCCAATCGGAAAAAGCAAACCCTTTTCCGATTTATTGATCGGAAAAAGGGGCAGTTTGGTCGGAAAGCAGTGGTCGGAAAGGGGCGATCGGAAAAGGGTTTTAAAACCCTTTCCGATTTGTCTCTTGATCCGAAAATAAAGGCAAGGCTATAAGCTATAGAAATAAGCTCAAACCACAACTAGGACGAATCAAAAGTGAAACAAATCAAATAAGCACAAATAAGAACTTAACAAAACTTAAAAGGAACAAACTTTTAAGATCAAAACATAAAAAGATGAACTTTTAAGCACGAAAACATGAATGAACAACACGGATCAAATGTGATCGCACCAAAAGCAAACAACAATCAAGAAAGGAAGATGAGAGATTAAGACAAGAAAAGTAAAGATTAAAGAACAATAATTAAGAACTTACTTGAAAATTAAATGATTAAAAGTGTAAAACCCGCATGCTTTTACCATGAATAGTGCCCTTAAGATCGTACGTCCTAGATTAAGACTTACCTCATTTAGTATTGATCACATTCATGTGCTAGTAATCAAGCAAGTGCATACGTGTATGACATGATAAGTATCGATTACGTACGAACTCATGATAAACAGTTAATAAATATGTCACGTGAACATAATTAAATCATGATCACCATTTAAAATACGAACTAGAATAATTACGTAAATACATATAATATAATTACGAGCGTTAAGATTACGATAAACGACATGATAAAATAAACAGAAACACTTTAAACACGAACACGTTTAACCACGAACGAACACGAAACATCGGGACACGAGAAAGGTACGGGTACCCCATGTGGGGCCCCCATACCCACGGCACAACAACCAAGAATGGGCTAAGCCCATGGACTTTTACAAGTAAAGGGGGGTTATGGTAAAAACTATTTTTCATTTTCACTTTTCAAGAAAGAAAACATAAACCCTAAAAGATTTTCTCCTCCTCCTCTTTGCTCTCTCTTGTGCCGCCACCTAGAACACCACCATAGGAGGGTGTTGTTGATTTTTGACATTAAAAACAAGTGCTAGAAACCATGTTTGTTCATCCCCTTTCAAGCTACGTATTGGTATATCATTATAAACCTTCCTTTTTAATTCTTTTTAATCTTTGATTATTTTCATGAACATGTTATTATTATTCTTATTAAAACATGATAATTAAACATTGATCTAACATGTTTTGGGGTAAATTAAAATCAAAGAATGTTATAAAAAGGGTGTTTGTTTTAGCCGCCTAGCAAACAAACCCGAGGGGGGTTTGGTTTGCTTATTGCCGCCACCACCAAGACCATTTTTGGTCTTGGTTGGTGCTTGTGGGACCCACGGCAACAAGGAGGCACACGTGCCCCGAGTTTGGCTCGGGGTACGGTGTCGAATTCATGCCCGATTCATGGTTCGTTGGTTAAATCATGATCTATGTTACATGTTAATTTTTATGAATCATGAACTTAGGATATAAATTAATTAATAACATGAGATATTAATTAAATCATGACTTAGGTTATTTTAATTATTAAATTAGCATGATATTAATTTAACCTAAGTATTTTATGTTATAAGTTATAATTAATTAATTATTTAAAACATGCCTATAATTAATTAATTTAGACATGACTTAGGTTATATTATTAATATTAATAATACACAATTTAACCTAAGTATCTTATTTCATTTTAATTAAAACATGTTATACTTTAATTAAAATGCTTAACCTATAGTTTAATTAAAATACATGAAATAATAATTAAACTATATACTATATCATATGACTTAAGAAATAAGCTTATAAACACTTAGACTTATATGTTAGCTTATGTAACCAGCTTAATTCTAAATATGGAAACTTCTATTTATAGAAACTTAATTAAATAAGGCAACTAATCTATTAATGGAAACCTTCTATATATGGAAATCTATCTAATTCAGGCAGCTAATCTAATCATGGAAACCTTCTATATATGGAAACTTATTTAATTAAGGCAGCTGATCTATTTTTGGAAACTTTCTATTTTTAGAAACTAATCTATTTTAAGCAGTAAATTCTATTTTAGGAAACTTTCTATTTTTGGAAACTTTCTATTTTTGGAAACTTTCTATTTTTGGTAACTTTCTATTTTTGGAAACTTTCTATTTTTGGAAACTTTCTATTTTTGGAAACTTTCTATTTTTGGAAACCTGCTATTTTTGGAAAGTTACTTATTATTACACAGTAAGTATAATAATACATGAAATACCAGTAATACTTAAACAGATTAATCAGAATACAAGATAAACACAGTTTAAGGCTTTAAACAGTGAACCATGACCTAAAACATACCAAGTCAGCTAAAATGAGACATAAAACCCAGTACGTAATCAGTGAATCGATACTTATACACGTGTGTATTCATGTAGCGTTAGTGATCCAGAAGTAGGAGTCTTTCTTCCGTTCATTCACTGGACTTGAGGTACGGATTCCCGTCCTTTCAGTATGGACATTCTTTCCTTATTAGGATTTCCCCGTATGTAGCCAACTGTTTTCCCCAGTATTTGTTTTATTGTTTTGAACTGCTTATGTTTAATTAGCATAATCTATAGCCATATACAAGCATGACCAGTTTCACCTAGTTATGGAGGTACCATAACCATAACATTGGAGGCACCAATGTTATGACTTCCCCACGGCGGAGTGATTGCTCGTGGCGTCCCTTTTCAGTTTTGGCCATATTATTATATCATGTGGGGCGTATGGGTGCATCCTAGTTACATGTTTTATTCAGTTTATCATGGTGAATGTGGTGTGTGCCTTGCATCCTTCACAAGGAGTTGATCCCTCCTACCCAAACCAGTATATTAATTAGAGGCATCCCCTCTAATCAGCATGATGAGGTCACCCCTCCAAGTATTCATGCACGTGACCTTTTCATGACCTATATGGGCTATGGTATATTTATGTTAAAACAGTTTTCATAAGATAAACATAAAGCTTTTCAAACTATAAAACCAGTTTTCTTAATACTTAACCAGTTTACTCAGAACTTAGTCTTCCGCTGTTATATGTTACATGTTTATCCTATTTCATGCTATATTGTACATCCGTGCACTGAGCGTCTTGCTCAGCCGTTTTCCTTTTCATGTTCCCAAAACGGCAGGTACTCAGGGACGCTAGTAGATCTCAAACGTACGTGCATATGGACTGGAAGCTTTACTGTCTTTCTTTACTTTATGCATTTCCTTTACTTTAATACAGTTTGCTATGGACATTGTTTCGTCCTTTCCTTTACAGTATTTATGTTTGTGTGTGATGAGCTTTACTTTGGGGTTACCGATGTTTGATTCCGGTATTTCCCTTTTATGGTTGAAAAATGCTTAGACATTTATCCTTGTATGCTTTGATGACACGCCATGATTATGCGTAATATTCCATTTCCAAAATGGGGTGTTACAATTATGGTATCAGAGCCAAGGTTTCGACCTGTAGGCTCTCAAATATGACCTGTGATTAGTGGGTAGTCACTACGGTCTTCCTAGAACTGACAGTTGTTTTCATGCATTCATCATTTTTAAGCATACATATACATGTCATTGTTACAGGGTTTTTGACTAAGTAATGGTTGGTACAGGACTGGCCCTATTTAGTCGCATGTGTTTTATCGAAACTTTTAAATTTGGGACCGACCCATAGGCGTCCCCCTCGATATGTCTTTTGTTTTGAGTGAACCGACCAGAGGCGTTCACTCTCGAGCATCAAAAGTTTTCATAAAACTGCATCATGCATTCATACAAAGATTTTCTTGCATAAAATTTTTCTCGTGAAATTTTTGGTATAAAATTTTTTTTCATGTATATATATAAGTTATATTTTATGTTTGAACTGTTAATCATATGTCTATGTTATACTGTCAGATGGTTCTCACACGCGAGCAAGAGCAGCTCAATGCTGCAATTCAGGCTGCCATGCAAGCCTTACTTCCTCAACTGAGGAATGACATTCGTGCTGAAGTCCAAGCTGCCAACAATCAGCAGCACAATCAGCCACCTCCTCCTCCTCCCCCAGTGACACTAGCAGTGTGGTTAGAAAGATTCAACAAGCTTCGTCCTAGAGCTTTTGAAAAGACTGATAGCCCCAGCGATGCTGAAAGCTGGTTGACTCACATTGAAAAGATTTTCAATGCTATGGGATGTGACCCCGCATTCAAGGCGAGATTGGCATGCTACCGGTTTGAAGGCGATGTACTCAACTGGTGGCTAGCCTTGACGCAGTCAGAAGGAGGCGATGAATGGGTCGCTGGTTTGACATGGGCCCAATTCAAGGAGATAGTGATGGAGCAGTTCTTTCCTAAGGCAGAGCAGGACAAACTCAAGCGAGAATACCATGGGATACGTTAGAGAGCGGGCGAGAATAGCAACGAATTCATGCAGCGCTTTCTTCGCTTAGCTGGTTTTCTGGGAGCAGCAGCTGGTACTCCTGAGGAGCAGGCACACCACTTTAGGTGGGCACTTCGCACCTCGGTCGCGAACAATCTGGTATGTGCTACGTTCAATACAGTAGCACAAGTGGCCGACGCAGCAAGGAAGCTTGAGATGTTGCAGGAACGCGATGAGTTCGGGGAAGCTGAAAGACCTGACAAGAGGTAAACATTTCGTGTTCTATCGATAACCAGACCCCATCCTATCATTATATGTTCTATACTCATCTCTTAAACTGTATCTTCCAGGCAGAAAACTGGGGACCGGTCTCAGCCGGCTACTCAGCAGCAGCCTAATCAGCCCAAAGGAAACGGTCACACTAACGACTGTTCTGTTGTGGAAAGGCGCAGCGGTAATGATAATTACCGTAAAAATGCGGGACACTCCAACAACAGCAGGTCCTACTATTTACGCATCTTCTCATGATTTCATGTTATAACTCTCATATTGACACTATATTAATCTCTACCAGGAACCACGGTAACGGGAAGGACCAGAACCACAGGGGTTCTCAGCCTAACCGTTCAGCTAACACTGGTGAATATCTTATGACGCATATGTCTTATACTCGTGCATATACTTTATATTAACACATTTTGTCATCAGCAGGCCCTCAGCAAGCAAGGATTCCTGCTGGAGGATTCACTCATCCTCTTTGCAGTACTTGCCATCGCAGACACCCTGGCCCATGTCGTCGTGATTCCGACGCGTGCTACAAGTGCGGCCTCCCTGGCCATCGTATGAGAGATTGCCGTAAGGGTGAAATGGAGGGTACTTCGGGTCATGTTGATACTAAGCCGCCTCCTACCACTGGGCGTGTCTACACGACATCGCGCGATCAGGCAAACAAATCTACAGGTACCATTACTGGAATTTTGTATATGTACGGCCAAGCTGCATGTGTTCTTTTCGACACGGGTGCCACTCACTCAGTTATTTCCACTACTTATGCCAAGAACATCAGGACACTTCCCTTGCCATTAGAAAATAAGCTTACCATTTCCACCCCTTTGAGGGACTCTGTATTAATAACTCATGTATACAAGAGTCTTCCTCTAGAGTTTGACGATAAAGTTCGTGCAGTAGATGCACTTCCCCTAGACATGATTGAGTTCGATATGATTCTCGGCATGGACTGGCTATCCAAGCACCATGCTACCATAGACTGCCACTCATATCGGGTGATCTTCGGCGACATTAATGAACCAGAGTACATTCATAACGGGTTCATACCCGGACGGTCTGTACAAGTCATATCTACCTTACAAGCACGTGCATTACTGTCACATGGCTGCGAAGGTTATCTAGCTACGGTTCATGACATGGATGCTGAATCCCCATCGATTCAGGATCAACCAGTAGTTTCGGAATTTCAAGACGTTTTCCCAGCTGAACTTCCAGGCATACCACCTGTAAGAGAAGTGGAGTTCAACATCGACCTTGTTCCAGGAGCTGAGCCAATCTCTAAGGCTCCGTATCGTATGGCTCCCATAGAGCTAAAAGAACTGAAGGACCAACTGCAGGAACTTCTTGAACGAGGGTTCATTAGACCAAGCGCATCTCCATGGGGCGCACCGGTCTTGTTCGTTAAGAAGAAGGACGGCAGCATGCGACTTTGCATTGACTACCGTGAACTTAATAAGATTACCATCCGCAATAGATATCCACTGCCACGTATAGATGATCTGTTTGACCAACTTCAAGGAGCCAAACACTTCTCAAAGATCGATCTAAGGTCAGGCTACCATCAGCTAAGGGTTAAAGAGCAGGATATTGCCAAGACTGCTTTTCGTACCCGCTATGGCCATTATGAGTTTGTGGTCATGCCATTCGGCCTGACTAACGCTCCAGCAGTATTCATGGATCTGATGAACAGAATCTTCCATGAATTCCTTGATAAGTTTGTCATTGTATTCATCGATGACATCTTGATTTTCTCAAAGTCCACGGAGGAACAAGAAGACCATCTCCGTACGGTACTACAGATTCTTCGTCAGAAGCAGCTGTATGCGAAATTCTCCAAGTGTGAGTTCTGGTTAAACAAGGTGGCATTCTTAGGTCACATTGTATCAGCAGAAGGGATCACTATGGACCCAGCGAAGGTTGAGGCTATCACTAAATGGCCAAGACCAACGTCAGCGATAGAAGTCCGCAGTTTCTTAGGCTTAGCTGGATATTATCGCAGATTCGTGGAGAGCTTTTCCTGTTTGGCACTACCTCTCACCAAACTGATGCGAAAAGGAGAGAAATTCGTCTGGACGGAAGATCGAGAGAAGAGCTTCGAAGACCTAAAGCAGAAGTTAGTATATGCACCTATTCTTACTCTCCCATCTGGTACAGGTGGATTTCAGATCTATAGCGATGCATCGGGGAAGGGACTGGGCTGTGTTCTCATGCAACATGGGAAAGTGATCGCGTATGCTTCACGGCAGCTTAAGCCCTATGAAGAAAACTATCCTACGCACGACCTGGAACTTGCTGCAGTGGTGTTCGCATTGAAAATATGGAGGCATTACTTATACGGAGAATCATGCGACATTTTCACGGATCACAAGAGCTTGAAGTACATCTTCACCCAATGAGAATTGAACATGAGACAAAGGAGATGGTTGGAACTGTTGAAGGATTATGATATTAACCTACAGTATCATCCCGGGAAGGCTAATATAGTAGCAGATGCACTCAGCAGAAAGTCCGGAATGATCAACGGCATTGAGATCAAGGAACAAAACATAAGAGACTTGGAGCGGCTAGACATCGAAATCATGGTACGTAGGCAGCACGGATACTGGGCGAATCTTAGAGTAGAACCTGAGTTACTGACTAGGATCAAGGAAGCGCAGAAGGATGATGGAGAGATTTGGGCGATAATTCAGAATTTGGAGAAGCAGACAGAATTCAGAATGGACGCAGACGGTATCCTTTTGGCAGGGCACGAGACTTTGTGTTCCTGACAATCAAGAACTCCGGGAAGCATTGTTAGCTGAAGCTCACAGCTCCCCATTTTCTATACATCCTGGGTCGACGAAAATGTATCATGACATCAGACAGCACTTTTGGTGGAGTGGTATGAAACAGGATGTAGCCACTTATGTCTCCAAATGTCTTACCTGCCAGCAGGTTAAGATTGAGCATCAGCGATCGGGCGGTCTCCTTCAACCGTTGGATATTCCAGAGTGGAAGTGGGACAAAATCACCATGGATTTTGTTACCGGTCTTCCGCCTACCAAGAAGAAGCACGATGCTATTTGGGTCATTGTTGATCGACTCACCAAATCAGCTCATTTCTTACCGATACGCAAGGAAGATCCGGTAAGTAAACTCGCAGATACTTACAGAAGGGAGATCATGAGACTCCACGGTACTCCCTCCAGCATCGTCTCAGACAGAGATCCTCGTTTCACGTCGCGATTCTGGAAAGGTCTGCAAAAAGCTTGGGGTACACAACTTAAGCTGAGTACGACCTTTCATCCTCAAACGGACGGACAGTCGGAGCGAACAATTCAGACATTGGAAGATATGTTAAGGTCGTGTGCGTTGGAATGGACAGGTGATTGGGACGATTACATCTGTTTAGTCGAGTTTGCATACAACAACAGCTGGCACGCAAGTATCAAATGTGCTCCTTTCGAAATGTTGTATGGCAGAAAGTGTCGCGCTCCAACTTGCTGGGATCAAGTGGGAGAGCGAACACTTGAAGGACCAGAGATTATAGAAATGACCAATGAGAAGATCGAAGTAGCTAAGCAGAAGCTGCAGGAAGCACGGTCACGTCAGAAGAGTTACGCCGATAAGCATCGTAGGGACATACATTTTAATGTGGGAGATCATGTCTTCCTCAAGGTTTCGCTGGCACGTGGTGTTAAACGCTTCGGGATCAAAGGGAAACTCAGTCCTCGTTTCATCGGACCTTTTGATATCATTGAACGAATCGGTGAAGTATCTTACCGATTGGCGTTACCTCCTCAGCTTTCGCACGTGCATAACGTGTTCCATGTGTCCTTTCTCAGAGGGTACAATTATCATCCCCTTCACATGGTTCAGTATCCACTGGAACAGATACGTGAAGATCTCACTTTTATAGAAGAACCCGAACGAGTACTCGACAGGCAAGAACGAGTCATGAGAAGGAAGACGATTCCATTCTTCAAAATTCTTTGGAGGGACCATACCGAGCGGGAAGCCACTTGGGAAACAGAGGAGTCTATCCGGGCTTCTTACCCTCACTTTATATTTTGAGTTCGGGTATGTTACTTCTTTTCAGCTTACTGTATCTATAATTCGGGGACGAATTATTCTTTTTAGGGGGGAAGAATTGTAAAACCCGCATGCTTTCACCATGAATAGTGCCCTTAAGATCGTACGTCCTAGATTAAGACTTACCTCATTTAGTATTGATCACATTCATGTGCTAGTAATCAAGCAAGTGCATACGTGTATGACATGATAAGTATCGATTACGTACGAACTCATGATAAACAGTTAATAAATATGTCACGTGAACATAATTAAATCATGATCACCATTTAAAATACGAACTAGAATAATTACGTAAATACATATAATATAATTACAAGCGTTAAGATTACGATAAACGACATGATAAAATAAATAGAAACACTTTAAACACGAACACGTTTAACCACGAACGAACACGAAACATCGGGACACGAGAAAGGTACGGGTACCCCATGTGGGGCCCCCATACCCACGGCACAACAACCAAGAATGGGCTAAGCCCATGGACTTTTACAAGTGAAGGGGGGTTATGGTAAAAACTATTTTTCATTTTCACTTTTCAAGAAAGAAAACATAAACCCTAAAAGATTTTCTCCTCCTCCTCTTTGCTCTCTCTTGTGCCGCCACCTAGAACACCACCATAGGAGGGTGTTGTTGATTTTTGACATTAAAAACAAGTGCTAGAAACCGTGTTTGTTCATCCCCTTTCAAGCTACGTATTGGTATATCATTCTAAACCTTCCTTTTTAATTCTTTTTAATCTTTGATTATTTTCATGAACATGTTATTATTATTCTTATTAAAACATGATAATTAAACATTGATCTAACATGTTTTGGGGTAAATTAAAATCAAAGAATGTTATAAAAAGGGTGTTTGTTTTAGCTGCCTAGCAAACAAACCCGAGGGGGGTTTGGTTTGCTTATTGCCGCCACCACCAAGACCATTTTTGGTCTTGGTTGGTGCTTGTGGGACCCACGGCAGCAAGGAGGCACACGTGCCCCGAGTTTGGCTCGGGGTACGGTGTCGAATTCATGCCCGATTCATGGTTCGTTGGTTAAATCATGATCTATGTTACATGTTAATTTTTATAAATCATGAACTTAGGATATAAATTAATTAATAACATGAGATATTAATTAAATCATGACTTAGGTTATTTTAATTATTAAATTAGCATGATATTAATTTAACCTAAGTATTTTATGTTATAAGTTATAATTAATTAATTATTTAAAACATGCCTATAATTAATTAATTTAGACATGACTTAGGTTATATTATTAATATTAATAATACACATTTTAACCTAAGTATCTTATTTCATTTTAATTAAAACATGTTATACTTTAATTAAAATGCTTAACCTATAGTTTAATTAAAATACATGAAATAATAATTAAACTATATACTATATCATATGACTTAAGAAATAAGCTTATAAACACTTAGACTTATATGTTAGCTTATGTAACCAACTTAATTCTAAATATGGAAACTTCTATTTATAGAAACTTAATTAAATAAGGCAACTAATCTATTAATGGAAACCTTCTATATATGGAAATCTATCTAATTCAGGCAGCTAATCTAATCATGGAAACCTTCTATATATGGAAACTTATTTAATTAAGGCAGCTGATCTATTTTTGGAAACTTTCTATTTTTAGAAACTAATCTATTTTAAGCAGTAAATTCTATTTTAGGAAACTTTCTATTTTTGGAAACTTTCTATTTTTGGAAACTTTCTATTTTTGGTAACTTTCTATTTTTGGAAACTTTCTATTTTTGGAAACTTTCTATTTTTGGAAACTTTCTATTTTTGGAAACCTGCTATTTTTGGAAAGTTACTTATTATTACACAGTAAGTATAATAATACATGAAATACCAGTAATACTTAAACAGATTAATCAGAATACAAGATAAACACAGTTTAAGGCTTTAAACAGTGAACCATGACCTAAAACATACCAAGTCAGCTAAAATGAGACATAAAACCCAGTACGTAATCAGTGAATCGATACTTATACACGTGTGTATTCATGTAGCGTTAGTGATCCAGAAGTAGGAGTCTTTCTTCCGTTCATTCACTGGACTTGAGGTACGGATTCCCGTCCTTTCAGTATGGACATTCTTTCCTTATTAGGATTTCTCCGTATGCAGCCAACTGTTTTCCCCAGTATTTGTTTTATTGTTTTGAACTGCTTATGTTTAATTAGCATAATCTATATCCATATACAAGCATGACCAGTTTCACCTAGTTATGGAGGTACCATAACCATAACATTGGAGGCACCAATGTTATGACTTCCCCACGGCGGAGTGATTGCTCGTGGCGTCCCTTTTCAGTTTTGGCCATATTATTATATCATGTGGGGCGTATGGGTGCATCCTAGTTACATGTTTTATTCAGTTTATCATGGTGAATGTGGTGTGTGCCTTGCATCCTTCACAAGGAGTTGATCCCTCCTACCCAAACCAGTATATTAATTAGAGGCATCCCCTCTAATCAGCATGATGAGGTCACCCCTCCAAGTATTCATGCACGTGACCTTTTCATGACCTATATGGGCTATGGTATATTTATGTTAAAACAGTTTTCATAAGATAAACATAAGGCTTTTCAAACTATAAAACCAGTTTTCTTAATACTTAACCAGTTTACTCAGAACTTAGTCTTCCGCTGTTATATGTTACATGTTTATCCTATTTCATGCTATATTGTACATCCGTGCACTGAGCGTCTTGCTCAGCCGTTTTCCTTTTCATGTTCCCAAAACGGCAGGTACTCAGGGACGCTAGTAGATCTCAAACGTACGTGCATATGGACTGGAAGCTTTACTGTCTTTCTTTACTTTATGCATTTCCTTTACTTTAATACAGTTTGCTATGGACATTGTTTCGTCCTTTCCTTTACAGTATTTATGTTTGTGTGTGATGAGCTTTACTTTGGGGTTACCGATGTTTGATTCCGGTATTTCCCTTTTATGGTTGAAAAATGCTTAGACATTTATCCTTGTATGCTTTGATGACACGCCATGATTATGCGTAATATTCCATTTCCAAAATGGGGTGTTACAAAAAGTGCTTAACAATTAATTAAAGTAAAAGAAATGAAATGACAAGTATGAAAATGGTGGAAGTGGTGGTTTGTCAAACCACCCAACAACATGAAAATGAAAGGGAACTAATCTATATATAGGGGTGATTAGGGAGGAGCTTAGGAAGCTTCCTCCCTCTTTCCTCTTTTCCTTAATTGCAAAGTTAAGTCCTTCCCTTCTTTATCTTTTGTTAATCTTGGACTTAATAACTTTGTCTCGGGATTTCTTTGAACTCGCCTTGAATTTTCTTCATAAATAAGACTCGAGTTCTTCGGCTTATGGTAAACTTCCGTCTTTTGACTTTTTCTTCGATAAATCTTCAGAATTGGTCTTGGACTTCCGTTCTTTTTCCACTCTTGATCTCTTGACTTCGTCTTTTGTCGTTTTCTTCGATAAAAGCCCGTGAATGCCGTGTTTTCTCCACCTTTTTACCTTTTCATCCTAAATCACAACAAAAACACAAACCACGCATAATTCCGACATAAATGGCATAAAATACACGTTTTGGCTCGGTTATTATTGTAATTAAGTGGTAAAAAGGATGGGTGTTTTCACACCTATCAGTGTAGCTAGTTTGTAGCTTGGTTTTTGCCCATAACGGGCTGTGATAAGGGATTCACCCTTATCCTTTTGTACTTCAATGTTTTTTGGCGTAATATATCTTTTACCGGGGAAAGTCTCCTTTACCCAAAAAAAAATCCCAAGATAAAAATCAAACCGAATCACCCCTCCATGGTGATTATAAGTGGCGGTCAAAGAGGACAAAAGGAAGAGGAGGAAAAGTTTTAGGGTTTTAATTACTTTCTAGATTTTGTAAATATGAAACATGTTTTTTCCTCTTTTTCCATGTTTAGTAAAAATAATGGGCTAGGCCCTTTTCTTGTCTCTAATTTCGTGGGTATGGGGCCCACATGGGGTAACTCGAACATTTTTCGTGTCTAATTAATAAGTGTGTTCTCGTGTTCTGTTTTACGTGATTTAATTAGTCATCGATCGTGACTTAATATATTTATTCGTGTTCGTAATAAATATATATACATACGTAATATTAGTTCGTGATTAACTTACGTTCATGATTTCATGTTCGTATGCTCGTGATTATAATTATTATTGGAATAATTATCGAGTGTTCATACGTAATAAATACTTATCGTGTTATAACACGTACGTAATACTAATAATTCTTGTACGTGAAACGTAAACATGTTATAAAAGGAAAGTCCTAATCATGTACGTACTATCGTAAGGGTACTATTCATGGTAAAAGCATGCGGGTTTTACAGTATTTATGTAGCATTAGTGATACCGAAGTAGCACTCTCTTAAGTTTGTCTTCTTCATTCACTGGACACAAGGTATGGATACTCCGTCCTTTCAGTATGGACATTCTTCCTTATTAGGTGATAGGTGTGAAAACACCCATCCTTTTACCACTTATTTCTTGCTAAACCGAGACCAAAACGTGTGTTTAATATAATTTGTTTGGAATTATGCTTGGTTTTTGTGTCTATTGTGTTTTCAGAGTCAACCGGATGAATATTGAAGAAAACATGGGATTGCACGGGTTTTATCGAAGAAAAAGACTCAAGACGAAGTCTATTGTCCAAGAGATGCAAAAGATTTGAAGTCAATGGGCCTATTTGAAGATTTATCGAAGAAAAGGACCAAAGATGGGAGATTTACACATGTCGAAAGAACTCAAGTCTATTAAACGAAGAAATTAAAAGACGAGTTGAATTTAATCATCGACAAATCCCGAATCAGAATCGAAAACGTTAACTTTTCTGAAAAGACGAGAAGACAAGAAGAAAGGGAGAAAGCCCACTCACCAACCAAATGGAAGACCTATATAAAGAGGAATCCTTCACACATTTTAGCCAGTTTTTAGTTTTTAGTTTTTTTTCTCTCTTCTTTCCTTCTTGTTCATAGGTATCACCAACACCATTAGGGTGTTTGGTGATTTTGATTCTTGTTTTCACAAATCTTGTAGTTTTAATCCTTTCCTTTGATTGTTTAAACCTTAATCATCAATATAATCTTTCCATTTCATCTTGTTCATCTTCTCTTTTTATTCAAAGTTCTAAAGTTCTTATTTGGTTGATTTGATCTTCTAAAGTTAGTGGGTTTTGTGTTTTTATTGTTGGGATTTGATGTTTATGGTTAGTAGATGATTTGTTATTAGTTTTGTTTAAGATTTGGTTAAAAACTTGGTTGATTTTTGATAAAATCGTTTTCCCCTGTTTTAGTTTCTGTTTACTGTTCTTCATCCCAAATTTATTCCGAGTAGCATATTATTCCGGATGGCCATTTATTCCGGATAGAACCATTTATTCCGAGTAGTAAAATATTCCGAGTAGCGATATATTCCGAGTAGCCATTTATTCCGGATAGCAAATATATTCCGAGTAGCACATTATTCCGAGTAGCCATTTATTCCGAGTAGCGCTTTATTCCGAATGGTCGTTTATTCCGGATAGCACCATTTATTCCGCATAAGGATTTTATTCCGAATAGCCTTTTATTCGCATGACCTTTATTCCGAATAGAGCATTTCTTCAGTTATTCCACATCAACAACATTATTCCGAATCGAGCAAGTTTTTCAGTGAGGTTATTTTACTATTATAATTTAATTGTTTAATTTTAATTCAAGTTTTATTTCATTAACTGTTTTTGGTTTAAATCTATATTTACTTCATTCATTTACCTTTTTAGTAGAATAGAAAACCAAACCCCCTATTTGTCACCAAGAACAATCATTACACTTTGAGCTGTGATCAATTCGAGAAGATACCGAGAACTAATCTGAACCCCTAACAAAACGCTTGTATCAAAATGGCGCCGCTGCCGACTCTCCTCGTTAAGATTAACAGTTTTTTGTGAGAATTTAGATTTTGGGATCCGTTCACCGTGAACGTTACTTTTTCATAAAAACTTTCAAAAACCCTAAAAAAATATAAAATTTTAAAAAAATCCTAAAAATTAAAAAACCATAAAAACCAAAATTATTTCTTTTTTTTCTTTGTTAGTTCTTTTGCAGGTGCATGCGTATACGTTCAACGTCTTATCAAGAGCCCGAGCCTCTCGAAGACTTAGACATGGCCGGTGTACACAACAACAACAATAACCCACCTCAAAAGAATAACAACAATAACAATCCACCTCTCAACAACAATAATAACAACAACAATGAGCCTCTACCGGACAATCGCCCGATGATTGAACTTTTGCAAGCACATGTGGAGGGCAACAATGATCCAATTGTCATACCCGCGATTGCAGCCAACAACTTTGAGCTCAAATCCGGCTTTATCCAGATGGTCTCTGCTCAACCATTCTTGGGGCGTACCATTGATGATCCACATGACCACATCAAGAGATTCCTGCAACTCACGAATACGGTCAAATTCAATGGTGTTCCACAAGAGGTAATCCGTTTACAACTTTTTCCTTTCTCCTTAGAGGGACAAGCCCGACATTGGCTTGCAAAGGAACCGCCACAAAGTATTCTGACGTGGACGGATTTGGAGACCAAGTTCATAAACTACTTTTTCCCACCCTCTCGTACTACCGCTTTGCGGAATGAAATTATCAATTTTGAACAAAAGTACGATGAATCTTTTAGTGAATCTTGGGACCGTTTTAAAGATCTTTTACGAAAGTTCCCACAACATGGTTTTACCAAAGTGCACCAAATTAATACTTTTTATAATGGTTTAAGCATAAATGACCAAGATTCACTAAATAGTGCCTCGGGGGGTAATATTTTGGTTAAGACTTCTAATGCCGCTTGGGATATCATTGAGAATAAGTCTCGTGTACAAACCAAGAGTGTGCGGACCAATGCCGCTAGTGCTAGTACTAGTGACAACGACAAGCGACTTGACAAAATTACTACACTTCTTGAATCGCTTGCCGCCCAAACCGCCAGCAACACCAACAACATCAACGCTAAAAATGCTCAAGTCAATGCTGTCAACCAACCATGTGAAATATGCGGGGGTCCTCACTCTTACACCACTTGTACCACCACCCAAGACTACCCTTCTGAGAATGTGAATGCAGCATACGGTACCTATCCTCCGACCGCTTATCAAGCTCGTCCTCAAGGAGACCGCAACTTGCTTAGCTATCGCTCAAACAACTTTCTTTCCCCGCTCGGTTTTCCTCCTAACAACCCAAACCAACAACAAAACCTCAATCGCCCTCCTCAACAACAACAAAAACCTCGTGCACCATACCAACCACCTCACAAACAACCATATCCACCTCAAAGAAACAACCAAGTTTACCAACAACCTGCTTATAAACCACCCGCCTACCATGCTCCTCCTCCCAACCAACCCACCGCATTGCACCAAGATGTTGAAACCTACATGAGGACCAATGATGTGATTGTGGAAAATCTCCAGCGGGAAGTGCTCAACTTGAAAGCAGACATGGTGAAACAAGGGAACGATCTTCGAGCTGATATGAGAAACACTTTGGCAAGTCAAACGAATGACTTAAGGAACATGATGGCTGGTTTCTTCCAAGGTAATCAATCCTCTTCTTCGGGTACTCTTCCGAGTAACACCTTTGCGAATCCAAGAGGGGAGATGAAAGCAATCACCACTCGCAGTGGCAAAGGTACCAAGGAACCCGAGCTTCCTATACCTCCACCGGTGATTGTGACTAAGGAAAACGAGTCACCTGCTCCTATCCCTCAACCTTCTACTTCCCCAATTCCTCAACCTCTTACTTCTACCCCTCCTCCACCCAAGGATGTGAGTGATCCTTTGATCCCAAAGCCTTCCTCTTCTTCCGATATACCTTATCCCTCAAGGTTGAGGAAAGAGAAGCTCAAAAGCAAGGACGATATTCAGGTTTCGAACTTTCTCAAAATGTTTAAACAATTGAATTTCAACATATCCTTCGCTGAGGCTCTCGCTCACATGCCCAAATACGCGAAAATGTTCAAATATCTTCATAGCGACAAGGAGAAGCTTCTTGATATTGCTAACACCCAACTTAATGAGAATTGCTCTGCAGTGCTCTTAAGGAAATTGCCAACCAAGCTTGGTGATCCGGGTTGTTTCTTAATCCCTTGCAACTTCCCGGGAGTAGAGAATTGCATGGCCCTAGCCGATCTAGGTGCCAGTATTAACTTAATGCCCTTAAGCTTTTGGAAGCAATTATCTCTCCCTAAGCTAGTCCCCACCAAAATGACTTTGGAATTAGCTAACCGTACGGTTGCTTATCCACTGGTGATAGCCGAAGACGTCTTTGTAGGAGTCGACAAATTCACTTTTCCTGTCGATTTCGTTGTCGTTGACTACGATATGGACCTTCGTGTGCCATTGATCGTTGGTCGTCCATTCTTGAGGAACGGTCGCACTCTCATCGATGTTGAAGCGGGTGAGCTTATCATGAGAGTGGGTGACGATAAAATCGTCTTCAACATGGGAAAGCTTTCTAAACAGCCTTATTCATACGAGAGTGTTAATTGTATTGAAGTTCTTGATGAGGCTTGCGAAGAACACATTAAAGATGCTTGTAAAAGTATTCCTACCTCTCTTCCCAATGTTGAGACCGTTTCCTCTATTGATTCATCACTATCTCTATTTGGAGAAAGTGATTTCCTTTGGAAAGATTTGGAAGCCACCATGGGAGATGTGAACTTAGAACATGACGATTCTCCCACCGATTGGGATGAAGATCTTCGCCTCATTGCGAACCTTCTTAAAGAAGACAATATTTCTCCACCATCTCCCAAGGTTATTGCTATCGATGAACCGACTTTGAATCCGCCTCCCATCGAAAATCCTCCGGATTTAGAACTTAAGGAGTTGCCGCCCCATCTCGAGTACGTGTTCCTTGAAGATAAGAAGAAGTCGCCCGTCATCATTGCTAAGGACTTGAAAGAAGAAGAGAAATCTCGCCTCATCGCCGTGCTTAAAGATCATAAGAAGGCAATTGCTTGGAAAATTTCCGATATCCGCGGAATTGATCCAAACTTTTGTACTCACAAGATTCTCATGGAAGATGACTTTAAACCCGCAATCCAGAGCCAAAGAAGGGTTAATCCTCGCATTCATGACGTCGTCAAATAAGAGGTTATCAAACTTCTAGATGCCGGCTTGATTTACCCTATTTCAGATTCGCCTTGGGTAAGTCCCGTCCATTGTGTGCCTAAGAAGGGCGGAATAACCGTTGTTCCCAATGAACACAACGAGTTGATTCCCACTCGTCTCGTTACTGGGTGGAGAGTTTGTATCGACTATCGCAAGCTCAATGATGCCACGAGAAAAGACCACTTTCCTCTTCCTTTCATGGATCAAATGCTCGAGCGTCTTGCGGGTAATGACTATTACTGCTTTTTAGACGGTTTCTCTGGGTATTTTCAAATTCCCATCGATCCCAAGGACCAAGAAAAGACCACATTCACTTGTCCCTACGGAACATTTGCTTACAAATGCATGCCTTTCGGTTTATGCAATGCTCCTGGGACGTTCCAAAGGTGTATGATGGCTATCTTCCATGACATGGTTGAAGAAACTATGGAAGTATTCATGGATGATTTCTCGGTTTATGGCGATTCATTCTCTGCTTGCCTTGCCAATTTAGAACGTATGCTTAAGCGGTGTGAAGACACTCGCCTTGTTCTTAATTTAGAAAAATGCCATTTCATGGTAAAAGAAGACATCATGCTAGGACACAAGATCTCCAAAGCCGGTCTTAAAGTGGACCGTGCTAAAGTCGATGTTATTTCTAAGTTGCCTCCACCTTCAACCGTGAAGGGTGTGAGAAGTTTCCTCGGTCATGCGGGCTTCTACCGTCGCTTTATCAAAGATTTTTCTAAAATCGCTCGCCCGATGACCCACCTCTTGGAAAAAGATACTCCTTTTATCTTTTACACAGAGTGTCTTGAAGCCTTCAACTTGCTTAAGGATAAGCTAACTAAGGCACCCGTCTTGGTTACCCCTAATTGGGAGCTGCCTTTCGAGTTGATGTGCGATGCTAGCGACTTTGCTATTGGAGCGGTTTTGGGCCAAGAGTGAACAAATACTTCCAACCGATCCATTACGCTAGCAAGACAATGACGGGGGCTCAATTGCATTACACGACAACCGAAAAAGAGCTTTTAGCTGTTGTCTATGCCTTTGAAAAGTTCCGCCCCTATCTTGTCCTTTCCACCACAATCGTTTATACCGATCATTCCACGTTGAAGTACTTGTTAACTAAACAAGATTCCAAACCAAGACTTCTTCGCTGGGTTTTGCTACTCCAAGAATTTAAAATCGAAGTTCGTGATAAGAAGGGAGCTGAAAACCTAGCCGCGGATCATCTCAGTAGACTTGAGGATCCTTTCCAAGGGGATCATCCGAACAAAGAAATCAATGATTCTTTTCCCCTGGAGACCTTAATGTCTATCAACTCGACTTCTGATGAAACCCCGTGGTTTGCGGACATTGCAAACTACTTGGCGGGTGGAATTCTCGTTGACGGGTTAACATCCCAACAAAAGAAAAAGTTCTTCAAAGACATTACGACTTACTTTTGGGATGACCCGTATCTATTCAAACAATGTGCTGACTTGATTATTCGCCGATGTGTTGATGGACCGGAAGCTTTAGAAATCCTTGACGCTTGCCACAAAGGACCCACCGGTGGTCACTTTGGTCCCAACTACACCGCCAAAAAAGTGTTTGACTCGGGATTTTATTGGCCCACCATTTATCGTGATGCTCACGAGATGGTTAAATGTTGTGATGCTTGCCAAAAACAAGGAAAGATCACACATAAAGACGAGATGCCTCAGAATTTCATTCAAGAATGTGAAATCTTTGATGTTTGGGGTATCGACTTTATGGGGCCATTCCCTTCATCTAAAGGAAACAAATACATCCTTGTAGCCGTTGACTACGTTTCTAAATGGTTTGAAGCCAAAGCTTTACCCACTAATGACAAGGGTGGTTTGTAACTTTTTGAAATCGCTGTTCGCTAGATTCGGTGTGCCTCGTGCCATTATTAGTGATCGTGGGACTCATTTTTGCAACGACCAATTCGCAAGAGTCATGGCTAAGTATGGTGTCAATCATCGTCTTTCCACCGCCTACCACCCACAAACTAATGGCCAGGCTGAAATCTTTAACCGAGGATTAAAGCGAATTCTTGAAAGAACCATGGGAGAGCATCGTGCCTCATGGGCTGATAAACTTGATGATGCTTTGTGGGCTTTTCGTACCGCATACAAGACTCCGATTGGTTTTACACCATATCGTCTCGTGTACGGAAAGTCATGCCACCTCCCCATTGAGTTGGAGCACAAGGCTTACTGGGCCTTGCAGTGGGCTAATTTTGATATCAACAAAGCCGGTGACCTACGCAAGATCCAACTCAATGAGCTGAATGAACTCCGGAATGAGGCTTATGAAAATTCTTTGATCTATAAGGAAAAGACTAAGCTCATTCACGACTCTAAGATTAGAAACCGAGAGTTCCAAGTTGGAGACAAAGTTTTACTCTTTAACTCTCGGTTGAAAATCTTTTCGGGCAAGCTGAAATCTCGTTGGTCCGGCCTATTCACCATTGCCCAAATTTTTCCATATGGTACTCTCGAGCTCGCTCAACCTAATGGACCTAATTTTAAGGTGAATGGCCAACGAGTGAAGTTGTACTTTGGTGAGGACATCTCTCAGGAGATGATTCCATCCCTCACCACGTTCCCCATGAACTAATTTTGGGTCGAGTCAGGCTCGTGACTCGGTTATCAAAAACAAGCGCTCCTCGGGAGGCAGCCCGAGTATCTATCCTCTTCCGTTTTAACCTCCTAAGTGTAGGGGGACCTCTATAGGTGTTTTGTGTTTGTGTGGTGATGTGATTACAGGGATGAATGCACTTTTGGAACCTTTGAAGAACCGTGCTCCCGTGTTATCCGAAATCCGGTTCTATCTCTCAACTATCGTGATTCAATTTTCTTCATACTCACATTTGAAATTGATCACGTTAGTCGTCTCTTCCTTAACTTGATTTAACCAACGTGCACAATGTCATAAGTGTAGGGGAGACTTTTCCCACATGCTTAAACATTGAGGACAATGTTTATCTTAAGTGTAGGGGGACTTCTATCGAAGTTTTAAGTGGACTTTTCCATGAAAATGCCTTCATTTAACCGGAAAATCATCTTTTTCAACATTTTTCAAATTTTTAATTAACTTTGGCCATTTAGTCGTAATTTTTAAATTTTTATCGTTGCTTTCATATGTATATATCCCGTAATAAAGTCAAAAATATTAATAAAGTGGTGTAGCTAGTTTTGAAATCTTTGACATATTAGGCCTGTTGCGATTATTTTGACTCAACCCGAATAGACTTATCCAAGTTTATTCTAGCTAGTATCCTTAACCATGTAGACCTTAATTGGTTTATTAGGCTAAGCATCCACGAGTCTCATTACTTGAGATTTTAAATTGTGGAGAACGAGAAATGATAGAGTCAATTATAAGTCGGTATTCTTGCACAATCTCACTTGGTGTAATTATTTGCCTATTCTCCCATCACTTGCTAATAATTTATCTGCAATAAGTAAGGTCGTACGATTTGAAAAGTTACTTATCTTTTAGCCCAAGATCGTTTAAAAGTTGCTCGGTAATGATAAGAGTTCATAGCCAAGGCATAACTTATGAAGCGGGGCGCGAAGATTGGCGAGTCCGAAAAGGCCCTAACAAGGCATGAGGATTCAATCTTGTTGCTAAAGATCCAAGGTGATGTGAAAAGCATTATTCCCAAAATCAATATGAAGATTCAAGAATCACGACGAAAATTAATCAACTCCCATAAAGATCATGTAGAAGTCTATCCGAAAAGACCCTAACAAGGTATGAGGATAAATAGATCCAAGTCCGAAAAGGAGGCGGATCGTTGTATCTCAAAATCCCAATTAGAGATTGAAGAAATAATCATGAAGTCGTGGTCAAAAAAGTTGGAGTACCCCTCAAAAGTCTCTAAGTGAAGAAACTCTATTAACGAAGAGAAGACCATAATCTCAAGAACGTCTCTCAAGATATGAAGTATGAAGTACATGCCAAATATCGGCCCGAGAAAGGTCTCAAATCGTGAACCGAGTTATGCCAAGATATGAACTTTTTGATATCCCGAGAAGCATTTTTAAGAGATTTTATCCTTTAGCTAACTATTGATCAAATCGTCCTACTCTGCTTTCATCCTAAATAAACTATCGAAATAAGTCCAAAAATGCATCTTCATGATCATTCTAAGACAAAAATAAAATATAAGAGATACCTCTAGGAATAAGGGAGTTTAAGCATATAACTAAGCCATGTGTGTAAGTGTTTGATTTGCTAACTTATAATAACAATGATCTCGTTTTTAAGCTTAGTTTGGGGAACGTGAAACTTGAGGGTGATAAATCTTCGCAGCACCAAAGCCCTAATGTAAGTCCTTGATCTCTTTGCAAGTTATTTCCATATAGCTATTTTCAAGTGGAAATGGTTTTCTATCCTTTTGTTTACTTTAAAGTTTTAATTTCTCTTAGTACTTTAATTTTTGTTTAGTAGTATTTTAATAAGGCCAAGGTTGATTGATTATGAGAAGAGTGTAAAATTGCTTTATCACTAAGCATTGCATGAGGGCATGACAATGGTTAAGTGTAGGGGATTTGATAGGTGTGAAAACACCCATCCTTTTACCACTTATTTCTTGCTAAAATGAGACCAAAACGCGTGTTTAATATCATTTGTTTGGAATTATGCGTGGTTTTTGTGTCTATTGTGTTGTCAGAGTCAACCGGATGAATATTGAAGAAAACATGGGATTGCACGGGTTTTATCGAAGAAAAAGACTCAAGACGAAGTCTATTGTCCAAGAGATGCAAAAGATTTGAAGTCAATGGGCCTATTTGAAGATTTATCAAAGAAAAGGACCAAAGATGGAAGATTTACACATGTCGAAAGAACTCAAGTCTATTAAACGAAGAAATTAAAAGACGAGTTGAATTTAATCATCGACAAATCCCGAATCAGAATCGAAAACGTTAACTTTTCTGAAAAGACGAGAAGACAAGAAGAAAGGGAGAAAGCCCACTCACCAACCAAATGGAAGACCTATATAAAGAGGAATCCTTCACACATTTTAGCCAGTTTTTAGTTTTTAGTTTTTTTTCTCTCTTCTTTCCTTCTTGTTCGTAGGTATCACCAACACCATTAGGGTGTTTGGTGATTTTGATTCTTGTTTTCACAAATCTTGTAGTTTTAATCCTTTCCTTTTATTGTTTAAACCTTAATCATCAATATAATCTTTCCATTTCATCTTGTTCATCTTCTCTTTTTATTCAAAGTTCTAAAGTTCTTATTTGGTTGATTTGATCTTCTAAAGTTAGTGGGTTTTGTGTTTTTATTGTTGGGATTTGATGTTTATGGTTAGTAGATGATTTGTTATTAGTTTTGTTTAAGATATGGTTAGAAACTTGGTTGATTTTTGATAAAATCGTTTTCCCCTGTTTTAGTTTCTGTTTACTGTTCTTCATCCCAAATTTATTCCGAGTAGCATATTATTCCGAGTAGCATATTATTCCGGATGGCCATTTATTCCGAGTAGCATATTATTCCGGATTGCAATTTATTCTGGATAGAACCATTTATTCCGAGTAGTAAAATATTCCGAGTAGCCATATATTCCGAGTAGCCATTTATTCCGGATAGCAAATATATTCCGAGTAGCACATTATTCCGAGTAGCCATTTATTCCGAGTAGCGCTTTATTCCGGATGGTCGTTTATTCCGGATAGCACCATTTATTCCGCATAAGGATTTTATTCCGAATAGCCTTTTATTTGCATGACCTTTATTCCGAATAGAGCATTTCTTCAGTTATTCCACATCAACAACATTATTCCGAATCGAGCAAGTTTTTCAGTGAGGTTATTTTACTATTATAATTTAATTGTTTAATTTTAATTCAAGTTTTATTTCATTAACTTTTTTGGTTTAAATCTTTATTTACTTCATTCATTTACCTTTTTAGTAGAATAGAAAACCAAACCCCCTATTTGTCCCCAAGAACAATCATTCCACTTTGAGCTGTGATCAATTCGTGAAGATACCGAGAACTAATCTGAACCGATAACAAAACACTTGTATCATTAGGATTTCCCGTATGCAGCCAACTGTTTTCCCCAGTATATGTTTTATATGTTTTTTAATTGTTTATGTTTAATTAGAATACCTAAAGCCATATACATGCATGACCAGTTTCACCTAGTTATGGAGGTACCATAACCATAACACTGGAGGCACCAGTGTTATAACTCCACCACGACGGAGTGATAGCTCGTGGAGACCCTTCATCTTTTGGCCATATTATTATTATCATGTGGGGCGTATGGGTGCATCCTAGTTTACACGTTTTCAGCAGATGATTCAGGTGAATGTGGTGTGTGCCTTGCATCCTTCACAAGGAGCTGATCCCTCCTACCCAAACCAGTATATTAAATTAGAGGCAGCCCCTCTAATTTGCATGACGAGGTCACCCCTCCAAGTATTCATGCACGTTGATATTTCATGACCTATATTGGCTAATGGTAAATATGTTAAACAGTTTTTACAAGATAAACATAAGGCTTTTCAAACTATAAAACCAGTTTTACTAAGATATAACCAGGTTATCCAGGACTTAGTGTTTTCCAGTGCTTCATGCTTATATGCTTATATTATTCATGCTTTACTTGTATATCCGTGCACTGAGCGTTATGCTCAGCCGTTTTCCTTTTCATGTTCCCAAAATGGCAGGTACTCAGGGACGCTCGTAGACTTTAAGCGCATGGATTGGAAGCTTCCTAGCCTTCTTTAATTTATGCATTTCTTTATACTTTGATACTCATTTCCATGGACATTGTTTAGTCCTTTCATTTACAGTACTCATGTTTGTGTGTGATGAGTTCTACTTTTGGGGTACCGATGTTTGATTCTGGTATTTCCTTTATGGTCATGTAATGTTTTATACATTTATCCTTGTATGCTTTGATGACACGCCATAATCACTGGCTGTTGCATGGGAGTCTATACGGATGAGGTCGAATAATGTTGATTGGTTTAATGTCGTTTGGTTTCCGCAGTGTGTTCCGAGACATGCGATTCATATGGGGTTAGTTCTGAAGCAGAAATTGAAAACGCAAGATCGCCTTAAGCAATGGGATGTTGGGCCTCATGTTGATCTTTCTTTTCTTAAGTGCCCTTTGTGTAATCAGGTCCCTGACTCGCATAATCACCTTTTCTTTGAATGTTCTTATTCTACACAAGTATGGTTACAATTGCGTAGGAGGTGTGGTATGCACAATATTTCTCCGCGTATGATTGATATTGTGGAGTTTATTAGACCCTTAGCTAAGGGGTGTACGGTTGTTAGTATCATTGCTCGGGTTGTGTTAGCGGCTTCGGTCTACTTCATTTGGAGAGAGCGAAATAATAGGCTTTTGAACAAGAAGTCTTTGACAGTTGCTAACCTTGTGACTTCAGTTTGTGATACGGTTCGGGTCAAGCTTCTCACTTTTAAATTCAAGAAGATTTCTTCAATGTCTTTAGTGATTCTTGAAGATTGGAAGATCCCTAAGGTGTGTATTGATCAAGATGGGAGTGCTGGGTAAGGGCTGTACTCTTTTTCCCTTTGCGGGGTTTTTCCCATTGGGTTTTTCTCGTAAAGGTTTTTTAAGGAGGCGGCCTTACTTGGATCTTTTGCTCTCTTTATGTTGATGCTGGTATGGTGAATTGGTCGCATGGTTTCAAGACTTTTTCTTGTTGGAGTTTGCTAATGTTGCATTTATGTCTATTAGTATAAGTATGTATTAGGTTTTTGGTGTTTCATATCCTTTGTTAACAAGCCGCCTGTAGCTTGCGGTTAATGTGGTATCTTAGCCACATTCCTTTGTACTTCAACGCTTTTTTGGTTAATATATTTACCGGGGAAACCCTTTACCCAAAAAAAGACACGCCATAATCACGCGTGACATTCCATTTATGAAAATGGGGTGTTACAAAAGCAACCAAGGCAGCGGAAGGGGCTCGGACTACAAGAGCCAAAACAAAGGAGGGCGGTCGGATGACAAATTCAGCCCCCTAAAGATGACTTACCGGGACATCTTGTTGACAGAAGGGGCGAACTTCCCAAGGCTTCCCCCAATGACAACTCCGGTGGACCGTCGTCAAGGAAATCACTTTTTCGAATTCCACAACGACAAGGGCCACGACACGGAGGAATGCATCCAGCTCAAGAAGCACATTGAGTCACTGATCAAGTCAGGCAAACTCAAACATTTGGTCAAGGATTGGAAGGATGGAAAGGATAAAAAAAAACACGATAAGAAAGATCCCCAAAAGGACAAACCTTCGACTATATACATGATCCTATCTTGCCAGCGCCGCACAAAGTAGAAAATTAGTCAAAAATTTTCACGCGGCAGAGAAATCTCATTCCCTCCCATTATGGCAAGTGACGTGGCTGATGCACTTCTCACGATTGAGGTAAGAATTAGAACATACAATGTTCTCCGTATGTATGTAGATGGAGGGTCACCGACGGAAGTACTCTACGAACACTACTTCGTACAGCTGCCACCAGAGATAAGAAGCCAATTAGCACCGGCCACGTCGCCGCTCATTGGCTTGAGTGGAGACACTATCTGGCCAATAGGACAACTGCGTCTGCTAGTAACCATTGGGAATTAAGAGCATTCCACCACGGCGTGGATGAACTTTATGGTGATACGCTCACACTCTCCATACAATGGGATTATTGGAAGGCCAGGCATCCTGGTCATACGGGCAGTTCCGTCCACGGCTCATGGTATGATCAAGTTTCTTGTTGAGGGGGGAATTGTTACTATTTACAATTCAATCATACCAGCATCTGAATGCCACGCCGTGACGGCAGTCCAGCCTGTTCCCATTAAGGAAGGATCACCGCCCCCCAATTGGAAGGTGGCAATCCATCCCGACTACCCAGAACAAGAGGTGTCCATAGGAGGAACGCTCTCGGATAACGACAAGAGGGCCATGTGCTCTCTCCTAAAAGCAAACCCGGATATATTTGCATGGGAGCCTAAGCACATGACAGGCGTGCCGCGCTCAATACCAGAACACAAACTTCAAATCCGCCAGGGATATCCTCCTGTTAAATAAAAGAAACGTGGTCAAGCACCAGAGCGCAGTCAGGTAATACTGGATGAGGTACAGAAATTAGTAGATGCAGGAATCATGCGCAAGGTATACTACCACGAGTGGTTATCCAACCCATTCATGGTCAAGAAGCATGACGGGAGTTGGCGCATGTGTGTGGACTTCACGGACTTGAACAAAGCTTGTCCGCAAGAATGCTATCTGTTACCAGAAATTAACTGGAAGGTGGAAACCTTATGTGGATACCCTTTCAAGTGTTTTTTAGATGCATACAAAGGATACCATCAGATCCAGATGGCGGAAGAAGACGAGGAGAAAACGACATTTCATACTAGTCAGGGCGTGTATTGTTACACAAAAATGCCATTCGGACTAAAGAACGCCAGAGCGACATATCAACGACTTGTTCATAAAGCCTTCGATTCCCAGATAGGCCGCAACCTGGAGGTCTATGTTGACGATCTGGTCATCAAGAGTCATACGGAGGAAGCACTTCTCCGTGATATCCAGGAGACGTTCGACACGTTGAGGAGAATCAACATGAAACTGAATCCAAAAAAGTGCACGTTTGGGGCCACGGAAGGGATGTTCCTTGGATATATGATTGATCCAAACGACATCAAGCCTTGTCCGGAAAAGACGGACGCGGTGATACAGATACCATCCCCTCGGACACGAAAGGAGGTACAAACACTAAATGGAAAACTGGCCGGGCTAAATAGGTTCTTGTCGAAGTCCGCGGAGAAATCACTACCTCTATTCAAAACACTCAAGAAGTGCATCAAGAAAGGAGATTTCTGTTGGACAAAGGAAGCAGAGGAAGTTTTTGATCAGCTTAAGCAGCATCTCGCAGCCCTTCCCATGCTAGTGGCACCCCGACCTAAGGAAGAGCTCATTATGTATCTGTCGGCTACACACGGAGCAATAAGTGCAGTACTCATGACGGATAGGGATACAGTCCAGACTCCGGTCTACTTCATAAGTAGAACACTACAAGGGCCGGAGTTAAACTATTCCTCTATGGAGAAATTGGTTTTGTCATTAGTATACACCACGAAAAGGTTACGCTGGTACTTTCAGGCGCACCCAATTGTGGTTATTACTGATCAACCAATAAAACAAATCATCTCCAAGCCAAACGTGGCCGGTAGGCTACAGAAGTGGAGCATTCTACTAGGAGAGCATAACATCTCCTATAGACCAAAGACAGCGGTCAAAGGCCAAATCTTGGCATATTTCCTAATTGAGAAGCCAGAGGAGGACGGACCAGTGATCCAACGAGAGGAAGTTCCAGCAGAACCATGGGTTTTGTTCACTGACGGATCCTCGTACACGGACGGGTCAGGAGCAGGCCTTATCCTCACGAATCCGGAAGGAATGGAGTTTACCTACGCCCTGCGTTTTGAATTCACAGCCACTAATAATGAGGCAGAATATGAAGCGTTGATTGTGGGTTTAAAAATCGCCGCTAGAATGGGAGTCCGCAACCTTGAGGCTTACGTAGACTCACGGCTTGTCGCGATCCACATTCTAGGAGGTTACATAGCCAAGGAGGATAACATGGTTCGATACCTAGAAAAAGTCAAGTCACTCATAGCTACTTTCGGGAAGTTTTCTATCAAGCAGGTACCAAGAGGTGAAAACAAGAAGGCGGACGCTCTTAGCAAGATCGCGTCTACAAGTTTCGCCCACTTATCCAAGCAAGTCTTGGTAGAAATACTAAAGGAAAAATCTATAACGGAGGGGGAAATTGCAGCTATAGTTGAGGAAGATGGACCTACATGGATGACCCCGATTATGAGCTATTTAACTGATGAAACCCTTCCGGATGATGAAAAGGCGACACGACGTATCAGAAGAAAGTCGCAGCACTTTGAGCTCCGAGAAGGTATTCTGTACAAGCGCTCCTTCTTACAGCCGTGGTTGCGGTGTGTCGGACTACCTATGTGATCAGTGAGATACATGAAGGTTCATGCGGTATGCACGCAGGTCCCCGATCCGTAGTAGCACGAGCTTTACGCACAGGATATTATTGGCCTACTATGCATAGGGATACACGCGACATGATTCGTAAATGCAGTGATTGCCAAGTGCACAGACCAGTACCGCGACATCCACAACAAGAACTAACACCCATCACATCTCCATGGCCATTCTATAAGTGGGGGATCGATATCGCAGGACCTTTTCCAGTGGCTGCAGGGGGAGTTAAGTTCTTGATTGTCGCAATGGACTACTTTACACGATGGATAGAATCTAAGGCGGTCAAATCCATTATGGGCAAACAAGTTAAAAAGTTTATTTGGGAAAATATTGTGTGCCGCTTTGGCCTACCAAGAGAAATCATCTCGGATAACGGGAAGCAGTTCGCGGATACTCCATTCAAGGATTGGTGCGCGACATTGAACATCACGCGGCGCTTCGCATCTGTTAAGCACCCGCAGACTAATGGTCTTGTGGAGTGGGAAAACAGAAGCTTAGGCGAAGGCATCAAGGCACGCTTGGATGAGCGAAGTGCCAAGTGGGTAGACGGGTTGCCGCATGTTCTATGGGCGCATAAGACTATGATTAAAACAGCCAATGGGGACACTCCATTCGCGTTGGCCTATGGGACCGAGGCTGTTATACCAGCAGAAATCGGAATGCCAACCATCCTCACGGCAGAGGTTAATGTCGTCACGAATGATGAGCAACTCCGGATTAATCTGGACTTGTTGGAGGAGAAAAGAGAAATAACGGCCATCAATGAGGCCAAGTCCAAGGCACGAATGAAGGCTTACTACGATGCCAAGGTGAAAGGTGTTTCTTTTCGACCGGGAGATTTTGTTTATCGTGCTAACGAGGCAAGTCGCACGGAGAATACAGGAAAGCTGGGCCCCAAGTGGGAAGGACCGTATGAGGTTACGGAAGCCTTAGGACTGGGTGCGTACAAGTTGCGTGATATGGATGGCCGTGACTTGGAACGTACATGGAATATCCGCAACCTTAAAAAATGCTATCTTTGAAAGGCTACGACCTCCGCATGGACACTTCGCTATGGTTGGCTTTAATGAAGATCCATGTATTTTTTGTTTTCATGTTTTCTAGGTTCTATTTGTTTTAGGATTTTAATTCTGTTAAAAAATCATAAAACGTTCTAATAAAATGTTGTGGTGCCTAGCTAGCTCCACGGCTTGTTCTTGTGCAAAATATTGTCTCATATCTTAGATTTATTTGTTATTTCCATAATATGCCATTTCTTATTCATATGCATTCATTCAAACTGTACATGTACTATTCGCTCTCAGGCGGGGTAAGAGGATTGAGTGAACCTAATAATTTAACTTGTCGCATAAGAGGGATGAAACCCCAGTGACGTGGATCATGAATCCTTACTAGACACCTTATTTACAAGACGTTGTATTAAGTTTCCACATACCGCACTCACATGGTGCCGGACATGGTAAAGACACACGCTGCACATCTAGTAAAATATAGACTTAGTCTTATTCTTGATAAGCCATGACATGTCACACAATATCGATATACAATATCTAAAGAAAATAAACAAGTTTCAAATTCAATACACAAAATGGCCGTGGTTACCACGGACTTATATATATAAAATTCTAACAATATTATGAATTCTAGCCGTGTACATGCACGGACGAATAAAGTACAAAGATACAAATGTTTACAAGGTAAATTACAGAGGATGTAGGAACTCTCATATTTCCCTCTTTCCTTCGGCAATCAGGACACGGAGGACCTCGCCGCGAGCATCTTTGCCATCGTGCGCCCTAGTCATATTGGCATCCAACGCCTCGGCTAAGAGTTTCTCACCTTTCATCACCTTCGAAATAGAGTCGTATGTTGGCAGGGTCAGTTGGATGGGGTCGGTTGTGAGCTTGGCCATGACCGCCTCGTTGGAAGCATCCTTTAGCGACTCAAGATCATCTAGGAAGAGGTGCTGGATTTCCCCAAAGGCGGCCATGGAGGCGGTCATCTTATCTTCTGCTCCAGGATTATGGTAGGCGTGTTGGGAGATGTCTTCATTTTTGCTTATCAATTCTGCAGCCTTGATCAAACCCTCGTGCCTACCACGGTCAATGCCGTCTGAAAAAACATCCGCAAAAGCCTGTACAAAATAAGGAGCCTTCGTTACCTGGGTCACGACAAGGCGCATCCCATGACCCACCATCCATCTACGCCCGACTATGGCCGTGAGCAATGGAGGGCACAACACTTCGACGCAGTCCGCCGCTAGCCTGTTCAGCTCTCCCTCTGCTACCGCGGCTCGCTCTTCCATGAAAATTTGTGTCTGGTGAGTTCTTCCTTGAGCGTATCGCGTTCTTGAGCGATGGTGAAGGCTTGTTCTGTTACAGCTTTGGTGGCGGCTTTGGCTACGGATACCTGTAAATAATACTTGGAATTACTACAAGACAAGATGGGTCTTATGTGAACAATGAGTATCAATAAAGGCACGTACCTTCTCATTAGATGCAGCTAGCAGGGCTTCCAGCTCAGCAATGCGCTCCTCGCGGGCATTGGCGTGGTTGGCCTGTTCCTTAATTTTCGATTCCGCTACAACCAAGGCTGCCTGCAAAGAGGTTATAGTCTTCTCATGTTTTTCCACCAGTTCTTCTCTGCGAGCAATCCTCTTCTCGGCACGGCTCACGTGGCCAAGGCTCCTTCCAGACAGCGCCGTAGGGCCACGCTGACTGTTACCTGGTGCGCCGTGGCCACATCATACTGCTCCAACAGCGTCTCGTGCTCCAGTTCATCTAAGTCTTGTGCCAGCGCTGGAGGGGTTATGTGGTCCATTAATTCTTTGCACTCAGACTCCGCCTCTAGTCTTGGTAAGCTGGACAGGTTCCAGGCTGGACGGAGGTTGGTGTCAGGTCCCTCATAGCGTGGCTCCTCTTCATGAGTTAAAGGGGGGGGGGGATGGAGGTCTCATAGATATCACGGGTGAGGGTTCCTTTTCTGCCTCCTTCTCATGTGCTACTATTGACGGATCCGCCTATTATTGAAACACACTTATGCGTTTTTGTTAGTGGATTATGTATTATGAAGTATTGTCGGCACTTACGTTGTGTCAATCAAGGGTCCAATGATAGAAGGAGCCACGACATTCACAGGAGTTGCCTTCCAGACTTGGTCATGTACATGCGGCGAGGGGTTGCCTTGGGGCATGGTGGTACTGCTTCCCTCTTGGAACTGCGGGTGGTCCTGCCTTAGTTTCTTTGGGGGAGCATTGTGTTCCCCCGCCTCAGCCTCCACGTTCTTCACCACCTTCCTGTGGTCCTGCGCTTTCTGGATTTGGGCTTTGATGGCTGGGGGGATCCGGAATCTTGTGTTATTTCGTCTTCTCCACCGTCACGATTAATGGATGGATCTGTGAGTTGTTCTTCTTCATCTTGGTGCGGCGGGGCGTTCTCCAGCAGCAGCTCCTCACCGTCTTTATTGTGGAAATCTAGGGGGACTTCTGGATCACGGGCTCCTCTCATCCGACCGCTGCTCAGTCGTTTCTTCCAGTGGGATGGTCATGTTAACGGTGGAAGCTAGTAAGGGGGTTCGCCTTCTTTCAGTGGTCGAGACCCTTGTGGAACTTTGTTTGGATCACCTTGGCGTAATAATCCGAACAACTTCATCTCTGCGGACATTTGCATGCATAAGGGTTAGTAAATTCACAAGTACTGTAAGACACGTTTGCATCTAATATATAGAATACCTACCCTGTCTACGCTCGGTCAGAAAGCACGGATATCTATCCTCCCTCCCATAATAGTTGCGGCTGATCCCTACTAAGCAGAGTAAGTGCTCCGGCATACCCTTATGGAATTCAGTGCGGTGGGTGTCTAATATTTTTAAATCTTTACTTCTATAGTCTTTGGACGAAGGAGGGTAGTCAAAGCGCACTTTGGTTTTACGAACAAAAGGGGTGGGGAATACCTTTGCATCTACGAAAAAGTAGTGGTCGTACCAACTCTTAAGGGAATCTTGTAGACAAAACTTGTAGACGCGAATGGAGTGTCCCCATTGGCTGTTTTAATCAAGGATTTGGAGAAATCCTTTAGCGACTCAAGATCATCTAGGAAGGGGTGTTGGATTTCCCCAAGGGCGGCCATGGAGGCGGTCATCTTATCTTCTGCTCCAGGATTATGGTAGGCGTGTTGGGAGATGTCTTCATTTTTGCTTATCAATTCTGCAGCCTTGATCAAACCCTCGTGCCTACCACGGTCAATGCCGTCTGATACAACATCCGCAAAAGCCGTTTTTTCTCTCTCAAACTATGGGTGATTCTCACAGCCGTTTTTCTGATTTTCCTAAATCAATCTCTTTTTCTGCATTGATTCTTACGCATTATAATAGATTGTTTAATCACGTTTCTTTGATTCGTATTAACAATTTTTATATTGCTGCGGGTTCATGTGCAGTTAGGGTTTCGTTTTTACTTTCTGGGCTGGGTCATCGAAGTAGTTTGTTAGGGTTTTCCAATTCGTATATCTCTTGTGCTTTAGTTATATCTTTAATATTTATTCATGGAGGCTGGTTAGTCATAGGTTGAGCAAGCGCCGTCTGATAAAACTTATTTATGGTTTTATTGGATCTGTTTTACGTGGTTTGGTTAATTGTGGTGTTTTGATTGAAGAGAAGGATGGATAATGCATTTGCGTTGGTTGATATGGAGGCTCTCAATGCTCGTATAACACGGCTGAGGGAGCAAATGGGGATTAAGGAAGGCAGATCTACAGCGAACTTGGGTGTTTCAAACCCTAATTCTGTTCTTAATGATACGAGAATTAGCCAGGGGCAGTCTGGGGATCCTGGAAATCAGTGTAGATGAGTATTCGTTGGGAACTGGGGGGGTCTATTGGTTCCACAACTAGGGTTGCTGATGTTATAGTTACTGATGAGCAGGTGACTAGGGTTGCTGCTGTAACAGTTGGTACAATTCCTGTGTTGTCGAATCAGGTTGAAGTGGAAGCTTCGAATACTAATAATGGTAGTCTAGCTTCCACAAGTTTGGGACAGTTTGTTTCTACTTCTAAGCAGGATTCATATGTAGGGCATCAGATGGGTTCATTTGCATCGGTAATTCAGAATGAGGCTACCCATAATCAGCAAAAAAAAAAGATTGTGAAGATCTATGAGTTACGATGTGAGGAGAGTGTTGAGGGAGCACGTATCGCACTTCCTTATGACGCTGTTGAAGAGGTTGAATTAAGATTTGCGCATACGCTATATGGGCATTTTATTGGTAAGCGCTTAGCGTTCCCACTAGTGGAAAACTATGTTAAACATGCGTGGGCACGGTTTGGTTTAAAACGTGTTTAGCTTCATGAAGATTTCTTTCTTTTTCAATTTAATACAAAGGAAGGAATGGAAGGTGTGCTTAAAATGGCCCGTGGTTGATTAGGATTGTGCATATTATCTTGAATATTTGGTCGCCTACTACTGATTCTGAAAAAGGCGGAGAGCAAGAAAGCGCCTGTTTGGGTAAAGCTTCATCATGTGCTGATTGTTGCTTATTCGGAGGTTGGTCTTAGCCTTATTACTACCCAAATTGGCACACCTATTATGTTGGATTCCTACACGAGTAATATGTGTGTTAATTCGTGGGGTCGAAGCACATATGCTCGGGCGCTCATTGAGGTTTCAGCTGATGTTGAGTTATTGGATTCGATGGTCATTGCTATCCCTAAAGGTCGTGAAAAAGGGCATTCATTGGTTACGATTGATATTGAGTATGAATAGAGACCTCCTAGATGTTCTACATGCTTGATCTTTGATCATACTAGTGACATATGTTCGAAATTGCATAAGGATGTGGTTGCTCAGGCTACTAGTGATCTGGTGGATGATGGGTTTGAGTGGTCAAGAACAAGAAGAATAAGGGTAAGAAGAAGCAACTACAAGTTGCAGGTATCAAGTTAACTAAACCGGCTCTTAATCTTCAGTTTCATAATGTTGAAAGGGGTGAGACCTCTAAAACGAATGCTACGGGCCAGAATCCTAAGAAGGAAGCTCCCATGCTTAAGAAGGGTTTCTTGAATAACAAAGCCTCGAGTTTTGTAGCTAAGACTAATTATAAGGAGAAGAGTTCTCATAATTCTTTTAGTTCTCTTTGGGATAAGATAGATGATGGTACCGATTGGGAAGATGGTTCTAATATCAAGGAAGATGTGATTAATGCTAGTGATAGTGAGGTGAAGAAGTCATATCGATTGATGATCGGCATGGTGCTCGTCGGCCTGATGTTCGCTCTAAGTGTTAGCCTTGATGTCATTTTACTTTCATTGTTCATGCACCTTTAGGTGGTTTTTTTCCTATTGGTGTTATTTGTTTTGTAATTGTGTAGTAGGATCATATGGCATGTCATACGATTTAGTGGTTGTTCAAGCTTTTGCTTGAGGTTAATGTAGCATTGCAGCTACATTCCATTGTACTTCAACGCTTTTGGGAATATATTTTACCGGGGTCTTGATTTCCCCTTTACCCAAAAAAAACATCCGCAAAAGCTTGCACAAAATGAGGAGCCTCTGTTACCTGGGTCACGGCAAGGCGCATCCAATGGCCCACCATCCATCTACGCCCGGCTATGGCCGTGAGCAATGGAGGGCACAACACTTCGACGCAGTCCGCCGCTAGCCTGTTCAGCTCTCCCTCTGCTACCACGACTCCCTCCTCCATGATGACGTATAGTCCCCAACCGGGTCATGAACCCGGCCCACGGGTACTACCCGCATCCGGCCCGTTACTGATGGGTTGGATTAATATCATTTAAGCTTATGGGCTTCGAATGAACAGGGGCCGCATACATGTGTGCGGCCCACGGCCCGGCACGGCCGATACAGGGTTAGACAGAATCATAATCTTATTATGATTGGGATTTACCCCAAAGTAAAGGATATACACTCACCATAATTAGAAGATAACAATCAAACTAATTATGGCACTTATCCTTTGCTTAGGGCCGAAGAATCGGTGACAACCCACTAGGGTTTCACCGCCTATATAAGGAACCCCCAAGGGTTCCACAAAGGTATTACATTCTACATACTCTAAACTCACATCCGATTCTTAACCCTAACTGATTACTTACTCTCACGCCGGAGTCTAATCATGGGATACATTCCCACGGTAAGCTTAACGCGTGTTGCTTTAGTGTGCAGGATCTCAGCAAGACTATTCACTTGGTGCAAGAGCCGTAGCCCAGCCAACCCGAATTAAGCCTAATTCGGGTCTAGCAAGGATCATCCAACTTTTGTATCAACAAGTTGGCGCCATCCGTGGGACGAATACACTAAGCTAGAGCAAATTTCATCTCGATCTCTTTCAATGACGAAAGGACATCCGCAAGGAAATCCCAGGAACACGAATCCTGCGAATCGGAAGTCCATAGGGGACGGGATACTCATCCCCACTCTGTCCCCTAGCAACCAAACAGGTGGACCGAATAACCGAAGTGTTTTTTAGTCCATGGGTGGGACAGGCACGTCCGCTAATACCCCACCACCAACCATGACCATGGACAACCTTGACCCAGGGAGTGCGCCTAAGGCCCCTAACAAGGAGCCACGTAGGCCATCAACTGAAGAAGAAGTGGAAGTCGAACCACTTAGTGACGAAGACCTCGCTCGTGTTCTCATGCAGAGCTTTGAGAAGATCGTCCCGGGTATCACGTCAAGGCTAAACCTAGGTAGAAACCTCCAATCTAGGCTCAACTTTGGCAGGGCCGTGTCCGGCACCTCTCTTCAGACTCAAAAGAAGAAGAGAGCACGACCCCAGGAACGAAACCTCTTTGAGGAAAGTCCTCAACCTCGGAATGTGTTCGAACGCATAGGGGATCGTGTTATGCAGGAACTACTACAATCTCGTGAAGAAGGAGATAGATCCGACGACTCAGCCGAACGGCCGGACTTGGATTTAACATAAAACAATCGCCGCACAAGCGTGTGGGATAGGGTGAATACCAGGAAGAAGGCTCCTAGTTCTTCTCATAAAAGTGATCTTCAGCCGAGAAGAGGGTCACCGCCCCCTTCCCCCGGTCCCTTAGGAGAAGATTCGGATGACCATCCACCCAAGCGTCGCCGACCTAGGCATACTCCTACACTACCATCGGACGATGAGGGGTACTACGGTGGCCCTTACTATCGTGAGGTGGAAGGGGAAGATCTCTCCCGCCCATGGTGTGACCCCAATCTCTCCCATCCATGGTGTGATCCTAGGGAAGATCCTTTTACCCTCCGCATACGGAATTACTCCGAGGATAAGAAGCGTCGCATGCCAGCGTGCGTCAAAACCTATGATGGGTCTGGTGATCCAGATGACCACCCAAATATATTTGATACGCAGGCAAAAATCGAACGATGGCCCATGCCTATATGGTGCTAGATGTTCAATTCAACCTTGATTGGCAATGCTCGTGATTGGTTTGAGGGACTTCCTCCCCGAAGCATAGATAGATTCACTGAGCTGCGCACTGCGTTCAAAAACAATTATACTTAGCGAAAGAAGTATAATAGGGACCCGGTCTCATTTGCAACCGCCAAGCAACGGCCTGGAGAATCTACGGAGGACTTCACGGAACGTTTGGATGACGAGTGCACGCGCACAAAAACGATGCCGGAGCTCCTAAAAATTTCCGATTACATGCATGCCATAACAGACAAGGAATTAATTAGGCGCCTCAATGACAAGCGACCGGAGAAGTATGACGACCTCATGGAAAGGGTCAGGAACTTTGTAGAAGGAGAAACCGCGGTAGCCGCAGCCTATCCTACAAAGGGAAACCACAACTATCGATCGAACGACCAGTCCAGGAGACAGTCGGGTGGTCAAAGCAACAAAGGCAATGGAAGGCGCTCGGACTACAAGAGCCAAAACAAAGGAGGGCGGTCGGATGACAAATTCACCCCCTAAAGATGAATTACCGGGACATCTTGTTGACAGAAGGGGCGAACTTCCCAAGGCCTCCCCCAATGACAACTCCGGTGGACTGTCGTCAAGGAAATCGCTTTTGCGAATTCTACAACAACAAGTGCCACGACACGGAGGAATGCATCCAGCTCAAAAAGCACATTGAGTCATTGATCAAGTCAGGAAAACTCAAACATTTGGTCAAGGAATGGAAGGATGGAAGTAACAAAAAACACGATATGAAAGATCCCCAAAAGGACAAACCTTCGTGATATACATGATCCAATCTTGGCAGCACCGCACAAAGCAGAAAATTAGTCAAAAATTTTCACGCGGCAGAGAAATCTCATTCCCTCCCATTACGGCAAGTGATGTGGCTGATGTACCTCTCACGATTGAGGTAAGCATTGGAACACACAATGTTCGCCGTATGTATATAGATGGAGGGTCATCGGCGGAAGTACTCTACAAACACTGCTTTGTACAGCTGCGACCAGAGATAAGAAGCCAATTAGCACCGGCTACGTCGCCGCTCATTGGCTTTAGTGGAGACATTATCTGGCCAATAGGACAACTACGTTTTCTAGTAACCATTGGGAATGAAGAGAATTCCACCACGGCGTGGATGAAGTTTATGGTGATACGCTCACACTCTCCATACAATGGGATTATTAGAAGGCCAGGCATCCTGGCCATACGGGCAGTTCTGTCCACGGCTCATGGTATGATCAAGTTCCCTGTTGAGGGGGGAATTGTTACTATTTACAATTCAATCATGTCAACATCTAAATGCCACGCTGTGACGGCACCAGTCCAGCCTGTTCTCATTAAGGAAGGATCACCACCCCCCAATTGGAAGGTGGCAATCTATCCCGACTACCCGGAACAAGAGGTGTCCATAGGAGGAACGCTCTCAGATAACGGCAAGAGGGCCATGTGCTCTCTCCTAAAAGCAAACCTGGATATATTCGCTTGGGAGCCTAAGCACATGACAGGCGTGCCGCGCTCAATAGCAGAACACAAACTTCAAATCCGCCAGGGATATCCTCCTGTTAAACAAAAGAAACATGGTCAAGCACCAGAGCGCAGTCAGGTAATACTGGATGATGTACGGATTTGGATGCATCCTTTAGCGACTCAAGATCATCTAGGAAGGGGTGTTGGATTTCCCCAAGGGCGGCCATGGAGGCGGTCATCTTATCTTCTTCTCCAGGATTATGGTAGGCGTGTTGGGAGATGTCTTCATTTTTGCTTATCAATTCTGCAGCCTTGATCAAACCCTCATGCCTACCACGTTCAATGCCGTCTGATACAACATCCGCAATAGCCTGCACAAAATGAGGAGCCTCTGTTACCTGGGTCACGGCAAGGCGCATCCCACGGCCCACCATCTATCTATGCCCGGCTATGACCGTGAGCAATGGAGGGCACAACGCTTTGGCGCAGTCCGCCGCTAGCCTGTTCAGCTCCCCCTCTGCTACCGCGGCTCGCTCTTCTATGGCCGGGTTCATGACCCGGGTAGTGACTATGATCAAGGATTTGGAGAAATCCTTGATATTTAGTTTCTCCTAAACCATGGAGAAAGTAAGGAATGATATATGTTTATGCCTGGCCATAGGTCCTATTTATACTTGAAATTTCGTAGGTTAGAAACCCTGGAAGTATATCAAAGGTTCCCCATAATAGCCATGTATAATTGCGCTTAATTATGTAACTGCAGTAAAATGTGCACCGCACTTTTCCAGATGTGGAGTCAGTTGACTTCGTTTGGACCAGACCGACCCAGAGAGGAACGTGCCCACGAGGGCGCCACCAGATGCGCGCCGCACTTCTTCGGGTGTAAATGTGTGCCGCACTTTCGAGTTTATGCGCCGCACTTCTTGGTATCCTCCAAATTCGGGGTACTTTGAATGTGCGCCGTACTTTTCCATTTGTGCGTAGTACTTTAGCTCCTTTTCAGCATAATTCAATTTTTAGCCCCTTTATTCTTTATTTCTTCATTCTTTTCCTTCATGGCTTCTATCTTAGCAACAATACAAACAATACCCTTTATTAGTATCAATTCAACACAAAATTTATTTATTTACATAGCAAACAAGGACAAATGCATCATTACAAACATGTATAAATGAGGCGTTATCAATAAGTATCAAACATATAAAACAAATACTGGGAAAACAATTGGCTGCAGACGGGAAATCCTAATAAGGAAAGAATGTCCGTACTGAAAGGACGGGAAATCCGTACCTTACGTCCAGTGAACGAAGAAGACGAAAGAATGAAAGTCATACTCCGATCTCACTAATGCTACATAAATAGTATACGTGTATAAGTATTCTGATTACTGAGTACGTAACTGGTTTTATATCGTGTAACACCCCATTTTGGAAATGGAATATTACGCATAATCATGGCGTGTCATCAAAGCATACAAGGATAAATGTCTAAGCATTATTCGACCATAAAAGGGAAATACCGGAATCAAACATCGGTAACCCCAAAGTAAAGCTCATCACACACAAACATAAATACTGTGAAAGGAAAGGACGAAACAATGTCCATAGCAACTGTATCAAAGTAAAGGAAATGCATAAAGTAAAGAAAGACAGTAAAGCTTCCAATCCATATGCACGTACGTTTGAGATCTACGAGCGTCCCTGAGTACCTGCCGTTTTGGGAACATGAAAAGGAAAACGACTGAGCAAGACGCCCAGTGCACGGATGTACAATATAGCATGAAATAGGATAAACATGTAACATATAACAGAGGAAGACTAAGTTCTGAGTAAATTGGTTAAGTATTAGGAAAACTGGTTTTATAGTTTGAAAAGCCTTATGTTTATCTTATGAAAACTGTTTTAACATAAATATACCATAGCCCATATAGGTCATGAAAAGGTTACGTGCATGAATACTTGGAGGGGTGACCTCATCATGCTGATTAGAGGGGATGCCTCTAATTAATATACTGGTTTGGGTAGGAGGGATCAACTCTTTGTGAAGGATGCAAGGCACACACCACATTCACCATGATAAACTGAATAAAACATGTAACTAGGATGCACCCATACGCCCCACATGATATAATAATATGGCCAAAACTGAAAGGGACGCCACGAGCAATCACTCCGCCGTGGGGAAGTCATAACATTGGTGCCTCCAATGTTATGGTTATGGTACCTCCATAACTAGGTGAAACTGGTCATGCTTGTATATGGCTATAGGTTATGCTAATTTAAAACATAAGCAGTTCAAAACAATAAAACAAATACTGGGGAAAACAGTTGGCTGCATACGGGGAAATCCTAATAAGGAAAGAATGTCCATACTGAAAGGACGGGAATCCGTACCTCAAGTCCAGTGAATGAACGGAAGAAAGACTCCTACTTCTGGATCACTAACGCTACATGAATACACACGTGTATAAGTATCGATTCACTGATTACGTACTGGGTTTTATGTCTCATTTTAGCTGACTTGGTATGTTTTAGGTCTTGGTTCACTGTTTAAAGTCTTAAACTGTGTTTATCTTGTATTTTGATTACTCTGTTTAAGTATTACTGGTATTTCATGTATTATTATACTTACTGTGTAATAATAAGTAACTTTCCAAAAATAGCAGGTTTCCAAAAATAGAAAGTTTCCAAAAATAGAAAGTTTCCAAAAATAGAAAGTTTCCAAAAATAGAAAGTTTCCAAAAATAGAAAGTTACCAAAAATAGAAAGTTTCCAAAAAATAGAAAGTTTCCAAAAATAGAAAGTTTCCAAAAATAGAAAGTTTCCAAAAATAGAAAGTTTCCAAAAATAGAATTTACTGCTTAAAATAGATTAGTTTCTAAAAATAGAAAGTTTCCAAAAATAGATCAACTGCCTTAATTAAATAAGTTTCCATATATAGAAGGTTTCCATGATTAGATTAGCTGCCTGAATTAGATAGATTTCCATATATAGAAGGTTTCCATTAATAGATTAGTTGCCTTATTTAATTAAGTTTCTATAAATAGAAGTTTCCATATTTAGAATTAAGCTGGTTACGTAAGCTAACATATAAGTCTACGTGTTTATAAGCTGATTTCTTAAGTCATATGATATAGTATATAGTTTAATTATTATTTCATGTATTTTAATTAAACTATAGGTTAAGCATTTTAATTAAAGTATAACATGTTTTAATTAAAATGAAATGAAAATACTTAGGTTAACATGTGTATTATTATTATTAATAATATAACCTAAGTCATGTCTAAATTAATTAATTATAGGCATGTTTTAAATAATTAATTAATTATAACTTATAACATAAAATACTTAGGTTAAATTAATATCATGCTAAATTAATAATTAGAATAACCTAAGTCATGATTTAATTAATATCTCATGTTATTAATTAATTTATATCCTAAGTTCATGATTCATAAAAATTAACATGTAACATAGATCATGAT
The DNA here is from genome assembly GCA_025667525.1 of Glebionis coronaria. Classification (NCBI taxonomy): domain Eukaryota; kingdom Viridiplantae; phylum Streptophyta; class Magnoliopsida; order Asterales; family Asteraceae; genus Glebionis; species Glebionis coronaria. Next base: position 208,674,438 of record CM046880.1, on the reverse strand, counting down.
TGAACCAACGAACCATGAATCGGGCATGAATTCGACACCGTACCCCGAGCCAAACTCGGGGCACGTGTGCCTCCTTGCTGCCGTGGGTCCCACAAGCACCAACCAAGACCAAAAATGGTCTTGGTGGTGGCGGCAATAAGCAAACCAAACCCCACTCGGGTTTGTTTGCTAGGCGGCTAAAACAAACACCCTTTTTATAACGTTCTTTGATTTTAATTTACCCCAAAACATGTTAGATCAATGTTTAATTATCATGTTTTAATAAGAGAATAATAACATGTTCATGAAAATAATCAAAGATAAAAAAGAATTAAAAAGAAGGGTTTAGAATGATATACCAACACGTAGCTTGAAAGGGGATGAACAAACACGGTTTCTAGCACTTGTATTTAATGTCAAAAATCAACAACACCCTCCTATGGTGTTGATGTAGGTGGCGGCACAAAAGAACCAAGGAGGAGGAGGAGAAAACTTTTTAGGTTAAAATGTTATTTTGCTTGAAAGTGAAAAATGAAAATATATTTACCATAACCCCCTTTACTTGTAAAAGTCCATGGGCTTAGCCCATTTCTTGTTGTTGTGCCGTGGGTATGGGGGCCCCACATGGGGTACCCGTACCTTTCTCGTGTCCCGATGTTTCGTGTTCGTTCGTGGTTAACGTGTTCGTGTTTAAAATGTTTCTGTTTATTTTATCCTGTCGTTTATCGTAATTTTAACGGTCGTAATTATATTATATGTATTTACGTAATTATTCTAGTTCGTATTTTAAATGGTGATCATGATTTAATTATGTTCACGTGACATATTTATTAACTGTTTATCATGAGTTCGTACGTAATCGATACTTATCATGTCATACACGTATGCACTTACTTGATTATTAGCACATGAATGTGATCAATACTAAATAAGGTAAGTTTTAATCTAGGACGTACGATCTTAAGGGCACTATTCATGGTAAAAGCATGCGGGTTTTACAATTCTTCCCCCCTAAAAAGAATAATTCGTCCCCGAATTATAGATAAAGTAAGCTGGAAAGAAGTAACATACCCGAACTCAAAATATGAAGTGAGGGTAAGAAGCCCGGATAGACTCCTCTGTTTCCCAAGTGGCTTCCCGCTCGGTATGGTCCCTCCAAAGAATTTTGACGAATGGAATCGTCTTCCTTCTCATGACTCGTTCTTGCCTGTCGAGTACTCGTTCGGGTTCTTCTATAAAAGTGAGGTCTTCACGTATCTGTTCCAGTGGATACTGAACCATGTGAAGGGGATGATAATTGTACCCTCTGAGTAAGGACACATGGAACACGTTATGTACGTGCGAAAGCTGAGGAGGTAACGCCAATCGGTAAGATACTTCACCGATTCGTTCAATGATATCAAAAGGTCCGATGAAACGAGGACTGAGTTTTCCTTTGATCCCGAAGCGTTTAACACCACGTGCCGGCGAAACCTTGAGGAAGACGTGATCTCCCACATTAAAATGTATGTCCCTACGATGCTTATCGGCGTAACTCTTCTGACGTGACCGTGCTTCCTGTAGCTACTTCGATCTTCTCATTGGTCATTTCTATAATCTCTGGTCCTTCGAGTGTTCGCTCTCCCACTTGATCCCAGCAAGTTGGAGCGCGACACTTTCTGCCATACAACATTTCGAAAGGAGCACATTTGATACTTGCGTGCCAGCTGTTGTTGTATGCAAACTCGACTAAACAGATGTAATCGTCCCAATCACCTGTCCATTCCAACGCACACGACCTTAACATATCTTCCAATGTCTGAATTGTTCGCTCCGATTGTCCGTCCGTTTGAGGATGGAAGGCCGTACTCAGCTTAAGTTGTGTACCCCAAGCTTTTTGCAGACCTTTCCAGAATCGCGACGTAAAACGAGGATCTCTGTCTGAGACGATGCTGGAGGGAGTGCCGTGGAGTCTCATGATCTCCCTTCTGTAAGTATCTGCGAGTTTACTTACCGGATCTTCCTTGCGTATCGGTAAGAAATGAGCTGATTTGGTGAGTCGATCAACAATGACCCAAATAGCATCGTGCTTCTTCTTGGTAGGCGGAAGACCGGTAACAAAATCCATGGTGATTTTGTCCCACTTCCACTCTGGAATATCCAACGGTTGAAGGAGACCGCCCGATCGCTGATGTTCAATCTTAACCTGCTGGTAGGTAAGACATTTGGAGACATACGTGGCTACATCCTGTTTCATACCACTCCACCAAAAGTGCTGTTTGATGTCATGGTACATTTTTGTCGACCCAGGATGTATAGAAAATGGGGAGCTGTGAGCTTCAGCTAACAATGCTTCCCGGAGTTCTTGGTTGTCAGGAACACAAAGTCTCGTGCCCTGCCAAACGATACCGTCTGCGTCCATTCTGAATTCTGTCTGCTTCTCCAAATTCTGAATTATCGCCCAAATCTCTCCATCATCCATCTGCGCTTCCTTGATCCTAGTCAGTAACTCAGGTTCTACTCTAAGATTCGCCCAGTATCCGTGCTGCCCACGTACCATGATTTCGATGTCTAGCCGCTCCAAGTCTCTTATGTTTTGTTCCTTGATCTCAATGCCGTTGATCATTCCGGACTTTCTGGTGAGTGCATCTGCTACTACATTAGCTTTCCCGGGATGATACTGTAGGTTAATATCATAATCCTTCAACAGTTCCAAACATCTCCTTTGTCTCATGTTCAATTCTCGCTGTGTGAAGATATACTTCAAGCTCTTGTGATCCGTGAAAATGTCGCATGATTCTCCGTATAAGTAATGTCTCCATATTTTCAATGCGAACACCACTGCAGCAAGTTCCAGGTCATGCGTAGGGTAGTTTTCTTCATAGGGCTTAAGCTGCCGTGAAGCATACGCGATCACTTTCCCATGTTGCATGAGAACACAGCCCAGTCCCTTCCCCGATGCATCGCTATAGATCTGAAATCCACCTGTACCAGATGGGAGAGTAAGAATAGGTGCAGATACTAACTTCTGCTTTAGGTCTTCGAAGCTCTTCTCTCGATCTTCCGTCCAGACGAATTTCTCTCCTTTTCGCATCAGTTTGGTGAGAGGTAGTGCCAAGCGGGAAAAGTTCTCCACGAATCTGCGATAATATCCAGCTAAGCCTAAGAAACTGCGGACTTCTGTCGCCGACGTTGGTCTTGGCCATTTAGTGATAGCCTCAACCTTCGCTGGGTCCATAGTGATCCCTTCTGCTGATACAATGTGACCTAAGAATGCCACCTTGTTTAACCAGAACTCACACTTGGAGAAATTCGCATACAGCTGCTTCTGACGAAGAATCTGTAGTACCGTACGGAGATGGTCTTCGTGTTCCTCCGTGGACTTTGAGAAAATTAGGATGTCATCGATGAATACAATGACAAACTTATCAAGGAATTCATGGAAGATTCTGTTCATCAGATCCATGAATACTGCTGGAGCATTAGTCAGGCCGAATGGCATGACTACAAACTCATAATGGCCATAGCGGGTACGAAAAGCAGTCTTGGCAATATCCTGCTCTTTAACCCTTAGCTGATGGTAGCCTGACCTTAGGTCGATCTTTGAGAAGTGTTTGGCTCCTTGAAGTTGGTCAAACAGATCATCTATACGCGGCAGTGGATATCTATTGCGGATGGTAATCTTATTAAGTTCACGGTAGTCAATGCAAAGTCGCATGCTGCCGTCCTTCTTCTTAACGAACAAGACCGGTGCGCCCCATGGAGATGCGCTTGGTCTAATGAACCCTCGTTCAAGAAGTTCCTGCAGTTGGTCCTTCAGTTCTTTTAGCTCTATGGGAGCCATACGATACGGAGCCTTAGAGATTGGCTCAGCTCCTGGAACAAGGTCGATGTTGAACTCCACTTCTCGTGCAGGTGGTATGCCTGGAAGTTCAGCTGGGAAAACGTCTTGAAATTCCGAAACTACTGGTTGATCCTGAATCGATGGGGATTCAGCATCCATGTCATGAACCGTAGCTAGATAACCTTCGCAGCCATGTGATAGTAATGCACGTGCTTGCAAGGTAGATATCACTTGTACAGACCGTCCGGGTATGAACCCGTTATGAATGTACTCTGGTGCGTTAATGTCGCCGAAGATCACCCGATATGAGTGGCAGTCTATGGTAGCATGGTGCTTGGATAGCCAGTCCATGCCGAGGATCATATCGAATTCAATCATGTCTAGGGGAAGTGCATCTACTGCACGAACTTTATCGTCAAACTCTAGAGGAAGACTCTTGTATACATGAGTTATTAATACAGAGTCCCTCAAAGGCATGGAAATGGTAAGCCTATTTTCTAATGGCAAGGGAAGTGTCCTGATGTTCTTAGCATAGGAAGTGGAAATAACTGAATGAGTGGCACCCGTGTCGAAAAGAACACATGCAGCATGGCCGTACATATACAAAATTCCAGTAATGGTACCTGTAGATTTGTTTGCCTGATCGCGCGATGTCGTGTAGACACGCCCAATGGTAGGAGGCGGTTTAGTATCAGCATGACCCGAAGTACCCTCCATTTCACCCTTACGGCAATCTCTCATACGATGGCCAGGGAGGCCGCACTTGTAGCACGCGTCGGAATCACGACGACATGGGCCAGGGTGTCTGCGATGGCAAGTACTGCAAAGAGGATGAGTGAATCCTCCAGCAGGAGTCCTTGCTTGCTGAGGGCCTGCTGATGATAAAATGTGTTAAAATAAAGTATATGCACGAGTATAAGACATATGCGTCATAAGATATTCACCAGTGTTAGCTGAACGGTTAGGCTGAGAACCCCTGTGGTTCTGGTCCTTCCCGTTACCGTGGTTCCTGGTAGAGATTAATATAGTGTCAGCATGAGAGTTATAACATGAAATCATGAGAAGATGCGTAAATAGTAGGACCTGCTGTTGTTGGAGTGTCCCGCATTGTTACGGTAATTATCATTACCGCTGCGCCTTTCCACAACAGAACGGTCGTTAGTGTGACCGTTTCCTTTGGGCTGATTAGGCTGCTGCTGAGTAGCCGGCTGAGACCGGTCCCCAGTTTTCTGCCTGGAAGATACAGTTTAAGAGATGATTATAGAACATATAATGATAGGATGGGGTCTGGTTATCGATAGAACACGAAATGTTTACCTCTTGTCGGGTCTTTCAGCTTCCTCGAACTCATCGCGTTCCTGCAACATCTCAAGCTTCCTTGCTGCGTCGGCCACTTGTGCTACTGTATTGAACGTAGCACATACCAGATTGTTCGCGACCGAGGTGCGAAGTGCCCACCTAAAGTGGTGTGCCTGCTCCTCAGGAGTACCAGCTGCTGCTCCCAGAAAACCAGCTAAGCGAAGAAAGCGCTGCATGAATTCGTTGCTATTCTCGCCCGCTCTCTGACGTATCCCATGGTATTCTCGCTTGAGTTTGTCCTGCTCTGCCTTAGGAAAGAACTGCTCCATCACTCTCTCCTTGAATTGGGCCCATGTCAAACCAGCGACCCATTCATCACCTCCTTCTGACTGCGTCAAGGCTAGCCACCAGTTGAGTACATCGCCTTAAAACCGGTAGCATGCCAATCTCGCCTTGAATGCGGGGTCACATCCCATAGCATTGAAGATTTTCTCAATGTGAGTCAACCAGCTTTCAGCATCGCTGGGGCTATCAGTCTTTTCGAAAGCTCTAGGACGGAGCTTATTGAATCTTTCCAACCACACTGCTAGTGTCACTGGGGGAGGAGGAGGAGGTGGCTGATTGTGCTGCTGATTGTTGGCAGCCTAGACTTCAGCACGAATGTCATTCCTCAGTTGAGGAAGTAAGGCTTGCATGGCAGCCTGAATTGCAGCATTGAGCTGCTCTTGCTCGCGTGTGAGAACCATCTGACAGTATAACATAAACATATGATTAACAGTTCAAACATAAAATATAACTTATATATATACATGAAAAAAATATTTTATGCTAAAAATTTCACGAGAAAAATTTTATGCAAGAAAATCTTTGTATGAATGCATGATGCAATTTTATGAAAACTTTTGATGCTCGAGAGTGAACGCCTCTGGTCGGTTCACTCAAAACAAAAGACATATCGAGGGGACGCCTATGGGTCGGTCCTAAATCTAAAAGTTTCGATAAAACACATGCGACTAAATAGGGCCAGTCCTGTACCAACCATTACTTAGTCAAAAACCCTGTAACAATGACATGTATATGTATGCTTAAAAATGATGAATGCATGAAAACAACTGTCAGTTCTAGGAAGACCGTAGTGACTACCCACTAATCACAGGTCAAATTTGAGAGCCTACAGGTCGAAACCTTGGCTCTGATACCATAATTGTAACACCCCATTTTGGAAATGGAATATTACGCATAATCATGGCGTGTCATCAAAGCATACAAGGATAAATGTCTAAGCATTATTCGACCATAAAAGGGAAATACCGGAATCAAACATCGGTAACCCCAAAGTAAAGCTCATCACACACAAACATAAATACTGTAAAAGGAAAGGACGAAACAATGTCCATAGCAACTGTATCAAAGTAAAGGAAATGCATAAAGTAAAGAAAGACAGTAAAGCTTCCAATCCATATGCACGTACGTTTGAGATCTACGAGCGTCCCTGAGTACCTGCCGTTTTGGGAACATGAAAAGGAAAACGGCCGAGCAAGACGCTCAGTGCACGGATGTACAATATAGCATGAAATAGGATAAACATGTAACATATAACAGCGGAAGACTAAGTTCTGAGTAAACTGGTTAAGTATTAGGAAAACTGGTTTTATAGTTTGAAAAGCCTTATGTTTATCTTATGAAAACTGTTTTAACATAAATATACCATAGCCCATATAGGTCATGAAAAGGTTACGTGCATGAATACTTGGAGGGGTGACCTCATCATGCTGATTAGAGGGGATGCCTCTAATTAATATACTGGTTTGGGTAGGAGGGATCAACTCCTTGTGAAGGATGCAAGGCACACACCACATTCACCATGATAAACTGAATAAAACATGTAACTAGGATGCACCCATACGCCCCACATGATATAATAATATGGCCAAAACTGAAAGGGACGCCACGAGCAATCACTCCGCCGTGGGGAAGTCATAACATTGGTGCCTCCAATGTTATGGTTATGGTACCTCCATAACTAGGTGAAACTGGTCATGCTTGTATATGGCTATAGGTTATGCTAATTTAAAACATAAGCAGTTCAAAACAATAAAACAAATACTGGGGAAAACAGTTGGCTGCATACGGGGAAATCCTAATAAGGAAAGAATGTCCATACTGAAAGGACGGGAATCCGTACCTCAAGTCCAGTGAATGAACGGAAGAAAGACTCCTACTTCTGGATCACTAACACTACATGAATACACACGTGTATAAGTATCGATTCACTGATTACGTACTGGGTTTTATGTCTCATTTTAGCTGACTTGGTATGTTTTAGGTCTTGGTTCACTGTTTAAAGTCTTAAACTGTGTTTATCTTGTATTTTGATTACTCTGTTTAAGTATTACTGGTATTTCATGTATTATTATACTTACTGTGTAATAATAAGTAACTTTCCAAAAATAGCAGGTTTCCAAAAATAGAAAGTTTCCAAAAATAGAAAGTTTCTAAAAATAGAAAGTTTCCAAAAATAGAAAGTTTCCAAAAATAGAAAGTTACCAAAAATAGAAAGTTTCTAAAAAATAGAAAGTTTCCAAAAATAGAAAGTTTCCAAAAATAGAAAGTTTCCAAAAATAGAAAGTTTCCAAAAATAGAAAGTTTCCAAAAATAGAATTTACTGCTTAAAATAGATTAGTTTCTAAAAATAGAAAGTTTCCAAAAATAGATCAGCTGCCTTAATTAAATAAGTTTCCATATATAGAAGGTTTCCATGATTAGATTAGCTGCCTGAATTAGATAGATTTCCATATATAGAAGGTTTCCATTAATAGATTAGTTGCCTTATTTAATTAAGTTTCTATAAATAGAAGTTTCCATATTTAGAATTAAGCTGGTTACGTAAGCTAACATATAAGTCTACGTGTTTATAAGCTGATTTCTTAAGTCATATGATATAGTATATAGTTTAATTATTATTTCATGTATTTTAATTAAACTATAGGTTAAGCATTTTAATTAAAGTATAACATGTTTTAATTAAAATGAAATGAAAATACTTAGGTTAACATGTGTATTATTATTATTAATAATATAACCTAAGTCATGTCTAAATTAATTAATTATAGGCATGTTTTAAATAATTAATTAATTATAACTTATAACATAAAATACTTAGGTTAAATTAATATCATGCTAAATTAATAATTAGAATAACCTAAGTCATGATTTAATTAATATCTCATGTTATTAATTAATTTATATCCTAAGTTCATGATTCATAAAAATTAACATGTAACATAGATCATGATTGAACCAACGAACCATGAATCGGGCATGAATTCGACACCGTACCCCGAGCCAAACTCGGGGCACGTGTGCCTCCTTGCTGCCGTGGGTCCCACAAGCACCAACCAAGACCAAAAATGGTCTTGTTGGTGGCGGCAATAAGCAAACCAAACCCCCCTCGGGTTTGTTTGCTAGGCAGCTAAAACAAACACCCTTTTTATAACGTTCTTTGATTTTAATTTACCCTAAAACATGTTAGATCAATGTTTAATTATCATGTTTTAATAAGAGAATAATAACATGTTCATGAAAATAATCAAAGATCAAAAAGAATTAAAAAGAAGGGTTTAGAATGATATACCAACACGTAGCTTGAAAGGGGATGAACAAACACGGTTTCTAGCACTTGTATTTAATGTCAAAAATCAACAACACCCTCCTATGGTGTTGATGTAGGTGGCGGCACAAAAGAACCAAGGAGGAGGAGGAGAAAACTTTTTAGGTTAAAATGTTATTTTGCTTGAAAGTGAAAAATGAAAACATATTTACCATAACCCCCCTTTACTTGTAAAAGTCCATGGGCTTAGCCCATTTCTTGTTGTTGTGCCGTGGGTATGGGGGCCCCACATGGGGTACCCGTACCTTTCTCGTGTCCCGATGTTTCGTGTTCGTTCGTGGTTAACGTGTTCGTGTTTAAAGTGTTTCTGTTTATTTTATCCTGTCGTTTATCGTAATTTTAACGGTCGTAATTATATTATATGTATTTACGTAATTATTCTAGTTCGTATTTTAAATGGTGATCATGATTTAATTATGTTCACGTGACATATTTATTAACTGTTTATCATGAGTTCGTACGTAATCGATACTTATCATGTCATACACGTATGCACTTACTTGATTATTAGCACATGAATGTGATCAATACTAAATAAGGTAAGTTTTAATCTAGGACGTACGATCTTAAGGGCACTATTCATGGTAAAAGCATGCGGGTTTTACATATCGTGTCTTAGCTTGTTTTATGTGTTCATGTCTTGTTTTACTGATTTTAACGGTATGTTGTGTTTATCATGTATTCTGCGTATTCTGATTAAGTATTACTTGTATTTCTTGTATTATTATACTTGTGGTGTAATAATAAGTAACTTCCTAAAAATAGCAGGTTTCCTAAAATAGAATGTTTCCAAACATAGATTAACTTCTTAAAATAGACCAGTTTCTAATAATATAAAGTTTCCAAAAATACTAAGTTTTCCTGAAGTAGAAAGTTTCCATATTTAGAATTAAGCTGAATTAATAAGCTAATAATATAAGATTAAGTTTACTAGTTAAATATCATAAGTCATATCATTATTAGTATAGTTTATTAATAATATCATGTTAATTAAATAAACTATAGGTTATATGATTTAAATAAGTATAAGCATGATTTAATTAAATTAAAGTGTATAAAATACTTAAGTTAACATGTATTAATATCTATATTAATATAACCTAAGTCATGATAATTAATTAATATATGTCATGTTTTTAATAATTAATTAATTACTATAGTCTAAATTAAATAATAAAATACTTAGGTTTAACTTATGTATTATTAAATAATAATAATAAACCTAAGTCCATGTTTTAATTAAATTAATTATATGCCATGTTAAATTAATTTAATTAACTTGTAAAATAAATATACTTGTAAAACTAATTAAACTTGTATTTTTTGGTAAAGGGTTTCCCCGGTAAATATATTAACCAAAAAAGCGTTGAAGTACAAAGGAATGTGGCTAAGATACCACATTAACCGCATGCTACAGGCAGCATGTTAACACGTGATTATGTCGTGGCATAAACACAAACTAATCTAGAACTACAATGCAAGTAAACTAGAAAGAAACCAAGATGCAAACATGAAGCCACACAATGTCTTCAGCTTCCACCAACAGTACGAAAGGAGCAAATGATATCCAAATGAGCCTGCCTCCTTAAAAAACCTTGCCAAACAAAACCCAATGGGAAAAACCTTGGACAAGGAAAAAAGAGTACAACCCTCACCCAGCACTCCCATCATGAAGAACTCTAGAGCTCGGCACCCTCCATTTGTCAAGCAACAAACTCGACCTGGCAGACAACTTCTTAAAACGAAATGAAATCAACTTCAACCGGATAGTATCACAAATAAGCTGAACAATCTGATCAACGGCCAACAGATTTGTCTTGAAAAGTCTTGAATTACGTTCCATCCATATAAAGTACGCAGTAGCAGCCAACACAAGACATGCAAGGGTGCTAGGACAAGACTTCCCCTTAGAAATTGGAATAACATAGGCTAAAATATCACCAATCCGAGGGGGGATGCTATCCATATCACATAGGCCTCGAACCTTAGACCAAACCTGCATAGAATAAGAACATTCAAAGAAAAGATGATCATGAGAATCCGGCACCATTTTACATAATAGACATCGTAGAAGGCTTAGATCCACCAAAGGGCCAACATCCCATAGCCTAAGCCGATCTTGTGTCTTCAATTTTCTTCTAACCACTAACCACAAGTGGATAGAGTGACGAGGAATACAATGAGCAAACCAAACAGCATGATACCAATCAACCATCGAAGCCCTATCCCGAATGGAGTCCCAAGCTAAAGAAACTGAGAAAGGATGTAGAACCCCATTTATATCCCGCGACATCAAAACATCATCCAGAGCATCATTAATAACAGGGACAGGGATAGAGACAATGTTCAGAAATCTAGCATACCAATCATGCAGCCACTGCCAAATACCATCAGTAATAAGATCCCTCACCTTATTAGATAGAGAGAGCCCCGATCTTGTAATACTTCAAAACTTAAGAACGTCCCGTAACGGACATAAATCTGCCCATTTGTCAAACCACATAGAAGCCAATCTACCATTATTAATCTTGTACCAAATAAATTGTTGAATGCGTGATCTAATCTATAGAAGTTTTCTCCAGCCCCAACTCATATCACCTATACGTGGAACGTCCCAGAAACTTCGATCCTTTAACTTGTAAGAATAAATCCATTTAACCCATAAAGACTCTTTACGAGTGAGGATACACCAGATATGAGAAACCATTAAAGCAGTATTAAAATCAAAAAGCTTACGAATACCAAGTCCACCTTCATAAAATGGAGTATAGACAGAGTCCCAAGCAACTTTAGCCTTACCTTTCTTCATTTCACCTTGACACCATAAGAAGCCTCTCATTAGCTGTTCCAAATCATGAATAATCCGAACAGGTAAAATAAATACAAACACCCAGTAGATATGCATAGATGAAAGAACTGAACGAACTAACTGGAGTCTTCCTGCTAAAGAAAGAAATTTATTGCGCCAATCATTAACTCTACTCTCAAGTTTTTCAACAAGGACTTTACAATCCCTATATAGAATCCTGGACGAAATAAGAGGAACACCAAGATATCTGACAGGTAACTCGCCTTCAACAAATGGCATGATATGTAAAATACTACTTTTAACATTAGTAGCTACATTACAGAAGAAAACTGTGCTCTTTGGGATACTTGGAACCAAACCTGAAGCTATCTTAAATTCCTCCAACGCATCCATAATAACCTGCACAGAGTCTAAGTGACCCCTAGCAAACAAAAAAAGATCATCTGCAAAACAGAGGTTGATAATACGTTGTTGTTCACAACGGTGATGAAAATAAAAATCCTCTGCATTAAGAACCCTCCGCTGCAACATAAGTGAAAGGGTCTCCATGACCAACGTGAAAAGATATGGAGATAACGGATCACCTTGCCTGTGACATCTTTTTCCTTGAAACCAGCCATATAAATTACCATTTATCCAAATGGAATACGAAGTAGTAGAAACACACGTCATAATCCAATCAACCATTAAATGGTGGAATCCAAAACCAATCAGAATGTTACGCAGAAACTGCCAGTCCACCGTATCGTAAGCTTTCTGAATATCCACCTTAAAAGCACATCTTGGAGGACCAAAATTTCTGTGGTAATTCCTCATCAACTTTGCGTCAATAAGATGTTATCCGAGATCCTACGCCCCGGAAAAGTAGATTGATTAATATTAACCAAATCGCCCAAATCCCCTTTAATACGGTTAGCAATTATCTTACTAATGCATTTGAAAATAACATTCCAACAAGAGATGGGGCGATAATCAGTAATCTTATTAGGAACAGAAACCTCAGGGATAAGAGCAATAATAGTATGATTAACCTCTTTAAGAAGTTTTCCATTAGAGAAAAACTCCCGAATAGCACATGTAAACTCATCACCCACAATATCCCAAGACTTCTTAAAAAACGAAGCAGTAAAACCATCCGGCCCAGGCGCTTTGTCATCACTCATGGAGAATAACGCACTTTTAATTTCAGAATCAGAGATGACTCTAACCATATGGGCAGATTTCTGAGCACCAAGCTTTCGAACAAACAAATCAGACGTATTAAAAGAACCTGAAACACTAGCCTGACCAAGAAACTGCTCGTAATGAGCAATGAAAGCTCCAGGCACAACATCTCCATCATGAAGCACATTATGTGAATCACGAACCATTTCAATACGATTACGATCAGCCCTACTCTTAACCGAGTTATTAAAATAAGCCGTATTTGAATCACCTGCATCAAGGCATTCAATTTTAGATTTCTGACATAAGAAGCGTTCCTCATCAAGAGAAGCTGCCTTAAAAGCAAATAGATAATGAGCATGCTCTTCTTTCAACAGCACATTAGATGGGTCTCTATCAATGGCTTTTTGAACAGTATCTAATTCCACACGTAGTCTAGTAACACGATCATGAAGATTACCATGTTCAAATAGCAGTTTGCGAAACGGAGCCTTTAAACCTTTTAAGCGTTTAACAAGCCTAAACATAGCACAACCATGAAATTTGCCAACCATCCATTAGCTACCACTGCATGAAAACCCTCCTTATGCACAAGAAAATTATTGAGTTTAAAAGGTTTAGGCTTAGGTTTGCTAATTGTAGGGATTCATAACACACAAGGAGAATGGTCAAAAATCCTGTAAGGTTGGAATATCACAAAACATCCTGGAAACTCATCAAGAAACTTAATGTTAGACATAATCCGATCAATCTTTTTGAGAATACCATCATCACCCTGTGGTTTCTCATTCCAAGTAAAGTGTAAACCTGTAGCATTAACGTCCATAACTTCCATAAGATTAACGCACTCCTTGAATTCCCGCATGGCAATATTAGGAGTGTAGTCGCCGCATGAGTGATCCTCAATATTAAGAGCATCATTAAAATCACCCAAAACAGCCCATGGCTTATCCCGCATAAAAGACGCATGAGCAACCAGATTATTCCAAAGAACACGCCGATGGATATAATAGTTATCAGCATAAACGAAAGAGCAGAACAAAGTACGGTTATCCATACGCGTTTTAACCTGACAATGCATAACTTGACTTGTTTGAGACAACACCATAACATCCACATTATCATCATTCCAGCCAAGAATTATACGTGTCCCTTTAGGACACAAACCACCATTTGACGTCCACTTCCATCTGCTAAAAAACTTACGACACATATCATAAACACCTGAAGCATCAACATGAGACTCCAAATTAGCACAAACACTCAGATTATTTTCATTAATAACCTGACGAACCTCTATTCTTTTAGGGGTTTGGTTCAGACCCCTTATATTCCATGAGGCTATACTAAACATTTAAAACATTCATGGCAGGAGTGCTTGCCCTTGATTGAGAATTTAGAAGATTAGCAGATTCATCAAAAATGTTTTCAACCTCCTCATCATCATCATCTCCACTTAGGTCACCTATATCCCCTGAAAGAGTCCCAAATGAATTCGAAGTAGAAACACCACTCACCACAGATTTTCCTTTATTTTAACTATTAGTATGCAACCCAGATTTGGTACCACTATCAACTTTGCTGTTATCACGTTTAGATGCATTCGAAGTCGTACCAGGATTAGATGAGTTATCATGTATATGAGCACCAGAAGTAGACGACTTCAGACTAAAAGTAAAAGGAGTACCAACCTGGAAGCCTTTGCTTAACGGGACATCTCTCGGAATCTGGCTTCCTTGCTTTCCTTTGGTGTTATGCTTTCTACTACGAACTTGTTGAAATCCATCATCTTGTTCATGTATAACTGTAGGGGCCACTTTAGGGATAACACGTTTAGGACAAGTTTCAGCCGTATGACAAAAGATATTACATGTAGGGCATCTAGGCGGCTTCCACTCATATTTAACCTTGATAGTTTCCTTAGTAAACCCCTCACCCTCCAAATCAGGAACACCAATAGTAATTGTCTCATGTAAATCACAATCAGATTTAATTTCAATTAAACAACGAGCAAAACTACTACGACCCCAAGATTCTTTACATATAGTGCTAGTAAAAGAATCAAGCATAATAGGCTTACCAAGATATGTAGCAATCAGACTAATACCCTCTTCATCAAACACTTGAAGAGGCACATCATGAAGTTCAACCCACACAGGAATATAGGTAAATTCTTCTTTTCGAAGGCTAGTCTTCATAGTGTACCTTTTAAGAATAATGGGAGAATTACGAATCATCCATGGTCCACCTTCTAACACAGCTTCATACCTGTGCATCAAATTGAAAGAAAAAGAAAGCATTGGAATTCATCATGATCCTTTTTAAACTAAATTTAGCCCAATTTGTTTTAGCATAATAGTCAACTACTGGAAATGCCATTCGTTTACCAATAAAGTATCCATAAAGCGTATTATGAAAACGAGTAATAACTTTTTCAACCACTTTACGTGGAATAGAAACCTGAACACCCTCAAACCTGTTTTTAGATATGGCAGAACCTATATTAACACGAGCAATATGTGGAGCTTGTTGGCTTAAACTAGCAGCAGCTGCATAGGAGTTAGATGGACCACCAATATCGACCGACTGTACTATAGGACATTCCTTCTCACCACGGCTAACATTGGTAACATTTTCACCAAATAACTCATATGTAGGGACTTCCACCTGATTACCTAAAGGCTTGGAAGACCACGCAGTTTCCTCGACATCTATCACTTGATCAATTGGATTAGAAAACGTGAAGTCATCCATATTTGAGTAAAAAAACATCACTCCTCTTAGGCTCAATGACACATTCATTAGGGAGTATATCCATTTGTTCAAAAGATAGCTCATCATTAACCAATTTACTAAACGTAGCAGAAGAGACACTCACCTCTTTATGCTGATCTAAGGACATACGCATTGTGATATTAGATAGATCTGGTGTAACCCTAGCTTCATGTCCAATAGTAGTGCTCATAGACGGATCCCTAGCATTACTATAATCACGCACACCTGCTTTGGTAGCATTAACATGCTGACGTTTAAGTGTTCTGACACTGCTCTCCAACTCCACTTGGTGTGCACAAACGATATCAAGGGTCTTTGTCCATTGCTCAGTAGTCATTCGCTTCCATACTTCATATTTGTTATTTTGGACATCACTCATAAACCTACTAATCACATCCACCGTATTGAGAGAAATCGAGAACAGTTTTTCAACATCCTCTAATGACCCTACATTCAGTTCATTGGAACCGAACTGAGGTTTACATCCATAGTTGTATCAGCAACCGAACTAAGGTTGGAAAAATCATTAGTGGAATTATTGGAATCCACCATATTAAACAGCCCCAAAGAAACAAACCGTAATGAAGAATTAAAAAACCAACCGAGACCCTACCCCAAAAAACCCTACAAGACACTAGATGGTCGACACAATAAAGACAAAAAGAAACAAATTGTTGCCAGTACCCACTTGATTCCACGATATAAATAGAAGACACAACCGACCAATAAGCAACAATGACAACCGACTAAGACAAAAAAACAAAAGCAAATAATAAAGAAACCAACTATGTCGAACAGAATTAACAAATAAAGAATCAATCGTACAATTGTAGACCAATCAATCAATTAAAAAAACGTGTTGAATTGCTAAAACATGATTATTATATGATTTGCTATTTTGGAGTCTCATGTTGATGCTTCGGGTGTTTATGATATGTGTCGTAAGATTTTTAGCAAATGGAAGTGGATGTCAAATGGTGGTTTGTGTCCTAAAAGAAAATAATAGCACGAACACTCCAATATAGCCAAACACCACCAAGACCTAGGTCTTGGTTGGTGGTGCGAACCAAACGGCACCGAGAGTCTTGGGACTCTTGGTTTGTGTGGCGGCCGGAACAACCAAACCCGAAACACCCTTAATTTTTACCCCACCATGATAATTAACATGTGATTAATCTTATTTTTATTTCTTCCCATGATCATATGCTATTAGTTAATAACAAGAATTAAAAAGAAAGGTTTTCAGATTACCAAAACACGTGGAATGAATGGAGGATGAATACACGAACACACTTGTAGGATTTCTTGAACAAAATCAAATCAACACCCCCTTTTGGTGATGATGAAGCCGGCGGCCAAAGGAAAAGGAAAAGAGAAGTAGGGTTTTTGTTTTTATTAAAATTTTCCTGGGAATGGATTTTTCCTTATTTGATTCTTTTAGTAACAATAAAAGTGGGCTTGGCCCTCTTGGTCTCTTGGTGCCGCGACTTATAGGCCCATAAAGGGAAAACCCGAAGTTTTCCCGTGTCTATTTTATTACGTGTTCGTGTGTTCGTATTTTTGTGTTCCGTTATTATTAAATATTCGTGTTGTTATAAATTCTTGTGCGTAACGATACTAATCGTATTAATAATATACGTAAATACATAGTTATATGTTCATGATTTCATGTTCATGGTTTTATGTTCGTGATTATTATTATTGTTGTTAATAATTATCGTGTATTAACACGTACTTGATACTTATCGTGTAATAACACATACGTAATTCTTGTAATTAATGTTCATGACACGTGTTCATGTTATATAAGGAAAATTTTAATCTTGTACGTACGATTATTAGTGTACTGTTCATGGTAAAAGCATGCGGGTTTTACAAGTTCGTTCTCTAAGGTGGTGTGTGTATTAGGTGCCAATATAATAAAATCAAGTTTGGATTAGTGTTGTTTATGGGTTTGAGAATAAAGAAAAGTAAATAACGAGTTACACTAAATTACACTACGACGTAAAACGTAAACGTAAATACGTAAAACGCGACAAAAATAAAAATTTAAACTAAAAATTAATTAAATTTCAAAATTAAGTCTAAAATAATATAAATAAGAATAAACATTCAATAAATAAATTTTAAAACTATTACTAATTAAATATTTAATTTTAAATGCTAATTAAAGCCTTAAAATTAAATATAATTAACAAAAAGTCCAAAATTATATATTATCAAACTAAAATCTTACTTATATTAATTAAAAGCTAAAAAGTATTTTTCTTAAATTTTTTAAAACTATTTTTCTATTTTTAAAAGGCTAAAAACACTTTTTAAATGAAAATAATCCTAAAAATAATAAAATAATGAGAAAAATAAATTAACTTTTTCAAATATCTTAAATTACTTATCTAAACAGTAGAAAAATTAAAAAAGTTGAAAAAAGTAATTTTAATAGGACAAAAACAGTAGTAATAAATACTATTTATAACTTAAAGTAATTCTAAAAATTATTTAAATAATCAGAAAATAAATGTCTTTTTCTAAAAATCTTAAAACAAATAATTTAAACTTAGAAAATTGAAAAATCTGAAAAATGATGAAATTTACTCACGAAGACAAAAAAATGGAAAAACTAAAAGTGACACTTGGTGGACTTTTGTCCTTATGTTAAGCAGTGGCGACAAATTAGCTACCAGTGGGAACTTCTTCCCACTGCTTCACCACAGAAAAACGAGATTGGACGATTTTGAGCTTGTTTGTAGATTTTTGTTTTGGAAACAAAGGCACCCCACACTCAATGGAGTGTGGGGAGTCAATATAAAGCAAAAAACGAGCAGTTCCAAACAAGAAATAGCACAAGATCATGCAATTACAGTCACTGTATAGCAAATGGGGGGTCTGATGCTACTTCGCTGATCTAATTGGCAATCTAGTGAGTTTTGGACTAGCAAAACTTGAAGGCAAACAATTCATTCCATCAAATAAGCACATACACCCCTAGGCTACCATGAAATCTAACAGTTTACAAAATTTCTATACTTAACTCAATCAAATCAACCAACAAATCCTTCCTATGTGTTCTAGCTGTTTATAGCAGAAAAATAGGGACAACTCAATACCAAATCTATCAATTTTAACAATACAACTGCTCAAATAACCTACCTGGGCAACTAAAGCTGACATGTTAGGACTAAGATTTAAGAAAATGTGTCACTCAATTTCTTTTTATAACCCAATCCAAACACCACTTAAAAATCTGTTTAAAAACATTTTCAAAGGATTTTGCATAAATCAAACTCAAACTTTTGGAACTCAAATTTAACATATATAGAACATATAATGAACACGAATTAAGTACTAAACTACTAAGAAAAAGCAGTCAAGAGTAAATACACACAAAACACATAAACTAGGAAAAAGTATAAGAGGGTTCAAGCCTTTACCAGCTGATGCCTTCTCCTATGCCTTTTGAAGCTTATGAGGAGCTTATCAAGATGTGTAGAGGCTCTTGTTGAGGTTCTATAGCAGAACCAAGAGAAACTAATGTCTTCACCAAGGAATGAAAAAAAAGGATGATAAATATTGCTATGTCTTGTACACATACACAAAACAACAAACAAGGAAAAAACAAGCTCACAAAAGCTTATGGAACAGTAATAGTTAGAACCAAAAAAGAAATAAAGGCCAAACCTTTTGGTACCAATAAAACTTGAACATAAAAATTATCAACAAAACTTAAACAACTTCTTATCCCACTTACAAACACAAGGTTTGTCAAGTCTTGTGCACATAATCAGAGCATAATAAGTTGGATCCAAGATATTTGATAAAAACAGAGTTTTGAAAAAATATTTTGTGAAGTGAAAGGTTTTTTAGTAACACAACTACACTACTCTTTGTAGAAAAATAAATGGACGAATTTAAAAACAGGAACAAATGGAACTCAGAACTTTGTAAGGCCAAAATAGTTCTTTAATTATTCCTTAAAATGGGTTTACAAAAAGAACTGGAAAAAAAATATAGAGACACAATTCGTCTCTATATATACTGAGCTATGGAAATTTCTAGGTACATCAAACCCTAACTTATGAAAGACCTAATCTACCCTTGGAGTTTGAATGATGAACTTGGTCAAGATGGCATCTTGTGACTGATAATGACATGCAAGCTGTCTTGATTTGATCTTGCACGTCTAATCATACTTTGTGAACAACAAAACAATGAGGGACGTTGATTCAATGTATGGATTCCTTCTTTGCCATATTGGGGGTAATAAGGAAGCCACGTGGGGACCATTTGAGTCACTGGGTGTGACTTTTTTAGGTTAGGAAATGGTTAGGAGACTGGTAATTAGCAAACTGGAAAAGATTAAAGAAAAACCATTTGTTTTAGTGTTTGAATGAATTTAGGGTTTATGTTGTGAATAGTGAAGTATTTGATCCAAAGACAAGGATTAGGAGGTGTTAGGCGCATTATTTATTTATTAAACATATTTTGAAATTTGGTTTAATAAATAAAAACGGGTTAAGGTGAGTGGGATGGTGAGGTGGAGGATTGTGTGTATCTGATTGGTGGATGGAGTGTAGTGGGGTGAGGTGGCAATGGCTGAATGATGGGTTAAGTTTGAATGTCTGGCCCAAAATGGTCCCTCTTGTTTCATATTATGTTCATAGTAAGTTTAGGCAGCCACCAACTCATATTCCTTTGATAACAACTTTTGTCTAATTGCAAAAGTGGTCCTTGTCTTCTTATATACATTAAATAAGGACTAGAAATGCATTTTGCTCAATCTCCAAGGGTAAATCTTGTACAGTGTTCAAACTTTAGGGACCTCAGTAAAAATAATGATAGATGAGGGGTATAAAGTGACAATTCTTCAAACTTGGAGGACCAATCTTGACAATCTTCAAAACTTCAAGGGTATTTTTAGAAATCCATAATCGGGTCTGGTTCTTTGCGCGGCTTCGTTTCCCGTGTTCGTTTTTGCTTGATTCTTGTTCTCTTTTGTTGATTTCACGATATCCATACCTAAAATACACAATGAACAAATACAAGCATATTTTGGGGTATTTTATGATATTTTTAAGCGTTTTAAGCCTGAATTGGACGATGAGACTATGTATAAATGCAGTCTCATCACTCCCCCATACTAAACCATTGTCGTGCCCTCAAGCAATGCTAGAATTAAGTATCATAGCACTTCCAAAATTCATTTTCAGGTGACATTTATTGAAAACGTAAATTTAAATAAACTACTACACGTGTTTTAGACATAATGTATTGTTTTCATCGCAAAATGGGACGTTTAGGATCACAGAATAAGAACACGTGAATGCTTTGTTAGAAATAATTTCATCGTCCTCGATTTTCACCCAATTCCATGCTAAGCGTGAAATAAGATCATTGTCATTATAAGTTCGTAATGCTAACACTACTCATATGCTTTAATCACGTACTTAGACTCCCTTATTCCTAAGGTGTATCTCTTATATTTTATTTTTGTCTTAATGATCACGAGGATACATCATTGACTTATGCGTAAATAGAGATTATGTCCTAAAATAGATCCTTAACGGTGTAACCAAAATCATCGAATTAATAACTCATCATAATAGACAAAGATGTCAAAAAATTAAGTCAACAAGAAGGATCGATAAACACGGTTTTATAACGA
The DNA here is from genome assembly GCA_025667525.1 of Glebionis coronaria. Classification (NCBI taxonomy): domain Eukaryota; kingdom Viridiplantae; phylum Streptophyta; class Magnoliopsida; order Asterales; family Asteraceae; genus Glebionis; species Glebionis coronaria. The sequence goes on along the minus strand of CM046880.1, from coordinate 208,653,257 downwards.
TTTTGAACATGAGACTTATTACCAATTTGGAATTGGTTTACCGCCACCTTTTATTTAACTTCGCCATAAAGTGTTTATTATGGCTTTGGTCTTGCCCTTATCTTTTATTTAACCTCGCCATGAGGTGTTTATTATGACTTGACGTATATCCTCACGCTAAGGCGAATTTTGGATCTTTAAGGCTTCAAGAGTTAAGACATTCACTATCTATTTTGCATAGATTTTTCGGCCTTGTGAGCTTCGAATTTTTGATTGATTTAGGTAAAGAGGAACTTAAATTATTATTGAGGGAAACCTTTGATTATTCGGGTTGCCAATACTTCAAAACCGTGACGCTGGCGATACCTTAATGTTTTCCCAATTTAATTACATGGAAGCTACTAAAACAAATTAGAAACCAACAATAGAGACTAAACTGCTAAATCAATATTTAATAACAATTTATTATAAAGCGTAGGGAGAATAAGCAAATAATTAAAACACATGAGCTTTTGAAAGAATACGAGTACTCTACGTTTAGCATAGTAACTTGTAATTAACGCTATCATTTCTCGTCCTCAATTTAATGAGACTTAGCCTAATATAGTTAAGGAACCGAAGCTAAGTGCTCACCATACACGGTCGAGTAAAAAATTAATCTTATTCTCACCATCAGAAAACCTACATTCGTGTCTTAAACACTTATGAAAAACAAGAAAAAATTTAAACTTTGGCCATTTTTAGCCTTATTTTGCATAAAACGATAACAAAATGATGAAAATTGGATTGTGTGATGACGTAAGCAAGGTGAAGTATCTACTCACCCCCATACTAAAACTAAACATTGTCCTCAATGTTTCGAGTCTAAGGGTGAAACACCCCCATACTAGAGACGAAATTCAAATGCTTAATCTCGAGCATGGAAAGGGTAATACGAATAACCTAAAAGCCATTTATGAATTATGCTAATAAGATAAACATTAGAACATAAAAGGATATCATCGGATATCGGAATCTCCAAAGGAAACGATCAAAGATCGAGTGATCCGTAAAACCAACACGAGAGGCTTCAATGATGATGATGAACCCCTAATAAATCACAATCACAAACAACCACGGAACAAAGGTTGAAAGAGCACAAGTCCCCTCGCATTACACTAATTAGAAAGCAATAATATTTACAAGGATAAGCATGAGAATCCCCCACGAGGCACCTTGTTTTTGATAACCGAGTCAAAAGCTTGACTCAAATCCCCATAAATGTGATGATTTAGGGATTATCATGGTATGGTCATTTGATAAACAATGCCCAAAAGTACATTGAGTACTTTAAAAATCCGATATACGTATATCGGGGTCAAAGATAGCGTCTTCGTTTTCAGATGAAAGACGAAACAATGCTACTCCAACCAAAAACCTGAGAGGGTCAAAGAAAAGAGGTGAGAAATAGAATGGTTGGAAAATGGGTGGGGCGATATAATGAGCTACTCGAGGTAGACTCACACCAAGCAAACAAGAATATTTTCCATTTATTGCATCGGTGGAGGACCGAGATTTCCCTTTACAAGCAATTTTGAGATCGAATATCTCGTCCTCGGTGGAGAAATTTGAGGGAACATAAGGGGCTTCCCCCACACTAGATCCACCACGCATCATCAAAAGGAGTAGACGAGCTCGTAGCACTCAATAAACGTAGTGATGATGGAGTTAGACTTGTAGAAAAATCTTTTAAATTAAATTCTAAATCTTTTCCTTTTTCATCATTCAAAAACTCTTTATGAAAACCCGATTGAATTATGTCGAAAATATTTGGCATTTCTAAGACGATGTTATGCACAGTAAAAGTTCTCACATTTAAGTCGCGGTTAGGGGGTGGTGGATTGTATAAGTTCTCAAAATGTTAATCAACAAAGAACACCGCCCACTCGGGGTCAACATATTCCTCATCCTCATGAACGTCGATATCTTCTATTTCTTCATCATAGATAGGCTTGTCAAACCACGGTTTGTCATTACCCTCATTGAGGATTGTAGAAACTCTCTCGAAGAGATCACGATCAAGCACAAAACCATCATTATTTTGTGTGGACCGTTGATAAGTTAGATCCTCACGAATGTGGTAAACGTCATTCTCAAATGAGGAGTGTTGATTAGGTAACTCCTCGAGAATGGGATTTTGGGTCACGTGAGTTGGTTCGTCATCAAAGATAAGACGTTCCAATTCATCAAGTTCTTCCTCGATTTTGGAAAAATCAACCTCACTTGTAGGTGGAAGTGGAGGCATAAGAGCTACCTCTCGTTCGATAATTTCCTCAATCTCGGGATCAAACTCATAATCATCGTACTTCCCATGTAAAGAAGTGTTTTTAGGAGAATCCTCAAAAATGGCATTTGGATTTTGAAGCAAGTGATCAATTTTGGCAAAATCGCCATTGTCATCATCAAAGAAAGAGTCGATGTGAGCACTCACAACCATGGTCTTACAAGTCGATCGACTATGCTTAGGTGAATTTTTAATGACGAGAGGATAGATGTCGATAAAACCTTTCGCCTCAATGGGTATTGGGCTAGGAAATGGATGCACTTCAATGGAATTAGAAGTTGATGCCTTAAAGACGTGGTCCTTCGAAGGTGGTGAAGACGAGTCCATATTGGTCATTGTCGTGATGGTACTAACGTCGCCCTTCGGAACTGGTTGTTCACTTTATTCGCCGAATATATCCTAAAATAATTTTTCATCCATAAATTTACGAATACCCTTTTGAATTAAGTAAACGTATTCTTTATCATTAAAATCGTCATCTTTAAAACCATTCATTTTCATTCTTTCAAAACATGCATCTAATCTCATTTTTTCCGCTAAAGTATGAGCTTTGACATTATCAAATTTTGAAATATTGGTTCTAGGAACCTCTATTTTATCATGATCATTTGAAACTTGGGATCTACTCTCGAAAAAGTCCATTTTTTTCTCCCCATATTTCATAGTTAGATAAAAAGGGTCGACCTAAAATAATAGGACATTTAGGGTCACACTCGTAATCGGAAATGACGAAGTCCGCGGGAAAAACAAACTTTCCAATTCTAACATAGACATCCTCGGCCATTCCAATTGGTTCTAAAGGTGTATAATTTGCTAGCTCGATTGTCATGTTCGTGGGGGTAAGTCTAGGCAATCTCATCAATTTCCAAAGAGAATGATGCATGAGATTGATGCTAGCACCTAAATTAGCAAGGGCTAAACATCCTTCAATCTCGGAAAAATCACAAGGTAGTAGAAATTGGATTGGATCCTCTTCCTTTCTCGGCATATGCCTTTTGGGTTTTTTTAAGAAGGATCGACGCACAAGTTTCCTCAAAGGTCACATTGGTGAGGTCGTTAAAACTCTTGATGAGACTGCAATTATACATAGTCTCATCGTCTAAATCGGGCTTAAAACGCTTAAAATATCATCAGAATACCCCAAAATATGCATGTATTTGTTCATTGTGTATTTTAGGTACGGATATCTTGAAATCAACAAAAGATCACAAGAATCAAGAAAAAATGAACACGGGAAACGAAGCCGCACAAAGAACCAGACCCGAATCATGATTTTTCATTGAAGTTGTAACACCCCATTTTGGTAGTTGGAATGTCACGCGTGAATATGGCGTGTCATCAAAGCATACAAGGAAAATGTCTTAAACATTACATGACCATAAAGGAGATACCGGAAACAAACATCGGTACCCCAAAGTATAAGCCCATCACACACAAATATAAATATTGTAAAGGAAAATGACTAAACAATGTCCATAGAAATAAGTAGAAAAATGTATGATGAAATGCATAAAGTAATGAAGGCTAGGAAGCTTCCAATCCATATGCACGTACGCTTAAAGTCTACGAGCGCCCTTGAGTACCTGCCGTTTAGGAACATGAAAGGAAAACGGCTGAGCATAACGCTCAGTGCACGGATATACAAGTATGACATGGAATAACGTAAGCATATAAGACTAATAGCAGCGGAATATCATAAGTTCTAAGTAATCTGGATTTATGTTCTTAAAACTGGTTTTATAGTTTGAAAAGACTTATGTTTCTATGAAAATGTTTAATTAGCCAAATAGCCCATATAGGTCATGAGGTTCCACCGTGCATGAATACTTGGAGGGGAGACCTCGTCATGCAATTAGAGGGGTTACCTCTAATTAAATAGTCTAGGTAGGAGGGATCAACTCCTAGTGAAGGATGCAAGGCACACATCGCATTCACTGTGATAATACTGCTAAACATGTAACTAGGATGAACCCATACACCCCACATGATAATAATATATAATGGCCAAAACTGAAAAGGGACGCCACGAGCAATCACTTTGCCGTGGGGAAGTCATAACACTGGTGCCTCTAGTGTTATGGTTATGGTACCTCCATAACTAGGTGACAATGGTCATGCATGTATATGGCTTAGGCTCTTAATCTAACATAAGTATCAAACATATTAAACAAATACATGGGAAAAAGTTGGTTGTAGACGGGGAAATCCTAATAAGGAAAGAATGTCCATACTGAAAGGACGGGAAATCCATACCTTAAGTCCAGTGAACGAAGAAGACGAACGAAAGAGAGTCCTACTTCGATCTCACTAATGCTACATAAATAGTATACGTGTATAAGTATTCTGATTACTGAGTACGTAACTGGTTTTATCATGTCTTAACTTGTTTTATAGGTTCATGTCTTGTTTTACTGATTTTAACGTTACGATGTGTTTACTATGTATTCTATATATTCTGATTAAGTATTACTTGTATTCCTTGTATTATTATACTTGTTGTGTAATAATAAGTAACTTTCTAAAAATAGCAGGTTTCCTAAAATAGAAAGTTTCCAAAAATAGAATTTTTCCAAAAATAGATTAACTACTTAAAATAGGTTAGTTTCTAAAAACAGAAAGTTTCCAAAATAGTAAGTTTCCCGAATTAGAAAGTTTCCATATTTAGAATTAAGCTGGATTAATATCATAAGTCATGTAGTTATAGTATAGTTTATTAATAATATTCTGTTCATTGAATAAACTATAGGTTATATAATTTAATTAAATATAACCATGATTTTAATTAAATTAAAGTGTATAAGATACTTAGGTTAAATAATTAATTAATACTTTAGTGTAAAATAAATAACTAAATACTTAGGTTAAATAATTATTTAATACTTTAATATAGCCTAAGTCATGATTATTAATTAATTATATGTCATGTTTAATAATTAATTATTACTTTAGTGTAAAATAAATAACTAAATAATTAGGTTAAAAACATGTATTATTTAATAATAATAATAACCTAAGTTTCATGTTTAATTAAATTAATTATAAGTCATGAATTAATTAATTTAATTATCTTGTAAAAATAATACACTTATTAAATTAATTAGACTTGTAAAAATAATCATGAACCGATCCCGTATAATTAACTAATTAAACATGTCGTAAACCGGAACCGTGAACCCGTGAACCGGTCTGATCCAAACCCCTAAAAGCAGTGGCAAAACGGCTTGAACCGGTTGCCCCTGCTTGCGTCACATAGACACCAACTGATGACGGTGGCGCCCTTGCTCTCTGCTAGCAGCTGCTAGCAGTGTGGTACCCACTGGCTGTGTGCCAGTGGTTCCTGCTGTTGCGCGACGTGTTCCCCCGCTTGACCCACACTTCCACCGGCTGTGTGCCGGTGGTGGTGGATGTTTCCGTCGAGACCCATTAAACCACAAGGACACCCCGACGCGAGTCAAGGTGCCTTGTACCTGCTGCCGACCGAACAGCAACACCACCAAGACCTAGGTATTGGTTGGTGGTGCGAACCAAACGACGCCGAGAGCCTTGTGGCTCTCGGTTTGTTTGGCGGCCGAGACAAACAAACCTGAAAACATCCTTAATTATTTACCCATGATGCCATGACATGTTTTTATCATGTTTTATTTAAATAATTGTTCATGTTTATGATTAATTAAATAAAAGAAAAAAACAAAAGGGTTACGGATTACCAAAACACTGGGAAGGAATAGATCTTGAATACACGAACACACTTGTACGATTTCTTGAACAAAATCAACCAAACACCCCTTGTGGTGTGTTATGCCGCAAGCCACCAAGAGATAGAGAGAGAGAGATTAGGGTTTTTAGTTTTTTTTTTAAATCTTCTGTGAATGAAAATAACATTTACTGTATTTGTTATTTGGTAAAAACAAGTGGGTTGGGTCCCTCTCTTCCTTTGTTGCCGCGGCTATGAGGGCCCACCAAGTAAAACCCGAAGCTTTTCTCGTGTCTATTTTATTACGTGTTTGTGTGTTCGTGATTACGTGTTACGTTTAATTATTCGTGTTATTTATAATTACTTGTACGTAACGATATTTATCGTATTAATAATATACGTAAATACATAATTATATGTTCGTGATTCTTACGTTCATGATTTCATGTTCGTGATTATAATTATTATTGATAATAATTATCGTGTATTAACATGTACTTAATACTTGTCGTAAATATAATACGTACATAACTTCTGTAATTCCTAATCGTGACACGTGTTCAAGCTATAAAAGGAAAGTTTTTTAATGTACGTACGTTACTAAGGGTACTACTCATGGTAATAGCATGCGGGTTTTACAACTCTTCCCCCCTAAAAAGAATAATTCGTCCCCGAATTATTAGATAAAATAAACTGAAAGAGGAACATACCTGAATTCAAAATTTGAAATGAAGCTAAGAAGCTCGGATAGACTCCTCTGTTTCCCAAGTGGCTTCCCGCTCGGTATGGTCCCTCCAAAGGATTTTGACGAATGGAATCGTCTTCTTCCTCATGACTCGTCCTTGCGTGTCAAGAACTCGTTCTGGTTCCTCTATGAAGGTAAGATCTTCATGAATCTGTTCTAGTGGATACTGAACCATGTGAAGGGGATGATACTTGTACCCTCTGAGTAAGGACACATGGAAAACGTCGTGAACGTGAGAAAGCTGCCGAGGTACGCTAAACGATAAGATTCTTCACCAACTCGCTCAATGATATCAAACGGTCCGATGAATCGAGGACTGAGCTTCCCTTTGATTCCGAAACGTCTAACACCACGTGTCGGCGATACCTTAAGAAAGACGTGATCTCCTACGTTAAAATGTAAGTCCCTACGATGCTTGTCGGCATAACACTTCTGACGTGAACGTGCTTCTTGCAATTTTGCTTAGCTATAGCGACCTTCTCGCTGGTCAACTCTATCATTTCTGGTCCTTCAAGTGTTCGCTCACCAACCTGATCCCAACAGATTGGGGCGCGACACTTTCTGCCATACAATATCTCGAATGGAGCACACTTAATGCTAGCGTGCCAACTGTTGTTGTACGCAAACTCTACCAGACAGATGTAATCGTCCCAATCCCTGTCCATTCCAACGCACATGACCTCAACATGTCTTCTAATATCTGAATCGTTCGCTCCGATTGCCCGTCTATTTGAGGATGGAAAGCCGTGGCAAGCTTAAGTTTTGTACCCCAAGCTTTCTGCAGACTCTTCCAGAATCGCAAAGTAAAACGAGGATCTCTGTCCGAGACGATAGTGGATGGAGCACCATGAAGTCTCATGATCTCCTTCTTGTAAGTGTCGACGAGTTTACTGACCGGATCATCCTTGCGGATTGGTAATATATGAGCTGACTTAGTAAGTCGATCAACGATAACCCAAATCGCATCGTGCCTCCTCTTTGTCTACGGAAGACCGGTAAGAAAATCCATGGTGATCTTGTCCCATTTCCACTCTGGAATGTCTAACGGTTGTAGTAAACCACTAGATCGCTGATGCTCGATCATAACCTGCTGACAGGTAAGACATTTGGAGACGTAAGTAGCAACATCCTGTTTCATATCACTCCACCAAAAGTATTGCTTGATGTCGTGATACATCTTTGTCGAACCAGGATGAATGGAGAATGGGGACCTATGAGCTTCAGCTAATAACGCTTCCCTGAGAGTAGGATCATCAGGAACACAAAGTCTAGCGCCCTGCCATAAGATACCATCGTCATTTAACCGAAACTCCGTCTGCTGTTCCAAGTTTTGAATGATCGCCCAAATTTCACTATCATCCTTCTGAGCTTCCTTGATCCTAGAGAGTAACTCAGGTTCCACTCTAAGATTAGCCCAGTAACCGTGTTGTCCACGTACCATGATCTCAATGTCTAGTTGCTCGAAGTCTCTTATAATTTCCTCTTCATTTTTAATGCCGTTTATTATTCCGGACTTTCTACTAAGTGCATCTGCCACTACATTCGCCTTGCCGGGATGATACTGCAGATTAATGTCATAATCCTTCAACAGCTCTAACCATCTCCTCTATCGCATATTCAGTTCACGTTGAGTGAAGATGTACTTCAGGCTCTTGTGGTCTGTGAATATCTCACATGATTTTCAATACAAGTAGTGCCTCCATATCTTCAATGCAAACACGACTGCCGCAAGTTCCACGTCATGCGTAGGGTAATTTTCCTCATTAGGCTTAAGCTACCGTGAAGCGTACGCAATTACTTTCCCATGTTGCATGAGAACATAGCCAAGTCCCTTCCCCGAAGCATCACTGTAGATTTGAAATCCACCTGTACCATATGGGAGAGTAAGAATCGGTCCAGATACTAACTTCAGCGTTAGTTCTTCAAAGCTCTTCTCTCTTTCTTCAGTCCAGACGAATTTCTCCCCTTTCTGCATTAGTTTGGTCAATGGCAGTGCTAAACGGGAAAAGTTCTCTATGAACCTACGGTAGTAACCAGCTAAGCCTAGGAAACTGCGAACTTCAGTCGCTGATGTCGGTCTTAGCCACTTGGTAATAGCATCAACCTTTGCTGGATCCATAGTGATTCCTTCTGCTGATACAATTTGACCTAAGAACGCCACCTTGTCTAACTAGAACTCACACTTGGAGAATTTAGCATACAACTGCTTCTGGCGAAGAATCTGTAATACTGTACGAAGATGGTCTTCGTGTTCCTCCTTGGACTTAGAGAAAATCAATATGCCGTCAATGAAGACAATGACAAACTTGTCCAGGAACTCATGGAAGATACGGTGCATCGGATCCATGAAACAAACTGGAGCATTGGTAAGGCCAAAAGGCATGACTACGAATTCATAGTGCCCATAACGTATACGGAAAGCAGTCTTAGCGATGTCCTGCTCCTTAACCCGTAACTGATGATAGCACGACCTCATATCAATCTTGGAGAAATGTTTGGACCCTTGGAGTTGGTCAAAGAAGTCATCAATGCGTGGCATCGGATATCTATTCCTGATGGTGATCTAGTTAAGATCACGATAACCCATGTATAGACGCATGCTGCCGTCCTTCTTCTTTACGAACAGAAAACGTGCGCCCCATGGAGAAGCACTAGTTCGAATGAAACCGCGCTCTAACAGTTCTAGAAGTTGTTCCTTTAACTCCTTTAGCTTAATGGGAGCCATGCGATAAGGAGCCTTGGATATTGGTTCAGCTCCTGGGACGAGCTCAATGTTAAACTCTACTTCACGAGCAGGTGGTATGCCCGGAAGTTCTTTTAGGAATACGTCTGGAAATTATGACACGATCGGCTGATTCTGGATAGATGGAGCTTCAGCCTCCAAATCATGAACAGTAGCAAGATAGCCCTCGCAACCATGTGACAGTAGTGCACGTGCTTGCAAGGTCCATATGATGTGTATAGACCTTCCGGGTAGGAATCCGTTGTGAAAGTACTCTGGTGCATTTACATTACCGAAGATGACCTGATATGTATGGCAGTCTATGGTGGCGTGATGTTTGGATAGCCAGTCCATGCCTAATATCATTTCAAAATCGCACATATCCAGAGGAAGTGCGTCAACGGGACGAATCTTGTCGTCAAACTCTAGGGGAAGGCTCTTGTACACATGCGTTATGCGTACAGAGTCTCTTAAAGGCGTGGAAATGCTTAGTACATTCTCTAATGGCATAGGGGATATCCTAACATTCTTAGCATAGGCAGTAGAAATGATCGAATGAGTAGCACCCGTGTCAAATAAAACACATGTAGCTTGACCGTACATATACAAGATTCCAGTGATGGTACATGTAGACTTGTTGGCCTGGTCGCGAGAAGTAGTGTATACGCGTCCGCTAGTAGGAGGCGGCTTGGAATCAGCATGTCCAGATGTGCCCTCCATCTCGCCCTTGCGGCAGTCCTTCATGCGATGACCAGTAAGGCCACACTTGTAGCATGCGTCACTGTCACAGCAACATGGCCCTAGGTGCCTACGGTTGCAGGTAGTGCAAAGAGGGTGAGTATACCCTCCAGCAGGTGCCCTTGCTGGCTGGGAGCCTGTTTGGAAAAGTACACATGAGACATGACTTATAGGTACAAAAGGACAATGCTGAAAAATCGTAAGATGTAATACCAGTGATAGCTGGACGGTTAGGCTGTGAACCTCTTTGGTTCTGCTCCTCCCCGTTACCGTGATTCCTGGTAGAAGATTGCTAATGTGTCAAAATTATGAATTATCACATGTAACATGAGGAAATGAGTAAGTATAAGGTCCTGCTGTTGTTGGAGTTTCCAGCGTTGTTACGGTAATTATCATTACCGCCATGCCTATCCATAGCAGAACGGTCTTGAGTCTGACCGTTTCCCTTGGGTTGAGTAGGCTGTTGCTGAGTAGCCGGCTAAGACCGGTCCCCAGTCTTCTGCCTGAAAGATGCAGTTTAAAGAGAGATATAAATATTGGATAATACTGAAAGAATCTGGAATGGTCCCCGCTGAATAACGAATATTTACCTCTTCTCGGGTCTCTCTGCTTCCCCAAACTCCTCTCTTTCTTGCAGCATCTCTAGCTTATGTGCTACATCGGCAACTTGTGCCACCGGGTTGAAAGTAGCACACACCAAGTTATTGGCGACCGATGTACAAAGAGCCCACCGGAAGTGGTATGCTTGCTCTTCGGCAGTACCTGCTGCTGCGCCAAGAAAACCAGCCAAACGAAGAAAGCGCTGCATGAACTCGTTGTTGTTCTCCCCAGCTCTCTGCCTGATTCCGTGGTACTCCATTTTAAGCTTGTCTTGCTCAGCCTTGGGGAAGAACTGTCCCATCACTAACTCCCTGAACTGAGCCCAAGTCAAACCAGCCACCTAATTGTCACCTTCCTCAGACTGCTTGACTGCCTTTCACAATCCTAGCACATCACCTTCGAACTTGTAACGGGCGAACCTCGACTTAAAGACGGAGTCACAGCCCATTGCATCGAATATATTTTCGATATGAGCCAACCAGCTTTCAGCTTCACTGGGGCTATCAGTTCTCTCGAAGGATCTAGGACGTTTCTTGTTGAATCTCTCTAGCCATGTGACCAATGTTGCTGGAGGATGAGGACGAGGAGGTAATGGGTGTTGTTGCTGATTGTTGGCAGCCTGCACCTCAACCCTGATTTCGTTCCTCAGTTGAGGAAGCAAAGCTTGCATCGCAACTTGGACTGCTGCATTGAGTTGTTCTTGCTCGCGTGTGAGAACCATCTGACAATATAAAACAAAATACATGCTTAAACTCATCAAACATAAAATATATACATGAAAAAAAATTATATCAATAAATCAGGAGAAAATTTTTATGTAGGAAAGCTAGTACATGAATGCATGATGTAGTTTTATGAAAACTTTTATATGCGCGAGAGTGAACGCCTATGGTCAGTTCACCCAAAACAAAAGACATGGCGAGGGGACGCCAATGGGTCGGTCCCAAATTTAAAAGTTTCGATAAAAGCACATGCGACTAAATAGGGTCAGTCCTGTAACAACCATTACTTAGTCGTAAACCTGCGACAATGACATATATATGAATGCATGAAAACAATAGATGCATGAAAACCAACTGTCAGTTCTAGGAAGACCATAGTGACTACCCACTAATCACAGGGTGTGTTTTGAGAGCCTACATGTCGAAGTCTTGGCTCTGATACCATAATTGTAACATCCCATTTTGGTAAATGGAATGTGACGCGTGATTATTGCATGTCATCAAAGCATACAAGGAAAATGTATTAAACATAACATGACCATAAAGCAAATACCAGAAACAAACATCGGTACCCTAAAGTATAAGCTCATCACACACAAACATAAATACTGTAAAGGAAAAGGACTAAACAATGTCCATAGAAATAAGTAGCAAAATGTATGATGAAATGCATAAAGTAATGAAGTCTAGGAAGCTTCCAATCCATATGCAAGTACGATTAAAGTCTATGAGTGCCCTTGAGTGCCTGCCGTTTGGGAACATGGAAGGAAAACGGCTGATCATAACGCTTAGTGCACAGATATACAAGTATGACATAGAATAACGTAAGCATATAAGACTAATAGCAGCGGAATATCATAAGTTCTAAGTAATCTTGATTCATGTTAATAAAACTGGTTTTATAGTTTGAAAAGACTTATGTTTCTATGAAAATGTTTAACTAGCCAAATAGCCCATATAGGTCATGAGGTTCCACCGTGCATGAATACTTAGAGGAGAGACCTCGTCATGTAATTAGAGGGGTTGCCTCTAATTAAATAGTCTGGGTAGGAGGGATCAACTCCTAGTAAAGGATGCAAGGCACACATCGTATTCACTGTGATAATACTGCTAAACATGTAACTAGGATGCACCCATACGCCCCACATGATAATAATATATAATGGCCAAAACTGAAAAGGGACGCCACGAGCAATCACTTCGCCGTGGGGAAGTCATAACACTGGTGCCTCCAGTGTTATGGTTATGGTACCTCCATAACTAGGTGACACTAGTCATGCATGTATATGGCTTAGGCTCTTAATCTAATATAATTATCAAACAACAGTTGGCTGCAGACGGGGAAATCCTAATAAGGAAAGAATGTCCATACTGAAAAGACGGGAAATCTGTACCTTAAGTCCAGTGAACGAAGAAGACGAATGGAAGAGAGTCCTACTTCGATCTCACTAATGCTACATAAATAGTGTACGTGTCTTGTTTTACTGATTTTAACGTTACGCTGTGTTTACTATGTATTTTGTATATTCTGATTAAGTATTACTTGTATTCCTTGTATTATTATACTTGTTGTGTAATAATAAGTAACTTTCTAAAAATAGCAGGTTTCCTAAAATAGAAAGTTTCCAAAAATAGATTAACTGCTTAAAATAGTTTAGTTTCTAAAAGTAGAAAGTTTCCAAAATAGTAAGTTTCCTGAATTAGAAAGTTTCCGTATTTAGAATTAAGCTGGATTAATATCATAAGTCATGTAGTTATCGTATAGTTTATTAATAATATTCTGTTCATTAAATAAACTATAGGTTATATAATTTAATTAAAAATAAGCATGATTTTATTTAAATTAAAGTGTATAAAATACTTAGGTTAAATCATTAATACTATATTAATATAACCTAAGTCATGATTACTAATTAATTATATGTCATGTTTAATAATTAATTAATACTTTAGTGTAAAATAAATAACTCAATACTTAGGTTAAAAACATGTATTATTTAATAATAATAATAACCTAAGTTTCATGTTTAATTAAATTAATTATAAGTCATGAATTAATTAATTTAATTATCTTGTAAAAATAATACAGTTGTTAAATTAATTAGACTTGTAAAAATAATCATGAACCGATCCCGTATAATTAACTAATTAAACATGTCGTGAACCGGACCCATGAACCCGTGAACCGGTCCAAACCAAAACCCCAAAAGCAGTGGCAAACCGGATTGAACCGGCCGCCCCTGCTTGCGTTACATAGCCACCGGCTGTTGCCGGTGTTTCCCTTGCTCTCGGCTAGCCGCTGCTAGCAGTTGGGTACCCACTGGCTGTGTGCCAGTGGTTCCTATTGTTGTGCGGCGTGTTCCCCCTACTTGACCCACACTGTGTGCCGGTGGTGGTGGCTGCTACCGCCGAGACCCATAAAACCACAAGGACACCCTCGACGCAAGTCGGGGTGCCTTGTACCTGCTGCCGACCAAACACCAACACCACCAAGACCTAGGTTTTGGTTGGTGGTACGAACCAAACGACGCCGAGAGCCTTGTGGCTCTCGGTTTGTGTGGCGGTCGAGACAAACAAACCCGAAAACACCCTTAATTATTTACCCATGATCCCATGACATGTTTTTATCATGTTTTATTTAATTACTTGTTCATGTTTATGATTAATTAAATAAAAGAAAAAAACAAAAGGGTTACGGATTACCAAAACACTTGGAATGAATAGATCTTGAATACACGAACACACATGTACGATTTCTTGAACAAAATTAACCAAACACCCGTTATGGTGTGTTATGCCGCCGGCCACCAAGAGAGAGAGAGAGAGAGAGAGAGAGAGAGAGAGAGAGAGAGAGAGAGAGAGAGAGAGAGAGAGAGAGAGAGAGAGAGAGAGAGAGAGAGAGATTAGGGTTTTTAGGTTTTTGTAAAATCTTCTATGAATGAAAATAACAATTACAATATTTTTTTATTTGGTAAAAACAAGTGGGCTGGGCCCCTCTCTTCCTTTGTTACCGCGGCTATGAGGGCCCACCAAGGAAAACCCAAAGCTTTTCTCGTGTCTATTTTATTACGTGTTTGTGTGTTCGTGATTACGTGTTACGTTTACTTATTCGTGTTATTTATAATTACTTATACGTAACGATATTTATCGTATTAATAATATACGTAAATACATAATTATATGTTCGTGATTCTTACGTTCATTATTTCATGTTCGTGATTATAATTATTATTGATAATAATTATCGTGTATTAACATGTACTTAATACTTGTCGTAAATATAATACGTACATAACTTCTATAATTCCTAATCGTTACACGTGTTCAAGCTATAAAAGGAAAGTTTTTAAATGTACGTACGTTACTAAGGGTACTATTCATGGTAAAAGCATGCGGGTTTTACAGAAGTCCTTGAAGTTTGAAGATTTGGCAAGATTGGTCCCTCAAGAATTGAAGACTTGTCATTTTAAACCCTTGCAAAACTCAAATATTGCACTTGGGTCCTTAAAATGATAACATTATACATATATGGCCCTTGATGATTGCTCAAATTTCACTTATGGTCCTTATGATAAGTTTACAAAAGTTTTTGGTGGCCAAATTAGAAAAACCAAAACTTTGTTATAAAGGAAAAAAGGGGAATTTTGTGCCAAACTTCATATGCAAAGTTAATAGGAATAGAGGGACTATTTATGGTAGACACTATAACTCACCCCACCCAATCATTCGTCCACCTCACCCCCACCAGCCAACCACACAA
The DNA here is from genome assembly GCA_025667525.1 of Glebionis coronaria. NCBI lineage: Eukaryota > Viridiplantae > Streptophyta > Magnoliopsida > Asterales > Asteraceae > Glebionis > Glebionis coronaria. The sequence continues at coordinate 208,637,974 of CM046880.1, read as the reverse complement.
CACCACCTCACTCCACTCATACACGTCACCATCCACTACTTACTAATTTAACTGATTTTATTAATCAGTTAAATAATACGCGGCTAACACCTTTTTAAACTCAAAAACCAATTAAACCCTACTGTTTATCACCACCTCCATCCCATAAACCTTAAAAGCCCCCAGGATCAATCTAATTAATCAACACCCTTTAACCAAATTAACCATAGGGGTTTTTACCCCAACCCCACACCTAACAAAACCCACACCCAACAAAACCCACAAGCCACAACCTAGAATGTGACCTATCACTCTCTTGTCCCCCCAAAGCTTGAACAAACTTACGTGACACTGTTCACCTCTGAACATTTGGACCAAATCAACAACTCTCCTTAGTTCCTTTGTCTTAAAGGCTATAATAGACGTCCAAGATTGCTCCAAGACAACTGGAAACAATCCGAGACTCACATGATACCAGTTTTGACTTAAATTCAAATTTCAACACAAGGGCCTTATTGGAATTTCAAACAGATTAGGGTTTATGTTTTGTTAGTTCTAGATAGTTCTATTGTTCACTATAAAAGGAGCTTACAACTTGTGTAAGCCCTTTGTTCCAGAATTTTTAATTTGTAAACCCATTTTACTATTAGTTAAAGTAGTTTTGTGGCCTTGCAATTTACTGTTCTAAGTTCCATGTTTATATCTTATGCAATTTAAATTTGTGTCTTCTTTTTTACTTATTGTTAATACCAAAACTTTTATCAAATCTTGTTAAACTTTTTGGGACCAAAGGTTTATATAGCAGTTGTGTGTGTGACTGAAAATCAATCACATACAAAGGCTGTAATAACCTTGTTAAGTTTTGTGTTTGAATCTTTGGTTGGTAAAAAAATTTATAGTTTCAAAAAGCTTCAAAAACTTGTTTTCTTTTTATCATATTTACAATAGCAAACGCCAAGCCACAAGCTTCTGACAAAATCTTGTGACTCAGCTTTTGCTATAGTACCTTTCTTGTTCTTTGTTTGTTTCATATGTGCAGGTGTCAATGGATTTGGTTGTGTCTGTTGTAGACTACCAACCCGTCATGTCCTTCCATTTTCAGCATCTCCTTTGAAGACATTTGTTCCCTTAGGTTCTGTTGTAGAACCTCAACAAGGGTCTCTACATTCTTCATATGCTCCCAAGTTTGCAAGAGAAGGCATCAGCTATAAAGGTTTGGCTTGAACCCTCTTGGAAATCTAAGTGCCTATGTGATTTGTGATAGACTTTTGCTTTGTTAGTTTAAGGTTTTATTAGTGTTCTTTGTTAGTGATTTAATGATAATGATAGCTTAAAATAAGTTTGGTGTTGATTTGAGAATAAATGTTTGTTAAAAAATCTTGTTATCAGTTTAAGGGGTGTTTGGGATTAGATTTTGAGGCAAGTTGTTGACATCTACTTAAGTTAAAATCAGTCTTAACACACTCAAATAGGATAGTGTTAGGATGTATTACAATTGGTTTGAGTTTGGTAGAAAGAATACAAAGTTTGCATGTTTATAACTTGATAAAATAGGCAAAAATATTCAGTAGGTCTGTTAAGGGTTTGATTTTGATTTTTACTGTATAAAATTTGGTAATCTGTTAGAGTTCTTGTTTATCTAGGGATTGGAGATTGTTAGTTAAGGTTTTGTGAGCTTTGTGTGAAGTTTTTGCCTGTTAAAAATCACTAGTATACCAAACACACCAGCAAAACTGTCCAGACCCCATAGGCCATTCATTAGTAACTGTTAATTGCCTTATTTGGTGCTTTTCTTTGCTTGTACTTGTGCTTTTTCTTGTTTAAAATGACTCCCTACACTCCACTGAGTCTAGGGGTGCCAATTGTTCCAACAAAATCCAAGAAACAAGAAAGTTAAAGGCCATTTACGTTTTTCTGTGAGTAAGCAGTAGGAAAAAGTTCCCACTGCTTGGCTTAAGTTTCCCACTGCTACACTACAAAACAAAACCATTTGACCTGTCACCATCAGATTTCAAGTTCTTTTGTCTTTAGTGGATTTATTTAGGTATTTTTCATAGATTTCACTCCCAGTCTTTAATATTTATTTTAAGATTTTGAAAAAGTATATTTTTATTTTACTGTCCATTTTGTATTTTTTAGAATTAATTTAATTTAAATTAGTTTTATTTATTTTGTTTTTATCTTTTAGTGCAAAAAAGTAATATTTTTAAGTTTTTTAAATTTTCATAGTTTCAGTTTAATATTTTAAGATTTTTAGTTAAAAAGTTCATTGTTCACGCTTTTCAATTATTTTTTAGATTTAATTTAAGTTTAAATATGATTTTATTCAAACTGTTTTGTCTTTTAGTGATAAAAAAAATACTTTTTTCAACTTTTACTATTTTTCTACTGTTTAGTATTATAAAACAGGATTTTTCAAAAAGTCAAATTAATTTTAGCATTATTTCATTATTTTTAATCATTATTTTAGTTTAAATAGTGTTTTTAGAGTTTAAAAAATAGAAAAATAGTTTCTAAAATTTAGGAAAAATACTTTTTACTGTTTAATTAATATAAGTATGATATTTCTGATAAAATAATATTCTGGGCTTTTTGTTAATTATATTTAATTTAGGGCTTTAATTAGCATTTAAAATTGAATATTTAATTAAAAAAGGGTTTTAAAATTTATTTATTGAATTTTTATTCTTATTTATAATATTTTAGACTTATTTATAATTTTTAAATTATTTTTAGGTTTAATTTTTAATTTCGTTGCGTTTTACGTATTTACGTCATTGTTTTTACGTTTTACGTCGTAGTGTAATCGTAGTTTAATTTGTCTTTTAATTTTCTTTCTCTCAAGAAAAACATGACACTAATCCACACTTGATTTTATTATATTGGGTCACATATACACACCTCCACCGAGAACGAACTCACATTTATCGAGCATTAGCGTTTTCCTAAACGTGAACGTTTAATACTTGCCGCTCATACGCGTTTTTCCTAAAACGTGTACGATATACACTACATCAATTTTGGTGCCGCTTCCGGGGAGGTGTCTTGCCTTATATATCGTGTTTGTGTGAGTAGTGTGTTTTTGCTTTTCATTTTTTGGAAAGTGTAAATATCGTACATACTCATTTTTATTAATTTTCTCTACTATACTATAATATCCAAATAAAACGTGTTTAATTTTCCTAAATTAAACACAAAACAATCATTTTAATATATTGTAGATATATTGGTTTTCGTTTTTCTTGTGAATATTATTAATATATTGTATTTACGTATCACAATAAATATACAATATCTCCAAAAGCGTGAAAACGCAACCTTAATTGGGATTTCATCACTCAATTATTGTATTCGAATCCAAAGCAAAAGTTTAAAGGCAAAATATATAAATACTTTTGTGAGGCTTTGATTAACACAAATTATAAGGTGGGTATAAGGCGGTTGTATTTCACGATCTAAGGGAAAAGGGTTGTTAAGTGCTTAGCGCCGCCTCGTTTCCCACGCTTGCTTGTGCGTGTTTTGAGAAAGAAGGCTAATCGAGGGTTTGCCGCCCAAATATTATCTACGTATACTATATTTGCTTGTTTTCAAGATATAAACCCTCTTGAACGTTTTGGTGTTCCACCAACGTTCTAAATTCATCGAAGGCGTTCACTCCACGTGATCGTTTTCATTCTTTGATGCTCCTTTAATCGAGATATCGATTCGAGGAGAGATTTGTAGATTTGAGTCTACGTAATACACCAAAATCCAAAAAAAATAAAAATTAAAAAACAATCAAAAACCAAAAAAATTGAAAAATCGAAAAACCGCAAATAGAATCTTCTTTGCTACCCCCCATTCTACGCTTAGTGCATGCACACTCGATCGAAGGATTATTCTAATTCTAGCGACGCTTCGAATCGACACAATCGTAATCGAAGGATTCAACGACATAGACGAGAATTAGAAACCGGCGTTCCTAATATCGTTGTTGAAGAGACCGTAGACGAGATGGCCGACAATCGTTCGATGATGGAATTGCTCCAAGCGCCCACCGAGGGTTATGGAGACGCGATAGTAATTCCCGCTATCGAAGCGGAGAATTTTGAGATTAAGAGCGGAATGCTTTCGTTGATACAAGCTACGAAGTTTCGAGGTCGTGAGGCGGATAATCCTCACGATCACATTCGGAATTTTGATCGTCTTTTGGCCACTAGTAAGTTTAAGAACGTCGACACCGATGTCGTCAAGCTTATGCTTTTTCCGTACTCGCTCGATGGTGCCGCCAAGGATTGGTACGAGAAAGAGCCACCTAATTCGATAATTACGTGGAAGGATCTCGTTTCCAAGTTCGTTAATCATTTTTTCCCATCGTCTAAGACGACGTTTTTCAAAAACAAGATTACGAGATTTGAGCAAAAACCGAATGAATCATTTAGAGATGCGTCGGATCGTTTTAAGGAATTTCTTAGGCAATGTCCTCACCATGGATTTTCCGAGTTGCACCAAATCGATACGTTTTACAACGGTCTTAGTTTTCAAGAACAAGATTCGTTGAATTCCGCCGCCGGTGGCAACTTTTTGTGTAAAACTCGGAAAGATGCATTAATGATTATCGAGAATTGATCCAAGGTTAACCAACTCCGCAACGCACCGATTGTTGCCAATGTCGCCAATGTTAGTAGTTCTAATCACGACATTGAGAAAGTTGTTGCGAATATCGATAAGTTGACGAATGTGTTTACGTCGTTCTTAATCGAGATGCAAAAGAAAGACGCTTCCGCTACGGTGAAAGCGGTTGAGGTTTCGTGTACGTTTTGCGGTGAACCTCATAAATATTACGAGTGTGCGGCTACAGATGGCCAAACGTCGAGTGTAAACGCGTTAAACAACAATTTTCAAAATCAAAATAACGCGGGTCCATCACAAGGAAATTATAATCAAGGCAACAATTTTAAAAACCGAAACAATTTTCAAGGAAATAATCAACAAGGGAATTTTAAAAATCAAGGAGGTTAGAATCAAGGTCGGAATTTGAATTGGCAAAATCGAGACAACAATCAAAACTCGAATTTTTTAAACAACAACAATCAAGGAAACAATTTTTCAAATGGTAATCAAGGAAATTTTCAAAGTAATCAAAACCAAGGGAACTCTAATGCTAATCAAAATAGTTCGTCAAACGATTTTCAAGAATACATGAAAACGAATGAGGCTAATATGAGACATTTAGAGGGACAAATTGGTACTTTGAAAAATGACTTTTCCAATACTTTGAAAAATAAAAAAACGAAGATTTAGCAAGGACAAATTGATATTAAAAAGATGTTTTCGGCTATTATGAACAAGGCCTCGGGTGCATCATCTAGTTCGTTACCTAGTGACACCGTTGCTAATCCGAAGGAACAATGTAAAGCCGCCTCGTCTCGTGATAAAAGTCGTGTGATTACCCCTACCCTTGATGGATTTCGAGTTGTTCCTTCTTCTCAACCCTCGACTTCAAAGACGCCTTCATGTTCTAAAGTCGATGGGGTGAATGTGGCGACCAAGGAAAATAGTGCACACCCTCGTGTACCTCGAATTCCAACCACGGTTCAAAAAGAGATCTTTATCGACCTCACCAAAGTAACCCTTGAAGAAACTTGTGCTTCGATCCTTCTTAAGAAACCCAAAAGGCATATGCCGTGAAAGGAAGAGGATCCGGGCCAATTTCTCCTACCTTTTGATTTTTCCGAGATTGAGGGATGTTTAGCCCTTGCCGATTTAGGTGCTAGCATCAATCTCATGCCTCATTATCTTTGGAAATTGATGAGATTGCCTAGTCTTACCCCCACGAGCATGACAATCGAGCTTGCAAATTGTACACCTTTAGAACCAATTGGAATAGCCGAGGATGTATATGTTAGGATTGAAAATTTGTTTTTCCCGCGGATTTTGTCGTTTCCGATTACGAGTGTGATCCTAAATGTCCCATTATTTTAGGTCGACCATTTTTATCAACAGCCCAAGCCGTAATCGAAGTCCACATGGGGAGATTAACTATGAGATATGGGGAGATTAACTATGATCATGATAAAACTGAGGTTACAAAACCCGATGTTTTAAATTCTAATGATTTCAAAATGTTAATTTTAGCGGAAAATATGAGGCTTGATGCATGTTTTAAAAGAATTAAAATGAAAGGTTTTAAAGATGACGATTTTAATAATAAAGAATACGTCTACTTAATTCAAAAGGGTATTCATAGATTTATGGATTAAAAATCATGTTGGGACTTATTTGGTGAAACAAGTTAACAACCAAGTCCGAAGGGTGACGTTAGCGCCATCACGACAATGACCAAAATGGACTCGTCTTCACCACCTTCGAAGGACCACGTCTTTGAGGCATCAACTTCTAAATCCATTGAAGTGCCTCCATTTCCTAGCCCAACACCCGTTGAGGCTAAAGGTTTCATCGACATCGATCCTCTCGTCCTTGAAAAGTCACCTAAGCATAGCCCTAGGGCTTGTAAGACCATGGTTGTGAGTGCTCACATCTACTCTTTCTTTGACGATGACGATAGCGATTTTGACGAGATTGATAATACTTGGTTTTTAGGCCTAGTATGAAAATTCGTAGTCCCAAGTCTTTTCAAATTGAAAACCGGTCTTAAGTGCGACTCAATCGTCTTTTGGTGAATCAAGAGAATGGTTTGGTTTTGATTATCTATTTTAAAATAATAGCAAGTAATTAAAGTGTCGTTGAGTAAAATGGAAGAATAAAGATTAATACTAAAATGACGAGTAAAAATAAATGCTTGTAAACTTAAAGGTAACAATGGAAAAGTACTAGCACACTAAATAAAACTAACTCTTGGAAAATTTTCTAAAAAAAATAAGAACTTAGTTGAAAAGTACTAAAAGAAAGTAAGATCGGAATATCAAACAAATGCAAACAATCAGAATAAGCCCCAAAAAGGTGTCCCGATCGGAATGCATTCCGATCGGTTGATCGGAATGTTGGTAGGACCTGTAAAACCCCAAATTTTGGGCTTTTGACACGTCACCGGCTTTATTATTATTATTATTCTTCATATAATATTTTTACGGATCACTTTCATAATATATCAACACAAGACTTATTTCGTACAAAAATCATGATTTTAGTATATAAAAATAGGGAAGTATTTGAACTTAATTTTATATACACACTTTTACCTGAATGAATAATAGATTCGTCACATCAGTACACTTTTGGGATAAACTGTAACTTTACTTAATTAATTTATTAAGTACCTGGACTTATTTTATATGTATATATTTACATACATTTCATGATAGGAATAAACACCTAACACCAACAATGTACATTATTTTCACATTGTCATTTATTTACTTTCTACAAGTAAAATATTATAATAATATATTCATTATATACTTTCACTAATTTACCTAAAGCTTCAACAAAAATACATATAACTCAACAAAGGCATACTATACTTACAAGGAACCATACAACTTGCAATACTTACTTACACAATACTATGCCATACCATACACCATGTTATTAGGCACTTGATACTATTACTTGTCAAATGTGTCTCCTTTTGACTTCCATAGTCACGGCATCATGAAGGAAAGTAGGAGGATTGTACATATTTCTAAATAAATCAACATGTGGGCAAATGTAAACAAATCTCTTCCATATCCTAGATGATCTTAGCATATCCTATGATATCTAGCATAAGATACATTTTGATTCTCAAAATCTCCCTATATCTTGTACTAGCCAAGCTTCTCTCACACAACACAAATTTTACAAATCTCATTCACATTTCACTCTTAAACTCACGGCTTGAAACTAGTAACACCAAGATCCATTTTCAAAATCACTAACTATCCTAAATCCTTGTCCTTACCATCCTAACTCCTCATGGCAATAACTTGATAAAAAAGGAAGCTAAAAATATCAAGGAGGGTCACGACTTTCTTGGTGTACTAGGGTTCATACATGACGTTTTTAGTAGATCTCGGGTTCACTTGTCTCACATGCAACAAAAGTAAGATCTATAACCTCGTTTCCATTATTTTCCTTCAATTATCTTAAAGCATACACTTTTATATAATCATGAACATTTATAGATCTAAGCATATGAACTTGTACAAAGTTGGAACACATAAAAATAAGCCATAACGAGGCCACGACTATATTTAAATACAAACACATAAGCATAAAACAAGATTTGTAGTACAAACCTTCTAATGTAGTAAAGACACCATAGGGAAACGTGTACATAAAATACGAGCTAGGCTAAAACGTGAATGCTAGGTCTTAAGTCATGCCTTAGTTAGTACCCATGCCAAATTTGAACGCAAACGGACTACGTTTGCTAGGTTAAACGAATTAACCATACGCGTTATTTTATGTGAAAAACTAGCCCGAGCAGCCCACTTTAGGCCCTGTTTAGACCCAGTATCACCCCGACTATAGATCTGTTTATGGGGGCATTTCGTAGATCACCTAGCCAGCTTTCCACAGCCTTTTGAATCACCCAAAACGGAGCTATAACGAATCGGGAAACTGACTTTGAAAACCTGCGTTTGAACACTAAAAGCTGTCGGCACTTGGATAAAAAGCTGACAGCATGTACATGTAGGCTGACCAGCCGACTTTGGCTGCGTTTTTGAGCGAGTTAGAGTTAGATCTGGAACCCGACACCAACTAGGATATTGTAGATCTCCTGGCTACCTTTCCGTAGATACCAAGAACACTGAAAACGGTCAAGTAACGAATAAGTTACAGCCCTTTAAAAATCTGCCTCGCACACTTTTAAAGCTGATGAAAATTTAGTCATTCTAACCCGCCTACTTTAAGCTCGTTTTTACCCATTTTAGAGCCGTTTTCAAGCAAAACTTAAAGAACGAAACTTTTAGACGGCGCGTCCGAGAATACAAATATGTTCCCCGTTTGTTTTATGGCTAAGTAACGAACCCATAATTAATCTTCAAAAATCAAGATTTATAACATAAAACACTTGAAGCACAAGGACTAATATTGTCATTTTATGAAAGTTTAGTAAGCCCTAGGGGTTGTTTTGGTAACTATATTAAAACCAAGGACTCATGAGCAATTTAACTTAAGTTTTATTAATAATATTTATTTAATAAACTTTAAGGGCTATATTGTAATTCGTCAAACGTGGAGGACTAATTACGAACATTTGAAACTTCTAGGACTTTTAAGAAATATTATATAAGTCTTAATTAAATAAAAATCATTTTTATTTAATTCATTTAACCTATTACAATTCGAACGAAGTAAATACACTTTCTTAAATTAAAAGTGTACATGTTACGAAAACTTACAATAAGTTTAACACTTAAAACGATAACAACTTATTAAATCGGTGATCATGCATTTTCATCAACTGTATTTATATGTGCATTATATTTGTACATATACTAAGACCCAATTAATTACTTAGGTAATTAACTGTATCGTGAGCATGCTATTTGGACTATCTGTGATATTATCTGGGCACTGCTAATCAGGTGAGTTCATAGCCTCGCCTTTCACTACTATTTATGTTTTTACTAACCCGCGAGGGGGAGACATGCTATAACTTGATTTGACTATATGATTTTGATATCTTATATTTAATAAATTGTTGATCGAGGAAACGCAAACTGAACTGTTACCCTTAATTACAATTGCCTATTGTAGATGAACAGCATGACCCGTGCATCCGAAACTGTTAGAATTATTGAATTACCTGAATGTTATAAATAGATCTATTTGGGATTGACCGTCCCCATCTGGGTGAGTCATGCTCACTGTGCCTCGGCCGGGACAACAGATGTTTCACATGTCAACACTTATTATTATTTTTGGGTGCCTTCTTGTAGTAAGGCGAAGGGTCCACCACTATCGAGGACTTCTCTGTCAAGTTTCAGTTTCGGGCAATATGGGAATGTAATTACTTTATAGTATTTGGCTTTGTGCGATACTATGTTTATAATGTTTGCGGTTCTAAACTCGACCTTTTATTATTTGGTACATTAATACATGGAACATACTGATATATCTGCATTTGATTTTTATCAAACCTTATGAAATACTATATGGGATATTGAGATCCTACACTTGATTTTTATATCAAACTTTGTGTAACACTATGTAGGACAAATTATTGTCCTGGACTATGAATTTACAAAACTCTATGAATTCACCAACTTTATGTTGACTGTTTTAAGCATGTTTTTCTCAGGAAATTAAGCTGGATTATTTGAGCATGGACTGAGCATCATATAGGAGCATCATAATAATTGGGGGATCTGTTTTCACTGGGATATTTGTAACAACTGATATTTAACACTTCAACTGATTGTACTAAAACCATATTTGTATCAATTGTATTTCAAATCATGTAATTATGATCAATGCTTTGTATGCCATTTGTTCTGTGATCCACTTACTGACACCCAATTACTATTCCGCTGCAAACCTGATTTGGGGGTGTCATAGAATGGTATCAGAGCGAATGGTTATAGAGAATCAGATCAAAAATAAAATTGTTTTTCTATTTTATTAACTGAACTATAACCGGATTAAAATTTCAAAAACTTAGATTTCAAAAACTGGGTTTTTGACGGGACATACTTAGAGAGCATATAGCATAGAGAGCATGCATAACTATATGATTTAAATGCAATTCCTTATCCTATGCATTTATATTTATGGTAGTACTAGGTGCTAATCATTTACGTACTTTACGTATTACGACTGTTTGATATCTTTATGAAGATATTAAAATTTTAAAATACTTAACGTATTTTACCTATAAACATGTCATGTTAGTAGGGAGCTTTATACTAAAGATGTTCCATCTCGATATTTCGTTTTGACTGAGTGGTTGGGTTTACGACTTAAAGTGCCCTCGCTCCTCAAACGTTTATAGAATGGCTTCTGAAGTATGATGGCCCGAACAATGCATTATAAACACAAACAATATAATACATAACAAACCCTTGGAAATATGTAAATGGAAATTTAAATAAAATCGTGGAAATATTTGGAAATCTTTGGAAGATATAAATTAGATTTTATGAATCTTGGTAAATCTAAATAGATTTTTACAAATCTTGGAAAAATCTAAAATAGATTTTGGAAAATCTTGGAAGAATCTATTTAAATTTTGGAAAAAAAAAATCTAAATTAGATTTTTAATCGTGAGAGATCTTATTTAATCTTTGGTAATCTGTTTTTGATCTTCATCTTATTTGAGCTTTGGAAATCCTATTTTATCCTTGGAAATCTAACAAAAAGCATTTAGTACTTAACTAAATCTTTACAAATCTCATACTAAAGTTTACAGCTAATATTGCTAGCAAATATTGAGATTACTCTCTATCTCGTATTAAACCTTGTACAATTATTACCATTTGACAACAATACTTGATATTTTAATAATATCTAAATAAGTCATAAAATCTTATACTAAGATTTTTGAATCCTTCATGACTACTTGCTGTATCTATTTAAGCTTATACGCTGATAGTTCCTTATATAACTATTATAATATATGATTATATTATATACTGAAGATCCTTGTTTGATACGTATTTTAACGCACGTGATTTGAACATCCACGGAACACAACTTAGTAACGACTCATACTCTCGCTTTTGGTATGTGATATTATTTAGATAAGTTTACATGTTAAAATAATGCGGTGGGACCCAAATCAAGGTATGACTCTATATTTAGATGACGTTTAAATATGGAACCTGAGTCTCTTGATCCTAAGTTAATTATGATTCCGTCTCTAGATGGAATGGGACGTCTAAAGGTGAAATCATAAGCCACCGGATTAGAAGTTTATTTATACATTCGTATTAAGGTGGAATGGGACGCCCGAAGACGAAAGTTATAAATAAACGGGCTGTAAAGTATCTTAATAATATCTATTTTCTTTGATATTATATTGATTTTAAATGGTAAGCCTTGCCGGGAATATTTGAGTAGGTTGGGCTATGGAATCCTTATTGAAACGAATTAGGACGCTTTTTCGTTTGAATAAAGAAATCATAGGTCACCGAACCATGAAGTTATAAATTTTTACTTTACGTGGATGAGGACGCTTATCGATGTAAATAAAAATTTATAAACAAGTGGGCTTAAATATATTCGACGTGACTCATTATTGATATTATTTTATTAATCCAGCTATGGAATGTAATCCTTTTTTACTCGCGAATTCCTCCAGTAATATCTTATCCTTAAGATAACCTATATCTGATGTCATTACATCCTCACCCAAAAACATAGGAAGATCCGTGTTCATCTCTCTTAGATCAAAGCAAAGCTGTAAAACCTCTGTTTTTACCCTCATTGACTCTGTCAACTATAGTACTATTTATATTCGGAATTTATATAATTTCACTTTTATATGACTATTTAATTATCATATACCTATTGTCATACTACCTTTCATATTTATTTTATATATATATGAACCTTTAGTCATTTATTGACTACCTTGGCAATTGACTGGCCACTTGATTGAATAATATATGAACCTTTAGTCATTTATTGACTACCTTGGCAATTGACTGGCCACTTGATTGAATAATGAAATTCATCACCTCAGTACATATTTGAGATAAAACTGTAACCTTACTTAATTTATTTTATTAAGTACTTGAATTATTTTTATATGTACATATTTACATATAATACTTAAAAGGATTAAATGCCTAAACACTTTAAAAACACTTATCCTTAACCCAAATACCACTTCCGCTGCATTCGACCCCATTTGGGGGTGTCCATTTCCGCTGCATTTTAAACCCTTTTTGGGGTGCCGACTTCCGTTTCATTTGACCCCTTGGGTGTCACAGAAGATAAAGCAGATTCTTTGCAACTTCTTACCCAATCACTATCAACAATAATCTTAGCCATTCGCCGAGTGAAGCTTTGGAGTCAAACTGATGTTTACTCTCCGTAGGGTAGAAGTATATCGGGAAACCCATTTAAATAAAAACCAAGACTTAAAACGAACTTGTCCTATTCTATCCACTTTGTAAACTTATTAGAACTCGAATATGATTTAATGAACCTTTTAAAAATTCTTAAGGGCTAAACGTAGACATTAACAAACTTGAAAAAAATCCCTGGTTGATTTAACACGGATTAAAAACCATAGAGGTTGATTTTGGCCAATTTTGAAACTTATTTTGAGCCCTGAGTTATTTTCATTGGAAAAACTAATTATGCCCTAAGGGTCACGTTACAAAAATAGAAGGACCAAATGTGTAAATTATCAAAACATAAAAGACAAGATACTTTGTTTATTAGAATGTACTCATCGGAAGCATACGATCAATAACTACCTTCTAAAATATCACCTATGAGTCTAAACTTGAGTCCACGAGATTACACGTTCAAGAAAAAGTGTCCTCACTTTTTCCCTGGACGAGTAACTTCATTTTAAGCTTTGAGGACAAAGCTAACATAACGGGTAAGTGCTGTAAAACCCCAAATTTTAGGCTTTTGACACGTCACCGGCTTTATTATTATTATTGTTCTTCATATAATATTTTTACGGATCACTTTCATAATATATCAACACAAGACTTATTTCGTACAAAAATCATGATTTTAGTATATAAAAATAGGGAAGTATTTGAACTTAATTTTATATACACACTTTTACCTGAATGAATAATAGATTCGTCACCTCAGTACACTTTTGGGATAAACTGTAACTTTACTTAATTAATTTATTAAGTACCTGGACTTATTTTATATGTATATATTTACATACATTTCATGATAGGAATAAACACCTAACACCAACAATGTACATTATTTTCACATTGTCATTTATTTACTTTCTACAAGTAAAATATTATAATAATATATTCATTATATACTTTCACGAATTTACCTAAAGCTTCAACAAAAATACATATAACTCAACAAATGCATACTATACTTACAAGGAACCATACAACTTGCAATACTTACTTACACAATACTATGCCATACCATACACCATGTTATTAGGCACTTGATACTATTACTTGTCAAATGTGTCTCCTTTTGACTTCCATAGTCACGGCATCATGAAGGAAAGTAGGAGGATTGTACATATTTCTAAATAAATCAACATGTGGGCAAATGTAAACAAATCTCTTCCATATCCTAGATGATCTTAGCATATCCTATGATATCTAGCATAAGATACATTTTGATTCTCAAAATCTCCCTATATCTTGTACTAGCCAAGCTTCTCTCACACAACACAAATTTTACAAATCTCATTCACATTTCACTCTTAAACTCACGGCTTGAAACTAGTAACACCAAGATCCATTTTCAAAATCACTAACTATCCTAAATCCTTGTCCTTACCATCCTAACTCCTCATGGCAATAACTTGATCAAAAAGGAAGCTAAAAATATCAAGGAGGGTCACGACTTTCTTGGTGTACTAGGGTTCATACATGACGTTTTTAGTAGATCTCGGGTTCACTTGTCTCACATGCAACCAAAGTAAGATCTATAACCTCGTTTCCATTATTTTCCTTCAATTATCTTAAAGCATACACTTTTATATAATCATGAACATTTATAGATCTAAGCATATGAACTTGTACAAAGTTGGAACACATAAAAATAAGCCATAACGAGGCCACGACTATATTTAAATACAAACACATAAGCATAAAACAAGATTTGTAGTACAAACCTTCTGATGTAGTAAAGACACCATAGGGAAACGTGTACATAAAATACGAGCTAGGCTAAAACGTGAATGCTAGGTCTTAAGTCATGCCTTAGTTAGTACCCATGCCAAATTTGAACGCAAACGGACTACGTTTGCTAGGTTAAACGAATTAACCATACGCGTTATTTTATGTGAAAAACTAGCCCGAGCAGCCCACTTTAGGCCCTGTTTAGACCCAGTATCACCCCGACTATAGATCTGTTTATGGGGACATTTCGTAGATCACCTAGCCAGCTTTCCACAGCCTTTTGAATCACCCAAAACGGAGCTATAACGAATCGGGAAACTGACTTTGAAAACCTGCGTTTGAACACTAAAAGCTGTCGGCACTTGGATAAAAAGCTGACAGCATGTACATGTAGGCTGACCAGCCGACTTTGGCTGCGTTTTTGAGCGAGTTAGAGTTAGATCTGGAACCCGACACCAACTAGGATATTGTAGATCTCCTGGCTACCTTTCCGTAGATACCAAGAACACTGAAAACGGTCAAGTAACGAATAAGTTACAGCCCTTTAAAAATCTGCCTCGCACACTTTTAAAGCTGATGAAAATTTAGTCATTCTAACCCGCCTACTTTAAGCTCGTTTTTACCCATTTTAGAGCCGTTTTCAAGCAAAACTTAAAGAACGAAACTTTTAGACGGGAGAATACAAATATGTTCCCCGTTTGTTTTATGGCTAAGTAACGAACCCATAATTAATCTTCAAAAATCAAGATTTATAACATAAAACACTTGAAGCACAAGGACTAATATTGTCATTTTATGAAAGTTTAGCAAGCCCTAGGGGTTGTTTTGGTAACTATATTAAAACCAAGGACTCATGAGCAATTTAACTTAAGTTTTATTAATAATATTTATTTAATAAACTTTAAGGGCTATATTGTAATTCGTCAAACGTGGAGGACTAATTACGAACATTTGAAACTTCTAGGACTTTTAAGAAATATTATATAAGTCTTAATTAAATAAAAATCATTTTTATTTAATTCATTTAACCTATTACAATTCGAACGAAGTAAATACACTTTGTTAAATTAAAAGTGTACATGTTACGAAAACTTACAATAAGTTTAACACTTAAAACGATAACAACTTATTAAATCGGTGATCATGCATTTTCATCAACTGTATTTATATGTGCATTATATTTGTACATATACTGAGACCCAATTAATTACTTAGGTAATTAACTGTATCGTGAGCATACTATTTGGACTATCTGTGATATTATCCGGGCACTGCTAATCAGGTGAGTTCATAGCCTCGCCTTTCACTACTATTTATGTTTTTACTAACCCGCGAGGGGGAGACATGCTATAACTTGATTTGACTATATGATTTTGATATCTTATATTTAATAAATTGTTGATCGAGGAAACGCAAACTGAACTGTTACCCTTAATTACGATTGCCTATTGTAGATGAACAGCATGACCCGTGCATCCGAAACTGTTAGAATTATTGAATTACCTGAATGTTATAAATAGATCTATTTGGGATTGACCGTCCCCATCTGGGTGAGTCATGCTCACTGTGCCTCGGCCGGGACAACAGATGTTTCACATGTCAGCACTTATTATTATTTTTGGGTGCCTTCTTGTAGTAAGGCGAAGGGTCCTCCACTATCGAGGACTTCTCTGTCAAGTTTCAGTTTCGGGCAATATGGGAATGTAATTACTTTATAGTATTTGGCTTTGTGCGATACTATGTTTATAATGTTTGCGGTTCTAAACTCGACCTTTTATTATTTGGTACATTAATACATGGAACATACTGATATATCTGAATTTGATTTTTATCAAACCTTATGAAATACTATATGGGATATTGAGATCCTACACTTGATTTTTATATCAAACTTTGTGTAACACTATGTAGGACAAATTACTGTCCTGGACTATGAATTTACAAAACTCTATGAATTCACCAACTTTATGTTGACTGTTTTAAGCATGTTTTTCTCAGGAAATTAAGCTGGATTATTTGAGCATGGACTGAGCATCATATAGGAGCATCATAATAATTGGGGGATCTGTTTTCACTGGGATATTTGTAACAACTGATATTTAACACTTCAACTGATTGTACTAAAACCATATTTGTATCAATTGTATTTCAAATCATGTAATTATGATCAATGCTTTGTATGCCATTTGTTCTGTGATCCACTTACTGACACCCAATTACTATTCCGCTGCAAACCTGATTTGGGGGTGTCACAGGACCTGCGATCGGAATATGTAACAAAGGGTCAATCGGAATGTTGGGAAAACCTACTAATCGGAATATTGAACATACACAATCGGAATATGGGAAAGACTTCCAATCAGAATATTATGACAACTACTACATTCGGAATACGGAACAAAGGACCAAATCGGAATGTTCAACAAAGGCTACTAATCGGAATGATGGGAAAATGGCAACAATCGGAATACTTGTGGTGTGATCGGAAAGACAAAACCCTTTTCCGATTGGACTCAATCGGAAAGAGGGGTGGGCTCGGTCGGAATAGGCAGCAATCGGAAAGGGGAATTGTACCCTTTCCTAAATTTGTGGAATTCGGTTAAGCTAGGTAATAAGCTAATTTTATTAAGCTAATACCCGAAACTTAACAAACCAATAATAAACCGGATCAAATAAGCACTAATCTCAACTTATCTAACCTCAAAATAAGCAACTTTTTCAATCAAACAATAAAAACATGAACTTTTTAAGGAAAACTTTTATAAGTAAATAAGCTAATCATAAAAATAAGCCAATAAGCACAAAAGTCTTAAAGCTTAATTAAATGAAAACTTATGAAACGGTCAAAAGATTAACTTTTTAAGCACGAAATCATTTATAACAACACGGATCATATGATAATCGCACCAAAATCAATCTAAAATCAAAGAAAAGTAGAATGAGATTAAGGATTAAAAGCTTAAAATGAAACTTTGATTAATGAAAATAAGAAATACAAAGTGTTTTCTCTTGAAAGATTAAAAGAAAAAGATGAAACTTAGTGAGAGAAAGTTTAAGACTTTCTCTCTCTAAAAAGTGAAAAAACTAAAAATTAAAGACTAACTAGCTAACTACTCTCCTAATGACTATTAGGAGGGTACTTATAGGGAAGGTGGAAGGAGTGCATGTGTTGCATCTTCTTTCTTGCTTTCTTCACGTTTTCTCGACTCGACTTTAATTCTTTGTCTTTGTCGTCTCGGGATTTGAACTTGTCTTTTAATTTTCTTCTTCTATTAGACTTAAGTTCTTCGACTTCGTTAAACTTCCGTCTTTAGACTTTTTCTTCGATAAATCTTCAGAATAGGCCTTGGACTTCCGTTCTTTTTGCACTCTTGATCTTTTGACTTCGTCTTTTCCCGTTTTCTTTGATAAAAGCCCGTGAAAACCCGTGTTTTCTTCCTTTTTCATATTTTGGTCCTAAAACACAATAAAAACACAAACAACGCATAATTCCGACTTTTACGACATAAATCACACGTTTTGGTCTTGTTATTACTGGAAATAAGTGGTAAAAGGATAAGTGTTTTCACACTTATTAAATCTCCTACACTTGACCATTGCAATGCCCTCATGCAATGCATTAATTTAAAAGCACGGTTTACATTTTCCATCATAAATAACCCACCTTGGCCTTTATTAACTACTAAACCTAAAAAGATAGAACAAGAAAAGAAATCAAACACTTACATTGGTTTTGGCAGCCATGAACGTTTATCATCCTCAAGTTTCACGTTCCCCATACCAAGCTTAAAAACGAGATCATTGTTATTATAAGTTAGCAAACTATCACGAACTCATGTGGGCCAATTACTCACTTAGACTCCCTTATTCCTAGGTGTATCTCTTATATTTTATTTTTGTATTGAATGATCACGAGGATGCATTGTTTGACTTATTTCGATAGTTATTTAGGCCGAAAATAAAGTGAACGATTTAATCAATAGTTAGCTAAAGGACCAAATCCTTTAAAACTGCTTCTCGGGACCTCATAAAGTTCATATCTTGGCATAACTCGCTTCACGATTTGAGACCTTTCACGGACCGATATTTGGCAGCGACTTCATACTTCGAATCTTGAGAGACGTTCTTGAAATAATGGTCTTCTCTTCATAATGGAAATTTCTTCACTTGAAGTTTTGAGAGATTCTTCATCTTTAGACCACGACTTCTTCATTTTTCTCCAATCTTTATTTTGGACTTTGATATACAACGATCCGCCTCCTTTTAGGACTTGGATCTGTTTATCCTCATACCTTGTTAGGGTCTTTTCGGATAGACTTCTCCATGACTTTTGGCGAGTTCTTGCTTTTCGTCGTGTGTCTCGATCCTTCATATTGATTTTCGATAAATGATTCTTCACATCACTTTTGCATCTTTAGCAACAAAATGTAGCCCTCATGCCTTGTTAGGGCCTTTTCGGACTCGTCAATCTTCGCATCCCGCTTCAATAAGTTATGCCTTGGCTATGAACTCTAATCCGTACCGAGCAACTTTTAAACGATCTGGGGCTAGAAGCTAAGTAACCTTTTAAATCGTACAACCTTATTTATTGCAGATAAACTTATTAACAAGCGGAGGGAGAATAGGCTTATAATTAACTCACATAAATTCACGAAAGAATACCAAACTTATAATTGACTCTATCATCTCTCGTTCTCCACAGTTTAAAATCTCAAAGAATGAGACTCGTGGATGCTTAGCCTATTAAATCAAAGTTTTGGGTTTTCGAGTCGCCTATAGGATCTTGCAAATTCTTAGACTTTTTCAAGTTTAGAAATCGCATTTTAAAGTTCCCTTGATAAACGACTCTCTAGGATCAATTATAGGAACTTGAGAAAAGTTCTTGTTCTTAACCCGTGAGAGTTAAGACTTTCGCGTTTTATAGCTCCCTATATAAAAGCCTAGCAAAACTTGACTTGAACACGTTAAGGATACTAGCTAGAATAAACTTAGGTAAGTAAACTCGGGTTGAGTCAAAATGTTCATGACTAAGAAAAATCTAAAACCACTTATTTGAAAATTTATTCTAGCAAGGAAAGAGAATAAGCATAATAAAGGAAAATACAACTATATAACTAGGCCAAAATAGATTAAAATTTTTGAAAAATGTCGAAAAATCAAATTTTTCGGTTAAAATGAGGGCAAATTCATGGAAAAGACCACTTACTTCGATAGAAGTCCCCCCTACACTTCAGATAAACATTGTCCTCAATGTTTAAGCATGTGGGAGTAAACTCCCCTACACTTAGGACATTGTGCACTTTGTTTAAATCTTGCTAAGGAAAGGACAACTAAAGTGATTTCAATGTGAACATATAAAATATGAAATATTGAATCACAAGAGTTTAGGATAGAACCGGGAAGATGGGAACACGGTATCACGGTTCGTCAAAAGTCATCAAGCTGCTCTCTGAAGCTTTAATCCCTGCAAAACACAAGAATCAAGACAACAAACATATGCGGGGCTCTCCCTACACTTATTATGAAAGCAGTAAAGGATAGATCACGGGTTGCCTCCCGAGAAGCGCTTGTTTTTGTTCACCGAAGTCACGAGCCTGACTCGACCCAATTTTAGTTCATGGGGAACGTGGTGAGGGATGGAATCATCTCTTGAGAGATGTCCTCACCAAAGTACAGCTTCAGACGCTGGCCATTCACCTTGAAATTGTGCCCATTCGGCTGAGAAAGCTCAATGGTCCCATATGGAAAGACGTTGGCGACGGTGAATGGACCAGACCAGCGGCTCTTCAACTTGCTAGAGAAGATCTTCAACCGAGAGTTAAAGAGTAAGACTTGATCACCAACGTGGAACTCTCGGTTCTTGATTTTTGCATCATGAATGATCTTCGTCTTCTCCTTGTAGATCAGCGAGTTCTCATAGGCTTCACTCCTCAGTTCATTTATCTCATTGAGTTGAACCTTGCGATGATCACCGACTTTGTTGATGTCGAAGTTAGCCCACTTCAAGGCCCAGTGCGCCTTATGTTCCAGCTCGATGGGAAGGTGGCATGCTTTTCCGTACACAAGACGATAAGGTGTACAACCGATCGGGGTCTTGTAAGCAGTACGAAAAGCCCACAGAGCATCATCTAACTTATCGGCCCACGCGACGCGATGCTCTCCCACAGTACGCTCCAAAATTCTCTTCAAGCCACGGTTGGAAATCTCGGCTTGCCCATTGGTTTGGGGATGATAGGCGGTGGAAAGACGGTGATTGACACCATACTTAGCCATGACTCTTGCAAATTGATCTTTGCAAAAATGAGTCCCGCGGTCACTGATAATAGCACGAGGAACGCCAAATCGAGCGAAAAGCTGCTTCAAAAAGTTCACAACCACCCTCGCATCATTCGTAGGGAGAGCCTTAGCTTCAACCCATTTAGAAACATAGTCGACGGCGACGAGGATGTACTTGTTCCCTTTGGAGGATGGAAATGGCCCCATAAAGTCGATGCCCCATACATCAAAGATTTCACATTCCTGTATGAAATTTTGAGGCATCTCATCCTTATGTGTGATCTTGCCTTGGCGTTGGCAAGCATCACAATGCTTAACCATTTCGTGAGCGCCACGATAAATGGTGGGTCAATAGAATCCAGAATCAAAAACCTTTTTAGCGGTGTAGTTGGGACCAAAGTGACCACCGGTGGGTCCTTTGTGGCAAGCTTGGAGGATGTCAAAAGCTGCCGGTCCGTCAACACATCGACGAATGATCAGATCAGCACATTGTTTGAATAGATAAGGGTCATCCCAAAAGTAAGTCTTAACATCATTCAAGAACTTTTTCTTTTGTTGGGATGTTAACCCTTTGATGAGAATTCCACCCGCTAAGTAGTTTGCAATGTCCGCAAACCACGGGGTGTCATCAAGATTGAGATTTATAGACATTAAGGTCTCAAGGGGGAAAGAGTCATTGATCTCTTTGTTCGGATGATCCCCTTGATATGGATCCTCAAGTCTGCTCAGATGATCCGCGGCCAGGTTTTCAGCTCCCTTCTTGTCACGAATTTCAATGTTAAATTCTTGAAGGAGTAAAACCCAGCGAAGAAGTCTTGGCTTAGAATCATGCTTTGTCATCAAGTACTTCAACGCGGAATGGTCCGTGTATACGATGGTGGGGGATAAAACAAGATAGGAGCGAAATTTCTCAAAAGCATAGACAACAGCTAAAAGCTCTTTTTCGGTTGTCGTATAATGCAATTCGGCCCCCGTCATTGTTTTGCTAGCGTAGTGGATTGGTTGGAAGTGTTTATTCACTCGTTGGCCCAAAACCGCACCAATAGCAAAGTCGCTAGCATCGCACATCAATTCAAAAGGCAGCTCCCAATTAGGGGTAACCAAGACCGGTGCCTTAGTTAGCTTATCCTTAAGAAGATTGAATGCTTCGAGACACTCTTTAGAAAAAATAAAAGGAGTATCTTTTTCCAAGAGGTGGGTCATCGGGCGAGCGATTTTAGAGAAATCCTGAATGAATCGACGATAGAAGCCCGCATGACCCAGAAAACTTCTCACA
The DNA here is from genome assembly GCA_025667525.1 of Glebionis coronaria. Taxonomy (NCBI): domain Eukaryota; kingdom Viridiplantae; phylum Streptophyta; class Magnoliopsida; order Asterales; family Asteraceae; genus Glebionis; species Glebionis coronaria. The sequence goes on along the minus strand of CM046880.1, from coordinate 208,615,720 downwards.
CCCTTCACGGTTGAAGGTGGAGGTAATTTGGCTATGACATCTACTTTAGCACGGTCGACTTCAAGACCGGCTTTAGAGATTTTGTGTCCTAGCACAATGCCTTCTTTTACCATAAAATGACATTTTTCCCAATTCAGAACAAGGCGAGTGTCTTCGCACCGCTTAAGCATACGTTCCAAATTGGCAAGGCAAGAGGAAAAGGAGTCCCCGAAGACCGAGAAATCATCCATGAAGACTTCCATGGTTTGCTCAACCATGTCATGGAAGATAGCCAACATGCACCTTTGGAAAGTCCCGGGAGCATTGCATAAGCCAAAAGGCATTCTTTTGTAAGCAAATGTGCCATACGGACAAGTGAATGTTGTCTTCTCTTGATCTTGGGGATCGATGGGTATTTGAAAATAACCCGAGAAACCATCAAGAAAGAAGTAATATTCATTACATGCTAAACGTTCAAGCATTTGGTCCATAAAAGGTAGAGGGAAATGATCCTTTCTCGTGGCATCATTGAGTTTGCGGTAGTCTATACAAACTCTCCACCCAGTAACGAGACGGGTAGGAATCAACTCGTTGTTTGCATTGGGCACAACGGTGATACCGCCTTTCTTAGGCACACAATGGACTGGACTAACCCATGGTGAATCCGAAATAGGGTAAATCATACCCGCATCAAGAAGTTTGATAACCTCTTTTTTGATGACTTCATGGATTTTAGGATTCACCCTTCGTTGGCTTTGAATTGTGGGCTTAAAGTCGTCCTCTATGAGAATTTTATGTGTGCAGAAGTGAGGATCAATTCCACGGATGTCGGAGATTTTCCAAGCGATAGCTCTTTTATGCTTCTTCAACACAGCGACAAGTCGGGCTTTTTCGTCTTCTTTCAGATCCTTTGCGATGATGACCGGTAACTTCTCGTTGTCTTCCAGAAAAACGTACTCAAGATGAGGAGGTAGGTCCTTAAGCTCAAGAGTGGGAGGATCCTCAATAGATGGTGAAACTAACGATGGATCATCATTAGTCACCTCTTTAGAAGAAGGAGGAGAAAATGGGTCCTCATTGAGAAGTCTCTCAATAGTACTAATGTATTCATCCCAATTGGTGGACAAATTATCATACTTAATATCAAGAGGACCCAAGCTAGCTTCGAAATCATCCAAGTCACTTTCTCCAAAAGGAGTCAATGCTGGAGCAATTGAGGCAACGGTCTCAACATTGGGTAGAGAAGAAAGAGTACTTTTGCAAGCATCATGAAAATGTTCTTCACAAGCCTCATCAAGAACATCAATAGCATTAACACTCTCATACGAATAAGGTTGCTTCGAAATCTTACCCATGTTGAAGACAATTTTATCGTCACCAACTCTCATGATTATTTCGCCCGCGGCTACATCAATAAGAGTGCGACCGGTCCTCAGGAATGGACGTCCAACGATTAATGGAACACGGGGATCCATCTCGTAGTCAACGACGACAAAATCCGCCGGGAAGGTGAATTTATCAACGCCAACAAAGACATCTTCGGCTATCCCCACTGGATAAGCAACCGTACGGTTGGCTAATTCCAAAGTCATTTTTGTGGGGACTAGCTCGGGGAGAGATAATTGCTTCTAAACACTTAATGGCATTAAGTTTATACTGGCACCTAGGTCGGCTAGGGCCATGCAATTCTCTACTCCCGGGAAGTTGCAAGGAATCAAGAAGCGACCCGGATCACCAAGTTTGGTGGGCAATTTCCTTAAGAGCACTGCGGAGTTGTTCTCATTAAGTTGGGTCTGAGCGATGTCAAGAAGCTTTTCCTTATCACTTAGAAGATCTTTAAACATCTTAGCGTATTTGGGCATGTGAGCGAGAGCCTCGGCAAAGGAGATGTTAAAATTCAATTGTTTAAACATTTTTAGAAAGTTTGAAACCTGAATATCATCCTTGCTCTTTTGCTTCTCTTTCCTCAACCTTGAAGGATAAGGTATATTGGATGAAGAAGAAGGCTTTAAGGGAATAGGATCACTCACAACCACGGGTGGTGGGGAAATGGGGATAGAAGGTGAAGGAGGTGATGAAAGCTGCTCTTTTTCCTTGTTCACAATCAAGGGTGGAGGTGTAGGAAGCTCGGGTTCCATATAACCTTTTCCACTACGAGTGGTGATTGCTTTCATCTCCCCTCTTGGATTCGCAACGGTATTACTCGGAAGAGTACCCGAAGAAGAGGGTTGATTACCTTGGATGAGCGAACCAATCATATCACAAAGGTGAACCGCTTGATTATTAAAAGAGTTGTGCATGTTTGCATTAATTTCATTGCTGTGTTTTGCCATATCATTCCTTAGCTCGGCTCGAATATCGCTCCCTTGTTTCACCATGTCATTCTTCAAGTTGACAAATTGACTCTGAAGATTCGTCACCATCTCACGATTAGTCTTCATGAACGTCTCGACGTCTTGGTTTACTTCCATCGGTTGATTGAGAGGTGGAGCTTGGTAAGCTTGCGAATTTCCTTGAGTTGGGTATGGGTTTCTTTGGGATTGATATTGATTTTGAGCACGAGGTTGGGATTGGTTGTTTCGGTTATAGCTTTGTTGTTGGTTTTGGTTTGCAGGAGGGAAATCGGGTGGAGCAAGATAATTGTTGGAACGATAACTTAGCAAGCCACGGTCTCCTTGAGGGCGAGCTTGATAGCCTCCCGTGGGATAAGTGTCGTAAGCCACATTAACGTTTTCAGAATAGTTGCCTTGGGTAGAAGGACAATCATTATAAGAATGAGGGCCACCACATGTGTCACAAGAAATAGCAACGGCTTTAGCTTGTTGAAATTGGTTTGTGGCTATGGACATGAAATCCTTGTGCATACTCGCGATTTGTCGGGTAAGTTCGGATATCTCAGGATTAGAAGTAGTAGAAGAAACATTGACTCTCTGATTAGATCTTGAGGATGCGGATGAATCCCAATTCTTGTGGTGAGTAGTCATGTTTTCGATCAACTCTCGACACTCCTCCGGTCTCCTTTTCATAAAAGTACCACCAGCGGCGGCATTGATCGTGTCACGATCACGAAAAGTGAGACCATTGTAGAAGGTGTCAATGAGAGTGACGAGGAGTATATTGTGATTTGGACAGCGGTCGATCAAATCATTGTATCGTTCCCAAGCATCAAAAAGCGATTCATCATTTTCTTGCATGAATCCACTGATTTGGTTACGAAGGCTCGTGACCATGGATGGGGGAAAATAGCGCGATAAAAAACGTTGAGTCATGTCATTCCACGTATGAATAGAATTCTTAGGAAGACGGTCAAACCATTTTTCGGCATGGTGAGAAACCGAGTGGGGAAAAAGTTGAAGGCGAAGGTCATCCATAGAAACACCGGAGCACTTCATGCTTTGGGTAATGGTAATGAATTTATCGAGGTGTTTGTTGGCATCATCATCCGGAATTCCACGAAATGGGTTAGTTTTCACTTGTTGGATCATGTGATGCTTCAACGAAAACTCCTGAGCCGTGACGTGCATCGGCGCAATCGGGCCTCCGCGTCCGTTCATGGTGGGTTGACACAATTCCTCCATTGTCCGTAAATCAGGTAGGTGGACATTGTTGTTGTTGTTGTTGTTATTCAAATTGGGTTGAGGTGGGTGATTATTGTTGTTATTAACACCAGCCATATCTAAATCTTCACGAGTCTCGGGCTCAGAATAGTTCGAAGATCTAGTACGCATACACCTGCAGAAGAAAAATATACACAAAGAATATCTATATAATCTTTTTGGTGCAAAACCTTTTGAAAAGAATTGCTTTTTATGATTTTTTAATGTTTTTGTATTTTTGGAAAGTTTTATATTTTTTTGGATTTTTGAAAATTTTTTAAAGCAAGGAAAATAACGTTCAAAGAACGGATCCCAAAATTCAATGCGTCTCTCACTAAAAACCGTTAATCGTAACGAAAAGAGCCGGCAGCGGCGCCATTTAATACTTGGTTTTTAGACCTAGTATGAAAATTCGTAGTCCCAAGTCTTTTCGAATTGAAAACCGGTCTTAAGTGCGACTCAATCGTCATTTGGTGAATCAAGAGAATGGTTTGGTTTTGATTATCTATTTTAAAATAATAGCAAGTAATTAAAGTGTCGTTGAGTAAAATGGAAGAATAAAGATTAATACTAAAATGACGAGTAAAAATAAATGCTTGTAAACTTAAAGGTAACAATGGAAAAGTACTAGCACACTAAATAAAACTAACTATTGGAAAATTTTCTAAAAAAAATAAGAACTTAGTTGAAAAGTACTAAAAGAAAGTAAGATCGGAATATCAAACAAATGCAAACAATCGGAATAAGCCCCAAAAAGGTGTCCCGATCGGAATGCATTCCGATCGGTTGATCGGAAAGTTGGTAGGACCTGCGATCGGAATATGTAACAAAGGGTCAATCGGAATGTTGGGAAAACCTACTAATCGGAATATTGAACATACACAATCGGAATATGGGAAAGACTTCCAATCGGAATATTATGACAACTACTACAATCGGAATACGGAACAAAGGACCAAATCGGAATGTTCAACAAAGGCTACTAATCGGAATGATGGGAAAATGGCAACAATCGGAATACTTGTGGTGTGATCGGAAAGACAAAACCCTTTTCCGATTGGACTCAATCGGAAAGAGGGGTGGGCTCGGTCGGAATAGGCAGCAATCGGAAAGGGGAATTGTACCCTTTCCTAAATTTGTGGAATTCGGTTAAGCTAGGTAATAAGCTAATTTTATTAAGCTAATACCCGAAACTTAACAAACCAATAATAAACCGGATCAAATAAGCACTAATCTCAACTTATCTAACCTCAAAATAAGCAACTTTTTCAATCAAACAATAAAAACATGAACTTTTTAAGGAAAACTTTTATAAGTAAATAAGCTAAACATAAAAATAAGCCAATAAGCACAAAAGTCTTAAAGCTTAATTAAATGAAAACTTATGAAATGATCAAAAGATTAACTTTTTAAGCACGAAATCATTTAGAACAACACGGATCATATGATAATCGCACCAAAATCAATCTAAAATCAAAGAAAAGTAGAATGAGATTAAGGATTAAAAGCTTAAAATGAAACTTTGATTAATGAAAATAAGAAATACAAAGTTTTTTCTCTTGAAAGATTAAATGAAAAAGATGAAACTTAGTGAGAGAAAGTTTAAGACTTTCTCTCTCTAAAAAGTGAAAAACTAAAAATTAAAGACTAACTAGCTAACTACCCTCCTAATGACTATTAGGAGGGTACTTATAGGGAAGGTGGAAGGAGTGCATGTGTTGCATCTTCTTTTTTGCTTTCTTCACGTTTTCTCGACTCGACTTTAATTCTTTGTCTTTGTCGTCTCGGGATTTGAACTTGTATTTTAATTTTCTTCTTCTATTAGACTTAAGTTCTTCGACTTCGTTAAACTTCCGTCTTTAGACTTTTTCTTCGATAAATCTTCAGAATAGGCCTTGGACTTCCGTTCTTTTTGCACTCTTGATCTTTTGACTTCGTCTTTTCCCGTTTTCTTTGATAAAAGCCCGTGAAAACCCGTGTTTTCTTCCTTTTTCATATTTTGGTCCTAAAACACAATAAAAACACAAACCACGCATAATTCTGACTTTTACGACATAAATCACACGTTTTGGTCTTGTTATTATTGGAAATAAGTGGTAAAAGGATAAGTGTTTTCACACTTATTAATTGATCACGTGCTTAAAAATCCACATGCAATTTTTGATTCTCCTAAAAATAATTCTAAATGTAAGTACGATGATTACGTGTTTGATCCCGAGATTGAGGAAATTATCGAACGAGATCTAGCTCTTTTTCCTCCACTTCCACCTACGAGTGAGGTTGATCTTTCCAAAATCGAGGATGAACTTGATGAGTTGGAACGTCTTATTTTTATGACGAACCAACTCACGTGACCCAAAATCCCATTCTCGAGGAGTTACCTAATCAATACTCCTCATTTGAGAATGACGTTTACCACATTCGTGAGGATCTAACTTATCAACGATCCCCACAAATGAATGATAGTTTTGTGCTTGATCGTGATCTCTTCGAGAGAGTTTCTAAAATCCTCAATGAAGGGAATGAAAAACCTTGGTTTGACAAACCCATCTATGATGAAGAAATCGATGAGATTCACATTCATGAGGATGACGAATATGTAGACCCCGAGGGGGCGGTGTTCTTTGTTGATCGACGTTTTGAGAACTTATACAATCCACCACCCCCTAACCTCGACTTAAATGTGAGGATTTTTAGCGTGACCAATTTTGAATTTGAAACGCCAAATATTTTCAACATCATCAAATCGGGTTTTCATATAGAGTTTTTAAATGATGAAAAAGGAAATGATTTTAAAATTAATTTAAAAGATTTTTCTACATGTCTAACTCTGTCATCACCGCGTTTTATGAGTGCTACCACCTCGTCTACTCCTTTTAACGATGGTTGGTGTTGATTTAGTGTAGGGGAAGCCCCTTATGTTCCCTCACATTTCTCCACCGAGGACGAGATATTCGATCCCGGAATTGCTTGTAAAGGGAAATCTCGGTCTTCCACCGATGCAATAAATGGAAAAATTATCTATTTGCTTGGTGTGAGTCTACCTCGAGTAGCTCATAAGTTTATCCCACCCATTGTCCCACCTTTCTATTTCTCATCTATTTTCTTTGACCCTCTCGGGTTTTTGGTTGAAGTAGCGTTGCTTCGTCTTTCATCCGAAAACAAGGACGCTATCTTTGACCCCGGTATACGTATATCGGGTTTTTAAAGTACTCCACGTACTTTTGGGCATTGTTTATCATGTAAGCCCCACCAAAAATGACCATACCATGATTATCCCTAAATGATCACATTTATGTGGATCCGAGTCGATCTTTTGAAGTGGTTATAAAAAACAAGGTGCCTCGTGGGGGATTCTCATACTTATCCTTGTAAATATTATTGCTTTCTAAATAGTGTAACGAGGGACTTATGCTCTTCCAACATTTGTTCCATGGTTTTTTGTGATTGTGATTCATTAGGTTCATCATCATCATTGAAGCCTCTCGTGTTTGTTTTACGGATCACTCGAGCTTCGATCGTTTCCTTTGGAGATTCCGATATCCGATGATATCCTTTTATGTTCTAACGTTTATCTTATTAGCATAATTCATAAACGGCTTTTAGGTTATTCGTTTTACCCTTTCCTTGCTCGAGATTAAGCATTCGACGTTCGTCTCTAGTATGGGGGTGTTTCACCCCTAGACTCGAAACATTGAGGACAACGTTTAGTTTTAGTATGTGGGGGAGGGGGGGGGGGTGAGTAGATACTTCACCTTGCTTACGTCACCACGCAATCCAATTTTCATCTTTTTTTATCGTTTTTTTTGCAAAATAAGGCTAAAAATGGCCAAATTTTAAAATTTTTCTTGTTTTTCATAAGTGTTTAAGACACGAATGTATGTTTTCTGATGGTGAGAATAAGAGTAATTTTTGACTCAACAGTGCGTGTTGAGGACTTAACATCGATTCCTTAACTTTAAATTAGGCTAAGTCTCTTAAATGAGGACGAGAAATGATAGAGTTAATTATAAGTTACGTAATCTTTCACGATCTCATGTGTAGTAATTATAAGCTTATTCTCCCCACGCTTTTGTTTAAATAAATGCAATAAGTAAGGTCGTACGATTTAAAAGGTTACTTAGCTTCTAGCCCAAGATCGTTTAAAAGTTGCTCGTGTTCGAATAGAGTTCATAGCCAAGGCATAACTTATTGAAGCGGGACGCGAAGATTGGCAAAGTTCCAAAAAGGCCCTAACAAGGCATGAGGAGCTCCATTTTGTGTCTAAATATCTAAGATGATGTGAAGTATCATTATTCCAAAATCAATATGAAGGATCGAGACACACGACGAAAAGCAATATACTCCCCTAAAGATCATGGAGAAGTCTATCCAAAAAGACCCTAACAAGGTATGAGGACAAATATATCCAAGTCCTAAAAGGAGGCGGATCGTTGTATATCAAAATCCCAAATAAAGATTGAAGAAAAATGATGAAGTCGTGGTCCAAGTTTTAAGAAATTCCATATATGAAGAGAAGGCCATTATTTCAAGAACGTCTTCCAAGATTTGAAGTTCGAAACACATGCCAAATATCGGTGCGAGAAAGGTCTCAAATCGTGAAACGAGTTATGCCAATATATGAACTTAAGGAGATTACGAGAAGCCGTTTTAAAAGATCGTGTCCTTTAGCTAACTATCCATTAAATCGTGCTACATTATTTTCGACATTAATAAACTATCAAAATAAGTCAAACATGTATCCTCGTGATCATTAAGACAAAATAAAATAGAGATACCAATTAGGAATAAGGGAGTCTAGGTACGTAAATAACACTCATGAGAAATGATTGTGTTGCTAACTTATAATAACAATGATCTCGTTACACGCTTAGCATGGAATTGGGTGAAAATCGAGGACGACGAACTTATCTCTATGAGGCATTCATGTGTTCTTATTCTTTTACCCTAAAAGTCACATAATCGTGATGAAAACAATACATTATGTCTAAAACACGTGTAGTAGTTTATTTAAATATACATTATCAATAAATGTCACATAAAAATGAATGTTGGAAGTGCTACGATACTTAATTCTAGCATTGCGTGGGGTCACGACAATGGTTTAGTATGGGGGAGAGATGAGACTGCAATTATACATAGTCTCATCATCCAAATCGGGCTTAAACGCTTAAAATATCATCAAAATACCCCAAAATATGCCTGTATTTGTTCATTGTGTATTTTAGGTACAGATATCGTGAAATCAACAAAAGATAACAAGAATTAAGCAAAAACGAACACGGGAAATGAAGCCGCACAAAGAACCGGACCCGAATAATGATTTTTCATTGAAGTCCTTGAAGTTTGAAGATTTGGCAAGATTTGTCCCTCAAGAATTAAAGACTTGTCATTTTAAATCCTTGCAAAACTCAAATATTGCACTTGGGTCCCTAAAATGATAAGATTATACATATATGTCCCTTGAAGATTGCTCAAATTTCACTTATGGTCCTTATGATAAGTTTACAAAAGTTTTTGGTGGCCAAATTAGAAAAACCAAAACTTTGTTATAAAGGAAAAAGGGGGAATTCTATGCCAAACTTCATATGCAAAGTTAATGGGAATAGAGGGACTATTTATGGCAGACACTATAACTCATCCCACCCAATCATCGTACACCTCACCCCCACAAGCCAACCACACAACACCACCTCACTCCACTCATACACGTCACCATCCACTACTCACTAATTTAACTGATTTTATTAATCAATTAAATAATACGCAGCTAACACCTTTTTAAACTCAAAAACCAATTAAACCCTACTGTTTATCACCACCCCCATCCCATAAACCCTAAAAACCCCCAAGATCAATCTAATTAATCAACACCCTTTAACCTAATTAACCATAGGGGTTTTCACCCCAACCCCACACCCAACAAAACCCACAACCCAGAAAATGACCTATCACTCTCTTGTCCCCCCAAAGCTTGAACAAAATCACGTGACACTGTTCACCTCTGAACATTTGGACCAAATCAACAATTCTCCTTAGTTCCTTTGTCCCAAAGGCTATAATAGACGTCCAAGATTGCTCCAAGACAACTGGCAACAATCCAAGACTCACATGATACCAGTTTTGACTGAAATTCGAATTTCAACACAAGGGCCTTATTGGAATTTCAAACAGATTAGGGTTTATGTTTTGTTAGTTCTAGATAGTTCTAGTGTTCACTATAAAAGGAGCTTACAACTTTTGTAAGCCCTTTGTTCCAGAATTTTTTATTTGTAAACCCATTTTACTAAATAGTTAAAGTAGTTTTGTGCCCTTGCAATTTACTGTTCTGAGTTCCATGTTTACATTTTATGCAATTTAAATTTGTGTCTTCTTTTTTACTCATTGTTAATACCAAAAAATTTATCAAATCTTGTTAAACTTTTTGGGACCCACGGTTAGTATAGCAGTTGTGTGTGTGACTGAAAATCAATCACATACAAAGTCTGTAATGACTTTGTTAAGTTTTCTGTTTGAATCTTTGGTTGGTAAAAAAATTTCTAGTTTCAAAGCTTCAAAAACTTGTTTTCTTTTTATCATATTTACTGTAACAAACGTCAAGCCACAAGCTTCTAATAAAAGCTTGTGACTTAGCTTTTGCTATAGTACCTTGCTTGTTCTCTGTTTGTTTCATATGTGCAGGTGTCAAGGGATTTGGTTGTGTCTGTTGTAGATTGCTAACCCATCATGTCCTTCCATTTTAAGCATCTCCTTTGAAGACATTTGTCCCCTTAGGTTCTGTTGTAGAACCTCAACAAGGATCTCTACATTCTTCATATGCTCCCAAGTTTGCAAGAGAATGCATCAGCTATGAAGGTTTGGCTTGAACCCTCTTGGAAATCTAAGTGCCTATGTGATTTGTGATAGACTGTTGTTTTGTTAGTTTAAGGTTTTATTAGTGTTCTTTGTTAGTTATTTAATGATAATGATAGCTTAAAATCAGTTTGGTGTTGATTTGAGAATAATTGTTTGTTAAAAAAATCTTGTTATCAGTTTATGGGTATTTGGGATTAGATTTTGAGGCAAGTTGTTGACAGCTACTTGGGTTAAAATTAGTCTTGACACACTTAAATAGGATAGTGTTAGGGTGTATTGTAATTTGTTTGAGTTTGGTAGAAAGAAGTTTGCATGTTTATAACTTGATAAATTAGGCAAAAATATTCAGTACGTCCGTTAAAGGTTTGATTTTGATTTTTAGTCTATAAAATTTGGTAATCTGTTAGTTCTTGTTTATCTAGGGATTGGAGATTGTTAGTTAGGATTTTGTGAGCTTTGTGTGAACTTTTGGCCTGTTAAAAATCACTAGTATACCAAACACACCAGCAAAACTGTCCAGACCCCATAGGCCATTCATCAGTAACTTTTAATTGCCTTATTTGGTGCTTTTCTTTGCTTGTACTTGTGCTTTTTCTTGTTTAAACTGACTCCCTACACTCCACTGAGTGTAGGGGTGCCAAATGTTCCAACAAAATCCAAGAAACAAGAAAGTTAAAGGCCATTTACGTTTTTCTGTGAGTAAGCAGTGGGAAAAAGTTCCCACTGCTCGGCTTAAGTTTCCCACTGCTACACTACAATACAAAACCATTTGACCTGTCACCATCAAATTTGAAGTTCTTTTGTCTTTAGTGGATTTATTGAGGTATTTTTCATAGATTTCAGTTTTCCCTGTCTTTAATATTTATTTTAAGATTTTTGAAAAAGTTTATTTTTATTTTACTGTTCATTTTGTATTTTTTAGAATTAATTCAATTTGAATTAGTTTTATTTATTCTGTTTTTTGTCTTTTAGTGTAAAAAAGTAATATTTTTAAGTTTTTCAAATTTTCATAGTTTTAGTTTAATATTTTAAGATTTTTAGTTAAAAAAATTCACTGTTCACTCTTTTTAATTATTTTTTAGATTTAATTTAAGTTTAAATAGGATTTTATTCAAACTGTTTTGTCTTTTAGTGATAAAAATTACTTTTTTCAACTTTTTCTTTTTTTTACTATTTATTATTATAATATAGGATTTTTCAAAAAGTCAAATTAATTTTAGCATTAGTTTATTATTTTTAATCATTATTTTAGTTCAAATAGTGTTTTTAGTGTTTAAGAAATAGAAAAATAGTTTCAAAAATTTAGGAAAAATAATTTTTAGTGTTTAATTAATATAAGTAAGGTATATGTTTGATAAAATCATATTTTTGGCTTTTTGTTAATTATATTTAATTTTAGGGCATTAATTAGCATTTAAAATTGAATATTTAATTAAAAAAGGGTTTTAAAATTTATTTATTGAATTTTTATTTTTATTTTTATTATTTTAGACCTAGTTTTAATTTTTAAATTATTTTTAGGTTTAATTTTTAATTTCGTCGCGTTTTACGTATTTACGTCATCGTTTTTACGTTTTACGTCGTAGTGTAATCGTAGTTTAATTCGTCTTTTAATTTTCTTTTTCTCAACCTAAAAATGACACTAATACAAACTTGATTTTAATATATTGGCTCACATATACACACCTTCGCCGAGAACGAACTCACATTTATCGAGCATTCGCGTTTTCCTAAACGTGAACGTTTAATACTTGCCACTCATACGCGTTTTTCCTAAAACGTGTACGATATACACTACATCAACTCTCTTTTTGAACAGTGGTTGGAATTTGAGGTATACGAGGGTGTGCACTCTTTTCCTTGGTCACCACGTTCACCCCATCGACTTTAGAACATGAAGGCGTCTTAGAAGTCGAGGGTTGAGAAAAAGGAAAAACTCTAAATCCATCAAGGTTTGGGGTAATCACACGACTTTTCTCACGAGACGAGGCGGCTTTAACATGTTCCTTCGGATATGTAATGGTGTCACTAGGTAACGAACTCGATGAGTTACCCGAAGACTTGTTCATTATGGCCGAAAACATCTTTTTAATTTTGATTTGTCCTTGCTCGATTTTAGTATTTTAATTTTTCAAAGTGTTGGAAAAGTCGTTTTTCAAAGTACCAATTTGTCCCTCTAATCGTCTCGTATTAGCCTCATTTGATTTCATATATTCTTGAAACTCGTTTGACGAACTATTTTGATTAGAACTAAAGTTCCCTTGGTTTTGATTACTTCTTTGAAAATTCCCTTGATTACCATTTGAAAAATTGTTTCCTTGATTAGCGTTGTTTGAAAAATTTGAGTTTTGATTGTTATCTCGATTTTGCCAACTTAAATTCCGACCTTGATTATAACCTTGATTTGAAAAACTCCCTTGTTGATTGTTTCCTTGAAAATTGTTACGGTTTTGATTAAAATTATTGCCTTGATAATTTCCTTGTGATGGTCCCGCGTTATTTTGATTTTGAAAATTGGTGTTTAACGCGTTAACACTCGACGTTTGGCCATCCGTAGCCGCACACTCGTAACAATTATGAGGTCCACCATACAACGTATACGATGCCTCAACCGCTTTCACCGTAGCAGGAGAGTCTTTCTTTTGCATTTCGATCAAGAACGACGTAAACATTCGTTAACTTATCGATATTCGCATCAACCCTCGCAATATCGTGATTAGAATTACTAATATTAGTGATATTGGCAACACTCGGTGTGTTACGTAGTTCGTAAACTTTGGATCGATTCTCGATAATCATTAAAGCGTCTTTCAGAGTTTTACACAAAAAATTGCCACCGGCGGCGGAATTTAACGAATCTTGTTCTTGAAAACTAAGACCGTTATAAAACGTGTCGATTTGGTGTAACTCGGAAAATCCATGGTGAGGACATTGCCTAAGCAATTCCTTAAAACGATCCCACACGTCTCTAAACGATTCATTCGGCTTTTGTTCGAACCTCGTGATCTCATTTTTGAAAAATGTGGTCGTAGACGGTGGGAAAAAATGATTAACAAACTTGGAGACGAGATCCTTCCACGTAATTATGGAATTAGGTGGATCTTTCTCGTACCAATCCTTGGCGGCACCATCGAGCGAGTACAGAAAAAGCATAAGCTTAACAACATCGGTGTTGACGTTTTTAAACTTGCTCGTGGCCAAAAGACGATCAAAATTCCGAATGTGATCGTGAGGATAATCCGCCCCACGACCTTGAAACTTCGTAGCTTGAATTAATGATAGCATTCCGCTCTTAATCTCAAAATTCTCCGTTTCGATAGCGGGAATTACGATCGCGTCTCCATAACCTTCGATGGGCGCTTGGAGCAATTCCATCATCGAACGATTGTCGGCCATCTCGTCATCGGTTTCGACAACGATATTAGGAACGTCGGTTTCTAAATCTCGTCTACGTCTTTGATTCCTTCGATTTCGATTGCGTCGATTCGAAACGTCGCTAGAAATAGAATAATCCTTCGATCGAGTGCGCATGCAATAACATACAGAATGTGGGGGGGGGGGGGTGGGTTGCAAAGAAGATTCTTTTTGGGGTTTTTCGTTTTTTTCAATTTTTTTTTGTTTTTGATTGTTTTTTAATTTTTTTGGATTTTCGGTGTATTACGTAGACTCAAATCTACAAATCTCTCCTCGAATTAATTTCTCGATTAAAGGAGCCTCAAGGAATGAAAACGATCACTTTGAGTGAACGCCTTCGATGACTTTAGAACGTTGGTGGAACACCAAAACGTTCAAGAGGGTTTAATCTTTGAAAATCAAACAAATATATGATACGTAGATAATACTTCGGTTGGCAAACCCTCGATTAGCCCTTTTTCTCAAAAGACGCACAAGCAAGCGGCGGAAACGAGGCGGCGCTAAGCACTTAAGAGCCTTTGTTAATCCCACTTCAATCCATAACACAATATTAAGATGATATTTAGTGAGAGAAATAGATGAAGGTAGAGAGAGAAAGTAGATAGATTAGAAGGTTAAAACATTACTAGAGAGAGAAAGTGAATGGTAACCAACAATCTCTTCCACACATGGAAGAGGGTATATATACCCTAGGCTTGTATGGGTCGTGGGCTTAGTAACACGGGCCGGGCTTGGCTTGTCCTGGGCTTAGAGCCCCTATCTTATACAATATTAGCTTAAAGTCCAAACTCGGTTAACCCGACTAACCTATTACAATACATGAGTCGATAGGGTATCGTTACATATGATATGTGTAAAACCCGCATGCTTTTACCATGCATAGTACCTTAGGTTCGTACGTACTAGTTAAAAACTTTCCTAATATAGCATGATTACGTTTACGTATTAGGAGTTTATGTATTACGTACGTGTTAGAACACGATAAGTATTTTATATGAACGATCACGTAATAATTATTTAGCAATAATTAATCACGAACATACGATCACGAGATCACGAGCGTAATTAAAACACGAGATATTATTAATTACGTATATATATTTAATACGAGCGTAATTAAATATATAAGTGTAGGATATTTACGTAACGAGAACTTTTAAAACACGAACATAATTAAACATGAACGTGTACAAAATTACAAGACACGAAACGAGGTACGGGACCCCCACAAGGGAGTCCCTACCCGCGGCCAAAAGAAGGTAATGGGCCAAGCCCATTACCAATTTTACTAAGTGGGGGATAAAAAGAGTTTTTACTACTCAAATTATTTTTACAGAACAATTTCAAGAAAACCTAAAATCCATTCCTCCTTCTCCTTTGTGTGCCGCCACCTACAAACCACCATAAGGGGGTGATTTTGATCTTGGATCTTGTTGATTTAGTGTTTGTTCGTGTTTGTTCTTCACCCTCTTGATCCACGAATACGGTAAAACCTTTTTACTTGTTTTCTTTTTAATTAATCTTTTATTAATTAAGAACACATGATTTTTTTCATAAAAACACATTAGTTAAACCTAGATCTAACATGTTTTGGTCATTAATTAATCAAAGGGGTGGATCTAAGGGGTGTTTGTTTTGGGCCGCAGGTACAACCGACCCCAAAGGGGGCTCGGTTTGTTTTTAGCCGACCACCACCAAGACCTTTTTGGTCTTGGTTGGTGCGTGTGGGTCCCACGGCAGCAAGGGGTACCCCGATTTGGTTCGGGGTACGGTGTTTGTTCATATCCGGTACATGTTTTTAAGCTTAGATCCGGATCATGATTATGTTAGTTGTTTATGTTATAAACTTATGTTAAGAATTAAATTAATAAGATGTAATTAATTTAATAACATGACTTAGGTTAACTAATTATTAATAAACATGAATTATTTTAACCTAAGTATTTATATTACTAAGACTTATAATTAATTAATTATTTTTAAAACCATGGATATAATTAATTAATTAAACATGACTTAGGTTATTTTATTAGTATTTAATAATACATATTTTAACCTAAGTATTTAATATATTTAATTAAAAACATGTCATACTTTAATTAAATATTATAACCTATAGTTTAATTAAATTACATGAAATAATTATTAAACTATATAATATATCATATGACTTTGAAAATAATCATGAAAATACTTAGGCTTATTTACTTAGCTTATTTAACCAGCTTATTTCTAATTATGGAAACTTTCTATTTTTAGAAACTTAATAAAATAAGGCAGCTATTTTATTTATGGAAACCAGCTATTTTTAGAAACTTATTTATTTAAGGCAGCTAATCTATTTATGGAAACTTATTTAATTAAGGCAGCTAATCTATTTATGGAAACTTTCTATTTTCAGAAACTTATCTATTTTAAGCAGTAAATCTATTTTTGGAAACTTTCTATTTTTGGAAACTTTCTATTTTTGGAAACTTTCTATTTTTGGAAACTTTCTATTTTTGGAAACTTTCTAAGGAAACCTGCTATTTTTGGAAAGTTACTTATTATTACACAGTAAGTATAATAACACATGAAATATCAGAAATACTTAATCAGAATGAACAGAATATAGGATTTAACACAGTTTAAGGCTTTAAACAGAGTAAATAGTAAGAACACATAAAATAAGCTAAGACATGATATAAAACCAGCTATGTATGTAGTAAGCAGATACTTATTTCATGTACGTATTTATGTAGCACTATTGTTTCGGAAGTAGGATTCTCGCAGTTCATCGTTCTCGTTCACTGGACATAAGGTACGGATTCCCGTCCTTTCAGTATGGACATTCTTTCCTTATTAGGATTTCCCCGTATGCAGCCAACTGTTTTCCCGTAGTATAAGTATGAGTTTGTTTGCTTATGTTTAAATATGATTACCTATAGCCATATACATGCATGACTTGTCTCACCTAGATATGGAGGTACCATAACCATAACATTAGAGGCACTGATGTTATGACTTCACCACGGCGGAGTGATTGCTCGTGGCGTCCCTTCAGGTTTTGGCCATTTATTTATATTTATCATGTGGGGTGTGTGGGTGCATCCTAGTTACATGTTTTCAGTCAGGATTTCATGGTGAATGTGGTGTGTGCCTTGCATCCTTCACAAGGAGTTGATCCCTCCTACCCATAAAACCAGTATATTAAATTAGAGGCAGCCCCTCTAATTGGCATGATGAGGTCACCCCTCCAATTATTCATGCACGGTGGATATTCATGACCTATATTGGCTAATGGTAAAATATGACAAATAGTTTTTATAAGATTAAACATAAGACCTTCAAACTATAAAACCAGTTTTATTAAGACTTAACCAGGTTATTCGGGACTTAGTTTTCTTCCGCTGTTATTATGTTATATGCTTATCCTATTCATGCTTTATTGTACATCCGTGCACTGAGCGTTTTGCTCAGCCGTTTTCCTTTTCTATGTTCCCAAAACGGCAGGTACTCAGGGACGCTCGTAGACACTAAGAGTACGTGCACATGGACTGGAAGTTGTCTATCCTTCTTTACATTATGCATTTCCTTTCTTTATGATACTTATGCTTTGGACATTGTTTCGTCCTTTTCCTTTACTATACTATGTTTGTGTGTGATGAGCTTTACTTTTGGACTACCGATGTTTGATTCCGGTATTTTCCTTTATATGGTTAAGTAATGTTTAGACATTTTACCTTGTATGCTTTGATGACACGCCATAATTACTGTGATACTTCCATTTCCAAAATGGGGTGTTACAATTATTGTATCAGAGCAAAGGCTTCGACCTGTCGGCTCTCAAATATGACATGTGTTTAGTGGGTAGTCACTACGGTCTTCCTAGAACTGACAGTTGTTTTCATGCATTCATCATTTTTAAGCATACATATATATGTCATTGTTACAGGGTTTTTGACTAAGTAATGGTTGGTACAGGACTGGCCCTATTTAGTCGCACGTGTTTTATCGAAACTTTTAGATTTGGGACCGACCCATAGGCGTCCCCTTGATATGTCTTTTGTTTTGAGTGAACTGACCAGAGGCGTTCACTCTCGAGCATCCAAAGTTTTCATAAAACTGCATCATGCATTCATACAAAAATTTTCTTGCATAAAATTTTTCTCGTGAAATTTTTAGTAGAAATTTTTTTTTCATGTATATATTTTATATTTTATGTTTTGAACTGTTTAATCATATGTTTTATTGTTATACTGTCAGATGGTTCTCACACGCGAACAGGAGCAACTCAATGCTGTAATTCAGGCTGCCATGCAAGCCTTGCTTCCTCAACTGAGGAATGACATCCGTGCTGAAGTTCAAGCTGCCAACAATCAGCAGCAGCACAATCAGCCACCTCCTCCTCCTCCAGTGACATTAGCAGTATGGCTGGAGAGATTCAACAAGCTCCTCCCTCGAGCTTTTGAGAAGACTGATAGCCCCAGCGATGCTGAAAGCTGGTAGGCTCACATTGAGAAGATCTTCAACGCTATGGGCTGTGACCCCGCATACAAGGCGAGATTGGCATGCTATCGGTTCGAAGGTGATGTACTTAACTGGTGGTTAGCTTTGATGCAATCTGAAGGTGGTGATGAATGGGTTGCTGGTTTGACTTGGGCTCAGTTCATGGACAGGGTGATGGAGCAGTTCTTTCCAAAGGCTGAGCAGGACAAACTCAAGAGAGAGTACCATGGGATCCGTCAGAGAGCTGGGGAGAATAGCAACGAGTTTATGCAGCGCTTTCTTCGCTTGGCTGGTTTCCTTGGTGCGGCAGCAGGTACTCCTGAAGAGCAGGCACATCACTTTAGATGGGCTCTTCGCACATCGGTCGCAAACAATCTGGTGTGTGCTACGTTCAATACTGTAGCACAAGTGGCCGATGCAGCACGGAAATTGGAGATGCTGCAGGAGAGGGATGAGTTCGGGGAAGCTGAAAGACCCGACAAGAGGTAAAACCTTCATATTCAAGCGGTGATCAATCTGTATATCTTCCATATGCCAATTATTCATCTCTTTAAATGTATCTTCCAGGCAGAAAACTCGGGACCGGTCTCAGCCGGCTACTCAGCAGCTGCCTAATCAGCCCAAGGGAAATGGTCAGACTAATGACCGATCTGCTACGGATAGGCGTGGCGGTAATGACAATTATCGTAACAACGCCGGGCAATCCAGCAACAGCAGGTCTCAATACTTACGAAATTTCTTATGTTTTATGTTATAACTCATATTCTGACACTCTAGCAAAATTCTACCAGGAACCATGGAAACGGTAGGCACCAGAACCAGAGAGGTTCGCAGCCTAGCCGTCCAGCTATCATTGGTATTCAATCTTACGATTAACCGCTTTGTCCTTAGTACCCAAGTATTATGTCTCATGTAAAATGTTTTATCAGGTCCTCAGCCAGCCAGAGCACCTGCTGGAGGATACACTCATCCTATTTGCTCTACTTGCCACCGTAGGCACCCAGGACCATGTCGTCGTAATACTGATCCGTGCTTCAAGTGTGGTCTTCCTGGCCATATTGTGAAGGATTGTCGTAAGGGCGAGATGGAGGGTACATCGGGACATGCTGATACCAAGCCGCCTCCTACTGCCGGGCGTGTCTACACGACATCTCGAGACCAGGCCAACAAGTCTACATGTACCATCACTGGAATCTTGTATATGTATGGTCGCGCTGCATGTGTTCTTTTCGATACGGGTGCTACTCACTCGGTTATTTCTACTGCTTATGCTAAGAACATTAGGATGCCTCCCTTGCCACTAGAAAATAGGCTTACTATTTCCACGCCTTTGAGGGACTCTGTATTAATTACTCATGTATACAAGAGTCTTCCCCTAGAATTTGATGATAAGGTTCGACCTGTCGACGCACTTCCGCTGGACATGAATGACTTCGACATGATTTTGGGCATGGATTGGTTATCCAAATATCATGCTACCATAGACTGCCATTCATATCGGGTTATCTTCGGTGATGTCAATGCACTGGAGTACATTCATAATGGGTTCATACCCGGACGGTCTGTACAAATCATATCCACCCTGCAAGCGCGTGCACTACTGTCACATGGCTGCGAGAGTTACCTAGCTACGGTTCACGACATGGATGCTGAATCTCCATCGATTCAGGATCAACCTATAGTGTCTGAATTCCAAGACGTGTTTCCAACAGAACTTCCGGGCATACCACCTGCACGAGAAGTGGAATTCAGTATCGAGCTGGTTCCAGGAGCTGAACCAATCTCCAAGGCTCCTTACCGCATGGCTCCCATAGAGCTGAAGGAGCTGAAGGATCAACTGCAAGAACTTCTCGAACGAGGTTTCATTCGACCGAGCGCATCTCCATGGGGCGCACCGGTTCTATTTGTTAAGAAGAAGGACGTCAGTATGCGTCTTTGCATAGACTATCGCGAGCTCAACAAGATTACCATCCGGAATAGATATCCGTTGCCACGCATTGACGATCTGTTTGACCAACTCCAAGGGGCCAAACACTTCTCCAAGATCGATCTTAGGTCAGGCTATCATCAGTTACGAGTCAAGGAGCAGGATATTGCTAAGACTGCCTTTCGTACTCGTTATGGCCACTACGAGTTTGTAGTTATGCCATTTGGCCTGACAAATGCTCCAGCAGTGTTCATGGATCTAATGAACAGAATCTTCCATGAATTTCTGGACAAATTCGTCATTGTTTTCATCGATGACATCCTGATTTTCTCTAAGTCCAAGGAGGAACACGAAGACCATCTTCGTACAATACTACAGATTCTTCGCCAGAAGCAGCTGTATGCTAAATTCTCCAAATGTGTGTTCTGGTTAGACAAGGTGGAATTCTTAGGTCACATTGTATCAGCAGAAGGAATCACTATGGATCCAGCGAAGGTTGAGGCCATCACTAAGTGGCCGAGGCCGACATCAGCGACGGAAGTCCGCAGTTTCTTAGGCTTAGCTGGCTATTACCGTAGGTTCGTGGAGAACTTTTCCCGTTTAGCACTACCATTGACCAAACTGATGCGGAAAGGGGAGAATTTCGTCTGGACTGAAGATCGAGAGAAGAGCTTTGAAGACCTGAAGCAGAAGCTAGTATCTGCACCTATTCTTACTCTACCATCTGGTACGGGTGGATTTCAAATCTACAGCGATGCATCGGGGAAGGGACTTGGCTGTGTTCTCATGCAACATGGGAAAGTGATCGCGTACGCTTCATGGCGGCTTAAGCCTTATGAAGAGAATTACCCCACGCACGATCTGGAACTTGCTGCAGTCGTGTTTGCATTGAAGATATGGAGAAACTACTTATATGGAGAATCATGTGACATTTTCACGGACCACAAGAGCTTGAAGTATATCTTCACTCAACATGAATTGAACATGAGGCAGAGGAGATGGTTAGAGCTGTTGAAGGATTATGACATTAATCTTCAATATCATCCCGGAAAGGCAAATGTAGTAGCAGATGCCCTTAGCAGGAAGTCCGGAATGATCAACAACATTAGAATCGAAGAGGAAATCATAAGAGACTTGGAGCGACTAGACATCGAGATCATGGTACGTGGACAGCACGGTTACTGGGCTAATCTTAGAGTAGAACCCGAGTTACTATCTAAGATCAAGGAAGCTCAAAAGGATGACGGAGAAATATGGGCGATAATACAGAATTTGGAGAAGCAGACAGAATTCAGAGTAGATGCAGATGGTATCGTATGGCAGGGCACTAGACTTTGTGTTCCTGATGACCAAGAACTCCGGGAAGCTTTGCTAGCAGAAGCTCATAGCTCCCCATTCTCGATACATCCTAGTTCAACCAAAATGTACCATGACATCAAGCAGTACTTTGGTGGAGTGGTATGAAGCAGGATGTGGCCACTTACGTCTCCAAATGTCTTACCTGCCAGCAGGTTAAGATCTAGCATCAGCGATCTGGCGGTCTCCTTCAACCGTTAGATATTCCAGAGTGGAAGTGGGATAAAATCACCATGGATTTTGTTACCGGTCTTCCGCCTACCAAAAGGAAGCACGATGCAATTTGGGTTATCGTTGATCGACTTACCAAATCAGCTCATTTCTTACCGATCCGCAAGGAAGATCCGGTAAGTAAACTCGCAGATACGTACAGACGAGAGATCATGAGACTACACGGTGCACCATCCAGCATCGTCTCAGACAGAGATCCTCGATTCACTTCGCGCTTTTGGAAAAGTCTACAGAAAGCTTGGGGTACACAACTTAAGCTTAGCACGGCCTTTCATCCTCAAACGGACGGACAGTCGGAGCGAACCATTCAGACATTGGAAGATATGTTGAGGTCATGTGCGTTGGAATGGACGGGTGATTGGGACGAATACATCTGTTTGGTGGAGTTTGCGTACAACAACAGCTGGCACGCGAGCATCAAGTGTGCTCCATTTGAGATGTTGTATGGCAGAAAGTGTCGCGCCCCAATCTGCTGGGATCAGGTTGGCGAGCGAATACTCGAAGGACCAGAGATCATAGAGATGATAAATGAGAAGATCGCAGTAGCTAGGCAGAAAATTCAGGAGGCACGGTCACGTCAAAAGAGTTACGCCGACAAGCATCGTAGGGATTTACACTTTAATATAGGAGATCACGTCTTCCTTAAGGTTTCGCCGGCACGTGGTGTTAGACGCTTCGGGATTAAAGGGAAGCTCAGTCCTTGTTTCATCGGACCGTTTGATATCATTGAACGAGTCGGTGAAGTATCTTACCGATTGGCGTTACCTCCGCAACTTTCGCATGTGCACAATGTGTTTCATGTGTCCTTACTCAGAGGGTATCAATATCATCCCCTTCACATGGTTCAGTATCCACTGGAACAGATTCGTGAAGATCTCACTTTTATAGAAGAACCCGAACGAGTTCTTGACAGGCAAGAACGAGTCATGAGAAAGAAGACGATTCCATTCGTCAAAATTCTATGGAGGGATCATACCGAGCGGAAAGCCACTTGGGAAACAGAGGAGTCTATCCGGACTTCTTACCCTCATTTCATATTTTGAATTCGGGTATGTTCTTCTTTTCCAGTTTACTTTATCTATAATTCGGAGACGAATTATTCTTTTTAGGGGGGAAGAGTTGTAAAACCCGCATGCTTTTACCATGCATAGTACCTTAGGTTCGTACGTACTAGTTAAAAACTTTCCTAATATAGCATGATTACGTTTACGTATTAGGAGTTTATGTATTACGTACGTGTTAGAACACGATAAGTATTTTATATGAACGATCACGTAATAATTATTTAGCAATAATTAATCACGAACATACGATCACGAGATCACGAGCGTAATTAAAACACGAGATATTATTAATTACGTATATATATTTAATACGAGCGTAATTAAATATATAAGTGTAGGATATTTACGTAACGAGAACTTTTAAAACACGAACATAATTAAACATGAACGTGTACGAAATTACAAGACACGAAACGAGGTACGGGACCCCCACAAGGGAGTCCCTACCCGCGGCCAAAAGAAGGTAATGGGCCAAGCCCATTACCAATTTTACTAAGTGGGGGATAAAAAGAGTTTTTACTACTCAAATTATTTTTACAGAACAATTTCAAGAAAACCTAAAATCCCTTCCTCCTTCTCCTTTGTGTGCCGCCACCTACAAACCACCATAAGGGGGGTGATTTTGATCTTGGATCTTGTTGATTTAGTGTTTGTTCGTGTTTGTTCTTCACCCTCTTGATCCACGAATACGGTAAAACCTTTTTACTTGTTTTCTTTTTAATTAATCTTTTATTAATTAAGAACACATGATGTTTTTCATAAAAACACATTAGTTAAACCTAGATCTAACATGTTTTGGTCATTAATTAATCAAAGGGGTGGATCTAAGGGGTGTTTGTTTTGGGCCGCAGGTACAACCGACCCCAAAGGGGGCTCGGTTTGTTTTTAGCCGACCACCACCAAGACCTTTTTGGTATTGGTTGGTGCGTGTGGGTCCCACGACAGCAAGGGGGTACCCCGATTTGGTTCGGGGTACGGTGTTTGTTCATATCCGGTGCATGTTTTTAAGCTTAGATCCGGATCATGATTGTGTTAGTTGTTTATGTTATAAACTTATGTTAAGAATTAAATTAATAAGATGTAATTAATTTAATAACATGACTTAGGTTAACTAATTATTAATAAACATGAATTATTTTAACCTAAGTATTTATATTACTAGGACTTATAATTAATTAATTATTTTTAAAACCATGGATATAATTAATTAATTAAACATGACTTAGGTTATATTATTAGTATTTAATAATACATATTTTAACCTAAGTATTTAATATATTTAATTAAAAACATGTCATACTTTAATTAAATATTATAACTTATAGTTTAATTAAATTACATGAAATAATTATTAAACTATATAATATATCATATGACTTAGAAAATAATCATGAAAATACTTAGCCTTATTTACTTAGCTTATTTAACCAGCTTATTACTAATTATGGAAACTTTCTATTTTTAGAAACTTAATTAAATAAGGCAGCTATTTTATTTATGGAAACCAACTATTTTTAGAAACTTATTTATTTAAGGCAGCTAATCTATTTATGGAAACTTATTTAATTAAGGCAGCTAATCTATTTATGGAAACTTTCTATTTTTAGAAACTTATCTATTTTAAGCAGTAAATCTATTTTTGGAAACTTTCTATTTTTGGAAACTTTCTATTTTTGGAAACTTTCTATTTTTGGAAACTTTCTATTTAAGGAAACCTGCTATTTTTGGAAAGTTACTTATTATTACACAGTAAGTATAATAACACATGAAATATCAGAAATACTTAATCAGAATGAACATAATATAGGATTGAACACAATTTAAGGCTTTAAACAGAGTAAATAGTAAGAACACATAAAATAAGCTAAGAATGATATAAAACCAGCTATGTATGTAGTAAGCAGATACTTATTTCATGTACGTATTTATGTAGCACTAGTGTTTCGGAAGTAGGATTCTTGCAGTTCATCGTTCTCGTTCACTGGACATAAGGTACGGATTCCCGTCCTTTCAGTATGGACATTCTTTCCTTATTAGGATTTCCCCGTATGCAGCCAACTGTTTTCCCGTAGTATAAGTATGAGTTTGTTTGCTTATGTTTAAATATGATTACCTATAGCCATATACATGCATGACCAGTCTCACCTAGTTATGGAGGTACCATAACCATAACATTAGAGGCACTGATGTTATGACTTCACCACGACGGAGTGATTGCTCGTGGCGTCCCTTCAGCTTTTGGCCATTTATTTATATTTATCATGTGGGGCGTATGGGTGCATCCTAGTTACATGTTTTCAGTCAGGATTTCATGGTGAATGTGGTGTGTGCCTTGCATCCTTCACAAGGAGCTGATCCCTCCTACCCATAAAACCAGTATATTAAATTTGAGGCAGCCCCTCTAATTGGCATGATGAGGTCACCCCTCCAATTATTCATGCACGGTGGATATTCATGACCTATATTGGCTAATGGTAAAATATGACAAACAGTTTTTATAAGATTAAACATAAGACCTTCAAACTATAAAACCAATTTTATTATGACTTAACCAGGTTACTCGGGACTTAGTTTTCTTCCGCTGTTATTATGTTATATGCTTATCCTATTCATGCTTTATTGTACATCCGTGCACTGAGCGTTTTGCTCAGCCGTTTTCCTTTTCTATGTTCCCAAAACGGCAGGTACTCAGGGACGCTCGTAGACACTAAGAGTACGTGCATATGGACTGGAAGTTGCCTAGCCTTCTTTACATTATGCATTTCCTTTCTTTATGATACTTATGCTTTGGATATTGTTTCGTCCTTTTCCTTTACTATACTATGTTTGTGTGTGATGAGCTTTACTTTTGGACTACCGATGTTTGATTCCGGTATTTTCCTTTATATGGTCAAGTAATGTTTAGACATTTTACCTTGTATGCTTTGATGACATGCCATAATTACTGTGATACTTCCATTTCCAAAATGGGGTGTTACAATATGAGTCGTTTGGGTATTGTTTAAAAGATACGAGTCGATCTCGATCGAGTAGCATTTCATAATATATGAGTCGACAGGGTATCGTTTCACATGATACGAGTCGATAGGGTATCATTTCACATGATATGAGTCGATAGGATATCGTTGTAAAAGATATGAGTCTATAGGGTATCGTTGTACACGATATGAGTCGATCGAGTATCGTTTTACAATATATGAGTCGATCGGGTATTGTTTTACAATATATGAGTCGATCGGGTATCCTTTTAGAAGATATGAGTCGATCGGGTATCGCTGTACAAGATATGAGTCGATAGGGTATTGTTTCACAAGATATGAGTAGATCGGGTATTGTTTTACAAGATATGAGTCGATCACGTATCGTTTTACAAGATATGAGTCGATCGGGTAATGTTTCATATTATATGAGTTGATATGGTATCGTTTCACATGATATGAGTCGATAGGGTATCATTGTACAAGATATGAGTCGATATGGTACCGTTTCACATGATATGAGTCGATAGGATATCGTTGTACAAGATATGACACGATAGGGTATCGTTGTACACGATATGAGTCGATCAGGTATCGTTTTACAAGATATGAGTCAACCGGGTTTTGTTTTACAAGATATGACTCGACCGGGTATCGTTTTTGTGAGACCCCCAAAATCAGGCAAGGAAACACGTAGGCAGCAAGGGGGTGCCACGTCATGGTACAAGAAACAATGAAATACTGTTGACACAAAGTTGACGTAATAAAAACATACATTACATCATAAAATATCAGAGTTTTTAAACAAAGGTCCCAAAGTTTTATAAGCAGAAAAATCTATTATTTGATTATGATTTTGTAACTTATAGTTACCAAGAATACATGATAAACTTCTGACTGTTTTTAGATAAAACCAAAGTTTAAATATACACAGAAATCTCCAAGCCGCGACAATATAATGCAGGCTCCCATCCAAGCAAAGCTATGTATTAATACATGAGATTAAACATGTAAAATCATCAACAAAAAGTTGAGTGATATTCATAGGTTTAGTAGTAAAGGTGTGGAACACAAGCATTCATTTGTAAACAAGAAATAGGGAAAATTGTTATGTACATTAACCATAGTCCGAAACCATTATTATTGCTATTTAGTTCATGAACCGAAGCTTAACTCAATGTAAGATCCTCTAGTGAGTATTCAGCCTAAATACTCAAGTAATAAACCAAATATAATACGTCAATGATTAAACAACCGCAACATGGGACGGGGATCGTCAGTCCCGACGGATCCACCCACAACATTCGCGCTTAGCAACACATGTAAATTAACAGTTCATGATCAAGAGAGGAAACTTAAGGCTATTGACTGAAAGCAATAATATCAAATAAAAACTGTTTGAAAAACATACACGTCTGGATAGCTGTTGTCCCATATATTTGTGATGATTAAACAAGAAAGAAAGGTAGATAAGAGATGAATTCTAGAGAGAGAAAGTAGTGAGAGAAAGTAGAGAGAAGTGTTTCGCACATGTAGGTAAGAGTTAAAGTGCTTGAGTCTTATATAAGATCACATTCTAATCACATTTTCTCCCCTATCTCTAATATATAAAATCTTTTGATATTAGAGATACCAAATTTGATTAAAACATATTTTGAAAAATAGTCTTTGAAAATATCCGGGAGAAAGATGTGTTAATCTTTTGCATGAAGTTGAAATGCTCCCCCTCAAAAATTGATCCTTTGTCATTGTGAGGATATGATCCACATTTCGCTTTTTGAGGATAGGAGTTGTTGAACACACAATTTTTGAAAGATTTTGAATAATCATTGAAAAACTCTTGAAAAAAAATTGTGTTCAACGCTTTTTGAAAAATCCAATCTTTTTGGCGATATGGTTTTTCTAAAGCATAAACTTGAGTTCATAGACTTTGAATGTCTTGACAAATCCACTTAAGTGTAAGAAGATCTATCTTCTTTTGCTGAGATTAAGAGCACGAAATCGTACACTCCCCCGTGAATATAGTTCCAGGTTGCAATCTTAAAGTGATTACAAGCCATTGTGTTGTGCTCAAAACGTTGAATGTTTTGTGACAAGCTCAACCCAAGATAGATTGCTCTACCCGTTGTTTGGAAATATTGTCCATAATAGACATTTTCCTTTATTAAAAGTAGAAATGCCATGTTTTGAAAAATATTTAGAACTTTCATTCGAGCTTTATGTACACACCCGTGTCGTTATTGAGCGACATTTCTAGGCACGTCCATATTATCGATACTGAAAGACATGTCGAGAAGAATATTTTTGGATTTTTAAAGATTTTTAATTTTGTGTTTTGCTTTTATATGTTTTTTATTTTTGTATTTTGCTTTTTCGAAGATATTTACAAGTAGATGTTTGATAGATAAATCAAGCAGGCACCTTTGCCAGAATCTCCAGGTCTGCTGGAGTCAAACATCTCATACCAATTTGCCTAACTAGATACGCAAACCTCTCTTTTGAAAGAGCTTTTGTAAACAAGTCAGCTAATTGGTAATCAGTACTGATGAGACTGCATTTATACATGGTCTCATCGTCCAAAACGGCCTTAAATTGCATAAAATATCATAAAATAGACCAAATATATGCTCGTGTTTGTTACTTGTGTATTTTTAGGTACGGATATTGAGGAATTGGCAAAAGAACACAAGAATCAATCAAAAACGAACACGGGAAACGAAGACGCACAATGAACCGGGCCCAAGTTTGGAATTTTGCAAACTGACCCTTGAAGAATTGAAGATTGGCAAAAATGGCCCCTCATCTTTGAAGAACTTGTCACATTTGACCCTCAAAATATCAAATGTACAAGTATAATCCTTAATGTTTGAAGATTGTTCAAGATCAGTCCCTGGAATTTGAAGATAATACAAGTTAAGCCTTTGGAAAAGTTTTTGGAAGAGTTTGTGCCATTTTCAGCAACTTGTCAAAAGTTGACAAGGCACAATAGGACGCTGATGGCATTTAATTACAACTTGAAAGATTGTTGAAACCTTGGGGACCAAATCTGCCAATCCACCATACTCCCACAACCAACCAGGATGCGACACCTCAGCCCTACCCACCCACCAACCCATATCCTACCCACACCCGACCCTATACCCATTACCCAACCCAAGTTTATTTAATAAACTGGGTCAACACCCCAGTCAAACCCCTCCTTTTCCCTCCATTAACATTTATTTAAAAATATTAATCCCCTTTTCAGATTAAAACAAACCTAATTACCCCATAAACCCTAAAACCCCACCCAGATCAATTACGTTCTAAACAAAGGGTTTTACCCTGATATGCTCCAGATCCCTAATTTACGTCCCTCTCAACCAAACCCACCTCACCCAACAATGTCACATGGCTTGTGGGACCCTCCCCAAACCTCCCCTGCTCCATCACTTTCACCCAAAACCCTATGTCCCGACCAAATCAACATCCCAGATCATCTACTTGGTCCCCAAGATGAATCCAACGACTCAAGATCAAGATTCCAAGCTGTCAAGTCACATGGGACGATTTTTGACCCATTTTCAGTCAAAGACTCAAGGGCCTTTTAGGCATTTCAGTAACTAGGGTTTAAGCGTTCTAGATAGTTCTTTGTAGTAGTATTTAAAGGAGAATGAGACCTGTTTATTCCCTTTGTTCCAGTTTTTAGCCTTTAACCTTGTAATTCCTTTTTTAAGAAATAAAGTTTGGTGTTTGTTAAATGCAAGTATAATTCCTTTTATATTTTTAAAAAGTTTGTGTATTGTGTTAAGGCTAATTGACTGAGTTCCATTTATTTGTGAAGGTTTGTGTTTTGATTTTCAAAACGGGTTTAAAAAGTTCAACATTTCATAAATCACATTACCTTTGAAGTGAAAGTGGAAAAGGTAGTTGATTTGTGAGTTGTGAGTGTTTTTAAAACGTTTGTGTTAAGATTGAAAGGTTTTATGAAAGTTTTCAAGAAAGAAAAAGTTAAAACAGAATATATCAATTGCTTTGTATTTGTTTTGCTTTTGAATTTTCAGGTTAAGCATTGTTGTTGATTATTGATCTGCACCAACCCGAGTTGGTAGGGAGGTGGATATTCATCCACTAGGGCTTTGGATGTAAAGCCCTAAGGTAAATCTCTTTTACCTTTGTGAAATTTCAGAAAAAGTGGTGGTTTGAATGATCTTGTTTGATTGTTTGATATTTGTTGTTTAAGCTGATTGTTTTGTGTTCTTGTGAGCTTATATGCATGTTTGATGCAATTTGAATCAGTTTGGATAGATTTAGTAGGCTTTTGATTTGAAAAATCTTGTTTTCAGTATTTAAAGTGGTGTTTGGATAAGCATTTTAGCAGGGTATTTGATTTGATTGTGCTTTTAAAAACGTGTTAAAGTTATTGGTAATAGTTGAGATAGGAGTTGTATCATTTGTGTACCAATTTGGTGAAGTTTTGAGCTAGTTTGTATGTGGAAAAAGTGAAACAAGTAGCTAAACCTGCATAATCACTTTTTGCTTAAATTTCATAAGATCTTGGTGCTTAATATTTCAAATCTGTTTAGAGTTAGGTTAATCTAGGGTTACATATTGATTGTGGGCTTTTTGGTGATTGAGTGTGCTTAATTTGTGGCTTTGAAGTTCACTAGTGTGCTTGTAATCTGCTTATAGTCCACCAGACCTGCACAAGTGCATCAGAAACTTGACATGGCCCTTGTGTGCTTTGTTTTGATCATCTTTGTGTACTAAGTGATTGCTTGTTGCTTGATTTTGACTCCTTGTGCTTCAAAGAGCACAAGGGTTCCCATTGTGTCCCAATATCTACACCAAATAAGCTCAAGCCAAGTCCTCTTGGCATCCAAAGTGTTCAAGTGTGCACTCACACTTGTTCATCAGAAAGTGCACAAGACCTGGGCACGTTTTGCTCATTTCCAGACTTAATCTTGGATAATTTTAGTTTGTTTTTGTGATTTTGTGTGTTGGTAAGTTACTGGATCAAGTTTTTAAAAGCTAAAAAAAAAAAAATTTAATTTGCCAAAAAGGACGTGGCCAGGACTCGAACCTGCGCCACTCCTCCCACACACATACGCTCTAACCATCTGCCCTAGGGTCTTTGACTGGTAAGAGTTTACAAGGTTAAATATATAAGGTGTTTGTGTTTTGGCTTTTCTAAAATAAGCCGTGACCTTTTTGGCTTATTTTAGCTTATTTATTAAGCATTTTAGCTTCTTTTCATTTTTCCTAGGTTTTAAATAGAGTTTAGGATTTTTCTGTTTAAAAGTTTTATTTTTCCTTTTATTTAATTAATTTCTAGGATTATTTTTAATTTTAAATTTAAAAAGTCATTTAAAAATATTAAACAGTAATATAAAAATACAAAAAAATAGTTTTTAGGTTTTAATTCTTATTTTTGAGGTTTACAAATCAAAAAGTTTTCAAAAACTTTAATTTTTAATTTTATTTAATTTTAGGGTTTTTAGACAACTTTAAAAATTAATGTAAAATTAACTAAAAGGTTTTAGGAACTTTAATTTTCATTTTCTTCTTAGTTAGAATATTTAGGATTTTTGAGAATTTTTTAGAATTTTTTTAAGAACTTTTTATTTTTAGGAATATTTTAATATTATTTTATTCATTAAAAGTCAAAGTTTTATTTTTATTTCTTTTTCATTTTTCCTAGGTTCTTTATCATTAATTAGGACTTTTCCCATTTGTAGAATAATTTTTAGGCTTTTCAATTAATTTTTAGAATTAATTTTAGATTTAATAGTTTTTAATAGTTTTTAGGAGTTTAAAAATAGTTTAATTTGGTTTTAAAATTTTTAAAAATAGTTTTTAGCTTAATTAGGTTGTTTTTGAGGTTTACAAACTATAAAATCTTGCTTAGGGCTTTTTAATATTTAAAAGTGATTTTTAGGGCTTTAATTAGCATTAAAAAGTCATTATTAAATTAATTAAAAGGTTTTGGCAAGTTTTGATTTTTTTGTAAACTCTTAGAATATTATTTGGGATTTTTAGTAATTTTTAGGAATTTTTAGATTAAATTTTAAATTTTGCACTTTTTATGTTCTTCGTCGTAACTTTCTAGTAGTGTTTTTGCCTTATTTTTCTATTTTTTCGTCTTCGTCATTTTCTCTTCTTTTTCTTCTCATTAATAATCAAAAACATAATCAATCATTCATTACACAACACACGTGCCTCCTCGAGAGAACGAACTCACCTTTAGGGTCGTTTACACACGGTTTTCCTAAATCGTCGTGCTTACCCTATATTATTGCCTTGTTTTCCTAAACAAGTGTGATTTTACAACTATCATTTTGGCGCCGCTGCCGGGGAGGCGTGTTGTGTTTTGATTGAACATTGTTGTTTTCTATATTAGCCATATAGTATTTGTATTAATAGCACTCTATTAATACGTATTATCGTTTTTCGGTTTTTGTGTGAATATTATTACTATATAGTATACGTAGAACAATAAATACACAAGTACTCCAAATACGTGAGCAATCACAACCTTGATTCGGGATTTCATCACTCGATCATTGTATTCGAATCTCAAACCAAATAAAAAGGCAAAAATAGATAAATACTTTCGTGAAGCTTGATTTTGATAATACAAACTATAAGGTGGGTATAAGGCGGTTGTATTTCACGACCTAAAGGAAAAAGGCTCTTAAGTGCTTCGCGCCGCCTCGTTTCCTCCGCTTGCTTGTGCGTATTTGATTTTGAGAGTGAATCGAGGGTTTTGCCGCCCAAAGTATTATTACATATCATATATATTTTCTTGGTTTCATTTGATTAAACCCTCTTGAACGATTTGGTGTTCCACCATCGTTCTAAAGTCATCGAAGGCGTTCACTCCACGTGATCGTTTTCATTCCTTGAGGCCTTTTTAATCAAGAGATTTGATTAGTGAGGAGATTTGTGGACTCATTGTCTACTTAATACATTCACCAATTCCAAAAAGGTTAATACAATCAAAAACCACAAAAAAATTGAAAAAACACAAAATACCAAAAAGAATCTTCTTTGTTCGCCTTCTCGTTGTACGTGACGTTTATGCAAACTCGCTCTAAAGCTAGACGTGCTCGTAAACGAAG
Organism: Glebionis coronaria; assembly: GCA_025667525.1. NCBI lineage: Eukaryota > Viridiplantae > Streptophyta > Magnoliopsida > Asterales > Asteraceae > Glebionis > Glebionis coronaria. The sequence goes on along the minus strand of CM046880.1, from coordinate 208,582,732 downwards.
AAACAAATCACTCACTCAATCTAGTGAGGAGTCTCCAAGTGAGGAACCTATTGTAGAACAAGAAGCTATCATGGCTAATCGTACTATGATGGAGTTGCTTCAAGCACCCACCGAGGGTTTTGGAGAGGCCATTGTGATTCCCGCCATCCTTGCGGAGAACTTTGAAATCAAAACGGGTTTAATGTCTATGCTTCAAGCAAACAAGTTTCGCGGTCATGAAAAAGACAACCCACATTATCACATTAGGCAATTTAATCGTCTCACCGCGACAAGCAAGTTTAAGGATGTACCACACGATGCCATTAAGATGATGTTGTTTCCTTACTCGTTAGATGGACCCGCCAAGATTTGGCTTGAGAAAGAACCGCCGAATTCGATTTTGACATGGGCCGATCTCGTGTCTAAATTTGTGAATCAATTTTTTCCACCATCTAAGACAACACATTTGAAAAACGAGATTTCACGTTTTACACAAAGACCAAATGAAAGTTTTTCAATGGCTTGGGAACGGTTTAAAGAAATGCTACATGAATGTCCACACCATGATTTTTCCGAATTGCATCAAATTGACACTTTTTATAATGGGCTTAATGAACATGAACGAGATTATTTAAATGCCGCCGCGGGTGGTAATTTTTTGTGCAAAACGACCAATGAGGCTTTGAAAATCATAGAAAATAGGTCTAAGGTCTATAGCCCTCGTAACACACCGAGTGTTGCCAATTTGGGCTCGTCATCATCTCGTTCCATTAATGCCTTGCAAGATGAAGCAAATGAGGAGAATCGGTTTTTCGATAGGTTTTCGACTCTTATGTCTCATTGGAAAGCTCAAGAAGCTTCAAACACCGCTTCGGTTAAAGCGGTTGCTAAGAGTTGTATTTCGTGTGGTGGAGCTCATGATTTTTCCGAGTGCATTACCGCGGATGGTAACACTTCGAATGCTTATGTAGCCACGGGAACTTATAACCAAATCGGTCAAGGTTCACGTTCAAATCAAGCTCCACAAAATCAAAATGCTAATAACTATCGAAACAACAATCAAGGTGGAAATTACCAAGGAAATCAAAGGAATTATAACAAGGGTAATTACCAAAGTGGAAATGGGCAAATTTCAAACCAAAACCAAAACCGTGATTTTCAAACTCCTACTCAAGGTTTTCAAAATGCTCACACTAAAAATTTGCAAGGAGAATTTTTAGATTATGCTAAGGCTAATGATGCTAAGTTTGATAACATGCAACGTGAGATGATTAGCTTAAGATCCGAGTTGAAAAACGAGCTTAAAAACGAACTTGCTAATGAACTTAAAACTCATGCTAATAAAATGGAAGGAAATGTCACACGACTCCAACAAAATCAACAAAAAATGGAGCAAGGACAACATGAGATTAAGCAAGAGTTGTTAAAAGCGGATGCTAGGCAATCTAAGTTTGAAGACCATATGGCTAAAATGTTTGAAGCTATCATGTGTAAGCCTTCTTCTTCGGGTGGTCTTCCTAGTGATACCATCGTGAACCCGAAAGGAGAGTTGAAGGTTATTACTACTCGTAGTGGTAAAACTTTCAAAGAACCCATTTCTCGTCCAAGTACTTCTATGGAGAAGGAAAAAGAGAAAGAACCCGAGGTTGTGGTTGAAAAGGAGCACATTACAAGCCCACGAAGTACCGCTCAAACCACACCTACGGTTGAACCAATACCCATTATGGAACCCGAGATTCCAAGGCCGATGCCTATGCCTAATTTGCCCCAACCCACACCACCTTTACCCTACCCATCAAGACGAGACAAGGAAAAGGCACAAGAACGAAATAATTATCAATTTGAACTTTTTATGAAAATGTTTCGTGACTTGCATTTTAATATAAGTTTTGCCGACGCCTTAGTCATGATGCCTCGATTTGCCGCGAACTTCAAAAGTATGTTGAATAACAAAGAAAAATTGCAAAAATCGTCTAGTTGTTCTTCGGTTTTTCTAAGCCGCATACCTCAAAAAGTCGGTGATCCTGGAAAGTTTTTAATCCCATGTGCTATCCAAGACATGGAAGAATGCTACGCCTTGGCCGATCTTGGTGCTAGTATTAATTTGATGCCTCTCGAGATTTTTAAATCGCTCAATCTTCCAAATCTCACTCCTTCAAGAATGTCAATCGAAATGGCCGATCATTCTACGATTCTAGCTTGTGGAGTTGCCGAGGACGTCTTTGTGAAAGTTGGGAAATTCTATTATCCCGTGGACTTCATTGTTGTTGATATTCCCATCGATCCTAAAGTTCCGTTAATTTTAGGTCGATCTTTTTTGGATACCTCGAGAGCACTTATCGATGTGCATGCAAGAAAAATCACTCTTCGTTTCAATGAGGAAGAACTCGTCATTAATGCAACCCAAAACTCCACGCTTTCTCATGTTTATTCGATCACATCTTTGTACAATGTCAATCCCATCAAAAATATTTGTCAAAAGATTTCAAATAGAGTTTTAGGAGTTGTTGATAAAAATGAAGTTCCGTCCCCTCCGCCGATGGAGGTTAAGAGTGTTAAGCCTATGATTCCAATCTCGAGTGAATCTTCGGATGATGAATACGTTGATCCCGATGGGGAGGTTTTCTTTGTTGACAAAAGATTTGAAAACTTGCCACCACCTAAACCAAAACGTTTTCAAAATGTGAGAATTTTTAGTGTAACTAACATTGTTTTAGATACACCAAATATTTTTGACATAATTAAATCGGGTTTTCACAAGGAGAGTATTAAAGATGAAAAAGGAAAAGATTTTGAATATAATTTAAAATATTTTTCTACAATTCTAACTCCGTCATCACCGCGTGTCTTGAGTACTACAAGCTCGTCTTCTCCTTTTGACGATGCTTTGTGTGGACCAAGTGTGGGGGAAGCCCCATATGTTCCCTCCCCTTTCTCCACCGAGGACGAGATATTTGATCCTGGAATTGCTTATATAGGGAAATCTCGGTCTTCCACCGATGCAATAAATGGAAAATCTTTTCATTTGATTGGTGCGAGTCTACCTCGAGTAGCTCAATGTTATGGCTTACCCATTGTCCCACCCTTCTATTTCTTCTCTCCTATTTTCTTCTATCCCATTGGGATTTGTGTTGGAGTTGTGTTATCTCGTCTTTCATCCGAAAACGAGGACGCTATCTTTGACCCCGGTATATGTTTATCGGATTTTTAAAGTACTCCACGTACTTTTGGGCCTTGTTTATCATGTAAGCCCCACCAAAAATTGACCAAACCATGATTATCCCTAAATGATCACATTTATGGGGATTCGAGTCGAGCTTTTGACTCGGTTATCAAAAACAAGGTGCCTCGTGGGGGAAACCCATGCTTATCCATGTACATATTATCGCTTTCTAATTAGTTTAAAGTGAGGGGATTTGTGCCCTTCCAACCTTTGTTCCGTGGTTGTTTGTGAATTGTGTCTTTTAGATCATCATCTTCACGATTAGAGCCTCTCGTGTTCGTTTCATGGGAGCACTCGATCGTTTGCTTTGGAGGCCTTTCCCAATATCCACATATGATATATCCTTTTATGTTCTAACCTTAGGTTTTTAGCACACTTCATAAACGGCTATTACTTAATGGTTACACCCTTTCCATGCTAGATTAGGCATTCGACTACGTCTCTAGTATGGGGGTGTTGGCACCCCTAGACTCGAAACATTGAGGACAATGTTTAACTTTAGTATGGGGGGGTGAATAGATACTTGCCTTGCCAAACCTTCACGCTTTCCAAAGTTTATCGTTTTGTTATCATTTTCTTGCAAAATAAGGCTAAAAATGGCCAAATTTTAAAAATTTTCTCATATTTCATAAGTGTTTGAAGACACGAATGTAGATTTTCCGATGGCGAGAATAAGAGTAATTTTTGACTCGACCGTGCGTGTTGAGCACTTAGCTTTGATTCCTTAACTACACATTAGGCTAAGTCTCTTAAATGAGGACGAGAAATGATAGAGTTAATTATAAGTTACTATGCTAAACGTAGAGTACTCGTATTCTTTCAAAAACTCATGTGTTCTCGTTGTTTGCTTATTCTCCCTTCGCATGTAAATATTTTTTGCTTAATAAATATTGATTTAGCGGTTTAGTTTTGATTGTTGGGTTTCTAGTCTTTTCTAGTAGCTTCCGTGTAATTAAATTGGGAAGACATTAAGGTATCGCCTGCGTCACGGTTTTGAAGTATTGGCACCCTAATAATCGAAAGCTTCACATAATAATAAGATTTCAAGTGCTCACCTAAATCAAGCAAACAATTTGAAGCCCCACAAGGCCTAAAATCTATGCAAAATTGAAAGTGAATCAAGCCTTAATCTTCGAAGCTTTAAAGATCCAAAATTCGCTTTTGCGTGAGGATATACGTCTTTGGCTAATAAAACCACCGATGATGGCGGATAATAAAAGGCAAGGCAAGACCGAAGTCATAATAAAAGCTTCATCGCGAAGTTGAATAAAAGATGGAGGTAAACCAAAGATAATAAGGTCCTTCCGTTAGGGGGCGTATAAAAGTCTTGGTAATAAGTCTCATGTTCAAAACCGTTATAAAACCGTGTTTATCGATTCTTCTTGTCAACTTAATTTTTTAACATCGTTGTCTATTAGGAGGGGTTATTGATTTGATGGTCTTAGTTACACCGTTAGGACTCTATTTTTAGACCTAAATCTCTATTATCGCATAAGTCAACAATGTATCCTCGTGATCATTAAGACATAATAAAATATAAGAGATACAACTTAGGAATAATGGGAGAATAAGTACGTGATTAGGGCATATGAGTAGTGTTAGCATTACTAACTTATAATGACAATGATCTCGTTGCACGCTTGGCAGGGAATTAAGGTGAAAATCGAGGACGATGAAATTATTTCTAACGAAGCATTCACGTGTTCTTGTTCTATGAACCTAAACGTCCCATTTTGCGATGAAAATCATACATTATGTCTAAAACGCAAGTAGTAGTAATAGTGTAGTGTAGCTAGTTTATCATTTCAATAAAAATGAATAAAATTAAATTTTGGAGATGCTTTGATACTTTATTCTAGCATTGCGTGAGGGCACGGCAATGGTTTAGTATGGGGGAGTGATGAGACTGCATTTATACATGGTCTCATCGTCCAAAACGGCCTTAAATTGCATAAAATATCATAAAATAGACCAAATATATGCTCGTGTTTGTTACTTGTGTATTTTTAGGTACGGATATTGAGGAATTGGCAAAAGAACACAAGAATCAATCAAAAACGAACACGGGAAACGAAGACGCACAATGAACCGGGCCCAAGTTTGGAATTTTGCAAACTGACCCTTGAAGAATTGAAGATTGGCAAAAATGGCCCCTCATCTTTGAAGAACTTGTCACATTTGACCCTCAAAATATCAAATGTACAAGTATAATCCTTAATGTTTGAAGATTGTTCAAGATCAGTCCCTGGAATTTGAAGATAATACAAGTTAAGCCTTTGGAAAAGTTTTTGGAAGAGTTTGTGCCATTTTCAGCAACTTGTCAAAAGTTGACAAGGCACAATAGGACGCTGATGGCATTTAATTACAACTTGAAAGATTGTTGAAACCTTGGGGACCAAATCTGCCAATCCACCATACTCCCACAACCAACCAGGATGCGACACCTCAGCCCTACCCACCCACCAACCCATATCCTACCCACACCCGACCCTATACCCATTACCCAACCCAAGTTTATTTAATAAACTGGGTCAACACCCCAGTCAAACCCCTCCTTTTCCCTCCATTAACATTTATTTAAAAATATTAATCCCCTTTTCAGATTAAAACAAACCTAATTACCCCATAAACCCTAAAACCCCACCCAGATCAATTACGTTCTAAACAAAGGGTTTTACCCTGATATGCTCCAGATCCCTAATTTACGTCCCTCTCAACCAAACCCACCTCACCCAACAATGTCACATGGCTTGTGAGACCCTCCCCAAACCTCCCCTGCTCCATCACTTTCACCCAAAACCCTATGTCCCGACCAAATCAACATCCCAGATCATCTACTTGGTCCCCAAGATGAATCCAACGACTCAAGATCAAGATTCCAAGCTGTCAAGTCACATGGGACGATTTTTGACCCATTTTCAGTCAAAGACTCAAGGGCCTTTTAGGCATTTCAGTAACTAGGGTTTAAGCGTTCTAGATAGTTCTTTGTAGTAGTATTTAAAGGAGAATGAGACCTGTTCATTCCCTTTGTTCCAGTTTTTAGCCTTTAACCTTGTAATTCCTTTTTTTAAGAAATAAAGTTTGGTGTTTGTTAAATGCAAGTATAATTCCTTTTATATTTTTAAAAAGTTTGTGTATTGTGTTAAGGCTAATTGACTGAGTTCCATTTATTTGTGAAGGTTTGTGTTTTGATTTTCAAAACGGGTTTAAAAAGTTCAACATTTCATAAATCACATTACCTTTGAAGTGAAAGTGGAAAAGGTAGTTGATTTGTGAGTTGTGAGTGTTTTTAAAACGTTTGTGTTAAGATTGAAAGGTTTTGTGAAAGTTTTCAAGAAAGAAAAAGTTAAAACAGAATATATCAATTGCTTTGTATTTGTTTTGCTTTTGAATTTTCAGGTTAAGCATTGTTGTTGATTATTGATCTGCACCAACCCGAGTTGGTAGGGAGGTGGATCTTCATCCACTAGGGCTTTGGATGTAAAGCCCTAAGGTAAATCTCTTTTACCTTTGTGAAATTTCAGAAAAAGTGGTGGTTTGAATGATCTTGTTTGATTGTTTGATATTTGTTGTTTAAGCTGATTGTTTTGTGTTCTTGTGAGCTTATATGCATGTTTGATGCAATTTGAATCAGTTTGGATAGATTTAGTAGGCTTTTGATTTGAAAAATCTTGTTTTCAGTATTTAAAGTGGTGTTTGGATAAGCATTTTAGCAGGGTATTTGATTTGATTGTGCTTTTAAAAACGTGTTAAAGTTATTGGTAATAGTTGAGATAGGAGTTGTATCATTTGTGTACCAATTTGGTGAAGTTTTGAGCTAGTTTGTATGTGGAAAAAGTGAAACAAGTAGCTAAACCTGCATAATCACTTTTTGCTTAAATTTCATAAGATCTTGGTGCTTAATATTTCAAATCTGTTTAGAGTTAGGTTAATCTAGGGTTACATATTGATTGTGGGCTTTTTGGTGATTGAGTGTGCTTAATTTGTGGCTTTGAAGTTCACTAGTGTGCTTGTAATCTGCTTATAGTCCACCAGACCTGCACAAGTGCATCAGAAACTTGACATGGCCCTTGTGTGCTTTGTTTTGATCATCTTTGTGTACTAAGTGATTGCTTGTTGCTTGATTTTGACTCCTTGTGCTTCAAAGAGCACAAGGGTGCCCATTGTGTCCCAATATCTACACCAAATAAGCTCAAGCCAAGTCCTCTTGGCATCCAAAGTGTTCAAGTGTGCACTCACACTTGTTCATCAGAAAGTGCACAAGACCTGGGCACGTTTTGCTCATTTCCAGACTTAATCTTGGATAATTTTAGTTTGTTTTTGTGATTTTGTGTGTTGGTAAGTTACTGGATCAAGTTTTTAAAAGCTAAAAAAAAAAAAAAATTAATTTGCCAAAAAGGACGTGGCCAGGACTCGAACCTGCGCCACTCCTCCCACACACATACGCTCTAACCATCTGCCCTAGGGTCTTTGACTGGTAAGAGTTTACAAGGTTAAATATATAAGGTGTTTGTGTTTTGGCTTTTCTAAAATAAGCCGTGACCTTTTTGGCTTATTTTAGCTTATTTATTAAGCATTTTAGCTTCTTTTCATTTTTCCTAGGTTTTAAATAGAGTTTAGGATTTTTCTGTTTAAAAGTTTTATTTTTCCTTCTATTTAATTAATTTCTAGGATTATTTTTAATTTTAAATTTAAAAAGTCATTTAAAAATATTAAACAGTAGTATAAAAATACAAAAAAATAGTCTTTAGGTTTTAATTCTTATTTTTGAGGTTTACAAATCAAAAAGTTTTCAAAAACTTTAATTTTTAATTTTATTTAATTTTAGGGTTTTTAGACAACTTTAAAAATTAATGTAAAATTAACTAAAAGGTTTTAGGAACTTTAATTTTCATTTTCTTCTTAGTTAGAATATTTAGGATTTTTGAGAATTTTTTAGAATTTTTTTAAGAACTTTTTATTTTTAGGAATATTTTAATATTATTTTATTCATTAAAAGTCAAAGTTTTATTTTTATTTCTTTTTCATTTTTCCTAGGTTCTTTATCATTAATTAGGACTTTTCCCATTTGTAGAATAATTTTTAGGCTTTTCAATTAATTTTTAGAATTAATTTAAGATTTAATAGTTTTTAATAGTTTTTAGGAGTTTAAAAATAGTTTAATTTGGTTTTAAAATTTTTAAAAATAGTTTTTAGCTTAATTAGGTTGTTTTTGAGGTTTACAAACTATAAAATCTTGTTTAGGGCTTTTTAATATTTAAAAGTGATTTTTAGGGCTTTAATTAGCATTAAAAAGTCATTATTAAATTAATTAAAAGGTTTTGGCAAGTTTTGATTTTTTTGTAAACTCTTAGAATATTATTTGGGATTTTTAGTAATTTTTAGGAATTTTTAGATTAAATTTTAAATTTTGCACTTTTTATGTTCTTCGTCGTAACTTTCTAGTAGTGTTTTTGCCTTATTTTTCTATTTTTTTGTCTTCGTCATTTTCTCTTCTTTTTCTTCTCATTAATAATCAAAAACATAATCAATCATTCATTACACAACACACGTGCCTCCTCGAGAGAACGAACTCACCTTTAGGGTCGTTTACACACGGTTTTCCTAAATCGTCGTGCTTACCCTATATTATTGCCTTGTTTTCCTAAACAAGTGTGATTTTACAACTATCAAGTACCAACAAAGTATAGTTCAACAATACCCCTTTCAACTTGTTCCTTAATGAAGTGATATCTGACATCAATGTGCTTCATGCGGGAATGTTGTACCGGATTGCAGGAGATGGCTATGGCGGACTTTGAGTCACAGTACATAGGTACTTTATTAAAGTGGAAGCCATAGTCCGTGAGTTGTATTCTCATTCAAAGAACTTGAGCACAACACGCAGATAGAGACACATACTCCGCTTCGGCTGATGACATGACGTGCAATCCTGCTTCTTGGAAGACCATCCCACAAGCTTATCTTGGCCTAGAAATTGTGCACCACCAGAAGTACTTTTACGTGTATCAAGACACCCAGCATGATCAAAATCTAAATAGGCCGTTAGAAAGAAACCGGTTTCCCTCGGATACCAGAGTCCCAAATGAATGGTATTCTTAAGGTACCGAAAGACCGTTTAACCTCCTTGAGGTGCTTTTCAGTGGGTCGTGCTTGATATCATGCATAATAACACGTAGCATGTGATATATCTGGTCGGCTTGCTGTTAAGTACATGAGGGAACCGATCATGGAACGATATCTCGTTTGATCTATGGCATTTCCCTTCAATTCAGCATCTAGCGATGTGGTTGATAATGGTGTCCCAACGGGGTCACATGATGTCATACCATGCTTTTTGATTATATCTTGAAAATACTTAACTTGGTTAATAAAGATACCACTTGGGTATTGGTGAACTTGAATTCCTAGAAAGAATTTTAGTTCGCCCATCATTGACATTTCAAATTTGATGTGCATTACTTTTTCAAACCATTTTGAAAGTTTTGGGTTTGTAGACCCGATAATAGTGTCATCAACATAAATCTGCACAAGCAAAATGTCATCCCCATATTTGTAAGTGAACAAAGTTAGATCAATCGAACTTTACATCCATTTGATAAACAACGAATCCCTTATGTGCAGCATAAGCAAGGAAAATCCTGACCGCTTCCAAACGAGCTACTGGTGCAAATGATTCTTCAAAATCTATACCCTCTTTCTGGCCATACCCTTTAGCCACTAGCCTCGATTTATTCTTGATGATCGTGTTCTCTTCATCCGTCTTGTTTTTCCAGATCCATCGAAGATTTAATAGTGTTACATCGTATGGTCTGTCAACAAGTTCCCAGACTTTAAGTCTTTCAAATTGTTGAAGTTCATCCGTCATCGATTCAATCCAAGCATGATCAGCCATGGCTTCTTTGATATTTGTTGGTTCAACTATACTCACGGTGAGTGCGAACATACAAACATCACCATCGGTTTCAAGCTATCGTCTTGTACGAACGAGCTGTGAAGGGTTTCTAGTTACTTGAACCAAAGTATGATCTCGGGTCCAATGATGTATTGAAGGATGTCATTGGTAGAACGTATGCATATTTGACGGATCAACATGGCAAGTAGAAGACTCTCCAGTTTCGTGTACCGGTGTACCGAATGGGTTGATAAATTCGTCTTCGTCAGATAATGCATTGTCTGCTTGATTTGTGTTCTCTGGAGCAATGACAGTAGTTGTGGATGTTGTAGGAGTGGTTGTTGATGTGATACTCTGAGGAGGTAAATCTGCAGCAACCCGTGTTGAAGTAGATAAAGTTGTATCCTTTTGTTGACGATGATCGGTATCATCATTCTTATCATGAGTGACAGCGGAAGACTTCGATACAACATGTTTCTCCCCCGTGATATATTCAGCATACATAGGACCATACAATATTTCCAAATCTTGAATTTTCGTGTTTAATGTCATATCAGCTCTTGGAACATTTCCTTGAACTAGCTTTGAACTAGACGGTTCATTGCTGTGGTCTTGAGTTCCGAGTTCCGTGCGGTTGTGAACGGAAGTCGTATGTCGTTGTGGATCGAGACTTAAACTGCTTTGTTCAAGTGCCATTTCTTTCAATTCATCAAATCTGATATGAATAGTCTCGACTATCAATTTTGTTCTCTTGTTGTACACTCTGTATCCCTTAGACTGAGTTGCATATCCCACCAGAATGCATGCATCACCTTTCTCTTTCATCTTGTCCAGATTTTCACCATCTCGAATACACGTACATCCGAAAACATGAAGGTGTTTTAGTGAAGGTTTATGATCATGAATTATGTGATATGGTGTCTTTTCGTGTCTTGGAATAATTAAGGAACGGTTTTGTGTGTAGCATGCGGTTGATACGGCTTCGGCCCAAAAGAATAATGGTAGTTTTGAAGCAGATAATAATGTTCGAGCAGCCTCAACTAAAGTACGGTTTCGTCTTTCAACGACACCGTTTTGTTCAGGTGTTCTAGCAATAGATGTTTCGTGTTCAATCCCTTCGGCTTCAAAATATTTCTTCAGAGTTGAATTCAAGAATTCTGTGCCTCTGTCAGTACGTACCACTTTTACTTGAGCTTGAAGACCATGTTGTATCAGCTTAAGGAAGTTAATGAGAACCTCAAGTGTTTCATCCTTGGACCGTAAGAAGAGGGTCCACGTGTACCTTGAGTAGTCATCGACAATTACCATAACGTATTTCTTCCCATTGATGGTTTGAACACGCATGGGACCACACATATCTATATGAAGAAGATCTAACCGTCCTTTAGAGCATGGTGTATATTAGATTAGGAGAATAGAAAATTGAGACAACCAACCTCTCCTTACATGCAAGGAGAGGTTTATATATCCTTGCCTACATGTGGCATGATGAGCTATATGATAATGGGCCGGGCTTTCCTTTTGGGCTTTGGTTACTTATGAATGAACCTTAGCTTAAAGTTAAGCCCGTAATACACGACTAATCTACTACCTATTACAACGTTCTAATATATGATACATAATAAACATATGACCGAGCATTCTTGTTTGACTCAATATTTTGAGGCTAACAAAAGCATACAAGTTCTGGATAGCATACAGTTTTTAAATGGATGTGTTCCACCATGTAAAATCTCACCCCGCGTTTAGAAACAATGTGCAAGTAAAAAGAGGCTATGAACTCACCGTGATATCAATTAGATCAGTAGTAATATAAGTCTCAAACGATAGAAAAACCCTTACGCACCACCTAAAATGCGTGACGCGTCTTAGTATAACACATTAAAAAAACAATACGTAAGAAAATTTTTGACGAGTATAGGACATGTTTCTAAGATATGCACGACATTGACACCTGGACTTAACCAATGTATTTTTACTCCCAAAAAGGTGTACAACCTGTAACTATGCCCAAATAATCTTCTAATGAGTATTGCTCAACCATTCTTGACTTTTACTAAATGGTAAGGCATAAAACTCACGTTGCAGAATTTTGGTCAAATTCACATGACCATATCTCTTAGCCTATGAAAGATATGAAGGTGATATCTTCAACCCTGGAAAGATACTTGATTCTAGTTTTCAAAACATTAATCCAATCACTTAATTCATTTACCTCCACGGGAAATGGGTTTTTACTATCAGTAGGTCAAAACAGAAAACTAACTGAGTTTTTAACGCTTATGGTTTTGGCCATAAATCCTATTCTATAATAGCTATCAAGTTGAAACCAATTGAAGGTGAAACCTTATAATGTCTAGTGTTTAAAAATGACTTTAAAACCTAAGTCTCCTGTACAAAAATCTGGACCAAAACATGTTTTCCAACAGCAGCTCCAAAATTGACATGTTTTAGTTAAATGATCACATCTCACTCATCCGGAGGAGATATCGCTCTACCTGATTTGACACGTGAACCTTAATTTTATTTACATAATATCATAATATAATATAGACCTTCTCAGGCCAAAAGTTTGTACAATTAACCCATTTATACTCCTGCAGCAGCCCTAATTTTTTCTACCAAACACTAATTTTAACATATTTCTCAAACGGTGGTAACTATTAAAGTGAAACCACTTGGTAAACCTTATATATGATGTACACTACTGATAAAAACCTCAGCATAACAAATTTTAGTTTAAAAACATGAAGATAATCATGTTTTTCTAACCAAATGTCAGAACTGACTAGTTTTGGCAAAACGCCTATAAATCCTAAACCGTGATACAAATCAAGGTGAAACCAATTGAAGATGCTAGATTAAAATATATACTACTAGAATAAACCTTCCATTACCACATTTTAATGTATTTACCTGTAGTTTAACTAGCTTTTGAATCAGTGTTCTAGAATCACTAGTGTTTCGTATTTTGACCGTAACTTCCTTATCCGGAGGAGATGGTTGACCATCAAACTCTCACAAAAGGATAAGACTTGTATCTATTACTAAATGTGCTTTACTTGCATATCCTAAGCTAAAATAGTTGAGATATAACACGTTTTTGCTACTGTTTCAAAATAGTCCATTCAAAATCATTCAAACCTTAATCTAAATATATTACAACCATGATCAAACCTCAACCAATCTCACTACACATCCTATGAACATATCCCATACTCAAAACAAAACATTTTATAAATCAAACCAAGGATCATAAGATCATGAACATGCATACTTGCAAAGAGCAAAAATAAAGCAAATCCTTTTCTAATCGTTATCTCTACCTTCAAAGTACCTTTGATTCGTCTATATCTTTATGATATTCGATCCTGATTTATTTTGATTAGGTATGCAAGACGATTTGGATTAGGGTTTCTTCTAAGGGGTGGCGGCTGGAGACAATTTCATAATAATCATTCATAAATCTCTTCTATTTATCATCCTGGTGACCCCTAACCTTTTTCTTGGTTCGTTTGTGATCAAGTATTGAAGGGTTCGTGTTATTGCTGTTTTTTTGGTTTCATTGGATAATGATCGAATACCTATGCGATCCCTTTTATTAGGGGCTCACTAGTGTGTTTTTGACCAGTGATTTTTGGCTGGTACTAATCTGATCATAACCCTTATTCAAGGGTTTCTTGAAGAAGCCTATTGCGGATGGTTGATTGGTGGTGGAGCAGAGGTTTTGATTTGTTGCGTGAACCCATTTGGGTTCCTCTATTCATTACCTGCTCGTGCCTATTGGTGATGATTCTGGGCATCACATGTTACACATCTCTGATCATCATCAATGAGGGTTTCGTATGTGACTTTTATGCTACTACTGGCCATGAGTTCATTGCTAGTTTTGGTTAGTACTGCGAAACCCTAAACTGTGGTTTTAATGGTTTGTGGCGATTGGTTTTTAGCCTGATTGTGGGTTTGGAGAGAGTGGTAAGATGTTGTGTTGCTGTGTTTATGGCGTTATTCCACTGTTGCTGCGTTGGGTGTGCAGGGATTGTTTATCAGTCCGTGTTCATATTGATCATGGCTACTATTGTACTGTAGAGGGGAAGGTGGTATAACGTGATGAGTATATGCCTCGTTCATGGGTCATGGGAAGTAGGGTTAGTATGGATTTTGTCTCGACTAGCCCTCGTCACATATTTCTGTTGTGCATACGTCTAAGACCAATGATTCAGATTTTAAGGAGGGCGGATTAAAACAATGTGAATGTGATCGTATTGCAGCTGCCTTGGTGGCTGCTAAGGATGTAGCATGATTTTATCTCTACATCCTCATAACAACTTATACTCGTTCGTGTTAATTATTATGAATATTGTGAAGACGACAGTTGTTATTGATACCACGATAGTCATTGGATGATTGTCAATGTAGTGTAGAAAGCTGGAATGAATATGACGTACAAGGAGTTACATGGCGAAGTTATTCATCACTAGCTTTAGATTGTAGGAAGACATATGCAGGCGGGGCATTGTACTTATGACATGTGTTTTTTGGCTCTTTCTTGGTGTGCTTATATTGGTCACCAAGATGGTCTTTTGCTGGAATACACTTTTGGATCTGCCTTTGATTGAGACGTGGTGATAAATGTGAAATCTTATGTCTCGAGTTGTGTGTCCAGTAAATTGGTGGTTTTAAGTTGGGATTTTGGTTAAGTAATAGGTTTATTATTTTTTGTTTTCCTAGCTTAATGTCTGTAGTCCATAGAATGGCGTGTCATTCTCATTAGGGCTTTATTATTTGCACGGAATGTGCAAGGTTGTGCCTATGTAACGGGCTGAGATGTAGAACTTCATTTACATCCGTTGCACTTCATTGATTTTTTGGCGTAATATATTTTACCGGGTTGAAACCCTTTACCCAAAAGAAAATCAAGCAAATGCAAAACAAAATAAATTAACAATCAAAAAGAAGAAATCAAGAGGCTTACAAAGCAACGACCAAGATGATCAAGATTGAAAATAAACCTCCTCCTTTGGACCTAGGTCTGCTGAAACCAACACAAATCAGAAAACCCTAACTTGATTTTGTTCTTCAAATCTTGTACCAAAATTCTTCAATCAAACTCTTAAAAACACTTCTTTAACTCGAATTTAATAAAAACCCTAAAATCAAGATTTTGGTAAGCTTATTCATGATGTTTTTTATTGGGGTTTGAGTATTAGGATGATATAGGAATGATCATATATGTTATTTAAGGGCTTAGATGGGAATTTTGGAGATTGGAGATGGTGGTTTCGGTTGAGTCGACACAATTAGAAGAGACAAAAGGGAGGTGTTAGATTGATTTTTATGAATATATATGATACATGTTTCTTTTTTTTGAAAATAAAAAGAATGAATTATATATATCGTAACTAATGGTTTTGGTAAAAATAAAACTATATAGGGTCGTTGGTTTTTGTTGTGGAACCAGCAAAGGCCAAACAAAAGTGGGTTGGGGGTAAATTTTACCAATTGTGCAATCTTTTGGACTAAAATATAATTAAATAGTTTAAAGGGTAGCAAATGACTATTAGTCAATTTTGAAAATATTTACGGGACTCGGGTTTCGTCAAAATACTTTTCAAAAGTTAAAACGCATCATAAACATGATAATATAGTCTCCCGACACGACTTAACACGTCATTAAAAAGAAGACATCGAAAACGTCAGACACTGAAACAATTGACAATGAAACGTAAAATATTGGGCATCCGCCAGCATCGCGATCATTAGTAATTCTCGTTATTCATTGATTTTAGTAAACTCTTTGTAAAATGCACGCGGGTGCTTATAAATAAAAAACTTTGATTTAAATAAATATGGAAAAATAAAATAAAATTTCTATAATTCCAAATATAGTGTTATCAATGATCAGAAAAATACTTAAAAGAATAATTTATTAAAACTATCAAGATCTCAGAATTTACGTATGAAGAATACAAGAAAAAAGTAACACGTTGGAAAATTCAAGAAACACGAATAAAAGAATAAAATAATACTAGGAAAGTACGAGTTCTCACAGTCGACCCCCCTAAAGGAACTCTGGTTTCTTAGAGTTCAATTAGAGACAAAAGAAGATGCAACAAAAGGAGATACATTGTTTTGTACTGATTCATTGCTTCCCAGGTAATTCCTGCACCATGGCATACCTTAACAATTTGAAATTCACTACACTTCAGTTTCTTAACTCCTTTTCGAATAAATTTTCAAACTCAGATCAAAACAATGACCTTTCGGTATGAAGAAATATAAAGAGGTATAATGAACAAGAGAATTGCTTAGACGGACAAGGTGCGCTAAAATGAATCAAGATTGTTAATCAACAAGGAAACGCAAATCACGCAACTATAAAACATGACAATTTACTTATTAGAAAAATAGAGGGGAACTATGAATTACATATACACATTTGGATTACAAGTTGTCACAATTATCTGTCTAAGATTTGGTATTACTTTAAAATTTAGCTTAAGTATTTTCTTGATAAGGATTTCAAAGTAAAAGTAACTCAGTTCAATTAATTATTTTGTTTGGCTTAAAAGATTTTGGATGACTGTATGGAATTACTGTCATGATTTGAGAAAATTAAAATTTCCAAATTATTTAGAATCATTTATAGAAACATAATTTACATAGGTAATTTCATTAACTTGAAAGTAAATTATGATAAATCAAATACTTTAAAAGATAAAGCATGACATCCTTTTAAATACTAGTTGTAAATTTGCCAAAGATGATGCATTAGATTTGATATTTAACTTGCAAAGGGATATTTTGGTAATTTAAACACTTGGTAAAGTGTGTAAAACGTTCTAAACAATTAGGAATAATTTATAAAAATCCATAAAGGCGTTTAATGCACTAATATGTAAACATTTGACATATTATGGTTTTCAAAAGGTGACAATATAACAAACGAGTATGAAATGAATAAAGATCAACAATTTGTATGCGAGCAATAGCACAAGGAAATAAAATGAAATTTATATCAATTTCTTAACGAAGATGATAGAGTAGATGCATCAATGATAAGGACAATAGGAAACAAATGATTTAGCAAGATTAATTCGCGAGTGTGGTTGGCGTCACCAACATCGGCTTATTAAGTTCTCGATGGTCGATACACGATCGAAAGAGAAAAGCCACACAACAAATTTTCGAATCAAAGAAAATTCTTAAAAGGTCACTTAAGAGTAATCCCCGTAGAACGAACAACATTAGCAATGAGAGCGCGAAGCAATCACATGGTTTACACGAATGTATTTCAAGACGATAGAGTCTAACACATATAATGACAAATACACAAAATCATTGTTCACTTCCAGTCATAAATCATTATCCGCGTCCAGAGACGTTTCAAAGGTCTACCAAAATAGATAGAGAAGGTTGGTCGATGTGGAAGCATAACAACATTCAAACTTTCAAGTCTGGTATCAATGGTAAGAAATTAGGCGAGTAGTAACGAGAATTATATCATGAAGGAAGATGTGGTAACAAGTAAAACAAAGATCGTTAAGTAAGGAAATATGTGCTTGAGGCATGTACTTTGTTCAAGAAAAGATAAGGGTTCATATGTGTATGTCGCGAACTGGTGCTACTCGCATAAGATGTAAAAGTTTTCTAAACTTTTTTTTATCTAACTTTTTCCCGAAACACCAGTAAAGCGTTGGTTCTTGGCCAAATATTTAAAGTGACTACTATTCGGCCTCGCATGGCTCCTTCTAAATTACGCATAGGTGATCAGGCCATGTATAATTTAGGACTAGCAATGTGATGCTCAACTTTGTCAAACCATTATTACATGTCATATATTTAAAAATATATATATGATACCAAAAATAGAAATCAAAATAATTTATGAAATTTTTCGCAAGTACGCAATTCACTTGATATTTAAATCAAAACTTTTAATGTTACAAGAATTCTTTATAGGACCAAGTAGAACAATTTGTGAAAATACATTGTAAAATTAATATAAATTTGTTTTATAAGATAACATTCAAGTATTTAATAAGACCCGAGTGAAACATTTTGTAAAATGATTCGCAAACAATACCAGTTTAAATTCATATGGTGACACGATGATAATTTACAAAATAGCGAGCGGGTTACACAGAGTAATCAAGAGTAGTTCAAGAAAATAAATGAAATGGTTGCAAGTTGATAAATTTTCAAAAGGTTTAGCCGGAATTGTCATGAGTCACGTGTCAAGATGATAACGAACGATGTGAAAGCAAGAACTTCAAACCTCGAGCCAAATCAGTGGTACGATAGAAGCAAAGAAAGACAATATAGAACGACAGATAAGTCATATATAAAAGAAAGGATAAAGGAATCCATATGTGTTCACGATATATATACATATAACCCGCACTCAAAGTTATTATATTAAACATTTTCAAACGCAATCAATGTTTTTAGTTGTAATATTATTAGTTAAAGTTTTACGAGTTCAAACGAACTAAAAAATGCTTCAAACCATTCTTTTAAAGTCTATCAGCTTTGACTTTTAAGTTTGACTTTTGGGGTTTGACATTTGGGTTTGACCAGACCAATTGACTCACTAAATGTCATTTTTAAGACTCGAAGTCTAAAGCAACTTGATGTAAAACGATATTTTCGACAACTTTTTAGTTTTTACCCGAGACTTGAAACAGATTAAAAATGGACGAAAATGGCCCCGCATCAAATCTGTCAACAAAACGATATTTTAGAATTATGCAGAAAGTAAATTCTTAAGTTTTACAATTTTAAATGAGCATAACTTGCTCATTTTTTTTAAGATTTACGGGTCGAATTTTATGTCCTAAACGAACGTCTCAACAAGTAGAAACATATTTTTATGTCTAAAGTTTATAACAAATATTTTCTCGACATCGTTAAATTACATGTAACTTTTCTGCAAAAAGTATATTTTTCGTCACACCTTGAAATTTATTCAAACTTCATTTCGACCCGAAATTTATGTACACACATGACTTGTGGATTCCATAAAGACGAAAAAAGAATAGATTATATAATTAAGCATGTAAATAACAACATAGTATAAAAATTGTTCAAGAATGGCAACAATAATATAAGAAATCAAAAACGGCGCATGTCATCCTTGTCTTAGATTCCAAGATGCATTGCAGGATGGTTTCTTGGCGGCGTGATTTTCCAAAAACACAAGACATACTGAGAAATAAATGAAACATTAACGAGTTTCATTCCCGGAGCGAGGAGGTTTAATGAAAAGGGAGGATACAAGTTTAAAGAAGTAGAAATGTATTTCAAACAATCGCTACATAATAGAGGATGAATTACAAGATGACGATGATGTTTTCAAGGTACAACGGACGTTGTAATTCGAAATCGAAATGTAGAATGGTCAATGAAGTAATATTTAATCGATATACAGGTGTCGTGTAAAACAATGACATAAAGGTCAATCAAGGTTACGAAAACCCACGATATTATTCAACATGGATTCAAGGGATGCTTCGAGATGTGTGACTCACACGATGTCCTTTAGTCTCTTCTAGAGAAATACTGAGCCAATGGTCTATAGACTAGACATCCAATCACGAATGGTCGGTAAAAATCTGGATATTTAAATTGGTATCTTAAAGGAGTTAAACAATGAAAGCAACACGCATTGTAGTAAAATGAAAATCAGAAGTTTCATTGAAAGCAACACTTATTTAAACCCAAACAATGGTATCACGAGAATACACACATCATGTAACAGTGAGTCGAGAAAAACAAGCGGTTCAAAATGAGCGAGGATGTGAGGTCAGTCGTATCACGCATAAACAAGATAGCAATAGTACTCAGAAAAGTGAGTATGAAAATTCGGCAGCATACTCGCTCTGAATACAAGTATGTAACGTCATAAGAAATTAAAATCATGGTAACAAGATCAAGTTTACATGAACAAGAATTCAAGAAATACAGTAAGGGCAGATGTAATCACAGTAATATCCAATGATAATTCACTGAGCACAATGGCTTTGAAAAGAGATAGTAATTATCCTCATTAGGGTAAGGTAATATTTCAAAATGTAATCAAGTGATGAAATACTACAACGATAATTAAAACTAAATCTTAAGGATTAGAGAGTTACCCGCACAGATATCGAACAGCAATGGCAGATTCTGTGTTTGACACTTAGAAACATGAATTATTTGAACTTTTCGGTTATAGACTAAATTTTTAAAATGACTCATTTCTCTATAACCATCACTCTGATACCAATCTGTGACACCCCCAATATCAGGCAAGGAAACACGTAGGCAACAAGGGGGTGCCACGTCATGGTACAAGAAATAATGAAATATTGTTGACACAAAGTTGACATAATAAAAACATATACATTACATCATAAAAGATCAGAGTTTTTAAACAAAGGTCCCAGAGTTTTATAAGCGGAAAAATCTATTATTTGATTATGATATTGTAACTTATAGTTACGAAGAATACATGATAAACTTTTGAATGTTTTTAGATAAAACCAAAGTTTAAATATACACATAAATCTCCAAGCTGTGATAATATCCTGCGGCTCCCATCCAAGCAAAGATAAGTATTAATACCTGAGATTAAACATGTAAAAACGTCAACAGAAAGTTGAGTGATATTCATAGGTTTAGCAGTAAAGGTTTGGAACACAAGCATTCATTTGTAAATAAGAAATAGGGAAAATGGTTATGTACATTAACCATAGTCCGAAACCATTATTATTGTTATTTAGTTCATGAACCGAAGCTTAACTCAATGTAAGTTCCTCTAGTGAGTATTCTGCCTAAATACTCAAGTAATAAATCAAACGTAATGCGTCAATGGTTAAACAACTACAACATAGGACGGGGATTGTCAGTCCCGATGGATCCACCCACAACATTCGCGCTTAGCAACACAAGTAAATTAACGTTTCACGATCAAGAGAGGAACCTTTAGGCTATTGACTAAACGCAATAATATCATTGAAAATTGTTTGAAAAGCATACAAGTTCTGGATAGCATACAGTTTTTAAATGGATGTATTCCACAATGTAAAATCTCATTCCACGTTTAGAAATAATGTGCAAGTAAAAAAGGACTATGAACTCACTGTGATATCAATTAGATCAGTAGTAATATAAGAATGGAACGATAGAAAAACCCTTACGCACCAACTAAAATACGTGACGCGTCTTAGTATAACACATAAGAAAAACAATACGTAAGGAAAATTTTGACGAGTATAGGACATGTTTCTAAGATATGCACGACATTGTACCTAGACTTAACCAATGTATTTTTACTCCCAAAATGGTGTACAACCCGCAATTATGCCAAAATAATCTTCTAATAAATATTGCTCAATCATTCTTAACTTTTACTAAATGGTAAGGCATAAAACTCACGTTGCAGAATTTTGGTCAAATTCACATGACCATATCTCTTAACCTATAAAAGATATGAAGGTGATATATTCAACTCTGGAAATATATTTGAGTCTAGTTTTCAAAACATTAATCCAATCACTTAAATCATTTACCAATCCACGGAAAATGAGTTTTTACTAACAGTAGGTCAAAACAGAAAACTAGCTGAATTTCTAACGCTTATGGCTTTGGCCATAAATCCTATTCTATAATAGCTATCAAGTTGAAACCAATTGGAGGTGAAACCTTATAATGTATAGTTTTTAAAAATGATTTTAAAACCTAAGTCTCTTGTACAAAAATCTAGAGCAAAACATGTTTGCCAACATCAGCTCCAAAATTGACATGTTTTAGTTAAATGATCATATCTCACTCATCCGGAGGAGATATCGCCCTACCCGATTTGACACATGAACCTTAAACTTATTTACATACTCTCATAATATAATATAGACCTTCTTAGGCCAAAAGCTTTCTACAATCAACCCATTTATACTGCTGGCCTGCAGCAACCCTAATTTTTCCAACCAAACACTAATTTTAACATATTTCTCAAACGGTGGTAACTATTAGAGTGAAACCACTTGGTAAACCTTATATATGATGTACACTACTGATAAAAACCTTAACATAACAAATTTTAGTTCAAAAACTTTAAGATAATCATGTTTTTCTAACCAAAAGTCAGAACCGACTAGTTTTGGAAAACCACTATAAATCCTAAACCGTGATACAAATCAAGGTGAAACCAATTGTAGATGCTAGATTAAAATGTATACTAGTAGAATAAACCTTCCATTACCACATTTTAATGTATTTACCTGTAGTTTAACTAGCTTTAGAATCAGTGTTCCAAAATCACTAGTTTTTCGTATTTTAACCGTAACTTCCTTATCCGGAGGAGATGGTTGACCATCCAACTATCACAAAAGGATAAGACTTGTATCTATTACTAAATGTGATTTACTTGCAGACCGTAAGCTAAAATAGTTGAGATATAACACGATTTTTCTACTTTTTCAACACAGTCCATTTAAAATCATTTAAACCTTAATCTAAACCTATTACAACCATGATCAAACCTCAACCAATCTCACTACACATCTTATGAACATATCACATACTCAAAAAACAACATTTTATAAACCAGACCAAGGATCATAAGATCATGAACATGCATACTTGCAAAGAGTGAAAATCAAGCAAATGCAAAACAAAATAAATTAACAATAAAAAGAAGAAATCAAGAGGCTTACAAAGCATTGAACAAGATAATTAAGATTGAAAAGAAACCTCCTCCTTTGGACTTAGAGCTGCCGAAACCAACACAAATCAAACAAACCCTAACTTGATTTTGTTCTTCAAATCTTGTACCAAAATTATTCAATCAAACTCTTAAAAACACTTCATTAACTCAAATTTAATTAAAAACCCTAAAATCAAGATTTAGGTAAACTTATTAATGATGTTTTTGATTGGGGTTTAAGTATTAGGATGATATAGGAATGATCATTGATGTTATTTAAGGGTTTAGATGGGATTTTTGGAGATTGGAGATGGTGGTTTTGGTTAAGTCGACACAATCAGAAGAGACAAAAGGGAGGTGTTAGTTTGATTTTTATGAATATATATGATACATGTTTATTTTTTTTGAAAATAAAAGGAATGGATTATATATATGGTAACTAATGGTTTTGGTAAAAATAAATCTATATAGGGTCGTTGGTTTTTGTTGTGGAACCGCAAAGGAAAAACAAAACTGGGTTGGTGGGTAAATTTTGCCAATTGTGCAATCTTTTGGACTAAAATGCAATTAAATAGTTTAAAGGGTAGCAAATGACTATTAGTCAATTTTGAAAGTATTTACGGGACTCGGATTTCGTAAAATTACTTTTAATAAAAAGTTAAAACACATCATAAATATGATAATATAGTCTCCTGACACGACTTAACACGTCATTAAAAAGAAGACATGAAAACGTCAAACATTGAAACAATTGACAATTAAACGTAAAATATTGGGCATCCGTCGGCATCGCGATCATTAGTAATTCTCGTTATTCATTGATTTTAGTAAACTCTTTGTAAAATGCACGCGGGTTCTTATAAATCAAAAACTTTGATTTAAATAAATAGGGAAAAATAAAATAAAATTTCTATAATTCCAAATATAGTTTTATCAATGATCAGAAAAATACTTAAAAGTATAAATTATTAAAATTATCAAGATCTCAGGATTTACGTATGAAGAATGCAAGAAAAAAGTAACACGTTAGAAAATTCAAGAAACATGAATAAAATAATAAAATAATACTAGGAAAATAGGGGTTCTCACAGTTTTAAAATATATGAGTCGATCGGGTATCGTTATACAAGATATGAGTCGATAGGGTATTGTTCCACATGATATGAGTCGATCGAGTATTATTTTACAAGATATGAGTCGATCGGGTATCGTTTTAAAAGATATGAGTCTATCGGGTAGCGTTTCATATTATATGAGTCGATAGGGTATCGTGTCACATGATATGAGTCGATAGGGTACCGTTGTACAAGATATGAGTCGATATGGTATCGTTGTATACCATATAAATCGAAAGGGTATTGTTTCACATGATATGAGTGGATAGGGTATCGTTCTATACCATATAAATGGATCGGGTATCGTTTTACAAGATATCAGTCGATAGGTTATCGTTTCACATTATATTATTCAATAGGGTATCGTTTCACACTATATGAGTCGATAGGGTATTGTTGTACACGATTATTAGTCGATCAGGTATCGTTGTATACCATATAAATCGATCAAGAACGGGTCTAAACCGGTTTTCACTAGATTCTACCAAGTCCCAAACTAGTATATTGTAACACCCCCAATTTTTGGTCATTTCTGTGGAAGGGTCCTTGGATGTTACTTTCATGATACAATCGCACAGTCATAGAAAACGGCTCAAAACGAGCCATTTTAGATAAAAAAATCCATTCATTTATCCAACGATAAATATTTCACACATGGTCCCAAATAATTTAAAGTTTACAAAACACAATAAATGATAAAAGTTCTTTGAATGGATATGTTTTAGAAAAGCGGGCAAAAGACATTTCAAATAAGCAAGCTTCATGAAACCGCCTTGCTCGAGTTCCTTCCCTATGGACCTGAGATAAAACATGCTATAAAGTCAACAAAATTGTTGAGTGAATCTATAGAGTTTAAAGTATGTAAATCAAACACGAGTATTCAAAATAAACTTCAACGGTTAACAATTATTTGGATCAGACATAATTATTGTGTTATTTCATAAGTCTCATGACACTGAACATTAACATATTATATTTCAGCCTACAACGCACCTATCCAAGTGCATATATTTCTCTTATACAATGCATCCGATGTGCTCCAATACACTAGTGCTTAACTGCACCTTACGATAGCTAATCGCATCGGACAGGGTGTCACCCCGATAGATCAATCCACAGTATTAGCGTTCACTCACACCGAGTAATTAACAATTCATGAAAAGTGGGTCCTTGAGGCTATAAGCAACTTATGTAAATAACTTTCATCTAAGCATACAATCGGGTTGTTAGCCTCAAAATATTGAGTCAAAAAAGAATGATCGATCATAGGTTTATTATGTATCATTTATTAGAACGTTATTATAGTTAGTTAAATAGTCGTGACATTACGGGCTTGATAGCTAGCTTAAAAGGTCTCTTTCAAGGTACTAAGCATTTATACAAGGCCGACCCAAACAATATAGTCCATAAAAAGCCCACATGTAGGGGGACTATAAATACCCTTCCTAGTATGTTAGGAAGGGTGTTGGTTGTTCATTTTCTTAATCTAGTCCTCCTTAAGTTTCACACATCTATCTCTTTTCTCTCTCTACTTTCTCTTTCTAGAAATCATCTATTTTCATTTATCTTTCTTGTTTATTTCTTGTTTGATCATCAAAAAATATGGGACAACATTTGGTATCATTCGCCATGGGGTAGATTAGTGATTTGTTGTTGTTATTGTATTTGATTCGAATGATTTAATCCATTAATCAACTCGAACTGATTTTTTTTGTGTTTTTCGTGCTCTAAATCTTGATATAAATCTCCTATATAGTTGTGGTAGGGATTTGGGTACTTTGGATTGGTTAAAATCACGGATTCTAAGCAAAAATCTCATTTTTATTCATCTTTTTCGAAACAGTATCGTTATTGCAAAAGTTGTGCTTAAAATTCCATTGCAATACTCTAGGGTATTCATATTGAGACAGGTTTTGCAACATGTATTGCGAAGATTACTCTAGGGTTTTCATATTGCGACAGGCATTGCGAAGGTTGGGATTTGTGAACATTGCGAAGTTTGACAGTATTGCGAAGACTTGTTTTGAGAACATTGCGAAGATTTGTTTTGAGAACATTGCGATGTTTGGGAACATTGTAAAGAGTAGTATAGTGAGACATTGCGAAGTTTGACAGCTTTACATTGCGAAGTCTCAACTTATACATTGCAAAATCTTCACAAAAAATCCAAAAATACACTTTCGTGTGTTTTTTGGTCTTGGAGAATTTTTTGGTTTTTCGAGAACATTTTTTTAAGGGATTTCAACTACTTTTCTCTACAACAACAATCACTACCGCATCTACTTAAGATCCATATTCCTTTCAACATTCAGAGATTATCAAGATGGATTCTACTACAGAGTATCGTGTGACGAACAATAACATCATGGTGGCGGGTAACAAAGAGAGACCACTATACTCTCACTACAATAACCATTCCTGCAACTCCAGCAACCGACTCGACGCCCGGTTCCGATGAGCAGACAATTTAGGAAACATATGAGAACACTACAAACGAGAAACATGCTTGGATTAATGCAGAGAAGGAAGCAATCTACATGATTTTAAGTGGGATTGGGGATGATATTTACTTAACGGTTGATGCTTGCTCTACTGCAAAAGAAATGTGGTTTGCCATTGAACGCTTGCAACAAGGAGAATCACTTAACAAGCAAGATGTTAAAACAAACTTGTTCTGAAACTTTGGAAAGTTTACTTCATTGGATGGAGAATCGATTGATTCCTATTACTCCATATTCTACAAAATGATGAATGACATGACACGAAACAACTTGGAAGTCTCCAGCATGCAAGTCAATGGGAAACTATTACAGCAACTTCAACCAGAGTGGATTTGTAACGTTGGTGAAACAACAAAATAAGTTAGACGAGGTCAACTATCACACGCTCTTTGACATTTTGAAACAATTTCAGATTGAGACAAATGAACTTTGAGCTGAACGGGTAGCAAAGACTACTAATCCACTTGCTTTGGTGTCTACTACTCAACATTATCCAAATCATCGCTCTCGTGCTCCAAAGTCATATTCTACTCAATCATCATCACCAAGATACTCCACTGCATCTAACACATCTGCTACCACAAGATCAAGAGGTAAAGAGCCTACATCACCATCACCATAATCTGAGCACTCATCCAAAGAAGATAGTGATGAAGAACAAGCTCAGAAGGATAGGGAAATGGAACAACAAATTGCTTTCATAATGAAGTCTTACAAAAAGATTTATAAACCCACCGACAACAACCTCCGAACTTCATCTAACACGCGCAACCGATACGTTGAGAGCCCTCCAAGGTTTGATACACGTAGGCGTGGAGAGAGTCCTTCAAGGTATGATCGACGTAATCCAACGCATGTTGAGGGTTCTGCACGTTATAATCGACAACCTGCTGCATATGATAATCAGAGAGCTATTACTATTACTGGGAATAGGAAAACAGTTGGTACTCAAGTGGTTCAGCAAAGTGGAATTCAGTGCTATAATTGCAATGGATTTGGGCATATGGCAAAGGAATGTAGAAAGTCGAAACGGGTTAAGGATTATGCATATCATAAGGAGAAAATGCTGCTATGCAAGAAGATGGATGCAGGGGTCAAATTGTCGGCAGAGGAAGGAGCAATGCTTGATGACACTAATGATGAAGTCTACGTGTGACAATCCGTCAATTTACGATTGATATTTTATTCTCAAATATTATTTGAAAATATTATTTTAATGTTACAATATGAACTCACTTATTTTTGGGAAGAAATTTGGATTTACGTCTTGAAGTAGCATCGACTACGTTTAAACCGGAGGATTCTACGTTACGTGCTTACGTTTACATACACCGTCTTTGGTGACAGTCCGACATTTCAGAAAATAAATTTATCTGTGAATATTATTTTGGAGTTTTAAATTTGTGTTGGTTCATAAACTCACAAATTTATGAGAAGAGACTAGGACTTGCAATTTTATTTTAACGTCCTTTACGACTAAACCGGAAACCTTAGGATTACGTATTTACGTTTTCGAACTCCGTTTTTGATGAGACAATTTTTATTGGATTCGTTTTGTGACGTTGATTCATAATTTATAAAAACGTTTTTCGTAAAACGACCCGAGGGCACGCAAATCGAGGAAACTAGAATCGAGGAGTACCCGTAAATAAATGGGGATGAGACAAGTGGAACACTTGTCCCACCCCCAAAACCGGCCAACATGTTGCTACAACACATCTATGATGTGTCATAACCTTAACAATTTAGCTAAACACATGGCTTAGCTTACATTGTAAGCATTCCACTACACAAAACTAGCTACAACTCATACCACTCTCCTCATTTCCATCCATGAAAAACCACTTCTCTCTCTCTCTTGACTCCATGTTTGCCGTCCACCATATCACCACAAAACACCTTCACTTGATCAATTCCAACCACAAAATCATGTGTTATTTACACATATGTTGAAGCCCTCTTGAAGCTCTCTTGAATGGTGGTGATTATAACATCCATGGAGGATTATTCATGGTGTCTTGGGGCTGATTTTCCACAAGGAGATTAGGAAGATTGGTGGTCATGAAGATGGTCTTGGTGCATCACAAGTTTCTCCATCAAAAATCCATGTTTTGATCAACCTACATCATCATGATGGTATAAAGATTGTCCTCCTCATCTTCTTGTTATTTTGATTATGTAAACATGTATTTTATTTCCTATTGTATATGTATATGATGATTATATGATGATAAAAATGTTATGTGGGGATTTGGTGTTGATAAATATGATTAAAAAGGTGAAAAACTATAAGAAACAAGGTTAAAATCTTGATTAATTTACATAGCTGTATAAAACAGTAAAGAAACATGTTATGAACTGATGAAATGATGAAGTAGAATCCATTTACAGTAAGCTAAATGTCATGTACACATGTGAGAGTTGGCCATGCAATGGAATCATTGTAATGAGTGAGATATGATCAAAACAAGTTTAAGGTATAAATCTGAGGTTACTGTTTTGGACGATTTTTAGAAAATATTTAGAAGATGATTCAACAGTAGCTATAGAAGAGTTAAATGTAACACATATCATGTAGTTTATCTGATAAACATTTGAGCTTCTATCTCCATATAGAACTCAAGATATGGCAATTTTGGTAAAAGTGAAGATAAAAATCAGATTTTGGAAATTAAAGAATAATACTATTATATAAGCACTCAAATTTTAATAGTATAAAATATAAATTAAAATCCACTAACTCATGAATTCTATTTATATAAATATGTAAAAGGTTAAATAAGTGTACATTTTATAAAAATGGTAACTTGTTATGTTTTATAAGATATAAAACTATAAACATGATTTTTACGACTTTTTCGGCTATTGCCGTAAAATTAACGTTTTTGTTAAATAAAACTTAGATGGTTGGACCCGTCTAATGAAAACTTTATAAAACTTATATACTAATATATAGACATGTATAACAAGTAAAAACCGATAAAACCCGAACTTTAGGGCATACGGACATTAACGAGCTAAGTAAACATATTGGAGTAATACTTGGACTAATAATTGGACTAAATAAGATATAAACTTGTAAAAAGAAATTATTGGGCTTAACCCATTTGGGCCCAACATGGAAAGTATACATACTGATAAAATAAGTATAACAAGTATTAAAACAAGTTAAGGAACTTATAATAAGTTTATTGGGCATAAAACACGTAAATGGGTAAAACTAGTAAACTAGTATAAAAGTTATCGACATATAACACTAAAATGAGTAAACGAGAATATGTAAACCCACTTGATCATCATATATATATAATCATCATATGTTTACATAATTGTTATTTTTATAAAGTCATTGGACAAACGTCTAAGACCGATTGTTATTTGTCTAGGTTTCCGTGATTGAAGCACGTACCGTACATCCAAATCGCCGATAATCGTCTTCCCACATCAACGTGAGTTCATAGCCTCGCACTCTTTTAAATGTTTTTATAAATGTTTTATAAACCCGCGAGGGAGATAAAATGTTAGTTTTTATAAAATAGGACACCATTTGTCCCGATTGTTGTTTATTGATTTTGGACCCGAATGATTGAATGACCCGATTGTATGACCCGATAAATGATTAACGGACCCGATAGATGAAATAAAATGGATTATTAAAGTTAGGTTATGTCACTAAAAGTCCCATTAGCATGAATTGTGAACTACCGGGAGTTGGTAGACGCTTATGCAATTAATAGTACTATTTGGGGACGATCACCCCAGTTCGCGCCTTGACGGTTGATCCCCGTCGTGCCACATTGATTGGTAAGCGAATTTATGTATGAGAAGATTTCCATAGCGTGACCTTTGTGACGACACGCTACTTTAGATGGGCAAAATTGGTATCGGGTTAGCTACCCGTTTTGGTTTAGTAAGGTAACAATGTCATGCGGCTTATAATAATCCAAAAACTAACGAAATAATACTAGACGCTCAGAATTACGATGTATTGCCTGACTAGCAATACTGGGTCATACTATTGATATTATGTTTGTGTTTTGGTTTTCATAACCATACTCATATAACGGTTTTTATTTTCATACAACGTCGTAAGACGTATTGTATGACGTTTTTACGACATTGGCTCGTATAATGATTTTTAAGGCTTTTTTTTATAACCATATTCATATAACGATTTTATTTAATCTATACAACGTTGCAAAATGTATTGTATGTTGTTTTTAACGACAATGATTCGTATAATGATTTTTAAGGCAAATGCCTATATTATGATTTTTCGATAAAGGATTTGTATAAAATGACTTTGGCTATTCTATGGCCTATAAAAATGATTTTCAGTAAAAATCTTATACTGATATTATATTGATGGATTTTATTAAACTCTATGAATTCACTCGGCGTTATCGCTGACCTTTTATTTTAACATGTCTTATCTCAGGTACTTGAAGGTAATTCTCGGGAAGACGACAAGAATTCATGGCCCGCACTTAAACAATAGTTTTCCATTCAAACACTTGTAAAACTTTTGTATAAAATGTAATGACTTGGGACCGATGTAACTTTGATATTTATGAATGGAAATGCTTTTATTATAAAACGACGCAATTTTTATGCGTTGTCTATGATGTGAGTAATGTGCTATCCCGTAACACCAACTAGTTTTCCGCTGTATTGAGTTGTATAAATTTGGGGGTGTTACAGTTTGGTACCAGAGCTCTCGTTATAGAGAACGAAAGATTTTTAAAACCAAGGTTTTGAATAAAACATTTCAAAATCTTTCTAATTATAAACATTTTTCTAAAAATGTCTAAAAATCTTTTGACTATAACGGTGCCGAAGAATTCCCGAGTTACCGACAAGGCCAGACTGAGAAGTGTTATTTTAATATATATAACTTAGATTATATATATATATATATGATGTAATTTTATTACATGATTGTTTGATGATTATTTTGATATTTATACGAGGTATTTATACGACGTAGATTGTCACAATGTACCCTAAATCCCCTAGTAAATTAATCGAAGCTATTCTCGTAGGAATTCTAGATATCCTAGATCTAAACCAAGTTGTGGATATTTATGATCCCAACAAATGGTTGATATTCGTAGAAATGTAGATATTAGTTGATTGTGATATTGAAAAAGGATTGGCGAGATTAAATCTGATATCGATGTCATGACGATCTTTTCTTATAGAGCGGAGTTTGACAAAACGTTACCACCTAGAAAGATGTCATCTGATTCGTTGTCATCCAATTCTTAAATTTGAAATCGAAAGGGTGAATGTTGCACTTGAGGCTGTCATTGGAACCATTACCCAAAAGCCTCACGCCACTAATACCTTTCCGAGAAGTCTAGTTGAATGATCAAGTCATTTCATATTAATGACTCATTTGATAATTGTTGTTATAAGAGCTAAAAGGATTGGAAATTAAGTGTTGATTTATATTGAGATTGTATTGCCTTTACAAGGCCGAAGAATAAGGTTGAAAGTATTGGAAAATGAGATAGGATATCGCATTGAGTATAAAATTGGTTAAAACTTGAATAAAGTGAAATTTAACTTGTATGGAATATGAGATTGTTAAGAGGAAGTCGTTAAGTTCTGTGATTGAATTATAAGGTTTTAATTGATTGTTGATTCGTGCTAAGGGTTGTTCCTAAGCCATTGTCCAATGACGAGGATGCCCAGTGTCCAAGAAATAAATTGAAGAAATCTTCTTCTGAATTGGGACCGATGGATCTTCCGGGACAGGCAGGACACCTAATGACTCTTGTAGATTAGTATTCATTGTGGTATCTTTTAAAAATCCCTAACTTAACTGAGATATCAGTTGGTAGGATGAGTTCCAAGAATTGTATGACATAGTGACACGTAATATGTTACGGTACAATTTTGACTTGTTTGTGATTAAT
This sequence comes from Glebionis coronaria, assembly GCA_025667525.1. NCBI lineage: Eukaryota > Viridiplantae > Streptophyta > Magnoliopsida > Asterales > Asteraceae > Glebionis > Glebionis coronaria. Next base: position 208,550,413 of record CM046880.1, on the reverse strand, counting down.
AAAAATATTACCTTTGATTGCTAAATTCTACATGTATCGATGTTATCTATCCTATTATTGCTTCGTCCTAATGTTCGCATTAGTGATGCAACCATTGCACAAGTACTCATCTCAAATTGAGTTACGTTGTGGATTATTCTCTTTGTATTCCTGAGTGCCATCGAGGTCATGAACCTCATGATTAATTGGCTAAGCTCATTTCTTATCATATTGTAGTTAGTTCTCGGTGAACAACTCTTCATCACTCTTTTGCAGATCACACATTATTTTTATAAAGTTAAAACGGTATCCTTTGAGGAAATTGAATTTTCATCACTATAAGGATTATTCAAAGTAAGATTTATAAGTGATTGTTATCAAAATGAAGTTGTTTATAAAACACCTTGGAAAACTTATCTGTTTTTCATAACAAAGGAAATCTTTGAAAATTTATTTTGATTCTTATTTAAGAATTAAGCATGAAAATGTTTTTATTATAAACATGATGATAAAATTTTGACGAACTGAGTATTGCATCGTTAATCTTGAAATTGTATATAGTTGCGCGCCTACATACAATTTGGAATGGACTATGCAAGGCTGATTAGTAGTCACCATAAAACTGGTTAATAAACACTAAATTTTCTTTGAAGATTGTGAAGGATTAAAATTTATGAGATCTGCAAGAAGTGAAAAATAAGGACATAGTGTTAGGGACACCTACATATGTGCCTGTATCATCTATTCTTCTGAGTTAAATTTACTCATCTGTGGAAATTGTCTTATTTGACAATTGACAATTCTTTCTTGTCCAATTCTCCCGTAGTGAGATTCTTAGGAAAAGTATCTGATTACCGAGTGTTGATACCCGACTGGAGGTATTGACGTTCTTATCATTCCTTATGATTTGATTTCATTTGAATGACCTGGGTAACGATCCGAGGAGCTTTCGAATGCGTACTCAAATTCTGAAAACATGGGATATATTCATATTCGTTAAATGTTTTCGTCTGTATCTGATTTGAAATTCTATCGTGTAGATTATGCGTTGACCTTGCTCTTTTAATAGTAGTTGTGTCTCCATATATCCCTGAATTTGTGAAGGATTATGAATTATTAGTAGTCTTTTGAGAAGTTCACATCTTATCTACGGCAATGAAACTGAACAGTTGGTAGTGCCAGTAGAACGGATTGATTGATTATGACATGACGACATTGTCCTAATTGATGGGAACTCGAGTAGAATTCCCCTAAATGATAAGATGTTGATTATCAAAAGTGAACTAAATAATTCTTGATGGATGACCATATCCTGTATTTAGACTTGGAAATTATACTGTGAATGGTTGTAAATTAGTCATAGATATTATAATCTAGAAGGAACTTAATATGAATTTATTAAAAGATGTTTCTGTTATCTGAAACCTTAGGAAGTATTTGTTGATGAATTACCTAGACCTTTGTCATTTAGGCAAGTTGAAATTAGTATTAATTATATTTCCGGTGCTGCACCTGTGGCGTGTGCACTATACGTCAGCACCATCTAAATTAAAAGAATTACCGTACAACTGAGAGAGTTGTCGGAGAAAGATTTTATTATACCAAGCCTGTCATCCTGAAGAGCTATGGTGTTATCATTCCTTATATTTATAGATTACTGTGAATTGAGTAAATTGACAATCGAAAACGATATCCATAACTCGAAATGGAAGATTTGTTTGATCATTTACAAGGTTTTAGCGTATGTTTTAAAGATTTGATCCATAGCATGGTTATCATCAACTTCGCATCTGCGAAAGAGATTATCTATTCCAATCACTACATCCGGTGCTTGTAATGAACATTATGAGTTTCACGTGATGTCATTTGGATTGACTAATACACATGTAGCATTCATAAATTTTGTGAATCACGTGTGTAGGCTGTAATTTGATAAATTCATGAGGACTAATTGTTTGTATATAAGAATAATAATAAGTTAATAATTAGTTATAAATTGCCCTGAATTGGCTAAACAATGAAAACATGTACCTTGAATAATTAACAGGAGATTAAAGACTAAATCCTTTACATGATTTAACCATGTGATTAATAGATAATGGAATATAAATTGACTCTTCAAAAATTAAGAGCCCTTTTAAGACTTTGGATTTTACCAAAACGAAATGGAAATATGTTTTGACAAATGTTTTAACAAAGGATTTTAAGGGATTATTCCCTTATACACAAACCATTTAACTAAACTTTTGTTTAGGGGTAAATGTTTGTGTATACCTCAAGACAACTTAAGAAGGATTGAGAAAATCATTTAAACCATGACTTGAAATTTGAAACGATACATTTTGCTTTTCAACTAAGAAAATTTTGACCAAAATATAAACAAAGGTTTCTCGAACATTTACGAATCTTATTAATTATTTTCGATAAATCAACTGAAAATTTTGTTAATTAAATTCAAATTTATTTTGAACATTTTAATATACTTGGACAAACTAAGAAATTTAAAACATTTACGTTTACGCTTCATAAAAATTAACTAATAATTATTTATTTAATTATAATAATTATCGACGCTTTAGACACCGGATTGAGAAAAACTGACAAAAATTGATAGTTGAGACGAAACTGAAACATAAAAGATATGAAGAAAGAATTTTGAATAAATACAGTTATGATATTTATTTCATCAGGAGAAAGTGAACGTAATTACTGACGCATAATATAGAAAGAATATCTGAGTGAATTGTGGACATGATAATTACATCATCATGAGAAGTGAATATAGATACTGACATATTATATAAAAAGGATAAAGAACCAATTAGGACATGCTCCATAATAATGAAGGTGAAAAATAAATTGCCGAACAATATAAAAATAGCCGACGATTGTAAAAAGAGATAATATAGATAATAAATGGGGTTCGCGTCTAATGTGAACCATTAAAATAAAGGAGCTAATAGCGTTAAATATTTTAAAGGCCACTTGTGGTTGCCTAAATATGGAGATTGTGAGATAGAGTTATGTTGGAATTTGTAAGTATAAGTATTCTATTTATGTCATTTATGACTAAAAGTATCTTTGTCTGAAGAAGTTGTACTAATGAAAATTATGAAGGCATACATCGCCTCATACATTAGTAAACGTTTAGCTATTGCAAAGGTCATCATCTGAATTGGATTCGATTTGGGTCATCGTCGACAGACTGACCAAATCTGCTAATATCATTCCCGTTAATGATAAATGTAAAAGAGTTATGTAAACATAGTGTGCCTGTATCGAACATCTATATCAAGATCCTCGCTTCGCATCGAATTTCTAGAGATTTGCTCAGAAATCATTGAGAACGAACCTTGATGAGAGTACTATGTACCACCCCAATCGAAGGGACGAGGTAAAGTAACGATACAAAGTAATATAAGTGCTATTTTATGTTTGAATGAATGACCTTTGGTAATAGACCGTATAATCGTTTTCCATTGGAAAGATTATCATTGATAATCATCATGTTAGGATTGAGACCGAATCTTGTTAGGATCTAAATCTTAGAGAATCTGTAAGCAGGAGTTGATATGAAGACACCCGACAAACACCCATTGTGAGTTGGACATGTCTTTTAGATTTAAGGTTCCCTATGATGGCAAACCTAACATTACAAAATATCCGACCCGCGAGATCAGAAATGATTATTGAAATTAGGATTTGATTATTGACTGCCGGTAGTGGGCAAGAGGTTATGTGAATGTGAAATGTAGATCTTAGAGTGCCAAATGGGTAGCGAAGTTATGCCACAATTTTTAACCTTGGAAAAATGAATTCATGATCTGACAAATCATGGGATATAAGTCCCCGTTGTATGGGACCATTGAAATGATGTAAAAGTTGGGATTGAAAGGCATATAAGTTGGATCTACCCTAGGACTTCAAGAACCGCATGAATTATGTTTCGTAAATCGAACTTGATGGAATATCTATCAAGTGAAATTCTGATTATTCTTAGTAGAGCTTAGATCGGCGAAAAGTTGCATTCATCAGAAACCCGTGAACATCATGGATAGAGAAAGTAAGTCAACATTTAGCCTGATCTTATTCCCGTAGTTATGTTTGATGAAACTCGCGCATTGTAATGAATTGAACTTGTGAGAAAAGACCGAATGTGGAGGAAATACCCACATGGCTTTAACTCTATAAGAAGCGAGTAGTAAGGTAAGATGATCTTTGAGGACAAAGATCCTGTTTAGGGGTAAATGCTGTGATAATCCGTCAATTTACGATTGATATTTTATTCTCAAATATTATTTGAAAATATTATTTTAATGTTACAATATGAACTCACTTATTTTTGGGAAGAAATTTGGATTTACGTCTTGAAGTAGCATCGACTACGTTTAAACCAGAGGATTCTACTTTACGTGCTTACGTTTACATACACCGTCTTTGGTGACAGTCCGACATTTCAGAAAATAAATTTATCTGTGAATATTATTTTGGAGTTTTAAATTTGTGTTGGTTCATAAACTCACAAATTTACGAGAAGAGACTAGGACTTGCAATTTTATTTTAACGTCCTTTACGACTAAACCGGAAACCTTAGGATTACGTATTTACGTTTTCGAACTCCGTTTTTGATGAGACAATTTTTATTGGATTCGTTTTGTGACGTTGATTCATAATTTATAAAAACGTTTTTCGTAAAACGACCCGAGGGCACGCAAATCAAGGAAACTAGAATCGAGGAGTACCCGTAAATAAATGGGGATGAGACAAGTGGGACACTTGTCCCACCCCCAAAACCGGCCAACATGTTGCTACAACACATCTATGATGTGTCATAACCTTAACAATTTAGATAAACACATGGCTTAGCTTACATTGTAAGCATTCCACTACACAAAACTTGCTACAACTCATACCACTCTCCTCATTTCCATCCATGCAAAACCACTTCTCTCTCTCTCTTGACTCCATGTTTGCCGTCCACCATATCACCACAAAACACCTTCACTTGATCAATTCCAACCACAAAATCATGTGTTATTTACACATATGTTGAAGCCCTCTTGAAGCTCTCTTGAATGGTGGTGATTATAACATCCATGGAGGAGTATTCATGGTGTCTTGGGGCTGATTTTTCACAAGGAGATTAGGAAGATTGTTGGTCATGAAGATGGGCTTGGTGCATCACAAGTTTCTCCATCAAAAATCCATGTTTTGATCAACCTACATCATCATGGTGGTATAAAGATTGTCCTCCTCATCTTCTTGTTATTTTGATTATGTAAACATGTATTTTATTTCCTATTTTATATGTATATGATGATTATATGATGATAAAAATGTTATGTGGGGATTTGGTGTTGATAAATATGATTAAAAAGGTGAAAAACTATAAGAAACAAGGTTAAAATCTTGATTAATTTACATGGCTGTATAAAACAGTAAAGAAACATGTTATGAACTGATGAAATGATGAAGTAGAATCCATTTACAGTAAGCTAAATGTCTTGTACACATGTGAGAGTTGGCCATGCAATGGAATCATTGTAATGAGTGAGATATGATCAAAACAAGTTTAAGGTATAAATCTGAGGTTACTGTTTTGGGCGATTTTTAGAAACTATTTAGAATATGATTCAACAGTAGCTATAGGAGAGTTAAATGTAACACATATCATGTAGTTTATGTGATAAAAATTTGAGCTTCTATCTCCATATAGAACTCAAGATATGGTAATTTTGGTGAAAGTGAAGATAAAAATCAGATTTTGGAAATTAAAGAATAATACTATTATATAAGCACTCAAATTTTAATAGTATAAAATATAAATTAAAACCCACTAACTCATGAATTCTATTTATATAAATATGTAAAAGGTTAAATAAGTGTACATTTTATAAAAATGGTAACTTGTTATGTTTTATAAGATATAAAACTATAAACATGATTTTTACGACTTTTTCGGCTATTGCCGTAAAATTAACGTTTTTGTTAAATAAAACTTAGATGGTTGGACCCGTCTAATGAAAACTTTATAAAACTTATATACTGATATATAGACATGTATAACAAGTAAAAACTGATAAAACCCGAACTTTAGGGCATACGGACATTAACGAGCTAAGTAAACATATTGGACTAATACTTGGACTAATAATTGGACTGAATAAGATATAAACTTGTAAAAAGAAATTATTGGGCTTAACCCATTTGGGCCCAACATGGAAAGTATACATACTGATAAAATAAGTATAACAAGGATTAAAACAAGTTAAGGAACTTATAATAAGTTTATTGGGCATAAAACACGTAAATGGGTAAAACTAGTAAACTAGTATAAAAATTATCGACATATAACACTAAAATGAGTAAACGAGAATATGTAAACCCACTTGATCATCATATATATATAATCATCATATGTATACATAATTGTTATTTTTATAAAGTCATTGGACAAACGTCTAAGACCGATTGTTATTTGTCTAGGTTTCCGTGATTGAAGCACGTACCGTACATCCAAATCGCCGCTAATCGTCTTCCCACATCAACGTGAGTTCATAGCCTCGCACTCTTTTAAATGTTTTTATAAATGTTTTATAAACCCGCGAGGGAGATAACATGTTAGTTTTTATAAAATAGGACACCATTTGTCCCGATTGTGGTTTATTGATTTTGGACCCGAATGATTGAATGACCCGATCGATGACCCGATAAATGATTAACGGACCCGATAGATGAAATAAAATTGATTATTAAAGTTAGGTTATGTCACTAAAAGTCCCATTAGCATGAATTGCGAACTACCGGGAGTTGGTAGACGCTTATGCATTTAATAGTACTATTTGGGGACGATCACCCCAGTTCGCGCCTTGACGGTTGATCCCCGTCGTGCCACATTGATTGGTAAGCGAATTTATGTATGAGAAGATTTCCATAGCGTGACCTTTGTGACGACACGCTACTTTAGATGGGCAAAATTGGTATCGGGTTAGCTACCCGTTTTGGTTTAGTAAGGTAACAATGTCATGCGGCTTATAATAATCCAAAAACTAACGAAATAATACTAGACGCTCAGAATTACGATGTATTGCCTGACTAGCAATACTGGGTCATACTATTGATATTATGTTTGTGTTTTGGTTTTCATAACCATACTCATATAACGGTTTTTATTTTCATACAACGTCGTAAGACGTATTATATGACGTTTTTACGACATTGGCTCGTATAATGATTTTTAAGGCTTTTTTTTATAACCATATTCATATAACGATTTTATTTAATCTATACAACGTTGCAAAATGTATTGTATGGTGTTTTTAACGACAATGATTCGTATAATGATTTTTAAGGCAAATGCCTATATTATGATTTTTCGATAAAGGATTTGTATAAAATGACTTTGGCTATTCTATGGCCTATAAAAATGATTTTCAGTAAAAATCTTATACTGATATTATATTGATGGATTTTATTAAACTCTATGAATTCACTCGGCGTTATCGCTGACCTTTTATTTTAACATGTCTTATCTCAGGTACTTAAAGGTAATTCTCGGGAAGACGACAAGAATTCATGGCCCGCACTTAAACAATAGTTTTCCATTCAAACACTTGTAAAACTTTTGTATAAAATGTAATGACTTGGGACCAATGTAACTTTGATATTTATGAATGGAAATGCTTTTATTATAAAACGACGTGATTTTTATGCGTTGTCTATGATGTGAGTAATGTGCTATCCCGTAACACCAACTAGTCTTCCGCTGTATTGAGTTGTATAAATTTGGGGGTGTTACAGTTTGGTACCAGAGCTCTCGTTATAGAGAACGAAAGATTTTTAAAACCAAGGTTTTGAATAAAACATTTCAAAATCTTTTTAATTATAAACATTTTTCTAAAAATGTCTAAAAATCTTTTGACTATAACGGTGCCGAAGAATTCCCGAGTTACCGACAAGGCCAGACTGAGAAGTGTTATTTTAATATATATAACTTAGATTATATATATATGATGTAATTTTATTATATGATTGTTTGATGATTATTTTGATATTTATACGAGGTATTTATATGACGTAGATTGTCACAATGTACCCTAAATCCCCTAGTAAATTAATCGAAGCTATTCTCGTAGGAATTCTAGATATCCTAGATCTAAACCAAGTTGTGGATATTTATGATCCCAACAAATGGTTGATATTCGTAGAAATGTAGATATTAGTTGATTGTGATATTGAAAAAGGATTGGCGAGATTAAATCTGATATCGATGTCATGACGATCTTTTCTTATAGAGCGGAGTTTGACAAAACGTTACCACCTAGAAAGATGTCATCTGATTCGTTGTCATCCAATTCTTAAATTTGAAATCGAAAGGGTGAATGTTGCACTTGAGGCTGTCATTGGAACCATTACCCAAAAGCCTCATGCCACTAATACCTTTCCGAGAAGTCTAGTTGAATGATCAAGTCATTTCATATTAATGACTCATTTGATAATTGTTGTTATAAGAGCTAAAAGGATTGGAAATTAAGTGTTGATTTATATTGAGATTGTATTGCCTTTACAAGGCCGAAGAATAAGGTTGAAAGTATTGGAAAATGAGATAGGATATCGCATTGAGTATAAAATTGGTTAAAACTTGAATAAAGTAAAATTTAACTTGTATGGAATATGAGATTGTTAAGAGGAAGTCGTTAAGTTCTGTGATTGAATTATAAGGTTTTAATTGATTGCTGATTCGTGTTAAGGGTTGTTCCTAAGCCATTGTCCAATGACGAGGATGCCCAGTGTCCAAGAAATAAATTGAAGAAATCTTCTTCTGAATTGGGACCGATGGATCTTCCGGGACAGGCAGGACACCTAATGACTCTTGTAGATTAGTATTCATTGTGGTATCTTTTAAAAATCCCTAACTTAACTGAGATATCAGTTGGTAGGATGAGTTCCGAGAATTGTATGACATAGTGACACGTAATGTGTTACGATACAATTTTGACTTGTTTGTGATTAATAAAAATATTACCTTTGATTGCTAAATTCTACATGTATCGATGTTATCTATCCTATTATTGCTTCGTCCTAATGTTCGCATTAGTGATGCAACCATTGCACAAGTACTCATCTCAAATTGAGTTACGTTGTGGATTATTCTCTTTGTATTCCTGAGTGCCATCGAGGTCATGAACCTCATGATTAATTGGCTAAGCTCATTTCTTATCATATTGTAGTTAGTTCTCGGTGAACAACTCTTCATCACTCTTTTGCAGATCACACATTATTTTTATAAAGTTAAAACGGTATCCTTTGAGGAAATTGAATTTTCATCACTATAAGGATTATTCAAAGTAAGATTTATAAGTGATTGTTGTCAAAATGAAGTTGTTTATAAAACACCTTGGAAAACTTATCTGTTTTTCATAACAAAGGAAATCTTTGAAAATTTATTTTGATTCTTATTCAAGAATTAAGCATGAAAATGTTTTTATTATAAACATGATGATAAAATTTTGACGAACTGAGTATTGCATCGTTAATCTTGAAATTGTATATAGTTGCGTGCCTACATACAATTTGGAATGGACTATGCAAGGCTGATTAGTAGTCACCATAAAACTGGTTAATAAACACTAAATTTTCTTTGAAGATTGTGAAGGATTAAAATTTATGAGATCTGCAAGAAGTGAAAAATAAGGACATAGTGTTAGGGACACCTACATATGTGCCTGTATCATCTATTCTTCTGAGTTAAATTTACTCATCTGTGGAAATTGTCTTATTTGACAATTGATAATTCTTTCTTTTCCAATTCTCCCGTAGTGAGATTCTTAGGAAAAGTATCTGATTACCGAGTGTTGATACCCGACTGGATGTATTGACGTTCTTATCATTCCTTATGATTTGATTTCATTTGAATGACCTGGGTAACGATCCGAGGAGCTTTCGAATGCGTACTCAAATTCTAAAAACATGGGATATATTCATATTCGTTAAATGTTTTCGTCTGTATCTGATTTGAAATTCTATCGCGTAGATTATGCGTTGACCTTGCTCTTTTAATAGTAGTTGTGTCTCCATATATCCCTGAATTTGTGAAGGATTATGAATTATTAGTAGTCTTTTGAGAAGTTCACATCTTATCTACGGTAATGAAACTGAAAAGTTGGTAGTGCCAGTAGAACGGATTGATTGATTATGACATGACGACATTGTCCTAATTGATGGGAACTCGAGTAGAATTCCCCTAAATGATAAGATGTTGATTATCAAAAGTGAACTAAATAATTCTTGATGGATGACCATATCCTGTATTTGGACTTGGAAATTATACTGTGAATGGTTGTAAATTAGTCATAGATATTATAATCTAGAAGGAACTTAATATGAATTTATTAAAAGATGTTTCTGTTATCTGAAACCTTAGGAAGTATTTGTTGATGAATTACCTAGACCTTTGTCATTTAGGCAAGTTGAAATTAGTATTGATTATATTCCCGGTGCTGCACCTGTGGCGTGTGCACTGTACGTCAGCACCATCTAAATTAAAGGAATTACTGTACAACTGAGAGAGTTGTCGGAGAAAGATTTTATTATACCAAGCCTGTCATCCTGAAGAGCTATGGTGTTATCATTCCTTATATTTATAGATTACTGTGAATTGAGTAAATTGACAATCGAAAACGATATCCATAACTCGAAATGGAAGATTTGTTTGATCATTTACAAGGTTTTAGCGTATGTTTTAAAGATTTGATCCATAGCATGGTTATCATCAACTTCGCATCTGCGAAAGAGATTATCTATTCCAATCACTACATCCGGTGCTTGTAATGAACATTATGAGTTTCACGTGATGTCATTTGGATTGACTAATACACATGTAGCATTCATAAATTTTGTGAATCACGTGTGTAGGCTGTAATTTGATAAATTCATGAGGACTAATTGTTTGTATATAAGAATAATAATTAGTTAATAATTAGTTATAAATTGCCCTGAATTGGCTAAACAATGAAAACCTGTACCTTGAATAATTAACAGGAGATTAAAGACTAAATCCTTTACATGATTTAACCATGTGATTAATAGATAATGGAATATAAATTGACTCTTCAAAAATTAAGAGCCCTTTTAAGACTTTGGATTTTACAAAAACGAAATGGAAATATGTTTTGACAAATGTTTTAACAAAGGATTTTAAGGGATTATTCCCTTATACACAAACCATTTAACTAAACTTATGTTTAGGGGTAAATGTTTGTGTATACCTCAAGACAACTTAAGAAGGATTGAGAAAATCATTTAAACCATGACTTGAAATTTGAAACGATACATTTTGCTTTTCAACTAAGAAAATTTTGACCAAAATATAAACAAAGGTTTCTCGAACATTTACGAATCTTATTAATTATTTTCGATAAATCAACTGAAAATTTTGTTAATTAAATTCAAATTTATTTTGAACATTTTAATATACTTGGACAAACTAAGAAATTTAAAACTTTTACGTTTACGCTTCATAAAAATTAACTAATAATTATTTAATTAATTATAATAATTATCGACGCTTTAGACGCCGGATTGAGAAAAACTAATAAAAATTGATAGTTGAGACGAAAGTGAAACATAAAAGATATGAAGAAAGAATTTTGAATAAATACAGTTATGATATTTATTTCATCAAGAGAAAGTGAACGTAATTACTGACGCATAATATAGAAAGAATATCTGAGTGAATTGTGGACATGATAATTACATCATCATGAGAAGTGAATATAGATACTGACATATTATATAAAAAGGATAAAGAACCAATTAGGACATGCTCCATAATAATGAAGGTGAAAAATAAATTGCCGAGCAATATAAAAATAGCCGACGATTGTAAAAAGAGATAATATAGATAATAAATGGGGTTCGCGTCTAATGTGAACCATTAAAATAAAGGAGCCAATAACGTTAAATATTTTAAAGGCCACTTGTGGTTGCCTAAATATGGAGATTGTGAGATAGAGTTATGTTGGAATTTGTAAGTATAAGTATTCTATTTATGTCATTTATGACTAAAAGTATCTTTGTCTGAAGAAGTTGTACTAATGAAAAATTATGAAGGCATACATCGCCTCATACATTAGTAAACGTTTAGCTATTGCAAAGGTCATCATCTGAATTGGATTCGATTTGGGTCATCGTCGACAGACTGACCAAATCTGCTAATATCATTCCCGTTAATGATAAATACAAAAGAGTTATGTAAACATAGTGTGCCTGTATCGAACATCTATATCAAGATCCTCGCTTCGCATCGAATTTCTAGAGATTTGCTCAGAAATCATTGAGAACGAACCTTGATGAGAGTACTATGTACCACCCCAATCGAAGGGACGAGGTAAAGTAACGATACAAAGTAATATAAGTGCTATTTTATGTTTGAATGAATGACCTTTGGTAATAGACCGTATAATCGTTTTCCTTTGGAAAGATTATCATTGATAATCATTGTGTTAGGATTGAGATCGAATCTTGTTAGGATCTAAATCTTAGAGCATCTGTAAGCAGGAGTTGATATGAAGACACCCGACAAACACCCATTGTGAGTTGGACATGTCTTTTAGATTTAAGGTTCCCTATGATGGCAAACCTAACATTACAAAATATCCGACCCGCGAGATCTGTAATGATTATTGAAATTAGGATTTGATTTTGACTGCCGGTAGTGGGCAAGAGGTTATGTGAATGTGAAATGTAGATCTTAGAGTGCCAAATGGGTAGCGAAGTTATGCCACAATTTTTAACCTTGGAAAAATGAATTCATGATCTGACAAATCATGGGATATAAGTCCCCGTTGTATGGGACCATTGAAATGATGTAAAAGTTGGGATTGAAAGGCATATAAGCTGGATCTACCCTAGGACTTCAAGAACCACGTGAATTATGTTTCGTAAATCGAACTTGATGGAATATCTATCAAGTGAAATTCTGTTTATTCTTAGTAGAGCTTAGATCGGCGAAAAGTTGCATTCATCAGAAACCCGTGAACATCATGGATAGAGAAAGTAAGTCAACATTTAGCCTGATCTTAGTCCCGTAGTTATGTTTGATGAAACTCGCGCATTGTAATGAATTGCACTTATGAGAAAAGACCGAATGTGGAGGAAATACCCACATGGCTTTAACTCTATAAGAAGCGAGTAGTAAGGTAAGATGATCTTTGAGGACAAAGATCCTGTTTAGGGGTAAATGCTGTGACAATCCGTCAATTTACGATTGATATTTTATTCTCAAATATTATTTGAAAATATTATTTTAATGTTACAATATGAACTCACTTATTTTTGGGAAGAAATTTGGATTTACGTCTTGAAGTAGCATCGACTACGTTTAAACCGGAGGATTCTACGTTACGTGCTTACGTTTACATACACCGTCTTTGGTGACAGTCCGACATTTCAGAAAATAAATTTATCTGTGAATATTATTTTGGAGTTTTAAATTTGTGTTGGTTCATAAACTCACAAATTTACGAGAAGAGACTAGGACTTGCAATTTTATTTTAGCGTCCTTTACGACTAAACCGGAAACCTTAGGATTACGTATTTACGTTTTCGAACTCCGTTTTTGATGAGACAATTTTTATTGGATTCGTTTTGTGACGTTGATTCATAATTTATAAAAACGTTTTTCGTAAAACGACCCGAGGGCACGCAAATCGAGGAAACTAGAATCAAGGAGTACCCGTAAATAAATGGGGATGAGACAAGTGGGACACTTGTCCCACCCCCAAAACCGGCCAACATGTTGCTACAACACATCTATGATGTGTCATAACCTTAACAATTTAGCTAAACACATGGCTTAGCTTACATTGTAAGCATTCCACTACACAAAACTAGCTACAACTCATACCACTCTCCTCATTTCCATCCATGCAAAACCACTTCTCTCTCTCTCTTGACTCCATGTTTGCCGTCCACCATATCACCACAAAACACCTTCACTTGATCAATTCCAACCACAAAATCATGTGTTATTTACACATATGTTGAAGCCCTCTTGAAGCTCTCTTGAATGGTGGTGATTATAACATCCATGGAGGAGTATTCATGGTGTCTTGGGGCTGATTTTTCACAAGGAGATTAGGAAGATTGTTGGTCATGAAGATGGTCTTGGTGCATCACAAGTTTCTCCATCAAAAATCCATGTTTTGATCAACCTACATCATCATGGTGGTATAAAGATTGTCCTCCTCATCTTCTTGTTATTTTGATTATGTAAACATGTATTTTATTTCCTATTGTATATGTATATGATGATTATATGATGATAAAAATGTTATGTGGGGATTTGGTGTTGATAAATATGATTAAGAAGGTGAAAAACTATAAGAAACAAGGTTAAAATCTTGATTAATTTACATGGCTGTATAAAACAGCAAAGAAACATGTTATGAACTGAATGATGAAGTAGAATCCATTTACAGTAAGCTAAATGTCTTGTACACATGTGAGAGTTGGCCATGCAATGGAATCATTGTAATGAGTGAGATATGATCAAAACAAGTTTAAGGTATAAATATGAGGTTACTGTTTTGGACGATTTTTAGAAAATATTTAGAAGATGATTCAACAGTAGATATAGAAGAGTTAAATGTAACACATATCATGTAGTTTATGTGATAAAAATTTGAGCTTCTATCTCCATATAGAACTCAAGATATGGCAATTTTGGTGAAAGTGAAGATAAAAATCAGATTTTGGAAATTAAAGAATAATACTATTATATAAGCACTCAAATTTTAATAGTATAAAATATAAATTAAAACCCACTAACTCATGAATTCTATTTTTATAAATATGTAAAAGGTTAAATAAGTGTACATTTTATAAAAATGGTAACTTGTTATGTTTTATAAGATATAAAACTATAAACATGATTTTTACGACTTTTTCGGCTATTGCCGTAAAATTAACGTTTTTGTTAAATAAAACTTAGATGGTTGGACCCGTCTAATGAAAAATTTATAAAACTTATATACTGATATATAGACATGTATAACAAGTAAAAACCAATAAAACCCGAACTTTAGGGCATACGGACATTAACGAGCTAAGTAAACATATTAGACTAATACTTGGACTAATAATTGGACTAAATAAGATATAAACTTGTAAAAAGAAATTATTGGGCTTAACCCATTTGGGCCCAACATGGAAAGTTTACATACTGATAAAATAAGTATAACAAGGATTAAAACAAGTTAAGGAACTTATAATAAGTTTATTGGGCATAAAACACGTAAATGGGTAAAACTAGTAAACTAGTATAAAAGTTATCGACATATAACACTAAAATGAGTAAACGAGAATATGTAAACCCACTTGATCATCATATATATATATATAATCATCATATGTATACATAATTGTTCTTTTTATAAAGTCATTGGACAAACGTCTAAGACCGATTGTTATTTGTCTAGGTTTCCGTGATTGAAGCACGTACCGTACATCCAAATCGCCGATAATCGTCTTCCCACATCAACGTGAGTTCATAGCCTCGCACTCTTTTAAATGTTTTTATAAATGTTTTATAAACCCGCGAGGGAGATAACATGTTAGTTTTTATAAAATAGGACACCATTTGTCCCGATTGTTTGTTTATTGATTTTGGACACGAATGATTGAATGACCCGATTGTATGACCCGATAAATGATTAACGGACCCGATAGATGAAATAAAATGGATTATTAAAGTTAGGTTATGTCACTAAAAGTCCCATTAGCATGAATTGTGAACTACCGGGAGTTGGTAGACGCTTATGCATTTGATAGTACTATTTGGGGACGATCACCCCAGTTCGCGCCTTGACGGTTGATCCCCGTCGTGCCACATTGATTGGTAAGCGAATTTATGTATGAGAAGATTTCCATAGCGTGACCTTTGTGACGACACGCTACTTTAGATGGGTAAAATTGCTATCGGGTTAGCTACCCGTTTTGGTTTAGTAAGGTAACAATGTCATGCGGCTTATAATAATCCAAAAACTAACGAAATAATACTAGACACTCAGAATTACGATGTATTGCCTGACTAGCAATACTGGGTCATACTATTGATATTATGTTTGTGTTTTGGTTTTCATAACCATACTCATATAACGGTTTTTATTTTCATACAACGTCGTAAGACGTATTGTATGACGTTTTTACGACATTGGCTCGTATAATGTTTTTTAAGGCTTTTTTTTATAACCATATTCATATAACGATTTTATTTAATCTATACAACGTTGCAAAATGTATTGTATGGTGTTTTTAACGACAATGATTCGTATAATGATTTTTAAGGCAAATGCCTATATTATGATTTTTCGATAAAGGATTTGTATAAAATGACTTTGGCTATTCTATGGCCTATAAAAAGGATTTTCAGTAAAAATCTTATACTGATATTATATTGATGGATTTTATTAAACTCTATGAATTCACTCGGCGTTATCGCTGACCTTTTATTTTAACATGTCTTATCTCAGGTACTTGAAGGTAATTCTCGGGAAGACGACAAGAATTCATGGCCCGCACTTAAACAATATTTTTCCATTCAAACACTTGTAAAACTTTTGTATAAAATGTAATGACTTGGGACCGATGTAACTTTGATATTTATGAATGGAAATGCTTTTATTATAAAACGACGCGATTTTTATGCGTTGTCTATGATGTGAGTAATGTGCTATCCCGTAACACCAACTAGTCTTCCGCTGTATTGAGTTGTATAAATTTGGGGGTGTTACACTACGACCAAGAACTCGAAGCACATTACTCGTACATGGCAAAGGTTGAAAAAGTTCTCAAAGTTACTAAAGATGACAATGGTCCTATTTTTGACACTGAGCCAATCGATAAGGTACATACTGACGACGAATATAATGTGTTTGGTGATATTCATGAGCATAGTGAGCTTCCAACAACCATTACTAACACATACATGATGGAAACTGTTGCTAGCAATACCACACCCGATTCATCAGACATGTGCAATAATGAGTCTGACGATTATCAACATGCAAATGAGTATGAGGATGATAAGGAGCGTATTGCGCTTGCCAATTTAATTGCAACTTTACAAAAAGATGTCAAAGAATCTAGAAAGAGTCAAAAGCAATTAAAGAAGGTAAACACTACGCCCACTCAAAATTTTGAAGAAAGCAAAGCTGCAGTTATAAAATCTAGTGAGATTCTTGCAAGCTGCAGAGCTTAGCTTCTTCAAAAAGATAAAGTGCTTGCAAGGTACAAAGGGGGTGTCATTACTACTGTAAAGGATGTTTTTGAAAGTAAATACAACGAAACTCTTAAGCTTTTAGAACAAGAGAAACGTAATTATAAAACCTCTTTAAGTACGGAACGACACAAAACGTATCTTGCTACCACCAAAGTGAATGAGTTAACTCAAAAGATTGGTTTTCTTCAAGAAGATAAAACTAAACTAGTCACTACGAAGACGGAATAGGTTGCAAACTTGCAAAAAGATTTCAAAATTAAACAAGCTAAAGACATTGACAAAGTCGTGGAACTTGAAGTTCAAACTGATTTTTTAAGAAAATTGTTTATAAAACAAATCAATCCAATTAAACCATGAGAATGTCGGCACCTCGTTCGTTTTTCAAGGGTAAAGCTAGTTTTGCTAGTCCTAAGTACCTCGAGCAAGCTCAATCTTAGAACCCGCACCTATATCTTGAGGATTCCCAATGGACCGACCTTGATTGTCTTCTTGTTAGGCCCGATAGTGATGAGTCACTAAGTTTTGAAGAGGAGAGTAGATCACCAGTAAATAAAGACTTTGTGAAACCATATAGTTATGCTTATGAAAATAGTCTTTATGAAATTTTCAAACCACAAAAACAAAATTCTCGTGAGCATATATTTTAGGAATGTGCACAAATAAGAATTAAATGGAGACAAGTTTTTGTCACTAAGAAAACTAATGTTTCAAAATATATCGGGTACTTGCCGCATCAAGCTTCTATAAGCAAGAGTAAGCAAGCACTTAGTATTCTTAAGAGTAACATTGATAATTTCAAAAAGGTTGTTGGTGATGACTAGAAAAAACATGAACTTTTGAAAGGCAATAAAAAAATTCCTCACGATATAATTGTTCTTGTGAAAACTATTTTGATTCCATTTGCGGAAAGAACAAAGAAACATGCTTTGGAATTTGAAACGTTAATAGAGCAAGAAATGTTTGACGATTTGAAATATGTGGAATCTCTTGAAAAAGAAATTAACGACCATCAACCCGAAAGAGACGATTTTTCTATAGCATATGATCTACTCTTGCAAGAATGCCTCTCAAGAGATATTACGTGTGTTTATGTTACATCGTGTGTTGATATCGATGAATATTATGATGTTGCATGCAAATATCTTGATAAGATCAAAGAGTGTGAATGTCTTGAAACTGAGCTTTCGAATAAAGTTGACCAAAAAGAGTTTTCGTTAATTCAACATAGATATGATTATCTTCAAAAACATTGTAATTCACTTGGACTTGCTTTGCAAAATAAAGTTGGCAGCTTTTCAAATGATACACCTTTGGAAGTAAAATTATCTGAGTCATGTCGATTACTAAACAAAAAAAAGTCTTGATATTGCGGATTTGAAAGCTCAGTTACAAGAAAAAGATATAGCAATAGAAGAGTTGAAGAAACTCGTTGCTAAAATGGGTGGGAAAATTGTGGAACCTAAAATTAAGAAACCTGTTGTGAGACTACCCAATGCTTATAAAGTGACTAAATCCTCTGTCTTGGGAAAACCATCTGTTTTCTCCAATTCTTCATTTGCAACATCTGGGTTTGCCCCCAAGACGGATGGGAAGCATAGGTTACCATAGACTCGTCCCAAAACGGTTATTCAAACACAAAGCACAAATGTTCTCAAACCAGGGATGTATTGATTAGCCACTAAACCCACACAAAACAAAGATAGTCACTTGCCTCGGACTTCTAGAAACACTAATAGACGTGTGTCTTTTACTACAGGAGTAGTCCCCACTACTAGTGTTAGCTGACCTCAGCTTAAGAGCAATCGAATGAATGAAAAGGTTTGGCAAAACAAAAGTCAAGGGAAGATGAAGAAAGTAGAAGACCACCCTAGGAATTTGAATGTTTCTAAAAATAAAACGTCTGTAATCGCATGTAATGACGATTAGAATGATTCGACTGCTTTGAATGCTTTATATGTTAAGTTTGTTCTCTTTGGCCGTGACACACAAACAACCCAGTGGCACAGTACACAAGCTCCCCCATTAAATTAATCTCCTCTAGCCGCCATTAAATTAACTTTTAAAATTCGTTTGTTATCCTGATCTCTTTCTCTGTCTTTATAACGTTGTTGTTTTTGTGTTGCATTAACATCAATTTTATTCAGATCTGAAACGATTTCAGGGCATATACGTTTTTTAGGTTTTTTAATTCGGCCGTCTAGGGTTTCTATCAAGATCTATTTAGCTGTGCCTGATTTTTTCTTCTGTTCATCATTATGATAATTGATTAAGGTTTATACGCGTTTATACGGGTTGATTGTGGGGGTTGCTTTTGCTGGTGATGTTTTTTCTAGGGTTTAGTGTTTTAGGTTTTGTTGTTATGGTCAAGGAGGGGATTGGTATTCCGATTGATATGGAGGGTCTAGCAGCACGAATGAAACATTTGAAGGAGAGTGATCTTCGGCATATAGGGTTGAATAGTGGAGAAGAGGCGAGGGTGTTTCCTAACCCTAATACTACTGACCTACATGCTAGGGTTTCTATGCTGCCTTCCTCCAACGTTGTTGCCAGTGGGGATACAAGGGCTGTTACACAACCTGTTGTAACTGCTGATGAGGGTATTATGTTAGCAGCAACTCATGATCAGGAACATGATGTACAGGCTGCTGTTAATGAGTATTCGAAGCCGAATATGCATTTGAAATCAGTAGGTGTAGGTATAAATGGAGGTACAAAATTGGCTAATGATGGATGCTCGCCAAGGCCAACTGATTTTGCTAGTTTATTTCATGTGTCCACACCATTAACCTCGAAGAAAATTATAAAGGTGTCACATATCACTGAATTTGAGGAAGTTTCGGGAGCGGATGTGGCTTTACCAAGACTTGTGGTTGATGAGGTGAGGTCTCACTTCACAAATACTTTATATGGTTATTTTCTCGGGAAGCGTATTGCTTTCCCCTTGGTGCAGAAATATGTTATGAATACTTGGGCCAAATTTGGCATTGAAAAAGTGATTGTTCGTAATGGGTTCTATTTGTTTAAATTCAAAACTAAGGAGGGGATGGAGAAAGTGATTGAAAGTGGTCCATGGTTAATCAGGTTAGTCCCCATTATCCTTGATATTTGGAAGCCGAATACAAAACTGGTTAAAAAGGAAGTTACATCTATCTCGGTATGGATTAAACTCCATAATATACCTATTGTAGCTTACTCGGAAGTGGGGTTGAGTCATATTACATCAAAATTGGGCAAACCTATTATGTTGGATAGTTATACATGTGATATGTGTATTAATCCATGGGGTCGTAGTACATATGCCCGTGCTCTTATTGAGGTATCATCTGATCGAGTTCTCCTAGATTTGTTAGTGGTTGCTATCCCTTTAGATGATGATGGTGGCTTTTCTATAGAGAAAATTGAGGTGGAGTATGAATGGCAACCTCCTCACTGTATGGAGTGTAAAATTTTTGGCCACTCGGGTGCTTAGTGTCTGAAATGTGTAAAATCGGTCCCTAAGACAACTGCAACACGTGTCGTCCAAGGAGGTCAAGGTGCGGATTTCGTTGAGGTGAGAAATAGGAAGAACAAAGGTAAACAAACTGAGCAAGAATGGAAACCCAAACCGGTTGCTGGTTTACGGCTTACAAAACCAAAAGTTTGTTATTATCGGTCACCGACAAAGACAAGTATGGAGAAAAAGAAGGTTACAAAATCTGATGTGTCTAATGTGGCATCTACTTCTAATTTGTTTGATGTTTTGAGCTCAATTGGTGAAGAAGATTATGTGGCTCCAGATCAGGGTCTAAAGAAAAACATTGGGGCGAAAGGTCCTTATACAAGCGGCTCAGGTTCATTTTGTGTTATAAATGAGTCTGATGATGATGAGGGTTTTGATCAAAATGATAGCTATGCTGATAAATATGACTTTAGTCTTAATAATAAGAATCAAAAATCGCTTCTTTAGTTGGTCATAAGATGGGAATGTCTATCTTATATAGGTGTGTGTGTGTTTAGTTTTTTGTGGCTTGTTTGTTGCCCATGTAACGGGCTGAGATAAGGGATTCACCCTTATCCTTTGTACTTCAATGTTTTTTGGGCGTAATATATCTTTTACCGGGGACAGTCCCCTTTACCCAAAAAAATGTTAAGTTTGTTTGTGTGAAATGTGGAAAATGTGCTAATGCTGAACATTCTATGTGTGCTATGAATAATGTGAAAGGCGTAGATACTTGAACTAAGAAGCAAGTTGTGATGCCTATTAGAACTAGTAAACCCAAATGCAAAGTGAACCATTCCGGTGCGACCCCCACTAAGAAAAGTATTGCATCAGACTCCACCACTAAGAACCCTAGAAGCATAATTAGGGAGTTATATGAGTCTGCTAGCAAGTCTTGGAAATGGTGGTTTGCTAATCAATGTCCTCCAGGATATAAATAGATGCCTAAGGTTAGGAAAGAAAACGTGACAACGAGTGTTAGTGTGCCTTTCAGTGCTGAAACTAGGGAAATTAATGAATCGGAAATCACAACTAACATGGAATCCAATTTAGCAAATGCTTTATCGTGTTCTAATTCTTCTGCAGGTGATCGAAATAATTCTTTTCATACTGGACTCCGGATGCACGAAGCACATGATGGGGAATCTCAAGCTTCTAATTAACTTCGTGGAGAAGTTCCTGGGTACGGTTTCGATTCGGAAATGATCAATTTGCACCGATCCTAGGATATGGAGATTTGGTTCAGGGGAATATAACGATCAAAAGGGTATACTACGTCGAAGGGCTAAATGTTGGGAATAAATTATAGCCAGTCTACTTGAGTGCTGACAAGAGTAAAACAAGCGTTGACAGGAGTAAAACAAACGCTGACAGATCAAGCGTTGACAAGACAAAGTCAAGCGTTGATACATTGAAGACAAGCACTGATGGAAGGATATACTCTACGCGTTTATTGTATTCTAGATTACTTCTAGTAAAGATAGGAACAACAATGTATTTTCTATATTTATCTTTACCTAGAATAGTTGATACATAGATTATTGTACAAGGCTTCTTAAGTCTATAAAAGAAGACCTTTAGGTTATTGTTCAATATAAGTTTTCATACATAAACTACTTTCATTGTAAGCAAGTTTGATATCATTAATCAAAGTGAAAGTTTGTTTATATCTTGTGTGTTCTTGTTTAAGTATTAATTCCGCATAACACTTAGATTGTCATATACATATACAAAGGTTTCTCTAAGTGTATTACTTGATCTAATCTCGTATACATAAAGCTAAATCGATCTAAGTTTGGGATCAACAAGTGGTATCAGAGATTGTTGAGTAACTTTTGATCTTAAAGAACACAAGAACCCTAAAAATCACCAAAACCCTAATTTTCACAAAAACCCTAAAAACATCATGTCAAATCCAGAAGTACCCACCTCCTCCTCACCTTTACCAAACATCAAGATTCCCATGCTTGATGCTGCCAACTTTGAATTGTGGAAATTCAACTTTGATCAATATCTGGGGATCTATGACTACACACTCTGGGAGATTATTAAATATGGAAACACATTCAATAAAGCCCAAAAGATTGCTGATGCTATTGCTGGAAGAGCAGCTGTTGCTGGATGTTCAGAAGCAGATAAGAGAGAAAAGCCAGAGGATGGTAGAGCTGTGGCTGCTGAAGACATAGCAAAGAAAAGGGTTGATATGAAAACCCTAAATATTCTGAAACTCTCTTTGGGACAAGAGAACCAGCATAAATACAAAGGTTATGAATCTGCTAAAGACCTTTGGGCAGCTCTTAAAGTTGCATATGGTGGCAATGAAGATACTAAGGAAGAGAAGAAGAAGCAACTCATCATGATTATGCTGTCTTCAAGGCTCAACCTAATGAAAAGCTTAGCAGTGTGAGAAGCAGATTGCTTGACATTACAAGCAAATTGTCCTTCATGGGGACACAACTTGGTGATGTTGACATCAATGCCACTTTTCTTAAAAGTCTTGGTGAGGCGTGGAAGATTGAGGCAAGATCTATTCTTGCCAACAACACTCACAAAAGTTCTACTTTTGATGATATCTACAACAAACTGAGGCTGTTGGAGAATGAAACTCTCTTGGAGCATGGAAGCAAGTCTACCAACAGTAATATGGACTTCTTCTCTCATAGTAAAGGTCAATTTAATCAGAAGGACTCTTACATGCATCCAGTTACTGGATCATCATGTGTCAACGCTGGAACATGTCCTGTCAACGCCTCCTATTCAGACGCTGACACATACAAAAGTGACTCACCAAGAGTTAAACCTGCTGGTTTAGATCTGGATACTGTGTGTGCTTATATTGCTTCTTTGCCCAATGGTTCAATGATTACATATGAGGATCTTGAGCAGATAAGTGATGAGCACTTGGAAAAGATGGATATTAAGTGGAACATGGCTCTTGCTAGTATCAGAGCAAATAGGTGGAATAGAAGGTTTAAGAAGAAGATGACCTTTAATGCAAAGGACACAGCTGGATTTGATAAATCCAAAGTTGAATGCTACAATTGTCATCGTATAGGGCACTTCATGAGGGAATGCAGATCTCCTAGAAGATCTGATGCTGGCAAACCTTCAAGTCAAATTGTTAAAGCTCAAGATCCTAAGGCCATGGTTGCAGTTCAAGGAATTGATGGTATGGGATGGGACTGGAGCTACTTGGCTAAGGATGTGGAAGAGGATAAAGCTTTGGTTGCTGAGATAGAAGAAGAAGAGCATGTTCAATATGCTCTCATGGCACTCTCCTCCCCTTCATCTGGTAATGAGGTATACGATGATGCCTTTTGTAGTAAGGGTTGTAGGTTAAATACTGAGAAACTTAATAAAGAGGTGTTAAGGCTATTAGATGATGTGAGTACTGAGAGATGCAAACTATCTAACTATCAATTAGCTCTCACTCAAACTGAGAAGACAGTTTCTGAGTACAAGAAAATGGAATCTGATTTAAAAGATAAAATAAATATCTTAAAACATGAGTTGAATGCTAGTAATGATATTAGGAGCATTATGGAAAGGGTTAATGGTGAGCTACAGGCTACGTTAGATGAGGCCATTAAGAATAAAGATAATGTTGGCCTTAAAATTCAAACATTTGATAAGGCCACACAAACCCTAGGAGAATGTGTGAGTAAACAAAGGGATCCTAAGGACATGACTGGGATTGGGATGAAAGACTACTCTGTGGTTCCACCACCAGCTGGTGACTTCTATGGTGTCCAACAAAAGGACCTATCTTGGACTGGTTTACCAGAACTCCAAGAGGAGGAATTCATTCCTCCACCAAGAATCGTTACCCCAGTTGAAGAGTATCAACAGAAGTTGACTGACTTGAATGAATGGAAGAAAGCTAACCCTACCTTATTTGTTAAGGGTGGCTTGGTATGTGAAAGTCCTAATGAGTCAAACCCCATTAAGGTTACAAACCCAATCACTGGTAAGGCTGTTGACCTTGGCTCAAACACTGTTAGAAAACCTAGCATTAAGTATACAAAGATGTATAGGAATACTAGGTCACCTAAGAGCCAAGTTAGCAATGATGGAACAGGCTTTTTCTCTTCTAGACCTAGGGTTGTGTCTAGAAAAGCCTGTTACACTTGTGGTAGCTTTTCACATTTAGCATATAAGTGTGTCAACGCTTCCAAAGTCAACGTTGTTAGAAAGTCAAACGTTGTCAGACCCAAACCTTGTGTGCAGCAAAGTCCACAAGTTGTTAGACATGCCCCATTCTTCACTAGAGGGTCTAACACTCATGGACAAAGACCATTTCAAAAGACAAATACTTGGTCTAATAGGCAATGGGTTTCTGTAGCAAACCCTAGGTTCAACACTGACAAGGGTAATTTCAGCGTTGACAAGACCAATTCCAACGCTGACAGAAACGTGATCAGACCTAAATATTTGCAACCACAGGGTAAGGGGTCTAAAGCTTCTTCAAGCTTAACATGGAGACCAAAGAAAGATCAAAACCCTAATGATAATGGGATTTCAATGACCTGCAACAGATTTAATTACATTTCAAAGGTCATTACAAAACCTATTGTGGTTAACTGGGTATTTCATCCAAAGAAGGATGATCAAGGGGTTGTTATGAGAACCAAGTCTGTTCTTATTGAACAACCAGATGAATCCAAGTCTGCTAAGGCTTGGGTTCCCAAAGAAAACTAACTTGTTTTCTTTATGTACAGGGCATTCAAAAACAGGTCAATGATTATGGATATTGGGACAGTGGATGCTCAAGGCACATGACAGGGAAGGAAGATTATCTGACGAACTTCACTCCCATTAAGGATGGTGATAAGGTTTACTTTGGAGGCGGATATGGTACTATCACAGGCAAAGGAACACTTCTCACCAAGAACTTGCGTTTTGAGAACGTATTTTTGGTAAAGGAACTTGATTACAATCTTTTTAGTGTATCACAGGTTTGTGATAACAAAAATAAAGTTCTGTTTACTGATACTGAATGTTTGGTGTTAAGCAAGGATTATAAGATCCCTGATGAGAAATATATTGACTATAGAACACCTAGACATAAAGACATATATAATGTGAATCTGAATGGGATTAGAATTAATAGCAATATGTCATGTTTTTATGTTAAGCTTCAGTAGATGTAAGTAATTTATGGCACAGGAGACTAGGGCATATAAACTTTAAAAATATAAACAGGCTTGTGAGACTTGGCTTGGTTGATGGTTTGCATGAAAAGGCCTTCCACAATGACCACTCTTGTGTTGCATGTCTTAAAGGCAAGCATCACAAGGTCTCATTCAAGTCCAAACAGGTGCACTCTAGTACTAGACCTCTTCACTTGCTTCATATGGACCTATTTGGTCCAACCAATATAGAGAGTTTGAATGGTAAATCATTGATGAGACTGCTTTTATACATGGTCTCATCGTCCAAATCGGGCTTAAAATCAATTAAATATCATCAAATATGCCAAATATATGCTCGTGTTTGTTACTTGTGTATTTTTAGGTACGGATATTGAGGAATTGGCAAAAGATCACAAGAATCAATCAAAAACGAACACGGGAAACGAAGTCGCACAATGAACCGGGCCCAAGTTTGGATTTTGAAAAATGACCCTTGAAGAATTAAAGATTGGCAACTTTAGCCCCTCATCTTTGAAGAACTTGTCACAATTGATCCTCTAAATATCAATTGTACAAGTATGGTCCTTAAAGTTTGAAGATATTACAATTCCAGTCCTTGAAGAATCAAGAATATCCAAAAGAAACCCTTGGATAAAGTTTTTAAAGGTTTTGTGGCAAAAATGACAACTTGGCAAAAGTTGATAAAGGAAGAATAGGCGTTGATGGATTTATTTACAAAGTGAAGAAGAGAGAATAGCTTGGGGACTGTTTTTGCCAAACCACCAAACCCCCACCACCAGTCACATTGTGGCACGTCATAAACCCCACCCAATAACCCATACAACCCGACCCTACCCCCAATCACATTACCCGGTTTATTTTAAATAAACTAAGTCAAACCACCCCCCCAGTCAAACCCCATTTCCCTCTTAAAACACTTTTTAAAATTACTTTATTCCCAAAATAGATTAAACCACTTTCTTAATTCCCTTAAACCCTAATCCCCACCCAGTATCAATTTCACCCAAATCAAGGGGTTTTAAGCTGAAACCGTCCAGATCCTTAATTAACCCTCATCTCACCTTTCCCCACTCCAAAAAACAACATCACATGACCTGTGGACCCCACCACAGACCTCCCCTGCTACATCCCTTTCACCCAAAATCCCAAACCCGACCACATTAACGACTAGGATGATTCTCCTTGGTCCCCAAGCTAAATCCAACATCCAAGATCAAAATCTCCAAGCTGTCAATCACATGGGATCACTTTTGACCCAAAATTCGTCAAAGACCAAAGGGCTTTTTAGAGAATTCCACAATTAGGGTTTCAAGCATTGTAATATTTTATTTTTATTCTAGATAGTTCTATATGCTAGTATATAATGAGACGACATGTGTCTCATTTAGTTGTTCCAGTTTTTAGCAAAAACACTTGTAATTCCTTTTTTCTAATTTAAAAGTTGGTGTTTGTTTAAGAAGCAAGTGTAATTCCTTTTTAGTTTTATTAAAAGTTGGTCTGTGTTTATGCTAATTCTGAGTTCCAAATTTAATTGGTGGAGTAAATTTTGATTTCTCAAAATTTATTTCAAGTTTTTGTTGAAATTGAGATTTTTGGAAAAAAAAAATCTGTTTCAAGGTTTCATGTTTGAGAAGTTTAAGTTTGTGGTGTTAAGGTTTTGAAAGAAAACGTATTGAGAAGTTCTTAAAAGATTTTAAGAAAGAAAAAAAGAAAACAGAAAAGTGAATATTGCATACTTTGCTTGGCTTTCTTTTTTTTGTTCTTAGCAGGTTTGAAGATTGGTTTTGATCAAAGGTTCTGCATATACCCCAGTATATGGGAGGTGGTTTTTCAACCACAAGGGACTTGGATGTAAGTCCCTGAGGTAAAAAGCTTTTACCCTTTTTATTATTAGTTTAATTGGAGTTTTATGTGATTTGCATGAATTGCTAAGTTTGTTGTTTAAACTGATTGGATTTGAGTTCATTTGGTAATTTATGCATGTTAAGAGCCTAAATAAATCAGTTTGGAGTAGTCTAGATTTGATTTGCTTTGTAAAAAAAAGGTTTTCAAGTATTTTAAGGGGTGTTTGGATTTAAGTTTTATAGGTTAGAGTTTGAAAGATTTGTGATCAAAAACGTGTTAGAATCATTAAAAAGGGTTGAGATAGGTTGTATGCTAAGTTTGTTTCTAGGTTGGTTGAGTTTTGAACCATTTTGTATGATAAAAAGTGAAAAAGATAGCAAAAAAATCAGTAAACTGCCATGTGTAACTATTTTTGTTGATTTTGGTGCTTGGATCTTGCAATTTGTTAGATCATAGGGCTGTTTAGGTTTGCTATTGATTGCTTGCTATTTTGTGAACTTGATACCAAAATTTGGGAGTTGGAAATTCATTTGTGTGCCAATAAGTGGCAAAAATATCATCAGACCTAGGCCAAGCATCTCAGCAACTTGATTTGGATTTGTGTGCATATTTGAGTGGAATTTTCGTGCTAAGTGTTGTTGTTTTCTGATTTGCTTTGACTCCCTATACTCCAAAGAGTATAGGGGTGCCTTTGTTCCACATAAAACACCACCAAAAATCAATACCAAGTCCTATTGGTCTATTAGCACAAGTGAACACATCACTTGTGTCCATCAGTCAACAAAGCCCAACTGGGCACATTTTTGCTTTCAAATTTGGCTTAATCTTGATAAATTAGGTTTGTGTTTGTGTTTTTGTACTTAAAAGTGTAACAGGTTTGAGTTTTAAAAAGAAAAAAAAAAGAAAAAAAAATCAAAAACTACACCCTGCCTGGACTCGAACACGGGACCCCTCGTTGGGGGAGTGTACGCGTTTACCAGTGATCTAGATGAGTTTTTACGTTTATGTTTCATTTCAAAGATTACTTAAGTGTGTTTTGCTTTGGCTTATCTTAAATAAGCCGTAGCTTATTTTGATTATTCCAGCTTATTTATTAAGCTTATTTGGTAGCTAGTATTTTTCCTAGGGTTTAATTAAGGTTTAGGACTTTTGTGTTTTAAAATATTATTTTTCCCTTTATTTAATTAATTATTAGGATTATTTTTAGATTAAATTTTAGAAAGTAAATTAAAAATAGTAAATAGAATTTTAAAAATCCAGAAAAATAGTTTTTAGGTTTTAATTTATATTTTTGAGGTTTACATATCAAAAAGTTTTCAAAAAGTCTTATTTTTGATTTTATTTAATTTTAGGGTTTTTAGACAACTTTAAAAATTAATATAAAATTAATAAAAAGGTTTTAGGAACTTTAATTTGCATTTTTATCTTAGTTAGAATATTTAGGATTTTTGATAATTTTTTAGAATTTATTTTTGAACTTTTATTTTTTATAATATTTTAATATTATTTTATTCATAAAAATTCAAAGTTTTATTTTTAACTTTTTTTCATTTTTCCTAGATTCTAGACATTAAATTAGGAACTTCGTCACTTTCCAATTAATTTTTAGGCTTTTCAATTAATTTTTAGAATTAATTTAAGATTTAATAGATTTTAATAGTTTTAAGTGTTTAAAAATAGTTTAATTTGGTTTTAAAATTTTTAAAAATAGTTTTTAGCTTAATTAGGTCATTTTTGAGGTTTACAAACTATTAAATCTTGTTTAGGGCTTTTTAATATTTAAAAGTGATTTTTAGGGCTTTAATTAGCATCAAAGAGTCATTATTAAATTAATTAAAAGATTTTAGCAAGTTGGGATTTTTTGTAAACTCTTAGAATTTTATTGTGGATTTTTAGTAATTTTTAGGAATTTTTAGGTTAAAATTTTAATTTTTGTCGTTTTTACGTTTCTACGTCTTAACTTTCTAGTAGTGTTTTTGTTAATTTTTCTATTTTTTTCGTCTTCGTCATTTTCTCTTCTCTTTTCTTGTTAATAATCAAAAACATTAATCAATCATTCATTACACAACGCATGTGCCTCCTCGAGAGAACGATCCCCACTCATTTGGGTCATAACTTGTGGTTTTCCTAAATCACTCGTTAACGCTTACCACTACTTTGTTGCCTCTTTTTCCTAAAAGGGTATTCAAAAAGCTACAATCATTTTTGGCGCCGCTGCCGGGGAGGCGTGTTGTGTTTTGATTGAACCATTGTTGTTTTTTATATTAGCCATAATAGTATTTGTATTAGTAGCACTCTACTAATACGTATTATCGTTTTTCGGTTTTTGTGTGAATACTATTACTATATTGTATACGTAGAACAATAAATACACAAGTACTCCAAATACGTGAGAAATCACAACCTTGATTCGGGATTTCATCACTCGATCATTGTATTCGAATCTCAAACCAAAGAAAAAAGGAAAAAATAGATAAATACTTTCGTGAAGCTTAATTTTGATAATACAAACTATAAGGTGGGTATAAGGCGGTTGTATTTCACGACCTAAAGGAAAAAGCCTCTTAAGTGCTTCGCGCCGCCTCGTTTCCTCCGCTTGCTTGTGCGTATTTGATTTTGAGAGTGAATCGAGGGTTTTGCCGCCCAAAGTATTATTACATATCATATATATTTTCTTGGTTTCTATTGATTAAACCCTCTTGAACGATTTGGTGTTCCACCATCGTTCTAAAGTCATCGAAGGCGTTCACTCCACGTGATCGTTTTCATTCTTTGAGGCCTTTTTAATCAAGAGATTTGATTGAGGAGGAGATTTGTGGACTCATTGTCTACTTAATACATTCACCAATTTCCAAAAAAGTTAATACAATCAAAAACCACAAAAAAATTGAAAAACACAAAATACCAAAAAGAATCTTCTTTGCTCGTCTCCACGTTGTACGTGACGTTTATGCTCACTCGTAATCAAGCAAAACGTGCACGTAAACGCAAGAACAAAACTCCCACTCCAACTCATTCTAGTGAGGAGTCTCCTATTGACGAACCCATTGTACGAGAAGAACCAACCATGGCGAATCGAACTATGATGGAGTTACTTCAAGCACCCACCGAGGGTTATGGAGAAGCTATTGTGATTCCTGCAATCCTTGCGGAGAATTTTTAGGTGAAAACGGGTTTGTTGTCGATGATCCAAAACAACAAATTCCGTGGTGATGAGAAGGATAATCCCCACAACCATATCCGCCAATTTAATCGTCTTACCGCCACGTGCAAATTTAAGGATGTCTCGAATGACTCGATTAAGATGATGCTTTTTCCGTATTCCTTAGCGGGGCCCGCTAAAATTTGGTTAGAGAAAGAGCCACCCAATTCTATATTGACGTGGAAGGACCTCGTTTCAAAGTTCGTGAACCAATTTTTTCCGCCCTCTAAGACTACGCATTTGAAAAATGAGATTTCTAAATTTTCACAAGAATCAAATGAAAGTTTTTCTACGGCTTGGAATAGGTTTAAGGAGATGTTACACGAATGTCCTCATCACGGTTTTTCCGATTTGCACCAAATCGACACGTTTTACAATGGACTTAACGATCATGAAAGAGATTATTTAAATGCCGCCGCGGGTGGTAATTTTTTGTGTAAAACGGTTGAAGAAGCTTTGGTCATAATTGAGAATAGGTCTAAGGTTTATAGCCCTCGTCACACACCGAGTGTTGCCAAAATGGGCTCATCATCGTCTCGTAGTATCAATGCTTTGCAAGATGAGGCTAATGAGGAAAATCAGTTTTTCGATAGATTTGCTAACCTTATGTCCCATTGGAAGGCTCAAGAAGCTTCCAATTCCGCTTCGGTTAAAGCGATTTCTAAAAGTTGTTTGTCGTGTGGGGGAGCTCATGATATTTCCGAGTGCATTACCGCGGATGGTAACACTTCGAATGCTTTTGTAGCCACGGGAACTTATAACCAAATCGGTCAAGGTTCCCGCCAAAATCAAGCTCCAGCAAATCAAAATGCTAATAATTATCGCAACAACAACCAAGGTGGAAATTACCAAGGAAATCAAAGGAATTATAACAAAGGTAATTACCAAAGTGGAAATGGGCAAATTTCTAACCAAAACCAAAACCGTGATTTTCAAAACAATGCCCAAGGTTTTCAAAACGATCACACCAAAAATCTTCAAGGAGAATTTTTGAATTATGCTAAGGCTAATGATGCTAAGTTTGACAACATGCAACGTGAGATGGTTAGCTTAAGATCCGAGTTGAAAAATGAGCTTAAAAACGAACTTGCTAATGAACTTAAAACTCATGCTAATAAAATGGAAGGAAATGTCACACGACTCCAACAAAATAAAAAAAAATGGAGCAAGGACAACATGAGATTAAGCAAGAATTGTTAAAAGCGGATGCTAGGCAATCTAAGTTTGAAGACCGTATGGCTAAAATGTTTGAAGCTATCATGCGTAAACCCTCTTCTTCGGGTGGTCTTCCTAGTGATACCATCGTGAACCCGAAAGGAGAATTGAAGGTTATTACCACTCGTAGTGGTAAAACTTTCAAAGAACCCATTTCTCGTCCAAGTACTTCTATGGGGAAGGAAAAAGAGAAAGAACCCGAGGTTATGGTAGAAAAGGAGCAAATTACAAGCCCACGAAGTACCGCTCAAACCACACCTACGGTTGAACCTACACCAATCATGGAACCCGAGATTCCAAGGCCGATGCCTATGCCTACTTTGCCCCAACCCGCACCACCTTTACCCTACCCATCAAGACGAGACAAGGAAAAGGCACAAGAACGAAATAATTATCAATTTGAACTTTTTATGAAAATGTTTCGTGACTTGCATTTCAATATAAGTTTTGCCGACACCTTAGTCATGATGCCTCGATTTGCCGCGAACTTCAAAAGTATGTTGAATAACAAAGAAAAATTGCAAAAATCGTCTAGTTGTTCTTCGGTTTTTCTAAGCCGCATACCTCAAAAAGTCGGTGATCCTGGAAAGTTTTTAATCCCATGTGCTATCCAAGACATGGAAGAATGCTACGCCTTGGCCGATCTTGGTGCTAGTATTAATTTGATGCCTCTTGAGATTTTTAAATCGCTCAATCTTCCCAATCTCACTCCTTCAAGAATGTCAATCGAAATGGCCGATCATTCTACGATTCTAGCTTGTGGAGTTGCCGAGGACGTCTTCGTGAAAGTTGGGAAATTCTACTATCCTGTGGACTTCATTGTTGTTGATATTCCCATCGATCCTAAAGTTCCGTTAATTTTAGGTCGATCTTTTTTGGATACCTCGAGAGCACTTATCGATGTGCATGCAAGAAAAATCACTCTTCGTTTCAATGAGGAAGAACTCGTCATTAATGCAACCCAAAACTCCACTCTTTCTCATGTGTATTCTATCACATCTTTGTACAATGTCAATCCCATCAAAAACATTTGCAAAAAGATTTCCAATAGAGTTTTAGGAGTTGTTGAGAAAAATGAAGTTCCGTCCCCTCCGCCGGTGGAGGTTAAGAGTGTTAAGTCTATGATTCCAATCTCGAGTGAATCTTCGGATGATGAATACGTTGATCCCGATGGGGAGGTTTTCTTTGTTGACAAACGTTTTGAAAACTTGCCACCACCTAAGCCAAAGAGATTTCAAAATGTGAGAATTTTTAGTGTGACTAACATTGTTTTAGATACACCAAATATTTTTGACATAATTAAATCGGGTTTTCACAAGGAGAGTGTAAAAGATTTTAACTTGAATTTAAAAGATTTTTCTACAATTCTAACTCCGTCATCACCACGTTTATTGAGTACTACAAGCTCGTCTTCTCCTTTTGACGATGCTTTGTGTGGACTTAGTGTGGGGGAATCCCCTTATGTTCCATCCCCTTTCTCCACCGAGGACGAGATATTTGATCCTGGAATTGCTTGTATAGGGAAATCTCGGTCTTCCACCGATGCAATAAATGGAAAATCTTTTCATTTGATTGGTGCGAGTCTACCTCGAGTAGCTCAATGTTTTGACTTACCCATTGTCCCACCCTTCTATTTCTTCTCTCCTATTTTCTTCTACCCCATTGGGGTTTGTGTTGGAGTAGCGTTGTCTCGTCTTTCATCCGAAAACGAAGACGCTATCTTTGACCCCGGTATACGTTTATCGGATTTTTAAAGTACTCCACGTGCTTTTGGGCCTTGTTTATCATGTAAGCCCCACCAAAAATTGACCATACCATGATTATCCCTAAATGATCACATTTATGGGGATTCGAGTCGAGCTTTTGACTCGGTTATCAAAAACAAGGTGCCTCGTGGGGGAGACCCATGCTTATCCATGTACATATTATTGCTTTCTAATGTAGTTTAATGTGAGGGGATTTGTGCCCTTCCAACCTTTGTTCCGTGGTTGTTTGTGAATTGTGGTTTTTAGATCATGATCTTCACGATTGGAGCCTCTCGTGTTCGTTTTATGGGAGCACTCGATCGTTTGCTTTGGAGGCCTTTCCCAATATCCATATGATATATCCTTTTATGTTCTAACCTTAGGTTTATAGCACACTTCATAAACAGCTATTACTTAATGGTTACACCCTTTCCATGCTAGATTAGGCATTCGACTACGTCTCTAGTATGGGGGTGTTTGCACCCCTAGACTCGAAACATTGAGGACAATGTTTAACTTTAGTATGGGGGGGTGAATAGATACTTGCCTTGCCAAACCTTCACGCTTTCCAAAGTTTATCATTTTGTTATCGTTTTGTCGCAAAATAAGGCTAAAAATGGCCAAATTTTAATTTTTTCTCATGTTTTATAAGTGTTTAAGACACGAATGTAGATTTTCCGATGGAGAGAATAAGAGTAATTTTTGACTCGACCGTGCGTGTTGAGCACTTAGCTTTGATTCCTTAACTACACATTAGGCTAAGTCTCTTAAATGAGGACGAGAAATGATAGAGCTAATATAAGTTACTATGCTAAATGTAGAGTACTCGTATTCTTTCAAAAACTCATGTGTTCTCGTTGTTTGCTTATTCTCCCTTCGCTTGTAAATATTTTTTGCTTAATAAATATTGACTTAGCGGTTTAGTTAGGATTGTTGGGTTTCTAGTCTTTTCTAGTAGCTTCCGTGTAATTAAATTGGGAAGACATTAAGGTATCGCCAGGGTCACGGTTTTGAAGTATTGGCAACCCGAATAATCGAAAGCTTCACCCAATAATAAGATTTCAAGTGCTCACCTAAATCTAGCAAACAATTTGAAGCCCCACAAGGCCTAAAATCTATGCAAAATTGAAAGTGAATCAAGCCTTAATCTTCGAAGCTTTAAAGATCCAAAATTCTCTTTAGCGTGCGGATATACGTCTTTGGCTAATAAAACCACCGATGAGGCGGATAATAAAAGGCAAGGCAAGACCGAAGTCATAATAAAAGCTTCATGGCGAAGTTGAATAAAAGATGGAGGTAAACCAAAGATAATAAGGCCCTTCCGTTAGGGGGCGTATAAAAGTCTTGGTAATAAGTCTCATGTTCAAAACCGTTATAAAACCGTGTTTATCGATTCTTCTTGTCAACTTAATTTTTTGACATCGTTGTCTATTAGGAGGGGTTATTGATTTGATGGTCTTAGTTACACCGTTAGGACTCTATTTTTAGACCTAAATCTCTATTATCACATAAGTCAAGTGATGTATCCTTGTGATCATTCAAGACATAATAAAATATAAGAGATACAACTTAGGAATAATGGGAGAATAAGTACGTGATTAGGGCATATGAGTAGTGTTAGCATTACTAACTTATAATGACAATGATCTCGTTGCACGCTTGGCATGGAATTAAGGTAAAAATCGAGGACGATAAAATTATTTCTAACGAAGCATTCACGTGTTCTTAATCTATGAACCTAAACGTCCCATTTTGCGATGAAAATCATACATTATGTCTGAAACACAAGTAGTAGTATTAGTGTAGTGTAGCTAGTTTATCATTTCAATAAAGTGAATAAAATTGAATTTTGGAGATGCTATGATACTTTATTCTAGCATTGCGTGAGGGCACGGCAATGGTTTAGTATGGGGGAGTGATGAGACTACTTTTATACATGGTCTCATCGTCCAAATCGGGCTTAAAATCAATTAAATATCATCAAATATGCCAAATATATGCTCGTGTTTGTTACTTGTGTATTTTTAGGTACGGATATTGAGGAATTGGCAAAAGATCACAAGAATCAATCAAAAACGAACACGGGAAACGAAGTCGCACAATGAACCGGGCCCAAGTTTGGATTTTGCAAAATGACCCTTGAAGAATTGAAGATTGGCAACTTTAGTCCCTCATCTTTGAAGAACTTGTCACAATTGACCCTCCAAATATCAATTGTACAAGTATGGTCCTTAAAGTTTGAAGATATTACAATTCCAGTCCTTGAAGAATCAAGAATATCCAAAAGAAACCCTTGGATAAAGTTTTTAAAGGTTTTGTGCCAAAAATGACAACTTGGCAAAAGTTGATAAAGGAAGAATAGGCGTTGATGGATTTATTTACAAAGTGAAGGAGAGAGAATAGCTTGGGGACTGTTTTTGCCAAACCACCAAACCCCCACCACCAGTCACATTGTGACACGTCATAAACCCCACCCAATAACCCATACAACCCGACCCTACCCCCAATCACATTACCCGGTTTATTTTAAATAAACTAAGTCATACCACCCCCCCAGTCAAACCCCATTTCCCTCTTAAAACACTTTTTAAAATTACTTTATTCCCAAAACAGATTAAACCAGTTTCTTAATTCCCTTAAACCCTAATCCCCACCCAGTATCAATTTCACCCAAATCAAGGGGTTTTAAGCTGAAACCGTCCAGATCCTTAATTAACCCTCATCTCACCTTTTCCCACTCCACAAAACAACATCACATGACCTGTGGACCCACCACAGACCTCCCCTGCTACATCCCTTTCACCCAAAACCCCAAACCCGACCACATTAACGACTAGGATGATTCTCCTTGGTCCCCAAGCTAAATCGAACGTCCAAGATCAAAATCTCCAAGCTGTCAATCACATGGGATCACTTTTGACCCAAAATTCGTCAAAGACCAAAGGGCTTTTTAGAGAATTCCACAATTAGGGTTTCAAGCATTGTAATATTTTATTTTTATTCTAGATAGTTCTATATGCTAGTATATAATGAGACGACATGTGTCTCATTTAGTTGTTCCAGTTTTTAGCAAAAACACTTGTAATTCCTTTTTTCTAATTTAAAAGTTGGTGTTTGTTTAAGAAGCAAGTGTAACTCCTTTTTAGTTTTATTAAAATTTGGTCTGTGTTTATGCTAATTCTGAGTTCCAAATTTAATTGGTGGAGTAAATTTTGATTTCTCAAAATTTATTTCAAGTTTTTGTTGAAATTGAGATTTTTGAAAAAAAAATCTGTTTCAAGGTTTCATGTTTGAGAAGTTTAAGTTTGTGGTGTTAAGGTTTTGAAAGAAAACGTATTGAGAAGTTCTAAAAAGATTTTAAGAAAGAAAAAAAGAAAACAGAAAAGTGAATATTGCATACTTTGCTTGGCTTTCTTTTTTTTGTTCTTAGCAGGTTTGAAGATTGGTTTTGATCAAAGGTTCTGCATATACCCCAGTATATGGGAGGTGGTTTTTCAACCACAAGGGACTTGGATGTAAGTCCCTGAGGTAAAAAGCTTTTACCCTTTTTATTATTAGTTTAATTGGAGTTTTATGTGATTTGCATGAATTGCTAAGTTTGTTGTTTAAACTGATTGGATTTGAGTTCATTTGGTAATTTATGCATGTTAAGAGCCTAAATAAATCTGTTTGGAGTAGTCTAGATTTGATTTGCTTTGTAAAAAAACGTTTTCAAGTATTTTAAGGGGTGTTTGGATTTAAGTTTTATAGGTTAGAGTTTGAAAGATTTGTGATCAAAAATGTGTTAGGATCATTAAAAAGGGTTGAGATAGGTTGTATGCTAAGTTTGTTTCTAGGTTGGTAGAGTTTTGAACCATTTTGTATGATAAAAAGTGAAAAAGATAGCAATGATGACGTATAGTCCCCAGCCGGGTCATGGACACGGCCCATGGGTACTACCCGTATCCGGCCCATCAAAGATGGGTGGAATAATGTCATTCAGGCTTATGGGCTTGGATGAACAGTAACCACACACATGTGTGCGGCCCACGGCCCGGTGCGGCCGACATGGCTGACATAGGGTTAGACAGAATAATCTTCTGTCTAGGAATATCTTTATCCCAATAAGAGAGGATATTTACTACCAAGATTAGAAGATAACAATCATTCTAAATCTGGTGATTATCTCTTCCTTGGGGCCGAAGCATCAGTGGAAGCCCACTAGGGTTTCACTGCCTATAAAAGGAACCCCCAAGGGTTCCACAAAGGTATTACGACTTGTACTCTAAACTCACATAAACCTTAAACCGATTACTTACTCTCACGCTGGAGTCTAATCGTGGGAAACATTCCCA
The DNA here is from genome assembly GCA_025667525.1 of Glebionis coronaria. Classification (NCBI taxonomy): domain Eukaryota; kingdom Viridiplantae; phylum Streptophyta; class Magnoliopsida; order Asterales; family Asteraceae; genus Glebionis; species Glebionis coronaria. The sequence goes on along the minus strand of CM046880.1, from coordinate 208,512,181 downwards.
CGGTAAGCCTAACGCGTGCTGTTTAGTGTGCAGGATCCCAACCAAACGATTTACTTGGTGCAGGAGCCGGAGCCCAGCCAACCCGAATTAAGCCTAATTCGGGTATAGCAAGGATCAACCAACTTTTGCATCAACAAGTTGGCGCCATCCGTGGGACCCATAACACTAAGCTAGAACAAAACATCATCTCGAATTTTCAATGACGAAGGGGCATCCGCAAGCTAACCCCAGGAACGTGAATCCCGGGAACCGGAAGTCCCAAGGGGAAGGGATTATCATCCCCAACCAGTCACCTAGCCGCCTCGCAGGCGGACCAGGTAACCGTAGCGGTTTTCAGCCCGTGGGGGTGACGAGCACGATCTCGATGACACCCCCGCCTACTTCAACCCTGGACAACCCTGATCCGGGGAGTGCGCCAAACCCTCCTAACAAAGAACCGCGCAGACCCTCGACAGAGGAAGAAGTGGAAGCCCTACCACTCAGTGAGGAGGATCTTACTCGAGTTCTCACGCAGAACTTCGAAAGGATCGTCCCAGGGATCGCATCAAGGCTGAGTCTGGGGAGGAACCTCCAAGCCAGACTCAACTTTGGTGACACCGGAACAACCACCTCCTCCCAAAATCGGAGGAAAAGGAGAGCTCGGCCTCAGGAGCAGGGAACCTTTGAGGAAAACCCTCAACCCCGGAATGTGTTCGAGCGCATAGGAGACAGCCTTATACAGGAATTAACGCAGTCTCGAGAAGGAGAAAGGTCGGATGGCTCACCCGAGCGACCAGATCGAGAGCTGGCCAGAACCACACGTCGCCCGAGTGTGTGGGACAGGATGAATACTGGGAAAAAGGCTCCTGGTTCATCCCAAAAAAGTGGTCCTTATGCAAAGGACGGGACACCACCGCCGTCCCCGGATCCATCCGGAGAGGACTCAGATGACCATCCGCCTAAGCGTCGCTGACCTAGGCGCACCCCTCCACCACCACCAAACAATGATGGGTATTATGGGGGACCTTACTATCGAGATACGGAAACGGAGGACCTTTCGCGTCCATGGTGTGAACCATGGGATAACCCTAGGCTTACCCGGCCATGGGCGGATCCCAGGGAAGACCCGTTCACCCTCCGCATAAGGAACTATTCTGAGGACACCAAGCGTCGCATGCCGGCGTGTATCAAGACTTATGATGGGTCCGGTGACCCGGTGGATCACCTCAAAATATTTGATACCCAGGCTAAAATTGAGCAATGGCCCATGCCTATATGGTGCCAAATGTTCAATTCGACCTTGATCGGAAATGCCCGCGACTGGTTTGAAGCACTCCCTCCACGGAGCATTGATAGTTTCACGGAACTACGCACTGCCTTTAAGAACAATTATACTCAAAGGAGAAGTATAATAGGGATCCAGTCTCATTGGCAACTGTCAAGCAACGGCCGGGGGAGTCCACAGAAGCCTCCACTGAACGCTTCAATGATGAGTGCACGCGCACGAGAACCATGTCGGAGCTCCTGAAGATCTCTGACTACATGCACGCCATAACAGACAGAGAATTGATCAGGCGCCTCAACGACAAGCGTCCAGAGAGATATGATGACCTCATGGAAAGGGTCAGAAATTTCATAGAAGGAGAAACAGCTGTTGCCGCGGCCTACCCATCACGAGGAAATGGGTACCGGTTAAATGATCAGTCCCGGAGGCAGTCGGGCGGTCAAGGTAATCAGAACAATAACAAGGGCTCAGACTATAAGAGCCAGAGCAAAGGAGGTCGGTCGGACGATAAGTTCACCCCCCTAAAGATGTCCTACCGGGAGATCTTTCTGACAAATGGGGCGAACTTTCCGAGGCCTCCCCCAATGACCACTCCCCCGGAACGTCGGCAAGGAAATCGTTTCTGCGAGTTCCATAATGACAAAGGCCACGCCACGGAGGAGTGTATCCAGCTCAAGAAGCATATCGAGTCGCTGATCAAATCAGGCAAACTCAAGCACCTAGTTAAGGATTGGAAGGACGGAAAAGACAACAACAACAAGTATGATAAGAAGGATCCCCAAAAGGACAAGCCTTCGACCATATACATGTTCCAATCCAGACAGCGCCGCACGAGGCAGAAAGTTGGCCAAAAATTTTCACGCGGCAGGGAAATCTATTTCCTTCCCATCACAGCAAGCGATGTGATTGATGCGCCTCTCACTATTGAGATAAGCATTGGAACACACAATGTTCGTCGCATGTATGTGGATGGAGGATCGTCAGCAGAGGTACTGTATGAACACTGTTTTGTGCAGTTATGCCCAGAAATAAGAAGCCATTTAGTACCGGCCACGTCGCCGCTTACTGGCTTTAGTGGAGACACTATCTGGTCGATAGGGCAATTGCGTTTGCTTGTCACCATTGGGAATGAGGAACATTCCACTACGACATGGATGAACTTCATGGTGATACGCTCACACTCTCCGTATAATGGGATCATAGGCAGACCAGGCATTTTAGCTATCCGGGCAGTACCCTCTACGGCACACGGAATGATCAAATTCCCCGTTGAGGGGGGAATCGTTACTATTTACAACACAGTCATACCAACATCTGAGTGTCATACCGTGACAACACCGGCTCCACCTGTCCCACCCAAGGATGGATCACCACCTCCCAATTGGAAGGTAGCAATTCACCCGGACTACCCGGAACAGGAGGTATCCATAGGAGGGGCGCTCTCGGATAGCGGCAAAAGGGCCATGTGCTCTCTCCTGAGTGCAAACCTAGATATATTCGCATGGGAGCCAAAGCATATGACAGGCGTGCCACGCGCGATAGCAGAGCATAAGCTCCAGATCCGCCAAGGGTACCACCCCGTTAAGCAAAAGAAGCGCGGCCAGGCGCCCGAGCGCAGCCAAGTGATACTGGAGGAAGTGCGGAAACTAGTGGACGCAGGCATCATGCGCGAGGTATACTACCACGAGTGGTTATCTAATCCGGTCATGGTTAAGAAACATGACGGAAGTTGGCGCATGTGTGTGGATTTCACGGATCTAAACAAGGCCTGCCCACAGGACTGTTACCCGTTACCAGAAATCGACTGGAAGGTGGAGTCCTTGTGTGGATATCCTTTCAAATGCTTCTTGGATGCATATAAAGGGTATCACCAAATCCAGATGGCGGAGGAGGATGCAGAAAAAACGGTGTTCCACACGAGCCAGGGCGTATATTGCTATACGAAAATGCCGTTTGGATTGAAGAACGCCGGCGCTACATATCAGCGGTTGGTGGATAAAGCTTTTGAATCACAAATAGGACGCAACCTGGAAGTATATGTTGATGACTTGGTGATAAAAAGCCACACGGAGGAGGCACTTCTCCGGGATGTCCAAGAGACATTCGACACGCTGAGAAGGATTAACATGAAGTTAAATCCAAAGAAATGTACGTTTGGAGCAACTGAGGGAATGTTCCTGGGATATTTGATTGACCCAAATGGCATAAAACCTTGTCCAGAGAAGACGGATGCAGTGATACGACTACCGTCCCCTCAGACACGGAAGGAGGTGCAGTCCCTGAATGGGAAATTAGCCGGGCTGAATAGATTCCTATCTAAATCCGCAGAGAAGTCATTACCTCTATTTAAGACACTCAAGAAGTGTATTAGAAAGGGAGACTTCCGCTGGACGAAGGAAGCCGAGGAAGCTTTCGGCCAACTCAAGCAGCATCTCGCATCTCTCCCTATGCTAGTAGCTCCCCGGCCAAAGGAGGAACTCATTATGTATCTCTCAGCTACTCATGGCGCAATAAGCGCGGTACTTATGACGGATAGAGATACAATACAAACTCCGGTCTACTTTATAAGTAGAACACTACAAGGGGCGGAGTTGAATTATTCCTCCATGGAAAAAATGGTGTTAGCACTAGTATTTGCTACAAAGCGGTTGCACCGGTATTTTCAGGCGCACCCAATTGTGGTGATCACGGATCAGCCAATCAAGCAGGTTATTTCTAGACCGGACATGGCAGGGAGGCTAGAGAAATGGAGCATCCTATTGGGGGGGTATAATATATCTTACAGACCAAGGACGGCTGTTAAAGGCCAGATCTTGGCAGATTTCCTGATCGAGAAGTCGGATGAGGAAGAACCAATTATTAAGCAAGACGAGATCCCAACGGAACCTTGGGTGCTATTCACGGACGGATCCTCATGTACAGACGGGTCCGGGGCAGGTCTCATCCTCACGAATCCAGAAGGAATGGAATTCACATACGCCCTCCGTTTTGAGTTCACGGCCACCAACAACGAAGCGGAATATGAAGCATTAATTGCGGGTTTAAAAATCGCCGCTAGAATGGGAGTCCGCAACCTTGAGGCCTACGTGGACTCACGGCTTGTCGCGAACCATATTCTAGGTGGGTATGTGGCTAAGGAGGACAACATGGTCAGGTACTTGGAAAAAGTCAAGTCGTTAATCGCGACTTTCAGTAAGTTTTCCATCAAGCAGGTGCCAAGGGGCGAGAACAAGAAAGCGGACGCTCTTAGCAAGATCGCATCCACGAGCTTCGCTCACTTGTCTAAACAAGTTTTGGTGGAAATACTCAAGGAGAAATCTATCACGGAAGGGGAGGTAGCCGCTATAGTTGAGGAGGAGGGACCTACGTGGATGACCCCAATCATCAACTATTTGACTAATGAAACCCTTCCAGACGAGGAAAAAGCAGCAAGGCGCATTAAAAGGAAGTCACAACATTTTGAACTTCGAGAAGGCATCCTTTACAAGCGCTCTTTCTTGCAGCCGTGGCTGCGGTGTGTTGGACCACGCCAGGCGGCTTACGTCATCAGTGACATACATGAAGGGTTGTGCGGCATGCATGCAGGCCCATGATCCGTGGTAGCTAGAGCCTTACGAACAGGTTATTATTGGCCCACCATGCACAGAGACGCGCGCGACATGATTCGCAAGTGCAATGATTGCCAAGTGCATAGGCCAGTACCGCGGCACCCGCAGCAGGAGCTTACACCTATCACGTCCCCATGGCCATTTTATAAGTGGGGAATTGACATTGCGGGACCATTTCCTGTAGCTGCGGGGGGGGGTGTTAAATTCTTGATTGTTGCAATGGACTACTTCACACGATGGATAGAAGCCAAGGCAGTCAAGTCTATCACAGGTAAGCAGGTCAAGAAGTTTGTGTGGGAACACATTGTGTGCCGTTTTGGTCTACAAGGAGAAATCATCTCAGACAACGGCAAGCAGTTCACGGACAACCCGTTCAAAGATTGGTGCGCATCATTGAACATCAAACGGCGCTTCGCATCTGTTAAGCATCCACAAACAAACGGCCTCGTCGAACGAGCAAATAGAAGCTTGGGGAATGGCATCAAAGCGCGTCTGGATGAACGAAGTGGCAAATGGGTCGATGAGTTATCACATGTGCTATGGGCGCATAGAACTATGATCAAAACAGCCAACGGGGATACTCCATTTGCATTGGCCTACGGAACTGAGGCTGTTATTCCAACAGAAATAGGAATGCCTACCATCCGCACAGCGGAGGTTAACGTCATCACGAACGACGAACAGTTGCGAATAAACCTGGATTTGTTGGAAGAAAAAAGGGAAATAGCAGCCATCAATGAGGCTAAGTCCAAGGCTAAGATGAAGGCTTATTATGACGCCAAGGTCAAGGGTGTTTCCTTTCGGTCGGGAGACTACGTCTATCGTGCTAACAAAGCAAGTCGAGCGGAGAACACAGGAAAGCTGGGCCCCAAGTGGGAAGGACCGTATGAGGTCACTGAAGCCTTGGGGCGAGGCGCGTACAAGCTACGTGACATGGATGGCCGCGACCTAGAGCGCACATGGAATATTTCCAATCTCAAAAGGTGCTATCTCTGAAAGCTACGGCTTCCGCATGGGTACTTCGCTATATGCGGTCTTAATAAAGAACCATGTGGTTTTATCTGTTTTGTTTTTATTATGTTTGTTTAGATTCTTTTCTTGTTTTTTAGGACTTGTCATTATTGTTCAAACAAAAGTGTAAACGTTCTAATAAAATGCCGTGGTGCCTAGCTAGCTCCATGGCTTGTTTCGTGCAAATCATTTTTTAGAATTTTTGTATGAATTTTACTTATATTATAATATGTTATGTTTTATTCATATGCATTCTTCCAAAATTACTATACATGTACTATACGCCTCAAGGCGGGGTAAGAGGATTAAGTGAACCTACTAATTCAACTTGCCGCGTAAGAGGGATGCAACCCCAGCCGCCCGGACCATGTGTCCTTACTAGACACCTTACTCACAAGACGTTGGGGTAAGTTTCATATGCTATAGCCACACGGTGCTCCGCATAGCAAAGACGCACGTCGCATGTCTAGTAAATTATAGACTTGTAAGTATTTTCTTTCTTTGTGTGTAAGACGTGATATATCATGCAGTATTGGGCTACAATATTTCAACACAAGTAAAAATACACAAGTTTCCAAAAATATCAAAATTGCCGTGGTTACTCACGGACTTATATACAAAACACAAATGTTGTTAGCCGTGTACATGCACGGACGAATAGGAACAATAAATATTCAAAGGGTTACAAACCAAAAAGTGTCTGAAAGGGATCATAAGTAGAGAGCATCCTACATAGCGGGGAAAAACTTACCCATTTCTACTTTCTCTTCGACTAGACACGATAGCCATTCATCACTTTCTTTCCGCTTCTGGGCTTGAGCCGCAGTCCTCTCCAGCGCCACACTTAAGGGTTCTTCGCCAAGCACGATTCTGGTGACGTCCTCGTATATGGGGAGTGTCAGGTGGCTGGGGGACGGAGTAAAGGAAGCACTGGAAGACGCGCTAAGACTGAGCTTTTCCATAATTTCAATATTCGGCGCATCTTTGGTGGCCTCCAGCTCATCCAAAAATGGATAGTGAAGATTTTGCATCGCGGCCATCGAGGCAGTCATTTTGCTAGCAGCTTCAGGTTTAAAAAAGGCATGGTTGGTAACGTCCTTCCCCTTTGAGATCAGCTCAGCGGCCTCAACCATTCCCTCGTGCCGTCCGTGGTCAATACCATCAGACACAAGGTTGGCGAATTGTTGCACAAAGTCCGGGGCCTCTAGCACCTTCATGACGGCCAGGCGTGCTCCGTGCCCAACCATCCACCTACGGCCGGCAATGGCTGTTAGCAGTTGGGGGCATAATACATTGTCACGCTCAGCAGTGAGGGCATCAATCATCAACTCTTTTTGGGCAAATGCCTCTTCCAGTTCTTGGATGACCGCCCTCTCATCAGCAAGGTCTCTTTGTACTTTTTCCATGTTTTGGACGGCCAGGTGCGCGTCCTCTAGTTTCTGGTTAAGCACGTCTACTTGGCTGGAGTACGAGTGGGCAGAAGCTTCCGCCGTGGCTACCTATAAGGATAAAAAGTGTTAGCACATTTCTTTTGTAATATGGGTGGTGCGGCACGGGTATGTACCTTGGTGGTTGCAGCATCTAGTCGTGACTCAAGGTTGGTTACTTGCTGGTCGTATTCACTCGCGCGGGCTGACTGTTTTTTAATGGTCGCCTCGGCATTGACCAGTTGGGATTAGAGGTCAGCGATCTGAGCTTCATTATCTTCAATCATTTTCTCCCTCCGTCCAACTTTCCTCTTGAAAGAGTCAACATGCCCAAGCGCGGCTTCAAACCTAACCCTCATTGAGGTTCCCATCGCCATTTGGTGTACCAGAGTGCCATTGTACTCATCCGCCAAGTCCGCATGACTGAGCGAGTTTACCTCTTGCACCAAGCTTGGTGGTATGCAGTTGTTGAGGTACTCCCGGCACTCATCAGCGTTCCTCAATCATGACGCCGTGGTAATATTCCATACTGGGTTAAATGGTTGAGGGGCGCCGGACGTGGGGAAGTCTTGGGAAGCTATGGGTGAACCATCTTCAAATACGGGGCCGGACCTTGTGGGGGCCGTGGGGTTTTCTTCCATTGCTTTTCCTTTCCCCTTATCAACTTGGGTGTCAGAAGGAGGCGCGACACCAGTCTGGTTGTCCCTGTGAAACAAATATTACGAAATATCTTAAGTATTGCTTACAAGAAAACTTGTCATTCTTACATATTAAGATGGGGCCTTACATATTGCTTCTTGCTACTTCGGAGGCGGTGGGGGCAATTTGAGTGACAGGATCGACATGAGTGGCCCGGTTAGCCTCGGAACCCTGGGTAGCACTCCCGACAGATTGATACAAGGGGTGGTCTTCTCGAAGTCTCTTGGCAGGAGCATTGTGTTCGCCAATCTCGACTGAGGCAGTCCCTCTCGCACGGTTGTTTCTTTTTCGGGTACGCCTGACGATGGGCTGCGTTATTGCTTCGTCGATCTCCTCCTCGACTTCTTCCTCCTCTTCTTCCAGGTTGACATGTTGTTGTACTTCATCTCAGTCGGCGAATGCTGGAGGTGGTTAGTTCAATATTGTCCCCCTGTTTTTCTCTATGTGGTGAGGAGGGCCCGGCTCCTCCTTCATTCACCTGGTTATCACCATCAGCATTATTTCCATGATTTTCCTCGTCCGAATGAGGATCTGGCACGGCTTCAAGAGCAACTGTCACGGGGCGGGTATGCTCAAGAAGGGGTTGTTCATTCTCACGAAGAGGACGAAGACCCTCCAGCACAAGCCTTGGGTCGCCTTGGCGCAACAGTCCAAAAAAGTTCATTTCTGTCCAGCACAAAACAACATATGTTAGTTATTATTCAAATACATGTATACATTCTTTTTGGCGTACGGATGATTAGCCTACCTTCGCCATGCCTTTTCCAAAAAACGGGATACCTATTGGAAGGACCAAAGTAATTGCGGCTAATTCCTAGCAAGCATAGGAATGATTCGGGAAGGTTTCTGTGGAAACCAGTCCTATTTAGATCTAACTCTTGGGAGTGACGAGGATTGTATGTACTTGTGTGCGGCTTGGGGTCGTGCGGAATCCTAGTTCTAATGATATAATCACCCGGCCATACCGCTGCGTCAATGAAAAAGTAGTGATCATACCAATTTTTCAGTGAATCCATTGGTTTGTTGTGTGATTGGGGACTGTTGGAGGCTCGTTTCTTGAAAGATACCCAACCGTTCACTAAGTTGGGGGTATAAAACAACCTAAATAACTCTACGGTTGGGGGGATTCTCCTAGCACGGCAAAGAATCTCGAATTGGCTAATCTTACAGGCACCTATGCAGTGGAGCTGACTAATGTGTACATCATAATATCCTAGCAGATCTACGAGAAAGTGGGTGAAAGGGATGCGGTAATTAGCCGCATCAAAAAGGCGAGTATACAGGCCTATCTTACCCGCTGGAGCCTCAGTTATGAGATCTCCGGCGCCAGGAAGTGAGGGGTGTAGGTTGGTAGGGATGAAATAATTTGTACAAAAATGGTTTAATTGGTCTTGGGTCATAACATTTAGCACGGATCCAATGGTAGGGCTGTTTCTATGAGCCATTACTAAAAAAGAGTGTAAGGACGTGGTGTTCTAACCTGCGTGTGAAGGGATCCGTGCGTATTTGGTTCAAGCTAAGAGGAAAGCTTTAATGGCAGAAATGGAGGTTGTAAACTGTGTGTTTCACACAGCCGTGGGGGTGGCTTATTTATAGGGTTGCCTCATGGGTCACAACCTGTTGGATGTGTGACACGTGTCTGCCACTATTCTTAATCGTGTGGCTAGGGGGCAAGTGGCAAGTGAAACGTCAGGTGGGACCCACGGGTTACTTCTGACTCACACGTTTGCACTGCTCGAGGTTCTGACGGTTTGCACTTTTGTCAGTCAAACAAGTCAGATGAACAGTTGTTCATGTCGGGTTATGCGGCTCTTACGTAAGACTTGACATTTAATGATATATTTAATTTGTCTCGGTTGCTATATGCGGCTGAGATATTGAGAAGATAACTTCTTAAACCAGGTAGCCACGTGCGGCCAATATAAATTCTTGGACAATTTGTCATTTACTATGGTTTCCTTGGTACGTCCGGGGAGCATCTTTGTAGTCTAGAGGTTCCACCTACGGTTGTAACAACTAGACTGGGGGGACATGATGACGTATAGTCCCCAGCCAGGTCATGGACACGGCCCATGGGTACTACCCGTATCCGGCCCATCACAGATGGGTGGAATAATGTCATTCAGGCTTATGGGCTTGGATGAACAGTAACCGCACACATGTGTGCGGCCCACGGCCCGGTGCGGCCGACATGGCCGACATAGGGTTAGACAGAATAATCTTCTGTCTAGGAATATCTTTATCCCAATAAGAGAGGATATTTACTACCAAGATTAGAAGATAACAATCATTCTAAATCTGGTGATTATCTCTTCCTTGGGGCCGAAGCATCAGTGGAAGCCCACTAGGGTTTCACTGCCTATAAAAGGAACCCCCAAGGGTTCCACAAAGGTATTACGACTTGTACTCTAAACTCACATAAACCTTAAACCGATTACTTACTCTCACGCCGGAGTCTAATCGTGGGAAACATTCCCACGGTAAGCCTAACGCGTGCTGTTTAGTGTGCAGAATCCCAACCAAACGATTCACTTGGTGCAGGAGCCGGAGCCCAGCCAACCCGAATTAAGCCTAATTCGGGTCTAGCAAGGATCAACCAAGTTTTGCATCAACAAGCAAAAAAATCAGTAAACTGCCATGTGTAACTGTTTTTGTTGATTTTGGTGCTTGGATCTTGCAATTTGTTAGATCATAGGGCTGTTTAGATTTGCTATTGATTGCTTGCTATTTTGTGAACTTGATACCAAAATTTGGGAGTTGGAAATTCATTTGTGTGCCAATAAGTGGCAAAAATATCATCAGACCTAGGCCAAGCATCTCAGCAACTTGATTTGGCTTTGTGTGCATATTTGTGTGGAATTTTCGTGCTAAGTGTTGTTGTTTTCTGATTTGCTTTGACTCCCTATACTCCAAAGAGTATAGTGGTGCCTTTGTTTCACATAAAACACCACCAAAAATCAATACCAAGTCCTCTTGGTCTATTAGCACAAGTGAACACATCACTTGTGCCCATCAGTCAACAAAGCCCAACTGGGCACGTTTTTGCTTTCAAATTTGGCTTAATCTTGATAAATTAGGTTTGTGTTTGTGTTTTTGTACTTAAAAGTGTAACAGGTTTGAGTTTTAAAAAGAAAAAAAAAAGAAAATAAAAATCAAAAACTACACCCTGCCTGGACTCGAACACGGGACCCCTCGTTGGGGGAGTGTACGCGTTTACCAGTGATCTAGATGAGTTTTTACGTTTATGTTTCATTTCAAAGATTACTTAAGTGTGTTTTGCTTTGGCTTATCTTAAATAAGCCGTAGCTTATTTTGATTATTCCAGCTTATTTATTAAGCTTATTTGGTAGCTAGTATTTTTCCTAGGGTTTAATTAAGGTTTAGGACTTTTGTGTTTTAAAATATTATTTTTCCCTTTATTTAATTAATTATTAGGATTATTTTTAGATTAAATTTTAGAAAGTAAATTTAAAATAGTAAATAGAATTTTAAAAATCCAGAAAAATAGTTTTTAGGTTTTAATTTATATTTTTGAGGTTTACATATCAAAAAGTTTTCAAAAAGTCTTATTTTTGATTTTATTTAATTTTAGGGTTTTTAGACAACTTTAAAAATTAATATAAAATTAATAAAAAGGTTTTAGGAACTTTAATTTGCATTTTTATCTTAGTTAGAATATTTAGGATTTTTGATAATTTTTTAGAATTTATTTTTGAACTTTTTATTTTTTATAATATTTTAATATTATTTTATTCATAAAAATTCAAAGTTTTATTTTTAACTTTTTTTCATTTTTCCTAGATTCTAGACATTAAATTAGGAACTTTGTCACTTTCCAATTAATTTTTAGGCTTTTCAATTAATTTTTAGAATTAATTTAAGATTTAATAGATTTTAATAGTTTTTAAGTGTTTAAAAATAGTTTAATTTGGTTTTAAAATTTTTAAAAATAGTTTTTAGCTTAATTAGGTCATTTTTGAGGTTTACAAACTATTAAATCTTGTTTAGGGCTTTTTAATATTTAAAAGTGATTTTTAGGGCTTTAATTAGCATCAAAAAGTCATTATTAAATTAATTAAAAGGTTTTAGCAAGTTGGGATTTTTTGTAAACTCTTAGAATTTTATTGTGGATTTTTAGTAATTTTTAGGAATTTTTAGGTTAAAATTTTAATTTTTGTCGTTTTTACGTTTCTACGTCTTAACTTTCTAGTAGTGTTTTTGTTAATTTTTCTATTTTTTTCGTCTTCGTCATTTTCTCTTCTCTTTTCTTGTTAATAATCAAAAACATTAATCAATCATTCATTACACAACGCACGTGCCTCCTCGAGAGAACGATCCCCACTCATTTGGGTCATAACTTGTGGTTTTCCTAAATCACTCGTTAACGCTTACCACTACTTTGTTGCCTCTTTTTCCTAAAAGGGTATACAAAAATCTACAATCAATCATACTGCTTTGTCATCACAGATGACTTTTCTAGGTTTACTTGGACTTTGTTTTTAGCTATGAAGAGTGATACAGCTGACACTTTAATTGATTTTATCACTCAGATTGAGAAGAAAACGGGTAATGAAGTTAAAATGATTAGGAGTGATAATGGTGGTGAATTTAGGAATAAAGTGTTAGATGATGTTTATGCCAGGAAAGGAATTACTAGGCAATTTAGTGTTGCCAGAACCCCTCAGCAAAATGGGGTTGCAGAAAGAAAGAATAGAACCCTAATTGAAGCAGCCAGAACCATGTTGGCTGATGCTCATTTCCCTATAGCTTTCTGGGCTGAGGCTGTTAATACAGCTTTCTATGTTCAAAATAGAGCATTGGTCAACAAAATACAGAACAAAACACCTTATGAGTTACTTTGGGTAAGAAAACCTAATATTGGTTTTCTCAGACCTTTTGGTTGTCATGTAGTTGTTTTAGATATTAGTGATGCCTTAGGTAAATTCAGTGTAGAGCAAGGGGTATAGGGTTTATCTTAAAAAGGAAAAACGTATACTTGAAAGAGTACATGTTAGGTTTTTAGAGAGTAAACCTAATGATCCAGAAAGTGGTCCAAATTGGTTGTTTGACTTGGAACCTTTATCTAGGACTTTAAATTATATGCCTGTCACTAATCTAGACATTGTGAAGGTAACTTCAAATGTTGTGGAAGAACAAGTTGTTGATGTTTCAGGTACACAGGTTCATGAAAAGGTTGGATCACAAGCAGAAAAGTCATCTCCTATACTAGAATATGTCACAATTCCCATATGGACAGATGCTTTTGCTGCTACTGCTGCTGCTGGAAAAGATAATGGTGGTCCCCAAGTGCCACCAGATAACAACATGCATGGTCCTTCAGGCGCTGACAAAGGCAAATCTAGCGCTGACAAGACCAATTACGACGTTGATGGCTCAGACGTTGACAACAACAGTTCAAGCGTTGTTAGCCCACACGCTGACAACCAAGGTTCAGGCGTTGGCAACACTTTTGCACATCTTTTCTCTTCTACTTTTGAACAGAGTGAACCTTCCAATTTATATGAAGAGGTTCATCCTCATGTTGATGAAAGAGAGTCTGAAGAAGAAGATATTAGCAACCTGGAGAATGAGATTGAAGACACCAGACTTTTTGAAGGAGGAGTTCTCACTTCTACTATGAAGAATCACCCTACTTCTCAGATCATTGGTGATATTATGACTCCTGTTCAGACTAGAAGATCTCATCAAGGTCTTGGTGGATTTATTGCCAATATACAAAAGAAGGTTGATACCCCTCTTGTGCAAGCATGTTTGTTTGCCTGCTTTCTGTCACAACAGGAACCCAAGAAGATATTTGATGCTCTCAAAGAACCAGGTTGGGTGGAAGCAATGCAAGATGAGCTTCACCAATTTGCAATTCAGGATGTTTGGGAGCTGGTTGATTGTCCCAGCTATGTCAGACCTATTGGGACAAGATGGGTTCTAAGAAACAAGAGAGATGAAAGAGGTATTGTGGTCAGAAACAAGGCAAGATTAGTAGCTCAGGGATATACACAAGAGGAGGGGATAGACTATGAGGAGGTCTTTGCACCAGTTGCAAGGATTGAAGCTATAAGGATTTTTCTAGCCTATGCATCCTGCATGGGCTTCACTTTCTATCAAATGGATGTCAAGATTGCGTTCCTCTATGGTACAATTGTTGAGGAGGTATATGTGATGCAGCCTCCTGGTTTTGAGGATCCAGAGAATCCAGACAAGGTGTATAGAGTCAAGAAGGCTATGTATGGACTTCATCAAGCCCCAAGAGCATGGTATGGTACTTTGTCTACCTATTTGGTGGGCAATGGTTTCAAAAGGGGCACTATATATCAGACACTATTTACAAAGAAGAAAGGTAAGGATGTGTTGCTTGTTCAGGTCTATGTTGATGACATCATTTTTGGGTCTACTGATCCAAAGATGAGTGAGGATTTCTCCAAGCTTATGACAGACAAATTCAAGATGAGTGCTATGGGGGAGATGAACTTCTTTCTTGGTTTACATGTTCAGTAGAAAGAAGATGGTATCTTCATCTCCCAGGATAAATATGTGGCAGAGATCTTGAAGAAGTTTGTCTTTTCTCCACATGAAAAGAGGGCTACTACTCCTATGGATAGAGAACACCCTTGGGGAAAGATTGGAGATGGAAAGGATGTTGATGTCAGGCACTATAGATCAATGATTGGTTCATTTATGTATCTCACAGCCTCTAGACCTGACATCATGTTTGTTGTGTGTGCTTGTGCACGCCATCAGGTGACTCCTAAAGAATGTCACCTTTATGCTGTCAAGAGGATCTTTAGGTACCTAAGATGCTATCCTAGTCTTGGCTTGTGGTACCCAAAGGATTCACCATTGGAGCTGATTGCATATTCAGACAGTGACTATGGAGGTGATAAGTTTGATAGGAAATCCACAACTGGTGGATGTCAGTTTCTTGGGAGCAGATTAATATCTTGGCAATGCAAGAAATAAACAGTGGTGGCTAATTCTACAACTGAAGCAGAGTATGTGGCTGCAGCTACTTGTTGTGGACAAGTTTTGTGGATTCAGAACCAGCTGTTGGACTATTGGTATAATTTCATGCATACCAAGATATTTGTTGACAATAACCGTACATTATGCATTATTAAGAATCATGTACATCATTCTAAAACTAAATACATAGAAATTAAACACCATTTTATAAGAGATTGTTTTGAAAAAGGTTTAATACAACCAGATAGGGTTGACACAGAAGAGAATGTGTCAGATTTACTAACTAAACCTTTTCATGCTGGGAGGTTTCAATACTTGGTAACAAGTATTGGGATGATCAATCTCACATAATATGTGTTTTGGAGTCTTTTTGTAAAAGTATGTACAGGATAATGCATTGTTATTAGTCTTTTTGAGGATTCAGATTTTCCACTATATTTTTCTAACACTGACAAGGTTGCTTGAACGCTGATAAGTGTTTTTGTGACGTTGTCAGCAATATATTTGTCTAACGCTGACAAAAGCTTCTCTCAACGTTGTCAAGTGTTATCAGAGCGTTGTCAGCAACAATGTTAGTTTTGTGATTTTTAATCTAAATGTGCAGGTGGTGTTAGCAGTATACCATTGGATACAGAGTTGCTTATGGATCATTGGAGAAACATTTGGACATGTTTTTATTTATGGATGATGGTTGGAATTTTTAATTCCTATCTTGACATAAATTTTTTTATGTTCATGCATATTTTCAGCAACATATGTATCATAGTTTAAGGGGAGGTTTTAGGAACTTTTAGGATGTTTGGGTATCCCTATGATACTCTTATCACAATTCTAGATTGTGTCCACAGGTGAGTATGAGTTAGTTTTACTAAATCATGAGGCACTGTAGCATGCAAAGTTGATATACTATGCATGCTGCCAAGACATTTTTGGCCTAGAATTGGTAGTGGTCTGTTGGGAGACTTGGGAATGATTTCGTCATGGGTTTTTACCTGGGAGTAACAAGGGATTTTATAAGGTAACTTAGTTGTTAAGAGTTTTGGTTAGCAAGGGACACTAGAGGACTGTTATGTCTATCTTGCATAAGCAAGTGTGCATAACTGGACAGTGCTTGCCGCCCTATAATAATTATCAACTTTTTGGTTATCTTCTCTAGGATAAATTACTTTGTTAAGGTCATTTTTTATTTTTAAATACTTTTATTTTTGGATGCTGACAAGTATTTTTCCAAGCGTTGTTGTGACCAATTTAGACGCTGACATGGCTTTGGCAAACGTTGACAAGGATATAGCCGTTGGGCGTTGATGAGTTATTTTTGACCGTTGAAACTCAATGGGACCTACCCAGTTGTTACTTTTTGACATATTTTTAGGCCGTAATTTTGGGAGCTGATAACTTTCATTTAATGCATGAGATAAATTAATTCTTTTTCAATATTTTCATGATTACATTTTGAAAATATTTGCCTATTTTTGGGCCAATCACATGCATTTTCTTCTCCTATATATTTGGATCCTATTTTTAAAAAGGGTACCTATCATTCTTGTCTAACACAATTTTCTCTTATCAACTTCATCTTTATAAATCATTCAAACAACTTTAAACAATAGCACCAAAATTCAAACCAAGTGATTTGGAATTGGGGTTCAGAAGTCAACACAACATGATTGCGTATCTTGAAGCTGATGATACTCTGTTTCCCCAATACACACAAATGGTGGCGTATTTGAACGCATCTCCTTTTAGGTATGCTCTTTCTCATGCTCCACTCATTCCTGTCACACATATTAAACAGTTTTGGAACAATGTAAGTTCCTCAACAGTTAATAGAGTGACTACATTATCTTCTATTGTTCATGGGAGAACATGGGTGGTTACTGAAGCTTTGGTACGCCAAGCTTTTCATCTTGATGATGCTGATGGTATAACCACCCTCCCCATTAGTGAAATAGAACAAGGACTAAGGGCTTTGGGTTATCCTTTTCCTGCTGAAGGAACTTTAAATAAATATCATAAACAGGAATTTCCCCCATCCTGGAAGTACCTAATACATGTCCTCTTGCAATATTTGAGTCCCAAGTGTACTGCACACAATGAGATCAATAGATCTATTGCAAGTGCTATTGTGTGCATTGCTACTGGGCAAAAGTTTAATTATTCCAAAATGATTTTTGAGGGCATGTGTAAAAATAAAGGGAACAAAATAACTTTAGCTTATCCCAAATTTTTACAAATGGTTTTGATGTCCAAGGTTACTGCATAGGGGATCATGATGATTTTTATGAGATCCCTGTGCAAAAGAAAGCAATTTTTATGAAGATGAACTCACCCCCACATCGTGACCTACCCCTAACCCCAGCTATGATTGCTGTCATTGAAGCAGCTCAACCCCAACCAGACCCCCAACCCCAAATTGACCCAATACCTGAACCAATACCTTCACCACAACATATGCAAATTGACCAAGAACCCTTCGACGCTGACACATTAAATGTTGGCGTTGATGTGCCTATTTCAAACGTTGACACAAATCCATCACAGACCCAAACACCCCTTAACCAACCCACATCCACCCAATCCACATCCTCATCCCCACCAACACAATATAGGTTACAAAAACGCCAAAGGACTACTGGAGTGTTCTCCTCTGGTGGTCCTAGCCATGTAGCAGAGAGAACCATCACCACAAGTGTGGTTGGTGCTATGGATAAGGCTGGGACTATTGGTTCTGGCTTAGAAGTTGGCCAAGACAGTCCTACCATAATTAAGACCTCATCCATGCCTAATAAATCTAACTTGGGAGGTCAAATACCCATTTTAGAAGAGGGCAGATTGGAACCAATGACCCTAATGGAATTGACGGCTGTCTGCATGAGCTTGCAAAAGCAAAATGCAGACTTGGTACAAGTTTGCAGCACGCAAGGCCTTGAACTCAAGCAATTGAGGGAGAGGATTGTTATCTTGGAGACTGCTAGTACAAGGAGAGGGATGGAGGAATCTTCCAAAGGGGAGAATGAACAAATAAATGTGAGTGATAAGGGCTCTCATGATGGTCAATCTTTGGATGTTGCTGAGGCCCTAACATGTTTGAAGAAACAGTCAGGTTTTGATACGTCTTTAGTCTCTCCTACAAACTTAAATTTGTCATTTATAGCCATGTTGGAGGAAATTGCAAAAGGCGCTGAGGCAGGAAATTTGAGCGTTGACAAGCAGAATTTAAACGCTGACATGAGTATCTTGGGCGCTGACAAAGCAAAATTTGGCGTTGACAGACCTGCAAATGAGGTTGATGTATTCCAGTCATCATCCATCATCAAAGAGGTTTCTTCACAGGTATTACCATCTACCTTACCAACAGTTGATCCATTAGATAAGGGTAAGGGTATTATGGTAGAAGAAGTTGTTCCAAAGAATGCAGCACAAATTGAATTTGATAGAAAGTTGGCTGCACAAATTGTGGAACAAGAGAGAAAGCAGGTGGGTGAATCACCTTTTGTTGTTACTTCAGAAGAGCAAGAAGGAAGTGATGAAGCTAGTTCAGACTCAAGTGTTATGATCATAGAACAACCAGAAAGACTTGAGTATGGTGATGAGCTGGCCAAGGAGAAATTGAATGAGTTGAAATTGCAGGTTGATTTTGATATGCTAGAGGTGGTTCAGATGTACCATGCTTGGGAAGATAGGTGTATGGAGAATCCACACTTGACCATTTCAGATCAGATATGGGGTTTGGAGATTCTTCTCAGAGTACAAAAGGATTGCAAGGTCATTCTGAAACACAAAGCAAGCAATGTTCTCTCAAATTCGAAAAGGGATAGAAAGGAGTTGTACGTCATGCTGCTCATATGTCATGGAACAGGGTGGACTTATAAGAAATTGACTGGGTTGACATTTGAAGAGTTGGAATGTAGAGCTTATCCCATTTGGGTTAGAGTACAGGAAGCAAACACTCTAAGACTTCTTTCTGATGAAAGAAAAGAAGAACTTGCAGAGGAAATGGAGCTCAAGAAGGCAATGTTTGTTCCCAGACCAGTGAAAAAGGGAGTCCCTTTTGAGTTTCCCAAAGATATGGATCCATTATATCTAAATGAAGCTGTTATAAGAAAGAGCCTCAAGCTCTCACCATTAGAAGCTTCAGATATGGTACAAGTGTTACCACTTGATTCCAGAAACCCTATTGTAAGCTATGAAGAAGATGAATGTGGGTTTTGGAAGATTGGCAGGTATGGAAAAGAGGTTCACACTTTTACCACCCTTATATCTTTGTTTGCAAGTTTTGATAGAGAAGACTTGGTAGACCTATGGAGGTTATTAGAGGCCAAGTATGTGACTGAAGCACCAACTTCAGTCAATGGAATAAAACTGTGGTCAACATTCAAGAGAATGTGTGGACCAATTGATGAAGATCCTGCTATTTGGAAGGATCTTGAAGATGATCTCAGTGGTCTTCAATGGAGGTTTTATTCAGCTGCTGGTGTTTATTATTTGAGTTCTACAAAGTTTGCTGAGTATCTACTTGTGGATGGTCAGTATTTCATGTCCAAGGAAGTCTTGGAGAAGATGAAGAACACTCAGCTGGAAATTGATTATTCAAGTGACGTGGTCAAAGACTTGATCAAATTTATTTATTACCAATATGAGAAGGTTTGTAATATTCCTCCTAGTCCTTAATGTTTATTCAGAAACTTGATCACTAGAGTAGATATCAAGTTTAGGGAAGGATTGTTGGGAATAAATTATAGCCAGTCTACTTGAGCGCTGACAAGACTAAAACAAGCGTTGACAGGAGTAAAACAAACGCTGACAGATCAAGCATTGACAAGACAAAGTCAAGCGTTGATACATTCAAGACAAGCACTGATGGAAGGATATACTCTACGCGTTTATTGTATTCTAGATTACTTCTAGTAAAGATAGGAACAACAATGTATTTTGTATATTTATCTTTACCTAGAATAGTTGATACGTAGATTATTGTACAAGGCTTCTTATGTCTATAAAAGAAGACCTTTAGGTTATTGTTCAATATAAGTTTTCATACATAAACTACTTTCATTGTAAGGAAGTTTGATATCATTAATCAAAGTGAAAGTTTGTTTATATCTTGTGTGTTCTTGTTTAAGTGTTAATTCCGCATAACACTTAGATTGTCATATACATATACAAAGGTTTCTTTAAGTGTATTACTTGATCTAATCTCGTATACATAAAGCTAAATCGATCTAAGTTTGGGATCAACACTAAATCACAATATTTTCTCGGTTGGTCAATTATGTGATGCAGATTTGGAGGTTGCTTTCGGAAAGAAGACATGTTTTATTCGTGATTATCATGGGAATGATTTACTTACTTGTTCACGGAGTACATATCTTTACACAATCTGACTTCAAGACACAACTTTTACAACTCTAATTTGCTTCATGGCTAAAGCTTCAACGACTCAGGCATGGTTATGGCATCAACGTGTATCATATCTCAATTTTGATACCATCAACTTACTTTCTAAGAAAGATATTGTGAGAGGCCTTCCAAGCTTGAAATTCATCAAAGATCATCTATGTTCTTCTTGTGAGCTTTGTAAAGCTAAACGGAGTATTTTTAAGACAAATACTACACCAATCTCTAAACGACGGTTAGATCTTCTTCATATAGATTTGTGTGTCCCCATGCGTGTTCAAAGCATCAATGGGAAGAAATACGTTATGGTAATTGTCGATGACTACTCAAGGTACACGTGGACTCACTTCTTGAGGTCTAAGGATGAAACACCCGAAGTTCTCATCAACTTTCTTAAGCTGATACAACGTGGTCTTCAAGCTCAAGTAAAAGTGGTACGTACTGACAGAAGCACGGAATTTTTAAATTCAACTTTAAAGAATTATTTTGAAGCCAAAGGGATTAAACACGAAACATCTATTGCTTGAACACCCGAACAAAACGACGTTGTTGAAAGACGAAACCATACTTTAGTTGAGGCTGCTCGAACATTATTATCCGCTTCAAAACTGCCACTAT
The DNA here is from genome assembly GCA_025667525.1 of Glebionis coronaria. Classification (NCBI taxonomy): domain Eukaryota; kingdom Viridiplantae; phylum Streptophyta; class Magnoliopsida; order Asterales; family Asteraceae; genus Glebionis; species Glebionis coronaria. The sequence continues at coordinate 208,491,179 of CM046880.1, read as the reverse complement.
TCTTTTGGGTCGAAGCCGTGTCAACTGCATGCTACACACAAAACCGATCCTTAATTATTCCAAGACACGAAAATCACATAATTCATGATCGAAAACCTTCACTCAAACACCTTCAATTTTTTGGATGTACATGTTATATAATTCAAGATGGTGAAAATCTGGACAAGATGAAAGAGGAAGGTGATGCATGCATTCTAGTGGGATATGCAATTCAGTCTAAGGGATATAGAGTGTACAACGAGAGAAGAAAATTGATAGTCGAGACTATTCATATCAGATTTGATGAATTACAAGAAATGGCACTTGAACAAACAGTTTAAGTCCCGATCCACAACAACAAAATACTTCTGTGTACAACCGCACGGAACTCGGAACTCAAGACCATAGCAATGAACCGTCAAGTTCAAAGCTGGTTCAAGGAAATGTTCCAAGAGCTGATATGATAGTGGACACGAAAATTGAAGAGTTGGAAATGTTATATGGACCAATGTATGATGAATATTTTCACGGGGGAGAAACATGTTGTATCGAAGTCTTCCGTTGTCACTCATGATGAGAATGATGATACCGATGATCGTCAACAAAAGGATACAACTTCATCTACGTCAACACGGTTGCTGCAGATTTACCTCCTCATAATATCACTTCAACAATCGATCCTACAACATCCACAACTACTGTCATTGCTCCAGAGAACACAAATCAAGCAGACAATGCATTACCTAACGATAACGATTTCCATAATCCATTCGGTACATCGGTACATGAAACTAGAGAGTCTTCTACTCGCCATGTTGATCCATAAAATATGCATACGTTCTACCAACGACATCCTTCAACGCATCATTGGACCCGAGATCATCCTTTGGTTCAAGTAACTAGAAACCCTTCACGGCCTGTTCGTACAACACGACAATTAAAAACCGATGGCGATGTTTGTATGTTCGCACTCACCGTGAGTAAAACTGAACTGAAAAACATCAAAGAAGCCATGGTTGATCATGCTTGGATTGAATCGATGCAAGATGAACTTCTTCAATTTGAAAGACTTAAAGTCTGAGAACTTGTTGACATACCATACGATGTGATTCCATTAAATGTTCGTTGGGTCTGGAAAAACAAGATGGATGAAGAAAACACAATCATCAAGAACAAAGTTAGGCTAGTGGCTAAAAGGAATGGCCAGAAAGAGGGTATTGATTTTGAAGAATCATTTGCACCAGTAGCTCGTATGGAAGCGGTCAGGATTTCCTTGCTTATTCCGCACATAAGGGATTCATCGTTTATCAAATGGACGTAAATACGGTGTTTCTTAACGGTTCTTTGAAGGAAGACGTCTATGTCACACAGCCGGAAAGATTCGTCAATCCTCTTTATCCTGACAAGGTGTATCGTCTCTAGAAAGCACTTTATGGACTCAAGCAAGCTCCAAGGGCGTGGTATGATGAGCTCTCGAAATTTCTGGTATCCAAAGTTTCTCAAAAGGTTCCATTGACCTAACTTTGTTCACTTATAAATATGGGGATGATATTTTGCTAGTTCAGATTTATGTTGATGACATTATTTTCGGGTCTACAAACCCAAAACTTTCAAAATGGTTTGAAAAGGTAATGCACAGCAAATTTGAAATGTCTATGATGGGCGAACTAAAAATCTTTCTAGGAATTCAAGTTCACCAATCCCCAAGTGGTATCTTTATTAACCAAGCTAAGTATTGTCAAGAGATAATAAAAAAGCATGGTATGACCTTATGTGACCCCGTTGGGACACCATTATCAACCACATCCATAGATGCTGATTTGGAGGGAGATGTCAAAGATCAAACGAGATATCGTTCCATGATCGGCTCCCTCATGTACTTAACAGCAAGCCGACCAGATATATCACATGCTACGTGTTATTGTGCACAATATCAAGAACGACCCACTGAAAAGCACCTCAAGGAGGTTAAACGTATCTTTCGGTACCTCAAGAATACCATTCATTTGGGACTCTGTTATCCGAGGGAAACCGGTTTCTTTCTAACGGCCTATTCAGATTCTGATCATATAGGGTGTCTTGATACACGAAAAAGTACTTCTGGTGGTGCAAAATTTCTAGGTCAAGATAAGCTCGTGAGATAGTCTTCCAACAAGCAGGATTGCACGTCACTGTCATCAGTCGAAGTGTAGTATGTGTCTCTATCTGCGTATTGTGCTCAAGTTCTTTGGATGAGAGCACAACTCACGGATTATGGCTTCCACTTTGATAAAGTACCTATATACTTTGACTCAAAGTCCGTCATAGCCATCTCTTGCAAACCGATACAGCATTCCTGCACGAAGCACATTGATGTCAGATATCACTTCATTAAGGAACAAGTTGAAAGGGGTATCGTTGAATTATACTTTGTTGGAACTGATTACCAATTAGCTGACTTGTTTACAAAAGCTCTTTCGAAAGAGAGGTTTGCGTATCTAGTTAGGCAAATTGGTATGAGATGTTTGACTCCAGCAGAACTAGAGATTTTGGCAAAGAAGCCTGCTTGATTCATCTATCAAACATCTACTTGTAAATATCACTAAAAACGCAAAATACAAAAATATAAATCATATAAAACCAAAATTAAAAATTAAAAATCTTTCAAAATCCAGAAATTTTCTTCTCGACATGTCTTTCAGTATCGATAATATGGACGTGCCTAGAAATGTCGCTCAATAACGACACGGGTATGTACATAAAGCTCAAATGAAAGTTGTAAATATTTTTTTCAAAACATGTCATTTCTACTTTAACGGGTAGAGCAATCTATCTTGGGTTGATCTTGTCACAAAACATTCAACATTTTGAGCTCAACACAATGGCTTGTAATCACTTTCAGATTGCAACCCGGATCGATATTCACGGGGGAGTGTACAATTTAGTGCGCTTACCTTCACCAAAAGAAGATAAATCTTCTTACACTTGAGTGGATTAGTCAAGACATTCAAAGTCTATGAACTCAAGTTTATGCTTTAGAAAAACCACTACGCCAAAAAGAATGGATTTTTCAAAAAGCATTGAACACAATTTTTTGAAGAATTTCTCAATGATTATTCAAAATCTTTCAAAAATTGTGTGTTCAAAAACTCGTATCCTCAAAAGTTTAATGTGGATCATATCCTCGTCATGACAATTCAATTGGATCAATTTTTGAGGGGGAGCTTTCCTAATTCATGCTAAGTTTGACACATTTTTCTCCTAAAAGTTTTCAAGACTATTTTTCACAATATATTTTAATCAAATTTGGTATCTCTAATATCAAACAATTTTATATATTATAGATAGGGGAGAAAATGTGATTAAAATAAGATCTAAAGACTCAAGCACTTATGGTTACGATCAAATATCCACAACATCTTTAATCCACGACGTTATTGGTGTCAAAAGGGTGGTTAGGTTTAAGTCCTATGATCCTACCAGAACCGGAGGGATCTTCCCAGGGACAATCCAATAAATTATTAGAAGTCCTTAGGAAAGATGGAGTAGAATGTGAACGTAGCTGAATGCAGACTAAGTACTGATGCTTGCACTGGAACAATCACAACAAGGTGCTAGTGATGATGTCTTGGTAAGCATTGAAGGGGTTGAAGAATGAAAAAGAAATGTAATGATAAAGGGTGAAAAGAAATTAGCCCTCCATACAACTTAGGCAGAAACCGTGTCAACACAACATGAAGACAACGCATCATGGACCCAGTGATGTAATGCACAACCCCTCCCCAACTAACTCAGGCTTCTCTCAAAAGAAGTTTGTTTTATTGTCACGGAGATCAACACGACTTTTATTGACTTTCTCACTCCGAGATAGTTGATATTGAATAGGTGGTATCTGCTCTAGCCTCCGACCACTAAAAGTGCACAAATCGAGTCTAGAGCCAAGAGATCAATCAAATCTCGTTAGGACACACAGAATGACGATAAAGACAGTCCTACGCTATATCCTTGCGATATTGCTAGAACACTCAGAGTGTTAATACTTAGTATTCACAATGATGAGTGGAAATCCTTCCAGGGTTAACATTTAACAGCACTACGGTAGGTCATGTGGAAGATTGTTTTAGAATTGAACATGTGTAAACTGAAAAGCAACAGTGGTTTGATTTTGAATTGATTCAAACTCGTTTCAGGTTTATACGTAATATCTTTATGGTCTTGCCAGAACATTCAGAGTGATATTCATTAATATTCACAATGACGAATGGAAATCCTTCTAGCGTCAACATCAAACAGCGCTACGGTAGGTAACTTGCGAGATTCTTTATGAATCAAGCTTGTGTCAACTTGAAAGCAACAATGGTAAGATTCTTTAAAATCAAACTTGTTCTAGGAATCTGAATTGACGACTTTAATCAAGAGGATATTTATCCAGTTGATTCACTCTTTATGTTCGTAGTCTTGCTTTGAGACGGTCGAGTAAAGAGAACGGCTAGTACAGCAGCGAAACCCTGTTAAGGAGGTTTTTAATTGAATCTACCTAATCACAGGTACGATATTTAATATCGTCTAGCGCTCTTCACCGATCGGAGGTAAACGCTACCGATTTAGGACGAATGTCAAATCCATTCAGTCTGTGTCTATGTTTTGTCTCAAGAAGGTGGCGTTACGGTGTACTCAGCAAAGTCGAAGTTTCAAACCACATACTCATGCCCAAAGACATATTCAACAATCAAGAAAGCTAAAGACTTATGCAACTCTGATGAACAAAATCTTTCTTATCAATTAATATAGGGGAATGACCTCTCTTCAAAGGAGATTATTAGCAAGCTTTCAAGATGGTGCAAAGTTTGAGCATGTGGATGGAGACACAAGATTTCAAGATGGCAAAGACAAGTCAAGAATGATTTGAAGATCTCAAGATTAAAAGACAAAGTCGAAAGACAATTACAAAGGCTCAACTATCAAAGCATGAAGGAACAAGACTACTATTACACGTTCAAGACTCAGTTATGGCGAGATTAGTAATCTCTACAAATCTTCAAATGAAAAAGGGGAATGACCTCTCATTGGGGTAGATTGTTAGCCTCAAAATATTGAGTCAGACAAGAATGATCGGTCATAGGTTTATTATGTATCGTTTGTTAAAACGTTGTAATAGTTAGTTAAATAGTCGTGACTTTACGGGCTTGATGGCTAGCTTAAAAGGCCTCTTTCAAGGTACTAAGCATTTATCCAAGTCCTGTCCAAACAATATAGTCCATAAACAAGCCCACATGTAGGGGGACAATAAATACCCTTCCTAGCATGTTAGGAAGGGTGTTAGTTGTTCATTTTCTTAATCTAATCCTCCTTAAGTTTCACACATCTCTCTACTTTCTCTCTCTAGAATTCATATATTTTCATCTATCTTTCTTCTTTATTTCTTGTTTGATCATCACAAAATATGAGACAACACGGGTCCCTTGTGTTCTATTTTAAAAATAAATAGGGTTTACCACAACTTCTTGTTGCACCCATTAATGGGTTTACCGCAACTTATAGTTGTACTCTTCATTTTTAATAACTAAGCATGTTATCCCCCTCGCAAGTTTCAAAAACAATTAAAGAATTTAAAAGTGAGGCTATAGACTCACCTTAGTATGAGAGAAGTAGTAAGACGATCGCCGACGATTTAGATGCCCGGTAAACACGAAAGCCGCAACCTACCAAATAAGGCGCACACTTTATCAATACATTCGAGTATAGACTTATACTTAATAAAATTAAAATCAACAATCAAAACCATCATAAATCACGAGAAAAATCCACGCAAGTGATATTACTAAACACTTCTACATGTTCACTTTACTAGTCAACTTTCCCCAAAAACATTATGCCGATACATACCAAATGTACAAGTTGTTTTCACTTACTTAAACAACTCCGTTTTTGAAGAAACTTGGTGAAAAACTCACACATAACCTGAATAAAACTCACTTAAAATTTTATTCAAAAATAGTACTCCTAAGACCTTCTACTCAAAGTATCTTTGACTTTCAAAAACCGGACAGTTTTGCACACATGACTCGTAAAATCAATTTGACCTTTCGAACCAATTCCGTTTGCAAAACCGACACTTGAATTTGAAAATAGACTCACAACCATAGATTTAGAGCCTAAGAACAGCCCTTGACAATTTGTAAAACTCATTTTATATTCCCCGAGATTCGAACCAAATATCAACAACAATTTTGGATTGTGTTGACACTCGTGTCCCGGTACACTAATAATCAAACTAACGTAACTTCCTCATCATTTTAAGTTAGAAGCTCTAATTGGTACCAAATCGAAGCTTGAGAAAACCTATACAACAATATGAAATCATCCCACCTTATACATAGACCTAAGGCCACTAAAAATAGCCTTAAACCTACTAATGTAAAAATGACTAATTAAAATCATACCAAATCAACATTTTGACCAATTATAACAAATCCTATACTCCTAATATCATCCAACAACCATCACAAACAACCCTTCTTAATCCTAAATCACTTGCATGTTGATTTGTTTCAATGGCCCACTCAAAATTCATACATGCATGCACTAAAAATCAAATATATAATAACAAACAACACATGCATTCTATAAAATAGATCAAACAATACATGATCTTTATGAAATATTTGAAGTTGATGAATGTAGAAAAATTTATATCAAAAGAATCACCTTCTGATTTCTAGGATGGGTCTTGAATTAGATTTTTATGAATCAAGCTAGATCAAAAATCCCAAGGGTGTTTTTGGTTTGAGTTTGGACGACAAAAGAGAGGGAGAGAGTTAAGTGTATGAATTTTTTTATAAAAATGAAGTAGTGGAGAAGTTAGGTAGGAGAAATTGTTTATATAGTGGTAGTAGCTAAGGGTAAATTTTGCAATTCTTGTATTCTTGTGGATTAAAATGCAAAAGTATAGTTAAAATATGGTAATGACTAATAGTCAATTTTTCAAATATTTACGGGAGTCGGGTTTCGTCCCGGTTCCGTGAAAATACTTTTTAAAAGTTTAAACGCACACGAAAAGTAATAATATGGATTCAACACGACTTAAAACGTGAATAAAACGAAAATGTCGAAAATATTAAATATTGAAACAATCGATAATAAAACGTAAATTTTTGGGCATCCGTCGGTATCGCGATCACTATTAGTTCTCGTCACTCGTTAAAACGTACAACACGAGAAACAAAAACAAATACAAGGAAATCATTCTTATGATAAGTTGAGAATATAATATCGATACCTAACGTATTCCTTGCCGGTTTTCATCTAACGACATTCTTACGCTAAATTTCAAACAATAACCTTCTTGGTTAGCCGATAATTCCAAATTCTCATCAAAGTAAACACATAATACGTAATAGTCAAGATAAGAATAACGACCTGAAATTGACGAATTGTCACATCCTCTCCACCTAATTGGGATCTTCGTCCCGAAGATCAACTTGTGTTCTTCCTCGATCGCTCGTTGAAATCAAAGAGATAAATATATTTTGGTCCTCGTCTTGAGTTCCATCAGACTTTGACAATAGGAATTCGACTTTGATTCAGTTTCCTAAATTCCTTATCGATAATATCAACAAATTCTTTGATGAAATGCAACTTTCCGTTGATTCATACTTCGTCAAGAGGGATAATAGGGTCTTCGGCGGAAGGAAATTTCTTTAGGTTCGACACAGGAAAAAGTATTGTGAGTTCCTTGTAGCTTTCGAGGTAATTCAAGTTTGTATGCCACCGGACCTACTCTCGATATCATCTCGAATGGTCCAAACTAATGGGGAATTAACTTCCCACGTTTTCCAAAATATATAACAGCTTTCCCATGGTAATAGCTTTGGCATAACTTTTCAACCTACCTCGAATTCCAAAGGTTTTCGCTTCATATCATTATAACTTTTATGTCTACTACGAGCGGTTACAAACGATTCTTAGTTTGTGCGGTCACTTTATTTATCAAAATGAAATGAGCAGAGTCAATCAGTCAACACTGACACAAACTGAATCAAATCCAGACATAATTTTTTAGAGCTTAACAATGAAATCCATTGTAATTTGCTCATACCTCCCAAATGTAACTAATAACACAATCGTAATTACTTAAAGGCTTATTTATCTCTTTTTAATCCATAATACATTGTAGGATCTTACTATCGATGGATACCATACATTTAGTGCCATACAAATAATGTCTCCATAGGCTAAGAGTAGAAACCATCGCACCCTAGTTACAAGTCATGGGTTGTGTAGTTTCCTCATTCATCCTAAGTTTCCTAGAAACATACATGAATCAAAACAGCTCCAAATCCTTTAAGAGATGCATCACATTAAACAACAAAATCTTCACTTCCTTCAGCTAACGATAAGATCGGTGTACTGTAAAGTTTCCTTTTCAGGGTTTGAAAAGATTCCTCTTCGTTATTGCCCCACCATACGGTTCCTTCTTCTAAGTTAGCTTAGTTATTGGTTTTGATATCAAAGAGAATCCTTCAATAAACATTCGGTAGTAACCAGCCAAAGATAGAAATTGTCGTACTTCAGTTGGAGTAGTTGGAGTACTCCAATTTTTACAGCTTCGATCTTCGCGGGATCAACATGTACCCCACTTTTATCAATTACATGTTCGAGAAATTGTACAGAACTAAGCCAAAAATCACATTTTGAGAATTTAACATACAACTTTTCGTTCTTTAACAACTTCAAGATAGTCCTTAAGTGTTCGACATGCTCTTCTTTGCTCTGAGACTATATTAGAATATCATTAATGAACACGATCACGAATTTATCAAGATACGACTTACACGTATGATTCATTAAGTCGATGAATATAGCAGGTGCATTGATCAACCCAAAAGGCATAAATCGAAACTCATAATGACCATAACGAGTCCTAAATGCCGTAACAGGAATATCTTCCTCGCATATGCGAAGTTGATGGTAACTAGAATGAAGATCAATCTTGGAGAAAACACGAGAACCTTGAAGTTGATCAAATAGATCATCAATTCTTGGAAGCGGGTAACGATTCTCAATCGTTAGCTTATTCAGCTATCGGTAATCGACGCACATACGGAACGAACCATCCTTCTTCTTAACGAGTAGAATAGGAGTTCCCCAAGATGACGAGATCGATCGGATAAAACCTTTATCAGATAGTTCTTGTAACTGCACAACTAATTCATTCAGCTCGGTTGGTGTTAATCGATATGGCGCACGTACCACGAGTACAACACTGGGAATTAGATCACTTTGGAATTCTATTTTCCTTGGAGGCGGAAGCCTGGCAAATCTTCTGGAAACACTTCGGGATAGTCACGAAAGTCTAGAACATTATCTATTCACTTCTCTTATAATTCCTTCTCTGATACTTAAGCTAGGAATAAGTCATGTCCTTTTTCGATATACTTACAAGCTCTAATAAACGAAATGATTTTTAGACTGAAATTATTTTCCCCTTCAGTGACCTCATCAGCCTTGTCTTAAATTATGTGTCCCATGAGCTAATAAGCCATGCAGACATATTTACAAATAGTAATTGGCTTAGAAGAAGTCACATCACCGCGTATATTCTTCGTGAGCCCGTGAATATACTGCCTGACCTTGACCGTTCGGGTTCCATCATTCTTTGACATAAAGGAGTCAACCGTGGAAACGCTTGGTATATCTACCAGTGTCAGTTTACTTCAGTTTGGGTTGTACAACACTTACTCCATACTTTGGAAACACTCCAAGGACAAAACTCCTCAGTCAACTGCTTCCTCACCTTAGTCCATGGTGTCCCATAAGCAACATTGATACCTATGGAAGTAAGTCTGCCATTCCACCAAGTTAATGCACGACTTTGTAGAGTAGCGATTGCTTACTGCACCTTATCCTCTGAATTATTGTCACTGATTCGAAAGACTAACGCCATCTTTACAACAAATGACACAATCCTACATCATCTTTAGTCCCCTTAAGAGTATACGGTTTGCACTTCATGAAGGAAGTGTAGTTATAGCCTCTAATTTCGGGCACATTTGTTCCATTAGCACCACCAACATTATTGGCTCCAGCTTCAGCTCCATCAGTTCCAATTCCACCAGCTTTAGCTTCAGCTCCAACTCTATCATTCATGTTGGCGATGAACTCAGTTAAAGATACAGCAACTCGTTCACTAATAACTTCGCACATTTGTGCCCCAGTCATAGCTTTCTTTGACTGCATGATTCTTGTGCAACGCAAACCAAATCATAATGTGTATTCATTCAGTGGTTGCATTATACCACATGAATTTAAAATAGAAAAGCAAAGAAAGATAATAATAGAACGATGTAGAATTAGGAATCAAAATATAGTCATTTCATTGATCACAAACTATTACAAGTTGTATTGTCAAGCATTATAGATTATCATCGTCTAATGCTATACAACTTAGAAGTCTAGTCCTACTAACTGATGTCACAGTTTAGTTATTGGTTTATGAAGAGATACTACAATTGATAAACTAATCCACAAGAGTTACTAGGTAATTCACATGGCTAAAAAGGCTCCTCGGTCCCACTAGAAGAATATTTCTTCATTGTCTTTCTGGGACGCTTGGTATCCTCCTCAATTGGCGGTTTTAGAACAGCCCCAATACAACCATCCCACGATCATAGAATTAGAGGAACAAAATCAAAGAATGAGTCACGCAAACGAATTACGATTCAATAAGAGTTTAATTGTGCGGATGTTATACGCTTAAGCCCACACATTTATAGATCATTATTTCCATGGATTTATCTAATACATCCAAATAAGATTTAGAAAATTAGTGGTTCAACAATTTATAAATTCCTTGTTTAAATAAATGGCCAATTCATTTCAACAAGACGATTACAAAACACCTTGTTTAAATATCACTAGCTCAACATAGAAGATCAAGATCGAAACAAACGAGAAACTGATTTAACATAAAAAGAATCAGTGATACATGGCATGTGAATACCATACCAATCAACCTTAATTCCTAACAAACAACAAGTACAATATCGGACAAACTTGTTTCTAGCAAAATAGTAGAATGTCGAAGATTAATGAAAATGGGAATTAAATTTACTAAACGAAAAGAACGGATTAATAAATCAAGAATAAGAACCAAGGAATCAAAATCCTTGTAACCAAATGAATATCATCGAGAATATATACAATTTCGTTGGGATCATGGATATCCACAACTTAGTTAGTCTCGGGAATAATAGGATTCACTTCAGAAATAGCTTCATCGTTAGCGTTAGAATGACTAGGATGGCTTCGTGACAATCTACGTCATATAAATATCTTGTATAAGTATAAAATTATCATTTATAATTAAATAAATGAAAACATAACTTGTAATTCACAAGTACAAATAATCGATAAAGATTACAACATATATATAATCCCATATATATATAAATACTCTCATTCTCGTTCATTGGCAACTCAGAGGTTTCGCTTGCAACCGTTATAGTTAAAAGATTTAAAATATTCATTTTTGGAAAATCTTTTCGGTCTCCATAACTTGAGATTTGATACCAATCTATAACACCCCCAATTTCGGGTAATTTCAGCGGAAGGATCCTTGGGTGTTACTTTCATGATACAATCGCACAATAATAGAAAACGGCTCAAAACGAGTCATTTTAGATTAAAAAATCCATTCATTTATTCAACGATAAATATTTCACACATGGCCCCAGATAATTTAAAGTTTACAAAACACAATAAATGATAAAAGTTCTTTGAATGGATATGTTTTAGAAAAGCGAGCAAAAGACATTTCAAATAAGCAAGCTTCACAAAACCGCCTTGCTCGAGTGCCTTCCCTATGGACCTGAGATTAAACATGCTATAAAGTCAACAAAATTGTTGAGTGAATATATAGAGCTTAAAGTATGTTAATCGAACACAAGTATTCAGAATAAACCTTCAACGATGAACAATTATTTGGATCAGACATAATTATTGTGTTATTTCATAAGTCTCATGACATTGAACGTTAACATATTATATTTCAGCCCACAACGCACCTAGCCAAGTGCGTATATTTCTCTTATACAATGCATCTGATGTGCTCTAATACACTAGTTCTTAACTGCACCTTGCCATAGCTAATCGCATCGGGCAGGGAGTCACCCCGATAGTTCTATCCACAGTATTAGCGTTCACTCACACCGAGTAATTAACATTTCATGAAAAGTGGGTCCTTGAGGCTATAAGCAACTTATGTAAATAACTTTCATCTAAGCATACCATCGGGTCCCTTGTGTTCATTTTAAAAAGAAATAGGGTTTACCACAACTTCTGGTTGCACCCATTAATATGTTTACCGCAACTTATAGCTGTACTCTTTATTTTTAATAAATAAGCATGTTATCCCCCTCGTAAGTTTCTAAAACAATTAAAGAATTTAAAAGCGAGGCTATAGACTCACCTTAGTATGAGAGAAGTAGTAAGACGATCGCCGACGATTTAGATGTCCGGTAAACACGAAAGCCGCAACCTGCCAAATAAGGCGCGCACTTTATCAATGTAACACCCCATTTTGGTAAATAGAATGTCACGCGTGGTTATGGCGTCTCATCAAAGCATACAAGGAAAATATCTTAAAACATTACATGACCATAAATGGAAATACCGGAAACAAACATCGGTACCCCAAAGTATAAGCTCATCACACACAAACATAAGTACTGTAAAGGAAAAGGACTAAACAACGTCCATGGAAATAAGTATCAAAATGTATGATGAAATGCATAAAGTAGAGAAGGCTCGAAAGCTTCCAATCCATATGCACGTACGCTTAACGTCTATGAGCGCTCTTGAGTACCTGCCGTTTGCGAACATAAAAGGAAAATGGTTTATAATAAGTGTGAAAACACTTATCCTTTTACCGCTTATTTCCAATAATAACAAGACCAAAACGTGTAATTTATGTCGTAAAAGTCGGAATTATGCGCGGTTTGTGTTTTTATGTATTTTAGGACCAAAAGATGAAAAAGGAAGAAAACACGGGCTTTTATCAAAGAAAACGAGAAACGACGAAGTCAAGAGATCAAGAGTGCTTAAAGAACGGATGTCCAAGACCTATTCTGAAGATTTATCGAAGAAAAAGTCTAAAGACGGAAGTTTAATGAAGTCGAAGAACTCAAGTCTAAATTATAGAAGAAAATTATTTAAAACAAGTTCAAATCCCGAGACGACGTCGAGAAAAGACAAAGAATTAAATCGAGTCGAGAAAAAAAGAAAGAAGGAAGCACACCACACATGCACTTCCCACTTAGCCTATAAATACCCTCCTAATCACATTAGGAGGGTGGTTAGCTAGTTTCACTTTTAATTTTTCCTTTCTAGTTTTTAGAGAGAGAAAGTTCCAAACTTTCTCTCACTAAGTTTTTCATCTTTTCTTTCTTTTAATCTTTCAAGTTTAAGCTTTTTGTATTTGAGTTTCTTTAATCAAAAGTTTAAGTTTAAGTTTGTGTTCTTTAATCTCTTTCCACATTTCATGATTTACTTTTGATTTTGATCCGAAATTCATAATCCATAAGGACTGATTTTATTTGATGTTTAAGTGATTAAAAGGTTAATCTTTTTACTACTTATTAAGCTTTTATATGGTTTAGGCTATAAGCTCTTTATGCTTATTGGCTTATTTCATATTTTAGTTTATTACTTTTCGGATTATTAAAAAGGTTTTGTTTTTTTTAAAAGCTTCTTTTATAAAGTTTATGATTTCATGTTTTTAAAAGTTGTCAAATTTAAGCTTATTGAGTTGTTTAAGGTCGGTTAAAGTAGCTTATTGTATGTGATTATTGAGTTTTCAGCTTGCCACCAATTTCGGATTAATTCAGTGTTCATCGCAATATTGGGGGTTTCATCATTCCGACAGCTGCTTGTTTTGATCGCAATAACCCATTGTGGTTTTACTTTGCGATCTAGTGTAACATCCCCCTTATTCCGATCTGGGATTGCGATCGCTCATTGCGATCGCATATTCCGACGGGATTTAAGGTTAACTTGAATAGAAACTCTGCCCAATTTTAGTTCACTACATTCCGATCCTTGTATTCCGATAGACAACATTGCGACAGAGGTGTTTGGATTTTTCCGATCTGAAACATTTCGATCTAGGACTTTCCGACAGACATCATACTGCGACAGAATTTAACTGTGTTATTCCGATGGGTATTCAGATGAACATTCCGATAGCTTTGCATTTGATTATTCCGATGATTCTAATTTTGGTGCATTCCGATAGAAAGGACTTGTTACATTCCGATTAATTAAGTTTGTTAAGTTTTAAAGTTTTACAAGTTTTATATTTTAAGTCTTTTTCTAAATAACTCTTAGTTTAATTTTCTAAAACCTTCTACTTTACTCAACGACAATCATTTGCTTTTAGTTTAGAATTAGATAATCAAACCAAACCATCCTCTTGTTCACCAAAAGACGATTGATTCGCACTCTTAACCGGTAATCAATTCGAAAAGACGTGGAACAACGAACTTTGATACTTAGTGAAAAGCTATGTATTAAATTGCGCCGCTGCCGGCTCTTTTCATTAAGATTAACGGTTTTTAGTAAGAGACGCATTGAATTTTGGGGATCCGTTCTTTTAGGAACGTTATTTTCCTTGCTAAATTTTCAAAAAAATCCATAAAAATCATAAAAATTTCAAAAATACAAAAACATTAAAAAAATCATAAAAAGCATTTCTTTTCCAAAGGTTTTGCACCAAAAAGATATATATATATATATATTCTCTGTTTCTTTGGTATCTTTTTCTTCTGCAGGTATATGCGTACTAGATCTTCAAATTATTCTGAGCCCAAGACTCGTGAAGATTTAGATATGGCTGGTGTGCATAAAAACAATAAAAACCCACCTCTACCCAATTTGAATAACAATAACAACAACAACAATGTTCCCTTACCTGATTTACGAACAATGGAGGAACTTTGTCAACCAACCATGAACGGACGCGGAGGACCGATTGCGCCAATGCAAATCACGGCTCCTGAATTTTCGTTGGAGCATCACATGATCCAGCAAGTTCAAAACGCTTGCCCGTTTAGCGGATTACCGGGTGATGATGCCAACAAACATCTTGACAAGTTCATTATCGTCACCCAAAGCATGAAACTTCCCAGTGCTTCCATGGATTTTCTTCGCCTTCACCTTTTTCCACACACTTTATCCGATCATGCCGAGAAATGGTTTGATCGTCTTCCCAAAAACTCGATTCATACATGGAATGACATGACTCAACACTTTTTGTCGCTCTACTTTCCACCATCCATGGTTACTAGTCTTCGCAACCAAATCAGTGGAATTACTCAAGAACCTGATGAGTCGCTTTTCGATGCTTGGGAACGTTATAATGTCTTGACCGACCGTTGTCCGAACCACAACATGCTCCCCGTTACATTGATTGATACCTTCTATAATGGGTTAACTTTTCGTGATCGTGATACGATTAATACTGCCGCCGGTGGTACATTCATGAAGAGATGACCTGAGGAGTGTAGAGAGCTGATTGAGAACATGACCACTCACCACAAAAATTAGGATTCATCTGCATCCTCAAGATCAAATCAGAGAGTCAATGTTTCTTCTACTTCTTCAAACCCTGATATTACCGAAATGTCCCGCAATAGTCGAAATGAGCAAAAAAGTTGAATTTTTAGCCACTAACCAATTTCCACAAGCTAAAGTTGTAGCCACGTCTTGTGAGATTTGCGGGGATTCTCATTCATACACCGATTTTCCTTATACTCAAGACAATCCGGAAAATGTGTATGCCGCCAACGGTAACTTTTCTATGGGAGGCTATCAAGTACGTCCTCAAGGTGACCGCAATTTGCTTAGTTATCGTTCGAATAACTTTCTTTCACCACCCGGTTTTCAATCCCATAATAGACCACCACCACCACCTTAATTGAACAACACACAATACCCACCAAGGAACCAAGGCTAAAGAAGTAACTACCAAGAGAACTCTTATAATAATCAAAGGAATTATAACTCAAATCATGGAACTTTTAATAGTCAAAATCAAGGGGCTTTTAATGGGCAAAACCAAGGGTTTCAAAATAACAACTTTAATCAAGGTTTTAAAAATAACAATGCTTCTCAACAACAATATCCAAACCAAGGATTTCAAAATCAAGGGCAAAACACGAATTCCCCTTCAGTGGACTTGGCTCTTCAAAAATTGACTGATAAGTTGAGTGAACATGAGAAAATCATGACTGCTATGCAAGAATCGAGTGATAAGAAATTTATGCTAATGTTCAAGCCATTAATCCCCAAGGCCCAACCCAAGGTACTCTCCCTTCTAACACCGTGACCAATCCTAGGGCCAACGTTAATGCCATCACTACTAGGAGCGGTAAGATCATCGTTGAACCTTCTTCTTCTTCACCAACTAGCCAAGGACCCGAGATTCCTTCTACTTGTGATATACCACCCGTTATGCCTTCTTCTGCACCTTATGTTCCACCGATACCTCAAGTTTATACCACACCTTCAGTTCCAAAACCGGTCCCTCCACCTTCTACTTCCACCCCTCCACCACCTAAGGATGTGAGTGAGAATTCCATTCCAAAGCCTTCATCTCAACCCAATATACCTTATCCCTCAAGGTTGAGGAAAGAGAAGTTGAAGAACAAGGATGATATTCAGGTTTCTAACTTTCTCAAAATGTTTAAACAACTGAATTTCAATATCTCCTTTGTTGAGGCTCTCTCTCACATGCCTAAATATGCTAAGATGTTTAAGGATCTTTTAAGTGATAAGGAAAAATTGCTCGATATCGCCAATACCCAATTAAATGAAATGTTCTGCCGTTCTTTTGAGAAAACTTCCAGTTAAGTTAGGCGATCCGGGTCGTTTCTTGATTCCTTGCAACTTCCCTGGGGTAGAGAATTGTATGGCCCTAGCCGATCTAGGTGCTAGTATAAACTTAATTCCTTTAAGCGTTTGGAAACAATTGTCTCTACCTGAGCTAGTCCCCACACGAATGACTTTGGAATTAGCTAACCGTACGGTTGCTTATCCAGTGGGGATAGCCGAAGATGTCTTCGTCGGTGTCGACAAATTCACCTTTCCGGCGGATTTTGTTGTCGTTGACTACGAGATGGACCCTCGTGTTCCATTAATCGTTGGACGTCCATTCCTGAGGACCGGTGGCACTCTCATTGATGTAGCCGTTGGCGAATTAATCATGAGAGTTGGTGACGATAAAATCGTCTTCAACATGGGTAAACTTTCTAAGCAGCCTTCTGAAAATGAGAGCGTTAATTTCATTGACGTTCTTGATGAGGCTTGTGAAGAACATTTCAAAGACGCTTGTAAAAGTGGTTCTTCTTCTCTACTCATTGTTGAGACCGTTGCCTCTATTGCTTCATCACTAACTCCATTTGGAGAAAGTGATTTCATCTTGAAAGAATTTGAAGCAACTTTGGGAGATGTGGATTTGCAATATGACGATTCTCCCTCCAATTAGGATGAAGACATTCGTACCATTGAGAAACTTCTCAATGAGGACCATATTTCTCCACCATCTGCTAAGGATATCTCTATCGATGATCCGACTTTGACTCCGCCGTCCATCAAAAATCCTCCGGATTTAGAGCTTAAGGATCTGCCGTCTCATCTCGAGTACGTTTTCCTTGAAGACAACAAGAAGTCACCCGTCATCATCGCAAAGGACTTGAAAGAAGAAGAAAAATCCCGACTTATCGCCGTGCTGAAGAATCACAAGAAAGCGATTGCTTGGAAAATATCCGATATTCGTTGAATTGATCCTCACTTTTGCACACATAAAATTCTCATGGAGGACGACTTTAAACCCACTATTCAAACCCAAAGAAGGGTGAATCCCAAGATCCATGACGTTATCAAAAAAATAGGTTATCAAACTTCTTGATGCGGGAATGATCTATCATATCTCAGATTCACCATGGGTTAGTCCCGTCCACTGTGTGCCTAATAAAGGCGGAATCACCGTTGTTCCCAATGAAAACAACGAGTTGATTCCTACTCATCTCGTTACAGGGTGGAGAGTTTGTATGGACTATCGCAAACTTAATGATGCTACGAGAAAGGATCATTTTCCCATTCCTTTCATGGACCAAATGCTTGAACGTCTAGCGTGCAATGATTATTACTGCTTCTTAGACGGTTTTATTTTCAAATACCCATCGATCCCCAAGACGGTTTTTCGGGTTATTTTCAAATACCCATCGATCCCCATGACATGGTTGAAGAAACTATGGAAGTCTTCATGGATGACTTCTCGGTCTATGGGGATTCATTCTCTTCTTGCCTTGGCAATTTAGAACGTATGCTTAAGCGGTGCGAAGACACTCGCCTTGTTTTAAATTGGGAAAAATGCCATTTTATGGTAAAAGAAGGCATTGTGCTAGGACACAAAATCTCAAAAGCCGGTCTTGAAGTGGACCGTGCTAAAGTGGATGTCATAGCCAAATTACCTCCACCTTCAACCGTGAAGGGTGTGAGAAGTTTTCTTGGTCATGCGGGCTTCTATCGTCGATTTATTCAAGACTTTTCTAAAATCGCTCGCCCGATGACCCACCTCTTGGAAAAAGATACTCCTTTCATCTTTTCCAAAGTGTGTCTTGAATCTTTCAATCTTCTTAAAGACAAGCTGACTAAGGCACCGGTCTTGGTTACCCCTAATTGGGAGCTACTTTTCGAATTGATGTGTGATGCTAGCGACTTTGCTATTGGAGCGATTTTGGGACAAAGAGTGAATAAACAATTCCAACCAATCCACTATGCTAGCAAGACAATGACGGGGGCTCAATTACATTATACCACTACCGAAGAAGAGCTTTTAGCTGTAGTGTATGCTTTTGAGAAGTTTCGTCCCTATCTTGTCCTTTCTACCACCATCGTGTATACCGATCATTCCGCGTTAAAGTACTTGTTAACTAAGCAAGATTCTAAACCAAGACTTCTTCGTTGGGTTTTGCTCCTTCAAGAATTTAACATTGAAATTCGTGACAAAAGGGAGCTGAAAACCTAGCCGCGGATCATCTAAGTAGACTTGAGGATCCTTATCAAGGGGATCATCCGAATCACGAGATCAATGACTCTTTTCCCCTTGAGGCCTTAATGTCTATTCACTCCAATCTTGATGACACCCCGTGGTTTGCGGACATTGCAAACTACTTAGCGGGTGGAATTCTCATCGAAGGGTTAACATCCCAACAAAAGAAGAAGTTCTTTAAAGATGTTAAGACTTACTTCTGGGATGACCCTTATCTCTTCAAACAATGTGCGGATCTTGTCATTCGTCGATGTATTGATGGGCCGACAGCTTTACAAATCCTTGATGCTTGCCATAAAGGACCCACCGGTAGTCAATTTGGTCCCAACTACACCGCGAAGAAAGTGTTTGACTCAGGATTCTATTGTCCCACCATTTATCGTGACGCTCACGAAATGGTTAAGCATTGTGATGCTTGCCAACGACAAGGCAAGATCACACATAAAGATGAGATGCCTCAAAATTTCATACAAGAATGTGGAATCTTTGATGTATGGGGTATCGACTTTATGGGGCCATTTACATCATCTAAAGGGAACAAGTACTTCCTCGTCGCCTGAAATTAAACATTTTACTGGTTGAAAGTTCGTTTTCTCGGTGTCTAATCGAATTGATTTCCGGTTAATTGTGTGAGATTAGTTGTTCTTGGTGAATCAATATTTATGGTTTTGGTCAAATAAATGTGCAAGACTTAATAATAAATGACGAGTAATTAAAGCTAAAACTAGTTGAAACATAAACGGTGCAATATTTAAAACGTTAAAAGTAAATGACGAGAAATTAAATGACGTAAAATTAAAACTTAACAAAAAGTAAATTGACAATTAAATAAAAATGCAAAGCGAAATTAAAATAGACTAAAAAAATAAAACGAGAACAATGGACACTTAAACAAAATACTAAGACAAAACAAAATACCAATCGGAATACACCCGATCGGAATCCATAAGGATCCGATCGGAATGTACCAATCGAAAAGCGCAAGGTCGGAATGTACAAGAAAGTCCTGATCGGAATATGGGGAATAAACTACAATCGGAATATCTAAAAGTGGTGCGATCGGAATGTTCAAAAAGAAGTTTAAATCGGAATGTGGACAAAAGGGTGTAAATCGGAAAGTCTAGAGAATGGCAAATCGGAATACTCATAAAACCCACAATCGGAATAATAGCCAGAACAAGTTACAATCGGAAAACATAAACCCTTTTCCGATCTCACGATCGGAATGAGGGTTGTGCGTCTGGTCGGAATGTGCTGATCGGAAAGGGGTTTACCACCCTTTCCGATTTGGTTCTTGATCCGAAAGATAAGCAAAAGAAAATAACCTATGGAATAAGCTAACTCCCAAAACTAGATCGACTCGAATATTAAACGGATCAAATAAGCACAAATAACAACTTTTCCAAACTTAAAATAAACAAACTTTTGAATCAAAATATAAAAAGGTGAACTTTTAAGCACGAAAACATGAATGAACAACACGGATCAAATGTAATCGCACCAAAAGCAAACGAAAATCAAGAAAGGAAGATGAGAGATTAAGACAAGAAAAGTAAAGATTAAAGAACAATAATTGAAAACTTACTCGAAAATTAAATGATTAAAAGTGCATAACAATTAATTAAAGTGAAAGAAATGAAATGACAAGTATGAAAATGGTGGAAGTGGTGGTTTGTCAAACCACCCAACAACTTGAAAATGAAAGGAGACTAAACTATATATAGGGGTGATTAGGGAGGAGCTTAGGAAGCTTCCTCCCTCTTTCCTCTTTGCCTTAATTGCACACTTAAGTCCTTTTCTTCTTTATCTTTTGTTAATCTTGGACTTTGTCTTGGGATTTCTTTAACTCGTCTTGATTTTTCTTTATAAATAAGACTCGAGTTCTTCGGCTTTTTAGTAAACTTCCGTCCTTTAACTTTTTCTTCGATAAATCTTCAGAATTGGTCTTGGACTTCCGTTCTTTTTCCACTCTTGATCTTTCGACTTCATCTTTCGTCTTTTTCTTCGATAAAAGCCCGTGAATGTCGTGTTTTCTCCACTTTTTACCTTTTCGTCCTAAATCACAACAAAAACACAAACCACGCATAATTCCGACATAAACGACATAAAATACACGTTTTGGCTTGGTTATTATTGCAATTAAGTGGTAAAAAGGATGGGTGTTTTCACACCTATCAAATCCCCTACACTTAACCATTGCAATGTCCTCATGCAATGCATTAGTTACAAAGCAAGTTTACACTTTTCATCATAATCAATCCACGTTGGCCTTTATTAAAGAGATAGAAAATTATAAACATTCAAAGTAAAGAAATTAAAAATATACCTTGGGTTTTGGAAATGTCGTGAATGATCATCATCCTCAAGTTTTCACTTTCTCCAAACCAAGCTTAGAAACGAGATCATTCTTATTATAAGTTAGTAAACTAACACGAACTCGTGTGGGCCAATTATTCACTTAGACTCCCTTATTCCTAGGTGTATCTCTTATATTTTATTTTTGTCTTAGAATGATCACGAGGATGCATTGTTTGACTTATTTCGATAGTTATTTAGGCCGAAAATAAAGTGAACGATTTAATCAATAGTTAGCTAAAGGACAAAATCTTTTAAAACTGCTTCTTGGGACCTCAAAAAGTTCATATCTTGGCATAACTCACTTCGCGATTTGAGACCTTTCTCGGACCGATATTTGGCAGTTACTTCATACTTCTAACCATGAGAGACGTTCATGAAATTATGGTCTTCTCTTCATAATGGAATTTCTTCATTTGAAGTTTTGAGAGATTCTTCATAAATGGACCACGACTTCTTCATTTTTCTCCAATCTTTATTTTGGACTTTGATATACAACGATCCGCCTCCTTTTAGGACTTGGATCTATTTATCCTCATACCTTGTTAGGGTCTTTTCGGATAGACTTCTCCCTGACTTTTGGGGAGTTCTTGCTTTTCGTCGTGTGTCTCGATCCTTCATACTGATTTTCGATAAATGATTCTTCACATCACTTTTGGATCTTTAGCAACAAAATGTAGCCCTCATGCCTTGTTAGGGCCCTTTTGGACTCGCCAATCTTCGCATCCCGCTTCAATAAGTTATGCCTTGGCTATGAACTCTAATCCGTACCGAGCAACTTTTAAACGATCTTGGGCTAGAAGCTAAGTAACTTTTTAAATCGTACAACCTTATTTATTGCAGATAAATTTATTAACAAGCGGAGGGAGAATAGGCTTATAATTAACTCACATAAATTCACGAAAGAATACCAAACTTATAATTGACTCTATCATCTCTCGTTCTCCACAGTTTAAAATCTCAAGGAATGAGACTCGTGGATGCTTAGCCAATTAAATCAAAGTTTTGGGTTTTCGAGTCGCCTATAGGATCTTGCAAATTCTTAGACTTTTTCAAGTTTAGAATTCGCATTTTAAAGTTCCCTTGATAAACAACTCTCTAGGATCAATTATAGGAACTTGCGAAAAGTTCTTGTTCTTAACCCGTGAGAGTTAAGACTTTCGCGTTTTATAGCTCCCTATATAAAAGCCTAGCAAAACTTGACTTAAACACGTTAAGGATACTAGCTAGAGTAAACTCAGATAAGTAAACTCGGGTTGAGTCAAAAGATTCACAACGTTTGAAAATTAAAACCACTTTATTGAAATTTATTCTAATAAGGAAAGAAAATAACTATAACAAAGGAAAATACAACTATACAACTAGGCCAAAATAGATTAAAAATTTTGAAAAATGTCGAAAAATCAAATTTTCCGGTTAAAATGAGGACAAATACAAGGAAAAGGCCACTTAACTTCGATAGAAGTCCCCCCTACACTTAACATAAACATTGTCCTCAATGTTTAAGCATGTGGGAGTAAACTCCCCTACACTTAGGACATTGTGCACTTTGTTTAAATCTTGCTAAGGAAGAGACAACTAAAGATATTCCTATTTTAATATTGAGAAAATATAAAATAGTAAATCGAAAAGAGTTTAGGATAGAACCGGGAAGAAGGGAACACGACACGGTTCGGCAAAAGTCATCAAGAGTGTGTCTTTGAAGCTCTAATCCCTGCACATGATAAGAAAGAGAACAAGAAACACCACGGGGCTCCCCCTACACTTATGGTAAAGATAGATAGATAAATGGGTTGCCTCCCAAAAAGCGCTTGTTTATATTAACCGAGTCACGAGCCTGACTCGTCCCCGAATTAAATGGTCCATGGGGAAGCCTCGAATGTGATACCGGGATCAAAGACCTTGTCCTCGTTCCCGATTGACATCAACAAAGGAGAGGCGGGGGGATAAGTCTTGAAAGGGAGAAAGGTCCTTTCGACATACGAAAAGTATGTGAATTCAAGGTCCACGGGAGGTGGGTTGGGTAAAGTACGCACATTGTCCTCCCCCAAAGACAATAGATGCTGAGCATGCGGCAAAGCCATATTGTTATCAATCATAGCATAATCAATGTCACCTCCCGGGTCAAATCACTCATCCTCTGTGATAGTGGCTAAAGGGGAGGATGAAAGGTGCTCGGGAGGGGGACTTGGGACAATATCTTCCTGCAGCAAATTATCAAAAATAATGTCCCCCTCCATATCATCGTCATCATTACCTGGTGGTATGGAGTGAATGTCAATTTCTTCCAGCAATGGGTCATTATCTTCAACGGGAGGAATAGATGGAGGTAAAGACTTGGAAAGAGGCGGAGAAGTCAACGCTTCGATTTGAGCAATAAGAAGGTGAACTTTCCGTAATCTATCGCGAAGAAGCAAGTCTTCCACCTCATCCACAAGATCATGTTCATCGGTGAACTTCTCGTAAACCGGAGAAAATAAATCGTCATCACCCGCATCTCCCGGTAGAGATTGAGAAATTTCAAAAGTGAAATTCTCATAGCTTGGAGAAAAATCGTCATCACTAGGATCGACCTCTTCCGTAAGAGCAACGTCGTCCTCAGGCTCCATAGCAATCGGTATGTCACAAACCTCATCATCGAACACTTTATCAAGACCAACATCAATAAGCTCATTCAATGTATCACACTCCTTAGACACGTTTGGGATATTGAGAGGAGGAATGACAATTGCACTAGGACATTGAGCAGTAAGGTCATTCCAAGAAATAGTAGGCTCATCGTCATCATCATCATAATAATATGGATACACCAGGGGAGGAGTATAAGTCTCGATATTCGATATTTGCTCCTGTCATTGATCCTCTTGATATTTTTCGATGATCTTGTGCCAAGCTTCTTGAATTTGTTGACTTTGTTTAGCAAGAGTGGCCCATTGTTCGTGGGAGCTCAAATGCTCGAAGGAGGGTTGATGATCGATGGGGTGTTGTGGGGGCTCAAAATGTTGAAAACCTGAATTACAGCATGGTTGTCGCTCATAGTAGTTCATCGGTTGAGAAGAATTAGAAACCGGGTTTGGTTCATAATAATCCATTGGTGAAGAAAACTGAGGACACGGATTTGGCTCATAACAAATCATTGGTTGACAATAATAGGTATCGTGAGGACCCCCACAGTTGTTGCAAAACGGGTATGGAGAAAAATCAGGTGCGTCTTGTGGATAGCTATTATTATTGTCATAATTGTACCCCGGTTCTTGCCCGTGATCATACGGGTATCGAACTGGGCACGAAACATGCCAATGAGAATCTCTTCCACAATAGATGCACGGGGAAAGAGTAGGTGGGTTCAAGAAGGACGAATTAGTCGAGTTGCACAAAGGGCAAAATCCGCTTATGAATTGTGTATTGTGGATACCGTTGCCACACCGCTCACATGTACACCATTGACATGAGTCGTTCCCGTACAATCGTCTCCCGCACCCAACGCAATAGACATAAGAATCCATTAAGAAAAATAGATGAGCAAGAAGAATATTTTTGGTGCAAAACGTTGAAAAAGAAATGCTTTTTAAGATTTTTCAAATGTTTTTGGATTATTTATTTATTTATTTTTTTTTTTGTGGAAATTTTTGACTCGAAAAAATAACGTTCACAAGTGAACGGATCCCAAAAGCCAACACGTCTCTCACAAAAAACCTTCGATCCTCACGAAAAGAGCCGGCAGCGGCGCCATTTGAAATTAAAGATTTTACTGGTTGAAAGTTCGTTTTCTCGGTGTCTAATCGAATTGATTTTCGGTTAACTGTGTGAGATTAGTTGTTGTTGGTGAATCAATATTTTTTGTTTTGGTCAAATAAATGTGCAAGACTTAATAATAAATGACGAGTAATTAAAGCTAAAACTAGTTGAAACATAAACGGTGCAATATTTAAAACGTTAAAAGTAAATGACGAGAAATTAAATGACGTAAAATTAAAACTTAACAAAAAGTAAATTGACAATTAAATAAAAATGCAAAGCGAAATTAAAATAGACTAAAAAAATAAAACGAGAACAATGGACACTTAAACAAAATACTAAGACAAAACAAAATACCAATCGGAATACACCCGATCGGAATCCATAAGGATCCGATCGGAATGTACCAATCGAAAAGCGCATGATCGGAATGTACAAGAAAGTCCTGATCGGAATATGGGGAATAACCTACAATCGGAATATCTAAAAGTGGTGCGATCGGAATGTTCAAAAAGAAGTTTAAATCGGAATGTGGACAAAAGGGTGTAAATCGGAAAGTCTAGAGAATGGCAAATCGGAATACTCATAAAACCCACAATCGGAATAATAGCCAGAACAAGTTACAATCGGAAAACATAAACC
Source organism: Glebionis coronaria (assembly GCA_025667525.1). Lineage (NCBI taxonomy): Eukaryota > Viridiplantae > Streptophyta > Magnoliopsida > Asterales > Asteraceae > Glebionis > Glebionis coronaria. The sequence goes on along the minus strand of CM046880.1, from coordinate 208,465,375 downwards.
CTTTTCCGATCTCACGATCGGAATGAGGGTTGTGCGTCTGGTCGGAATGTGCTGATCGGAAAGGGGTTTACCACCCTTTCCGATTTGGTTCTTGATCCGAAAGATAAGCAAAAGAAAATAAGCTATAGAATAAGCTAACTCCCAAAAATAGATCGACTTGAATATTAAACGGATCAAATAAACACAAATAACAACTTTTCCAAACTTAAAATAAACAAACTTTTGAATCAAAATATAAAAAGGTGAACTTTTAAGCACGAAAACATGAATGAACAACACGGATCAAATGTAATCGCACCAAAAGCAAACGAAAATCAAGAAAGGAAGATGAGAGATTAAGACAAGAAAAGTAAAGATTAAAGAACAATAATTGAAAACTTACTCGAAAATTAAATGATTAAAAGTGCATAACAATTAATTAAAGTGAAAGAAATGAAATGACAAGTATGAAAATGGTGGAAGTGGTGGTTTGTCAAACCACCCAACAACTTGAAAATGAAAGGAGACTAAACTATATATAGGAGTGATTAGGGAGGAGCTTAGGAAGCTTCCTCCCTCTTTCCTCTTTGCCTTAATTGCACACTTAAGTCCTTTTCTTCTTTATCTTTTGTTAATCTTGGACTTTGTCTTGGGATTTCTTTAACTCGTCTTGATTTTTCTTTATAAATAAGACTCGAGTTCTTCGGCTTTTTAGTAAACTTCCGTCCTTTAACTTTTTCTTCGATAAATCTTCAGAATTGGTCTTGGACTTCCGTTCTTTTTCCACTCTTGAGTAGTCTACTTCATCTTTCGTCTTTTTCTTCGATAAAAGCCCGTGAATGCCGTGTTTTCTCCACTTTTTACCTTTTCGTCCTAAATCACAACAAAAACACAAACCACGCATAATTCCGACATAAACGACATAAAATACACGTTTTGGCTTGGTTATTATTGCAATTAAGTGGTAAAAAGGATGGGTGTTTTCACACCTATCAAATCCCCTACACTTAACCATTGCAATGTCCTCATGCAATGCATTAGTTACAAAGCAAGTTTACACTTTTCATCATAATCAATCCACGTTGGCCTTTATTAAAGAGATAGAAAATTATAAACATTCAAAGTAAAGAAATTAAAAACATACCTTGGGTTTTGGAAATGCCGTTGACTACGTTTCTAAATGGGTTGAAGCTAAGGCTCTTCCTACGAACGATGCGAGGGTGGTTGTGAACTTTATGAAGCAACTTTTTGCTCGATTCGGTGTTCCTCGTGCTATAGTCAATGACCGCGGGACTCATTTTTGCAATGATCAATTTGCAAGATTCATGGCTAAGTTTGGTGTCAATCACCGTCTTTCCACCGCCTATCATCCCCAAACCAATGGTCAAGCCGAGATTTCTAACCGTGGATTGAAGCGAATTTTGGAGCGTACTGTGGGAGAGCATCGTGCCGCGTGGGCCGATAAATTAGATGATGCTTTGTGGGCTTTCTGTACCGCGTATAAGATCCCGATTGGTTGCACACCTTATCGCCTTGTGTACGGGAAAGCATGCCACCTCCCTATCGAGCTGGAACATAAAGCATACTGGGCCTTGAAGTGGGCTAACTTCGACATCAACAAAGCCGGTGATCTTCGGAAGATTCAACTCAATGAGCTTAACGAACTAAGGAATGAAGCTTATGAGAACTCGTTGATCTACAAAGAGAAGACCAAGATCATCCATGATGCAAGGATTAAGAACCGAGAGTTCCACGTTGGTGATCAAGTCTTACTTTTTAACTCTCGGTTCAAGATCTTCTCGGGCAAGTTGAAGAGCCGCTGGTCTGGTCCATTCACCGTCGCCAAAGTCTTTCCCTATGGCACCATTGAGCTTTCTCAGCGAAATGGGCCCAATTTTAAGGTGAATGGCCAACGCGTGAAGTTGTACTTTGGTGAGGACATCTCTCATGATATGCTTCCATCCCTCACCACGTTTGCCATGAACTAGTTTTGGGTCGAGTCAGGCTCGTGACTCGGTTATCAAAAACAAGCGCTTCTCGGGGGGCAACCCGTGATCTATCATTTACTGCTTTCATAATAAGTGTAGGGGGAGCCCCGTATGTGTTTGTTGTCTTGTTTCTTATTCTCTGCAGGGATTCAAACTTCAAAGTGCACCTCGATGACTTTTGACGAACCGTGATTCCATGTTCCCATCTTCCTGGTTCTATCCTAAACTGTCGTGATTCAATATTTCATATCTTATATGTTCACATTGAAATCAATCTAGTTGTCCTTTCCTTAGCAAGACTTAAACAAAGTGCACAATGTCATAATTGTAGGGGATTTTACTTCCACATGCTTAAACATTGAGGACAATATTTATATCAAGTGTAGGGGGACTTCTATCAAAATAAGTGGTCTTTTCTATAAATTTGCCCTCATTTTAACCGAAAAACTTGATTTTTCAACATTTTTCAAAATTTTTAATCTATTTTGGCCTAGTAGTTTTTCCTATTGTTAGTGTTATTTACTTTCTTTGCTAGAATAAATTTTCAATAAAGAGGTTTTAAATTTTTCAAAGTTGTGAATATTTTGACTCAACCCAAGTTTACTTATCTAAGTTTACTCTAGCTAGTATCCTTAACGTGTTTAAGTCAAATTTTTCTAGGCTTTTATATAGGGAACTTTAAAACGCGAAAGTCTTAATTCTTACGGGTTAAGAAAAAGAACTTTTCGCAAGTTCCTATAACTGATCCTAGAGAGTCGTTTATCAAGGGAACTTTAAAATGCGAATTCTAAACTTGAAAGAGTCTAAGAGTTTGCAAGATCCTATAGATGACTCGAAAACCCAAAACTTTGATTTAATTGGCAAAGCATCCACGAGTCTCATTCCTTGAGATTTTAAATTGTGGAGAACGAGAGATGATAGAGTCAATTATAAGTTCGGTATTCTTTCGTGAATTTATGTGAGTTGATTATAAGCCTATTCTCCCATCACTTGCTAATAAATTCATCTGCAATAAATAAGGTTGTACGATTTGAAAAGTTACTTAGCTTCTAGCACAAGATCGTTTAAAAGTTGCTCGGTATTAATTAGAGTTCATAGCCAAGGCATAACTTATAGAAGCAGGATGCGAAGATTGGCGAGTCCGAAAAGGCCCTAACAAGGCATGAGGGCTACATTTTGTTGCTAAAGATCCAAAAGTGATGTGAAGAATCATTTATCGAAAATCAATATGAAGGATCGAGACACACGACGAAAAGAAAAAACTCCCCAAAAGATCATGGAGAAGTCTATCCAAAAAGGCCCTAACAAGGTATGAGGATAAATAGATCCAAGTCCTAAAAGGAGGCGGATCGTTTTATATCAAAGTCCAAAATAAAGATTGGAGAAAAATGAAGAAGTCGTGGTCCGTATATGAAGAATCTCTCAAAAAGTTCAAGTGAAGAAATTCCTATTATGAAGAGAAGACCATAATTTCAAGAACGTCTCTCAAAGATTTGAAGTATGAAGTCGCTGCCAAATATCGGTCCGAGAAAGGTCTCAAATCGTGAAGCGAGTTATGCCAAGATATGAACTTTATGAGGTCCGGAGAAGCAGTTTTAAAAGATTTTATCCTTTAGCTAACTATTGATTAAATCGTCCTACTTTATTTTCGGCCTAAATAACTATCGAAATAAGTCAGACAATGCATCCTCGTGATCATTCAAGACAAAATTTAAATATAAGAGATACACCTAGGAATAAGGGAGTCTAAGTAAATAATTGGCCCACATGAATTTGTGTTAGTCTGCTAACTTATAATAACAATGATCTCGTTTTTAAGCTTGGTATGGGGAACGTGAAACTTGAGGATGATAAAACGTTCATGGCAGCCTAAAACCAATGTAAGTCTTTAATTTCTTTACTTATTTTTATCTTTTTATTTTCCCTAAATGTTTAGTAGTTAATAAAGGCCAAGGTGGGTTATTTATGATGGAAAATGTAAACCGTGCTTTAAAATTAATGCATTACAAGAGGGCATTGCAATGGTCAAGTGTAGCTTATCCTTTTACCGCTTATTTCCAATAATAACAAGACCAAAACGTGTAATTTATGTCGTAAAAGTCGGAATTATGCACGGTTTGTGTTTTTATTGTATTTTAGGACCAAAAGATGAAAAAGGAAGAAAACACGGGCTTTCACGGGCTTTTATCGAAGAAAACGAGAAAAGACGAAGTCAAGAGATCAAGAGTGCTTAAAGAACGGATGTCCAAGACCTATTCTGAAGATTTATCGAAGAAAAAGTCTAAAGACGGAAGTTTAATGAAGTCGAAGAACTCAAGTCTAAATTATAGAAGAAAATTATTTAAGACAAGTTCAAATCCCGAGACGACGTCGAGAAAAGACAAATAATTAAATCTAGTCGAGAAGACAAGAAAGAAGGAAGCACACCACACATGCACATCCCACTTAGCCTATAAATACCCTCCTAATCACATTAGGAGGGTGGTTAGCTAGTTTCACTTTTAATTTTTCCTTTCTAGTTTTTAGAGAGAGAAAGTTCTAAACTTTCTCTCACTAAGTTTTTCATCTTTTCTTTCTTTTAATCTTTCAAGTTTAAGCTTTTTGTATTTGAGTTTCTTTAATCAAAAGTTTAAGTTTAAGTTTGTGTTCTTTAATCTCTTTCCACATTTCTTGATTTACTTTTGATTTTGATCCGAAATCCATAATCCATACGGATTGATTTTATTTGATGTTTAAGTGGTTAAAAGGTAAATCTTTTTACTACTTATTAAGCTTTTATTTGGTTTAGGCTATAAGCTCTTTATGCTTATTGGCTTATTTCATATTTTAGTTTATTACTTTTCGGATTATTAAAAAGGTTTTGTTTTTTTTAAAAGCTTCTTTTATAAAGTTTATGATTTCATGTTTTTAAAAGTTGTCAAATTTAAGCTTATTGAGTTGTTTAAGGTCGGTTAAAGTAGCTTATTGTATGTGCTTATTGAGTTTTCAGCTTGCCACCAATTTCGGATTAATTCTGTGTTCATCGCAATATTGGGGGTTTCATCATTCCGAAAGCTGCTTGTTTTGATCGCAATAACCCATTGTGGTTTTACTTTGCGATCTAGTGTAACATCTCCCTTATTCCGATCTGGGATTGCGATCGCTCATTGCGATCGCATATTCCGACGGGATTTAAGGTTAACTTGAATCGAAACTCTGCCCAATTTTAGTTCACTACATTCCGATCCTTGTATTCCGATTTGGACTTTCCGATAGACAACATTGTGACAGAGGTGTTTGGATTATTCCGATCTGAAACATTCCGATCTAGGAATTTCCGACAGACATCATATTGCGACAGAATTTAACTGTGTTATTCCGATGGGTATTCAGATGAACATTCTGATAGCTTTGCATTTTATTATTCCGATGATTCTAATTTTTGGTGCATTCTGATAGAAAGGACTTGTTACATTCCGATTAATTAAGTTTGTTAAGTTTTAAAGTTTTACAAGTTTTATATTTTAAGTCTTTTTCTAAATAACTCTTAGTTTAATTTTCTAAAATCTTCTACTTTACTCAACGACAATCATTTGCTTTTAGTTTAGAATTAGATAATCAAACCAAACCATCTTCTTGTTCACCAAAAGACGATTGAGTCGCACTCTTAACCGGTAATCAATTTGAAAAGACTTGGAACAACGAACTTTGATACTTAGTGAAAAGCTATGTATTAGTTTAGCATAACGCTCAGTGCACGGATATACAAGTATGACATGGAATGACATAAGCATATAAGACTAATAGCAACGGAATATCCTATGTTCTAAATAATCTGGATTCATGTTCATAAAACTGGTTTTATAGTTTGAAAATACTTATGTTTCTATGAAAATATGTTTAATTAGCCAAATAGCCCATATAGGTCATGAGGTTCCATCGTGCATGAATACTTGGAGGGAAGACCTCTTCATGCAATTAGAGGGGTTGCCTCTAATTAAATAGTCTGGGTAGGAGGGATCAGCTCCTAGTGAAGGATGCAAGGCACACATCGTATTCACTCTGATAATACTGCTAAACATATAAATAGGATGCACCCATACGCCCCACATGATAATAAAATATAATGGCCAAAACTGAAAAGGGACACCGCGAGCAATCACTTCGCCGTGGGGAAGTCATAACACTGGTGCCTCTAGTGTTTTAGTTATGGTACCTCCATAACTAGGTGACATTGGTCATGCATGTATATGGCTTAGGCTCTTAATCTAAAATAAGTATCAAACATATAAAAAAATACTGGGAAAACTGTTGGTTGCAAACGGGGAATCCTAATAAGGAAAGAATGTCCATACTGAAAGGGCGGGAAATCCGTACCTTAAGTCTAGTGAACGAAGAAGACGAACGGAAGAGAGTCCTACTACGATCTCACTAATGCTACATAAATAGTATACGTGTATAAGTATTCTGATTACCGAGTACGTAACTGGTTTTATCATGTCTTAACTTGTTTTATATGTTCATGTCTTGTTTTACTAATTTTAACGTTATGCTGTGTTTATCATGTATTCTGTATATTTTGATTAAGTATTACTTGTATTTCTTGTATTATTATACTTGCTGTGTAATAATAAGTAACTTTCTAAAAATAGCAGGTTTCCTAAAATAGAAAGTTTCCAAAAATAGAAAGTTCCAAAAATAGATTAACTTCTTAAAAAAGATCAGATTCTAAAAATAGAAAGTTTCCAAAAATAGTAAGTTTCCTGAATTAGAAAGTTTCCATATTTAGAATTAAACTGAATTAATATCATAAGTCATGTAGTTATAGTATAGTTTATTAATCATATCATGTTAATTAAATAAACTATAGGTTAAAGGATTTAATTAAATATAAGCATGATTTAATTAAATTAAAGTGCATAAAATACTTAGGTTAAAACATGTATTAATATTGTATTAATAATAACCTAAGTCATGATTATTAATTAATTATATTCCATGTTTTTAATAATTAATTAATACTATAGTCTAAAATAAATAATTAAATACTTAGGTTATAACATGTATTATTAAATAAATAATAATTAACCTAAGTTTCATGATTTAATTAAATTAATTATATGCCATGTTAAATTAATTTAATTAACTTGTTAAAATAAATACTTGTAAATTAAAATTACTTGTACATATTTTAGTCATGAACCGGACCATGTATTTAATTAAACATGTCGCGAATCGGACCCGTGAAAACCCGTGAACCGATCTGAACCAAACACCCCTAAAACAGTGGCATACCGGCCGAGCCGGTTGCCCCTGCTCTCGGTAAGCTGCCACTGGCTTAAGCCGGTGGTTCCCCTGCTTCTCGGCTAGCCGCTGACCACAAGAGTTCCCACCGGCAGTTAGTCGGTGGTCTCCCCTGAGCTGCCTGCGATTTCCCCTGCTTGACCCACAACTGCCACCGGCTGTGTGCCGGTGGTGGTGGCTGCTGCTGTCGAGACCCAACCAACCACAAGGACACCCCCGACACAAGTCGGGGTGCCTTGTCCTGTTGTCGATCGAACCCCAACACCACCGAGATCTAGAACTCGGTTGATGGTCGTGACAAGAACTCGCCGAGAGCCATGGGGCTCTCGGTTTGTGTGTCGGCGAAACAACCAACCCGAAAACACCCTTAATCTTTACCCCTTGATCCCATGACATGTTTTATCCATGTTTTTATTTAATTAAAGTTCATGTTTCAATTAATTAAATAAAATAAAATAACAAAAGGGTTTACGGATTACCAAACACGTCGAATGAATGGAGAACGATTACACGAACACACTCCTTGAATTAATTAATCAAGATCAAACAAACACCCCCTTGTGGTGTTGTGATGCCGCCGGCCAAGAGAGACAAAGAGATTTAGGGTTTTGTGATTTTATGAAAAACTCTGTAAATGAAATATTCCCTTATTTGTTATTTTTAATAAAACCAAAACATGGGTTGGGCCCCCTTCTCTTCTTGGTGTCGCGGCTTGTACGGCCCACAAAGGGAAACCCGAAGCCTTTCTCGTGTCCATTTTATTACATGTTCGTGTGTTCGTGATTACGTGTTACGTTTAATTATTCGTGTTATTATAAAAACTTGTACGTAACGATATTTATCATATTAATAATATACATAAATACATAATTATATGTTCGTGGTTCTTACGTTAATGATTTCATGTTCGTGATTATAATTACTATTGATAATAATTTTCGTGTATTAACACGTACTTAATGCTTATCGTGTAATTATACGTACATAACTTCTAAAATTCCTAATCGTGACACGTGTTCATGCTATAAAAGGAAAGTTTTAATATGTACGTACGTTTGCTAAGGGTACTATTCATGGTAAAAGCATGAGGGTTTTACAACTCTTCCTCCCTAAAAAGAATAATCCGTCCTTGAATTATAGATAAAATAAACTGAAAGAGGAACATACCCGAATTCAAAATATCAAATGAGGGTAAGAAGCTCGGATAGACTCCTCTGTTTCCCAAGTGGCTTCCCGCTCGGTATGGTCCCTCCAAAGGACTTTAACGAATGGAATCGTCTTCTTCCTCATGACTCGTTCTTGCCTGTCAAGAACTCGTTCGGGTTCCTCTATGAAGGTAAGATCTTCACGAATCTGTTCTAGTGGATACTGAACCATGTGAAGGGGATGATACTTGTACCCTCTGAGTAAGGACACATGTAAAATGTCATGAACGTGAGAAAGCTGCGGAGGTAACGCTAAATGATAAGATACTTCACCAACTCGCTCGATGACATCAAACGGTTTGATGAATCGAGGACTAAGCTTCCCTTTGATTCCGGAACGTCTAACACCACGTGTCGGTGATACCTTAAGAAAGACGTGATCTCCTACGTTAAAATGTAAGTCCCTACGGTGCTTGTCGGCATAACTCTTCTGACGTAAATGTGCCTCTTGCAATTTTTGCTTAGCTACAACGACCTTCTCATTGGTCAACTCTATCATTTCTAGTCCTTCAAGTGTTCGTGTGTTCGTGTTACGTTTAATTATTCGTGTTATTATAAATACTTGTACGTAACGATATTTATCGTATTAATAGTATAAGTAAATACATAATTATATGTTCGTGGTTCTTACGTTCATGATTTCATGTTCGTGATTATAATAATTATTTATAATAATTATCGTGTATTAACACGTACTTAATGCTTATCGTGTAATTATACGTACATAACTTCTGAAATTCCTAATCGTAACACGTGTTCATGTTATAAAAGGAAAGTTTTAATATGTAAGTATGTTTGCTAAGGGTACTATTCATGGTAAAAGCATGCGGGCTTTACAATCAACACATTCAAGTAGAGACTTATACTTAATAAAATTAAAATCAACAATCAAAACCATAATAACTCATGAGAAAATATGTTGGGAACTATTTGTAAAGTATCAAGTACTGTTAGTGCAAGTACATGTACTCTTAGTGTTGGCAAGTACCGCAAGTGTTAACGCGGTACATAGCAAGTACTGTTAGTTATATTGTAAGTACTACTATATTGATTAGGACGAATATATCTTTAGAAAAGATATGTCATAGTTATAGTTAGAGTATATCTTATGTGATATACTTAACAGTTTAGAATATTGATAAGATATCGTGTGTGATATAATTATCATTATAGAATATTCTAAGGTTTCTAGGGTTCCTTACACTATAAAAGGAACATACAAGCTACAGATGCTTTAGTCACTCATACAACTACACCTTCTTCCCTTACTCTCTATGCTGTTAAAATCCCTGTTCTCAAAATAGATAACTATGAGACATGGGCAATGCAGATGGAACATTACTTTAACCATACAGATCACACTTTGTGGGAGGTTATCAAGAATGGGAATACTCCTAAGAAGTTGTATTGGTAACCTGATGGTACATGTTATGCTTTACCTGCTGTCACTGCTGAACAGGTACAAGCAGAGATCAGATAAAGAAAGGCCAAAACTGCTTTAGCTATGGCACTTTCAGAAGACATTCTACCTAGCTTTCATCACTTCAAGGATGCAAAGGCTATGTGAGATGCCATCAAGCTTAGATTTGGAGGCAATGACAAGTCTAAGAAGATGAAAAAGATTGCTTTGAAACAAGAATTTGATAACTTCTCAATTTCCAGTATAGAAGGAATCCATAGTGGTTATGGAAGGTTCAGTAAATTGCTCATTCAGTTGGCAGTTCATGGACTAGCAATTCCTCATGAAGAAGCAAATATAAAATTCTTAAGAAGTGTTCCACAAGAATGGAAAGCAATGGCCATGCACTTAATCACAAGGGATGATCTGGATACAACTCCTTTTGATCATCTCTATAACAATCTTAGAGTTTATGAGATGGATGTTAAAGGCATTGAAGTAACCAAAGCAGCAGCAACACCAAAGTCTAACTTGGCTTTTATGTTAGAAGGAAACGGCGGTACATACTCTCAAAGTACCGTTGGTGGATAAAGTAGTGGTACTTACTTCCAAAATACCGCTGGAGGACTAACTACCAGTACTTACTCTCACAATACTGAAGGCAGTCCATCTATGTCTCAGAATTCACAAGGAAGATCCTCATCACTGTTTATTGACAATGATGCCTTCTCATTCTTTGCTGGACAAGACAATTGACCAAGGTTAACCCTCAATGACTTATTCCAAATGGATGATGCTGATATTGAAGAGATGGATCTCAAATGGCAAGCTGTTATGGTCTCTATAAGATTCAATAGGCTCTACAAAAGAACTGGAAGGAAGATGAATGTTGATCCTAATGAACCATTAGGATATGACAAATCCAAAGTTGAATGCTACAACTGTGGAAGTAATGGACACTTTGCAAGGGAGTGCAATAGAGATAAGGCTGAAGGGAGCAGTCAGAAGTCCAAGAACAGCTATAGAACCAGTCCAAGAGTCTTTGAAAGCTTTCCAGAAGGAGATAGCAGAAGTCCCATAGGAACTAAAGCATTGGTAACTGTAGATGGAGTGGTTAACTGGACTAAAGAGGAAGAATAAGAAGAGCTTGGTTTAATGGCTCTCTCTCATGAAGATACTAAGGTACATCCTCATTCTAAAGATTATGTTCTTAAGTTTAATAGTCTAAAAGTAGAACTTGATGAACAGTATCCGAAAGTAAACACATGTACTGTAGAAGTAAATGCTTTTAAACAATTTGTTGCTAAGTTAGAAGCAAATATAGTTTTGTATAAAAAAGGGTCAACAAAACTATGAAGAGAAAACTAGAATTTCATCTCTTCAAATGAGAGAAAAAGACGTGGCTATTAAAGCTTTTGAAAAACAACTTATGAAAATAATAGCAGAAAATGAAGTTTTAAAAGCTAGTATTTTTAATGTAAGGGAAGTGATTAATCAATGGCAAAAGTCCTCAAAAGGTATGGATAAGCTGATTAATTCACAAATAGGGTATTATGATAAAAAAATGCCTAGGTTATATAGGTGACCAACCTAGGATAACCCTAACTGGCAACGACTTATCAAAGGGGATTTTTGATAGTTCTAATGAGTCAGTTGATACTCTTGAAAATGATAGGTATGATGAAGGAATGAAGGCAGTTCCTCCACCTTTATCAGGAATTTTCATGCCCCCTAATAATGATATAGGCATAGAGTTAGATGAGTCAAAAGCCGCTGTTGATAATAAGTCAAATGATTCAGAGTCAAACTCGTGTACCTTGACCCAAGATAAAACTGTTGTGACCAAAAACATTATTTATCCACCTTTGATTAGCACCTTTGTGCCTGAAGGACATGTGCCTACAACTAGTTCTGCTCCTAAGCAGGTGAAAACTCCTAGTAAGGGAATGGATAATAATGCAAAACATCATAGTAATACCAAGAGGGGTGGGCTAGGTTTTGAGAACACTAAGTCAGAACAACCTTTTGGGTCTTCTTTAATAAGAAAAGGATGTTATGTTTGTGGTAGTCTAAATCACTTTATCAAAGATTGCACTTTACATGAAGATAAAATTGCAAAACTAAAGGCTGCACAAAAGGTCACAAAGAAAGGTAATGAGAAAAATGCACAGGTAAAAAGGCAAATCGACTAAGGATGACAAACCCAAGTTTGATCATACAAAAAGGATAATTAAACCTAATAAGATCAATAAGGATAGTCACTCTCTCACTACCAAGGACTTTGTTCCAAGAGTAGTACTTATGAAACAAGGTCTAGTACCTTTGAAGTCTAGCAAGCCAAGTACCAATAAGCCTAGAACTACAAGTACTGGTAGACCAAAAGCAAATACTGCTGGTCAAAAGTCTGTCAAACCATTTTCCCACAAATTTTCTAGGAGTTTAATTGAGATTGTTAAAACACCTAGAAGTAAGTCTCATAAAAAACCAATGCAAATGTGGGTTCCTAAAGGACAAACATCATGTGTTCAACCAAGTACTACTAAAGCAATACTTAAGTCAAAGAAGCCTAAGTACATAGAGTCACCTTATGTTTTTGACTATATAACTAGAACCATGAAATATAAGAGTGTGTGTAGTCTTATTATAAAAACTACTTATCAAACTCTTAAGTATGTAGGTCCCACAAGATCCGAGCCAAATGTGGCTTGGGTCCCTGTTAAAAACTAATGAGTTTTGTATATGTGCAAGGGCACCTAATTGATGAATTGAAAGATAAAGGTATTATAGATAGTGGATGCTCAAGGCACATGATAGAGAACAGAGATTTCCTTGCTGAATTTGAAGAATTTAGAGGTGGACCAGTAGCCTTTGGTGGAAGTAAAGGCAGGATTACTGGAAAAGGAAAAATCAACACAAGAAAGTTGAAATTTGAAGATGGGTTCTTTGTAAAAGAATTAAATGAGTTCAATCTCTTCTTTGTATCACAGATGGGTGATAAAAAGAACAAGGTGCTCTTTACAGATACATACTGCTTGGTGTTTTTCAAAGACTTTGAGATGCCAAAGGAATCTCAAGTGTTGCTTAAGGTACCCAGGCAAGAAAATATGTACACCTTCAATCTTCATACTATTACTCCAACAGGTGGCATTACATGTTTGCTAGCTAAAGCTTCTAATGATGAGTCTAATTTATGGCATAGGAGATTAGGTCATGTGAATTTCAAGAACCTAAATAAATTGGTTAATGGAAATTTGGTTAGAGGGTTACCTAACAAATCTTTTCAAAATGATCTCACATGTACTGCTTGTCAAAAAGGTAAACAACATAGAGCCTCTTGTAAGACCAAGACTATTAATTATGTGACTAAGCCTTTGCAACTCTTACATATGGATTTGTTTGGTCCAGTTTCTGTTAGGAGTATTAGTCATAAGACCTTTTGCCTAGTTATAACTGATGATTTTAGTAGATTCAGTTGGGTTTTCTTTTTAGCACATAAGAATGAAACCATAGAATTACTTAAGGACTTTGTCACACTAGTTAAAAAGCAGTTCACTAAACAAGTCTTGATCATTAGGAAAGATAATGGGACAGAATTTAAGAATGCTGAATTTAATGAATTCTGTAGGTCTAAAGTTATCAAGAGACAATTTAGCAATCCTAGGACTCCACAACAAAATGGAGTAGCTGAAAGGAAAAACATGACACTAATTAAGGTTGCTAGAACTATGCTAGTTGATTCTCTTTCGCCAAAAACCTTTTTGGCAGAAGCAATCAATACTACATGTTATGTGTTAAATAGAGTCTTAGTGACCAAGCCTCAAAACAAAACACCTTATGAACTTTTGACTGGTGTTAGGCCAACCTTAAGTCATTTGAAACCTTTTTGGTATCATGTATCTATTTTGAATACTCTTGATCAATTGGGAAAGTTTGATGGAAAATCTAATTCAGGATATCTAGTAGGATATTCTTTGCAGAGCAAAGCATATAGGGTTTATAACTTGGCATCTAGAAAAGTTGAAGAAAATGCCCATGTTAATTTCTTAGATAATAATCCCAATGTCCCAGGAATAGGTTATGCTTGGATGTTTGATTTGGATTATCTAACTAACTCCATAGATTACTATTCTATGTAAAAAGATTGTCAAACTAACAATGCAGGTAAAGAGACTGGTACAACAAAGTTAGGTACTCATGAAGGACCTTCTTTATCAGATTCTCAAGATGATGATGTTCACATTTATGTACCAAATATGCCTATTGTTTCTCCTATGGTTGCCAGTCCCCAACAGAAGCAACTAATGCCATCCAATGATGATCAAGCCTCACAAGAGCTTTAGAGGCTTCAAGATCAAGAGAAGAATGCTACAAATGCTAATAATGTTAATCCCATTTAATCCATAACACAAGATTTAGAGAGAGAAATAGTAGAAAAGTAGAGAGAGAAACAAGAGAGAATTTGGAAGGTTAATGTTTACTAGAGATAGAAAGTAAAATGAACCAACACCCTCTTCCACATGTGGAAGAGGGTTATATATGCCACGGCTCTAAGGCCTTTGTGGGCTTCATCTTGGGTCGGGCTTAGCTTTCACTTGGGCATATAGCCCCTAACAAAGACAATATTAGCTTAAAGTCCAAGCCCGCTTTTCCCGACTAACCTATTACTATACAAGACCAATAACGACTAAGATAACCTATTACATTCTTGTTCGACTATATAAAATATAGGGCTAACAATCTCCCCCAATGCATCGGTCATCTTAAAAAGCTTAAAAAGCATAAGATGATTGAGTGAATACATTCTTGTAGAGGTGATCTTCCTGCTTTGGTCTTGTATCTTGGTCTTGATCTTGTTTGTAACGGCTTTGTTCCTTCATGCTTTCGTGATCTTCCAGAGTCCCATGTGAATGGTATTCTTAAGGTACCGAAAGATCCGTTTAACCTCTTTGAGGTGCTTTTGAGTAGGTCTGGCTTGATATCGTGCACAATAGCATGTGGCATGATGAATATCAGGCCTGCTGGCTGTAAGGTACATAAGTGACCCGATCATACTGCGATATCGCGTTTGATCTACGGGATATGAGTACAAGTCAGCGTCTAGGGATGTGGTCGACAATGGTGTACCAACGCGAGCATATGAGGTCATACCATGCTTTTTAAGTATCTCTTGAGCATACTTAGCTTGGTTAATGAAGATACCACGTGGGGATTGATGAATCTGGAGGCCTAAAAAGAATTTTAGCTCCCCCATCATTGACATTTCAAATCTGCTGTGCATTAATTTTTCAAAACGTTTTGAAAGTTTTGGATTCGTAGAACCAAAAATAATGTCATCAACATAAACTTGCACCAGCATTATGTCATCCCCATATTTATTAGTAAAGAGAGTAGGATCAATAGAACCTTTGGAGAATCCTTTGGACACCAAGAAGTTTGAAAGTTCTTCGTACCATGCCCTTGGAGCTTGTTTAAGTCCATATACAGCCTTCTTGAGACGATAGACTTTGTCAGGATGATGAGGATCGATGAATCCTTCCGGCTGATTCACATACACTTCTTCCTTTAAATGATCGTTGAGAAAAGCAGTTTTAATGTCCATCTGAAAAACCGTGAAGCCCTTATGTGCAGCATAAGCAAGGAATATCCTGACTGCTTGCAAACGAGCGACTAGAGCGAATGATTCATTGTAATCTATGCCTTCTTGTTGACGGTATCCCTTAACCACAAGACGAGATTTGTTTTTGATGATGGTTTGTTCTTCATCCAGTTTGTTTTTCCTGATCCATTTGAAATCTAAAATTGACATTCCATAGGGTCGGTCAACAAGTTCCCAAACATTTAGGCGTTCAAACTGATGAATTTCGTCTTGCATTGATTCAATCCACGCATGATCAGTCATGGCTTGTTTGATGTTTGTAGGTACAGTTGAACTCACGGTGAGTGCATACATACACACATCGCCATCAGTTTCGAGTTGTCTGCGTGTTCGAACCGGTTGTGAAGGATTTCCAATGACTTGCTCCAATGGATGATCACGTGTCCAATGGTGAGTGGATGGATATGGTTGGTAGAATGTATGCATGTTGGACGGATCAACATGTTGAGTAGAAGAGTCTCCGATTTCGCGTACCGGTGTACCGAACGGGTTGATAAATTCTTCTTCGTCAGGTTGTGCATCGACTGCTTGATTGTTGTTTCCTCCTTCAACATTGACGGTTGGTGATGTTGGTTGTATGATTGTTTCTTGAGTTTGTTGAGTAACCGATGGAATTGTCTCTTGAGCAATGGTTGCTGAAGTAGAGGCAGTTGTGTCTTGTTGATTTTGTTCGGGTGCATCAGCAGTATTGACAGCGGAAGGCTTTGACACAACTTGATTGTTTCCATAGTAATATTCATCAAACATTTGATCATATAAATTAACCAACTCACTCATTTGTGGCGTATCCGTCGAGTCTGCTGTAGGAGTACTTTGTTGACATTCTTGCACGGGACGTACACTGTTGTGTGTAGGTGCCATTGTTGGACATTTAGGAGCGGGACTTGAGTTGTTGTGATCAAGTACCATTTGTGGCAATTCGTCAAAGTTCACATGAATTGTTATAATCTATTAGTTCCTTTCGACTGACACACATAAACTCTACATCAAACTCGATATGCAATCAATTACTCTACACCAACACTTACCCGAGACCACGAATGATCTTGTTGCCTCTGAAAACGTAAGTTCTTCATGGGTACATGATTCAAAATATGTTATCTAAAAGGGTGTATGAAACTGTTTTTTCTAAGATAGGTTCGATTCACTCTGAAGTGATGATTGTATGATTGATGTTAAGATGAGAATGGAGTTTTTGGGAGTGTAGATTAAAGGGGGCGGATGTAACTAGTTTAGAGTGTGATGTTGACATTTGGTTTAAGATATGGAGGAAATGGGATTGATTTAAATACGGAGGCGATATTTTCTAAGTTCAGGGGATATGTGGCTGTATTAGGTTATCCATATATGTATAAAGTCAGATTTGTTGATAAGATAAACACATGGTCTTCTAGAATAAGGGGGCGGATTTTACAAGATGAGTAGTATTGGTGTCTGTGTATGGGGCGGACCTTTCTATGTGGTGTATTTACCCAATACTTTTGGGTTATATGCCATTTGTCAACTCCCATCAGTTCGGGTTGTAATATTTTGACTGGGCCATCTTCTTGCTTCATTGGGCCGAGTGAAATATGCCGGATAAGGGGTACGTGGACCCATTTCGATAAGTGAAAACCCTCGTTTTGAACGCGCATCAGTTGGGCATATGATTGATTTGGGCTTCAAAGATAAGTTAACTAGACGACGTTGACATCTTCTCATCTCTTTTAGTCAATGTTGGTCTCTAGTTAACGTCACTCGCCACACACAACAAACACGAAGACAAAAACAAACAAACACTAAAACGATCCTTTAAGATTCACTGAAAATTGTTAAAAAACGGCTAGTATTCGGGCAAAGTAATGTGAAGTTATTACGAAGTGGATTTGGTATTTATTATTTGAAGGTGAAGTGGAATATCACGAAGGCGTCTACTCAATTCATCATCGAGCCTTTTCACCCCCTCTATCGATTGATGATTCGCTTCAGCATTTATGATTGAGACTTGATTTATCTAGTTTCCAATGTCAAGGGGTGGATGGTCGACGACATGGACAACTATCACTTAAGGAGTTACGTTGTAGTGCTCAGTGTCACACTCACCTGTAGTTGTGGATACTTCAAGAGGTGTTTTACATATTATACTTCTCTCTTCTTTTATGTATAAGGTACTAAGAGACGTTTCTCTGCACCGTTCGTCAATAAACAACAGTGCTAAGCGTAAGTAACAAATTTGGGAGATTGTACTTTAGTTTCAAGTTTGGAATATCATGTTTACTTCGCCAGTGGTCACTACAGATAGCCGAAAGAATACGAGGTTGGTAAGTTTAGCCAGAGAGTACAAGAGTAGAGATGTGATCAGCAAACAATTCTCACGAGCAACTTGAGCAACAGAATGTCAACAAAGATTTCTGCTTCAGACACGAATATCTCGTGATTCTGATTGTACTTGTCAGATGATGCTCCCGAGTGTTCTTAACCACCATACTCTTGACAAGAACATCTCACGATTCTGTGCGTACACGACAGATGATGCTTCCGAGAGTTCGTCACCATCATGGGGGAAGAACGTGTACTTTGGAGACTTAGTTCCCACTCTGGTGTACTTAGTTCAACTTCCAGGGGGAAGTATTCTACAAGCGTGAGAAGATTTGTTGCTGATTTCTTACATGTTCCCCCAAACTCATAATCATGAAGACCAAAAATGTTAAGGTAGCAGTTACATGGTGGGGTTTACTTCTTCTTCTAAAAATTTCCGCTGTGCACTTTAAATGTCAAAGATAGAAGATTGCTCAAGCTACAGGTTCTGCTCAAGACAGGGATATTGGTTTGGGGGGAAGCTGATTCAGAAGCTTCGTAAAAAAGAAGTCTATGAAGAAAGCTTTTCAAGACATGTGGTATGAATTGGGGGGAAGTTAATCCAGTTCATACATGATACAATGGTTCCTCAACAAGCAAAGACAAAGAGGATTCAATGTAACACCCCCAAATTTATACAACTCAATACAGCGGAAGACTAGTTGGTGTTACGGGATAGCACATTACTCACATCATAGACAACGCTTAAAAGTCGCGTCGTTTTAATAATAAAGCATTTCCATTCATAAATATCAAAGTTACATCGGTCCCAAGTCATATTATTTCATACAAAGTTTTACAAAGTATTTGAATGGAAAATGTTGTTTAAGTGCGGGCCATGAATTCTTGTCGTCTTCCCGAGAATTACCTTCAAGTACCTGAGATAAAACATGTTAAAAGAAAAGGTCAGCGATAACGCCGAGTGAATTCATAGAGTTTAATATAATCCATCAATATAATATCAGTATAAAATTATTACTGAAAATCATTTTGTACAAATCTTTGTAATAGGTCATAAAATAGCCAAAGTCATTTTTATACAAATCCTTGTCGAAAATCATAATATAGGCATTTGCCTTAAAAATCATTATACTAGTCAATGTCGTAAAAACATCATACAATACGTCTTATGACGTTGTATAAAGTCAAATAAAAACCGTTATATGAATATGGTTATGAAAAACCAAAACATGAACATAATATCAATAGTATGACCCTGTATTGCTAGTCAGGCAATACATCGTAATTCGGTGCGTCTAGTAGTATTTCGTTAGTTTGGATTATTATAAGCTGCATGACATTGTTACCTTACTACAACAAACAACGGGTAGCTAGCCCGAAACTCATTTGCCCATCTAAATTAGCGTGTCGTCACAAAGTTCACGCTATGTAAATCTTCTCATACATAAATTCGCTTACCAATCAATGTGGCACGACGGGGATCAACCGTCAAGGCGCGAACTGGGGTGATCGTCCCCAAATAGTACTATTATATGCACAAGCGTCTACCAAATCTCGGTAGTTCACAATTCATGCTAATGGGACTTTTAGTGAAATAACCTAACTTTAATAATCCATTTTATTTCATCTATCGGGTCCTTTAATCATTATCGGGTCATACAATCGGGTCATACAATCATTCGGGTCCAAATCAATAAACAAACAATCGGGACAAAAGGTGTCCTATTTTATAAAAACTAACATGTTATCTCACTCGCGGGTTTATAAAATATTTCATAAAATCATTTAAAAGAGTGCGAGGCTATGAACTCACGTTGATGTGGGAAAGCGGGTTGCCGGTAATTCGGACGTACGGTACGTGCTTCAATCACGGAAACCTATATAAATAATAATCGGTCTTAGACGTTTGTCCAATGACTTTATAAAAATAACAATTATGTATACATATGATGATTTTATATATATGATGATCAAGTGGGTTTACATATTCTCATTTACTCATTTTAGCGTTATGTGTTGGTAACGTTTATACTAGTTTACTAGTTTTACCTATTTACGGGTTTTAGGTCCAATAAACTTATTATAAGTTCTTTAACTTGTATTAATCCATTTCATACTTGTATTATCAGTATTTGTACTTTACATGTTGGGCCCAAATGGGTTAAGCCCAATAAGTTCTTTTTATAAGTGTTTAACTTATTTAGTCCAATTATTAGTCCTATATGCTTACTTAGCTCGTTAATGTCCGTATGTCCTATAGTTCGGGTTTTATCGGTTTTTAATTGTATTAGATACTTACATATCAGTATATGACTTTTAAAAACTTTACATTAGACGGGTTTGATCGTCTAAGTTTTATTTGGCGAAAAACGTTAATTTTACGGTAATAGCTGAAAAAGTCGTAAAAATCAAGTTTATAGTTTTTATAACTTATAAATATTATTCCACTAACATTTTTATAATTTATCCATTTATTTAACCTTATACATATTTATATAAATGAAATTCATAAGTTAGTGGGTTTTAATTTCTCATTTTATACTATATAATTTGAGTGCTTATATAATAGTAATAAACATTAATTTTTCAAAATCTGATTTTTATTTTCATCTTCACCATTTTTATCAAATCTAGAGTTCTACAATGATTTAGAAGCTCATTTTTGGATGGCATGAACTTCATATTATGTGCTAAAATTAACTTAGTTATAGCTACTGCTCATTTTAAGTTTATCTATGCTTAACAGTCCCTACAAAACAGCTTATTCAGATTAGCACACTCATCTTGTTTTGATCATATCTCACTCATTATAATGATTCCATTGCATGGCCAACTCTCACATGTGTATGATATCTTATACTTACTGTAAATGGATTCCACCATGTAATTTTATCAGTTTAAGTCTTGGTTACTTACTGTTTTTATACAGCCATCACATTAAACAAGATTTTAACCATTTTACATGTGGTTTTCCATCTTTTTACCCATGTTTATCAACACCAAATCCCCACATAATATTTGTATCATCATTCATTATCATATACATATACATAAATAAAGAAAATGCAAGATTACATAATCAAAATAACAAGAGGATGGGAAGAACAATCTCTATACCACCAAAGTGATGAAAAGATGGGGTTGATGATGAACAAGACTTGGTTTTGGGTAACCAATCTTATGAGATATCAACATCACTTCTAGGATCACCAAGTATTTGTAGATTCCTCCAAAAATCATCCCTTTTTCTTCATGAAAACTCCTTGAGAAATCAGCCCCAAACTCCCTTGAAAACTCCTTTTTACATGTTAAGATCACCTCCAATCTTTATAACTTCAATGGGTTTTCATCATATGTAAATTATACATATGATTTATGATTGAATCAAGATCAAATGGGGGTTGTTTTGGGTGAAGAGTGGACGAAAATGGGGAGAGAAAGAGTGTGTTTTTGGTGGTTTGCATGTGATGGAAATGAGGAAGTGGTTTAGGGAGAAATGGTTTTGATGTGGTAGCTTGTTTACAAAGTGGCTAGGACAAGTGTCCTAGCTTACTTTGTAAGCTTTGACACATATCAAATATGTTGTCTTGTGTTAAACCATCCCATGTGTGGGGTGAGGCAAAACTTGTTTTGTCTCATCCCACTAATTTACGGGTACTCCTCGATTCTAGTTTCCTCGATTTGCATGTCCTCGGGTCGTTTTACGAAAAATGTTTTTATAAATTATGAATCAACTAGCACAAAACCAATCTAATAAAAATTGTTTCATCAAAATCGGAGTTCAAAAACGTAAATACGTAATCCTAAGGTTTCCGGTTTAGTCGTAAAGGACATTAAATTATGCACGTAAGTCCTAATCTCTTCTCGTAAATTTGTGAGTTTATGAACCAACACAAATTTAAATTCCAAAATAATATTCACGAATAAATTTATTTTCCTGAAATGTCGGACTGTCACCAAAAACGGTGTATGTAAACGTAAGCACGTAACGTTAAATCCTCCGGTTTAGACGTAGTCGACGCTACTTCAAGACGTAAATCCAAATTAGTTCCCAAAAATAAGTGAGTTCATATTGTAACATTAAAATAATATTTTCAAATATATTTGAGAATAAAATATCAATCATAAATTGACGGATTGTCACAGCATTTACCCCTAAACAGGATCTTTGTCCTCAAAGATCATCTTACTACTCGCTTCTTATAAAGTTAAAGCCATGTGGGTATTTCCTCCACATTCGGTCTTTTCTCACAAGTGTAATTCATTACAATACGCGAGTTTTATCAAACATAACTACGGGAATAAGATCAGGCTTAATGTTGACTTACTTTCTCTATCCATGATGTTCACGGGTTTTTGATGAATGCAACTTTTCGCTGATCTAAACTCTACTAAGAACAATCAGATTCTCACTTGATAGATATTCCATCAAGTTCGATATACGAATCATAATTCACGCAGCTCTTGAAGTCCTAGGGTAGATCCAGCTTATATGCCTTTCAAACCCATCTTTTACATCATCTCAATGGTCCCATACAACGGGGACTTATATCCCATGATTTGTCAGATCATTAATTCATTTCTCCAAGGTTAAAATTTTTGGCATAACTTCGCTACCCATCTGGCACTTCAAGATCTACATTTCATATTCACATAACTTCTTGCCCACTATCGGCAGTCAATAATCAGATCCTAATTTCAATAATCATTTCAGGTCTCGCGGGTTGGGTATTTCGTAAGGTTAGGTTCGCCATCATAGGAAACCTTAAACCTAAAAGGCATGTCCAACTCACAATGGGTGTATGTCGGATGTCTTTATCTCAACTCCTGTTTATAGATGCTCTAATATTTAGATCCTAACAAGATTCGATCTCGATCCTAATACGATAATTATCAATGATAATCTTTCCAAAGGAAAGCGATTATACGGTTCATTACCAAAGGTCAATCATTCAAACATAAAATAAGACTTCTAGTATTTTGTATCGTTACTTTACCTCGTCCCTTCGATTGGGTTGGTACATAGTACTCTCATCAAGGTTCGTTCTCAATGATTTCTGAGCAAATCTCTATAAATTCAATGCGAAGCGAGGATCTTGATAAAGATGTTTGATACAGGCACACTATGTTTACATAACTCTTTTGCATTTATCATTAACGGGAATGATGTTAGCAGATTTGGTCAGTCTGTCGACGATGACCCAAATCGAATCAAATTCAGATGATGACCTTTGTAATAGCTAGACGTTTACTAATGTATGAGGCGATGTCTGCCTTCATAATTCGTCATCAGTACATCTTCTTCAGACAAAGGTACTTTTATTCATAAATGACATAAATAGAATACTTATACTTACAAATTCCAACATAACTATATCTCACAATCTCCATATTTAGACAATCACAAATGGACTTTTAATCATTTAACGCTATCGGCTTCTCTATTTTAATTGTTCACATTAGCCGCGAACCTCTTTTATAATCTATATTATCTCTTTTTACAAACATTGTTTATTTTTATATCGTTCGGCAATTTATTTTGCACCTTCAGTATTAAGGAACATGTCCTAATTGATTCTTTATCTTTTCTATATTATGTGTCAGTATCTACATTCATTTTCTCCTGATGAAATAAATATCATAACCGTATTTATTTAAAATTCTTTCTTCATATCTTCTATGTTTTAGTTTCATCTTCACTATTATCTTTATTTGTTTTACTCAATCCGACGTCTAAAGCGTAGATAATTATTACATGTAAATTAACAATAATTATTTAAATTTTATGAAACGTAAACGTAAAAATTTTAAATTTCTTAGTTCGACCAATTATATAAAATGTTCAAAGTAAATTTGAATTTAATTAACAGGATTTTTGTTGATTTATCGAAAATAATTAAAATTATTAATAAGATCCGTAAATGTATGAAAAATCTTTGTTTATACTTTGGTCAAATTTTCTTAGTTGAAAAGCAAAAATTGTCGTTTCAAACTTCAAGTCATGGTTTAAATGGTTTCCTCAATCCCTCTTAGGTTGTCTTGAGGTATACACGAACATTTACCCCTAAACAGGAGTTTAGTTAAATGTTCTGGGTATAAGGGAATAATCCCTCAAAAGTTCTTTTTGATAAAACATTTGTCAAAACACATTTTCACTTCCTTTGTGGTAAAACCCAAAGTCTTAAAAGGGCTCTTAATTTTTGAAGAGTCAATATAGATTCCATTATCTTATTAATCACACGATCAAATAATGTAAAGGATTAAGTCTTTAATCACATGTTAAATACTCAAGGTACAAGTTTTCATTGTTCGGCCAATTTAGGGCAGTTTATAAATAATTATTAACTCCTTCTTATACTTATAAACAAACAAATGGTCCTTAATGATCACAAGCATGAGTTTATCAATTTACAGCCTACACACGTGATTCACCAAATTTATGAATGCTACATGTGTATTCGTCAATCCAAACAACATAACATGAAACTCATAATGTTCATTACAAGTTCTGGATGTGGCGATTGGAATAGATAATCTTTTTCGCGGACGCGAAGTTGATGATAACCATGCCGAGGATCAAATCTTTAGAACATACGCTAGAACCTTGTAAATGATCGAATAAATCTTCCATTTCGAGTTATGGATATCGTTTTCGATTGTCAATTTACTCAGTTCACAGTAATCTATAAATATAAGAAATGATAATACCATAGCTCTTCATAATGACGAGCTTAG
The DNA here is from genome assembly GCA_025667525.1 of Glebionis coronaria. NCBI lineage: Eukaryota > Viridiplantae > Streptophyta > Magnoliopsida > Asterales > Asteraceae > Glebionis > Glebionis coronaria. The sequence goes on along the minus strand of CM046880.1, from coordinate 208,440,832 downwards.
GTAGAATAAAATATTTCTCCGACAACTCTCTCAGTTGTACGGTAATTTCTTTAATTCAGATGGTGCTGACGTACAGTGCACATGCCACAAGTGCAGCACCGGGAATATAATCAATACCAAATTCAACTTGCCTTAATGGCGAAAGTCTCGGTAATTCACCAGCATATACCTCCTAAAGTTTCAGATAACAAAAACATCTTTTAATACCTTCATGTTAAGTTCTTTCTAGATTATAATATCTATGACTAATTCACAACCATTCATGGTATAATTTCAAGTCTAAATACAGGATATGGTCATCCATCAAGAATTATTTAGATCACTTTTGATAATCAACATCTTATCATTTAGGGGAATTCTACCCGAGTTCTCATCAATTAAGACAATGTCGTCATGTCATAATCAATCTATCCATTCTACTGGCACTATTAACTTTCCAGTTTCATTATCGTCGATAAGATGTGAACTTCTCAAAAGACTAATAATAATTCATAATCTTTCACAAATTCAAGGATATATGGAGACACAACTACCATTAAAAGAGTAAGGTCAACGCATAATCTACGCGAGAGAATTTCAAATCAGATACAGATGAAAATATTTAATGAATATGAATATATTCCATGTTTTCATAATTTGAGTATGCATTCAAAAGCTCCTCAGATCGTTACCCAGGTCATTCAAATGAAATCAAATCAAAAGAAATGATAGGAACGTCGATACATCCAGTCGGGTATCAACACTCGGTAATCAGATACTTTTCCAAAGAATCTCACCATGGGAGAATTGGACAAGAAGGGAATATCAATTGTCAATTAAGACAATATTTATAGATGAGTAAATTCGACTCAGAAGAATAAATAGTACGGGCACATATGTAGGTGTCCCTATCAATATGTCCCTATTTTTCACTTCTTGCAGATCTCATAAAAATTAATCTTTCACAACTTCAACGAAAATGTAGTGTTTATTAATCAATTTTATGGTGACTACTAATCAGTCTTGCATGGTCCCTTCTAAATTGTATGTAGGCGCGCAACTATATACAATTTCAAGATTAACGATGCAATACTCAGTTCGTCAAAAATCTATATCATGTTTATAATAAAAATATTTTCATGCTTAATTCTTAAATAAGAATCAAGAATAAATTTACAAAGATTTTCTTTGTTATGAAAATAATTAAGTTTCCAAAGCGTCTCATAAACAACTTCATTTTGATATCATTCACTTATAAACCTCACTTTGAATAATCCTTATTGTGATGAAAATTAAATTTTCTCAAAGGATACCGTTTTAACTTTATAAAAACAATGTGTGATCTGCAAAGGAGTGATGAAGAGTGGTTCACCAAGAACTAACTACGATATGCTAGGAAATGAGCTTTGGCCAAATAATCATGAGGGTCATGACCTCGATGGCGCTCAAAAAGAATAATTCACAACGTAACTCAATTTGAGATGAGTACTTGTTCAATGGTTGCATCACTAATGCGAGCATTAGGAAGAAGCAAGAAAAGATAGATAACATCGATACATGTAGGATTTAGCAATCAAAGGTAGTCTTTTCATTAATCACAAACAAGTCAAAATTGTACCGTAACACATTATGTGTCACTATGTCATACAATTCTCAGAACTCATCCTACCAACTGATGTCACAGTTAAGTTAGGGATTATTTTTAAAAGATACCACAATGAATACTAATCTACAAGAGTCATTAGGTGTCCCACCTGTCCCGGAAGATCCATCGGTCCCAAATCAGAAGAAGATTTCTTCAATTTATTTGTTTGACACTGGGCATCCTCGTCATTGGACAATGGCCTAGGAACAACCTTTAACACAAACTAACAATCATTTAAAGCCTTATAATTCAATCATATGACTTAGTAATTTCCTCTTATCAATCTCATATTCCATACAAGTTAAGTTTTACTTTATTCAAATTTCAACCACTTTTATACTCAATTCGATATCCTACCTCATTTTCCAATACTTTCATCCTTATTATTACACCTTAATAGGGCAATAAAAGCTTGATATGATCAATACTTAAATTTCAATCCTATAGCTCTTACAACAACAATTATCAAACGAGTCACTAGTATGAAATGACTCACACATTCAATTAGACTCTCGGAAAGGTACTAGTGGCATGAGGCTTTTGGGTAATGGTTCCAATAACAGCCTCAAGTGCAACATTCACCCTTTCGATTTTAATTTAAGAATTGGGTGACAACGAATCAGATGACATCTTTCTAGGTGGTAACGTTTTGTCAAACTCCACTCTAAAAGGAAAGATCGTCATTACATCGATATCAGATTTAATCTCGCCAATTCTTTTTCAATATCGCAATCAACTAATATCTACGTTTCTACGAATATCAACCATTTGTTGGGATCATAAATATCCACAACTTGGTTTAGATCTAGGATTGCTAGAATTCCTACGAGAATAGCTTCGATTAATTTACTAGGGTATTTAGGGTTTCTTGTGACAATCTACGTCGTATAAATACCTCGTATAAAAATCAAAATAATCATCAAACAATCATGTAATAAAATTACATCCTATATATATATAATCCAAGTTATATATATATATTAAAATAACACTTCTCAGTCTGGCCTTGTCGGTAACTCGGGAATTCTTCGGCACCATTATAGTCAAAAGATTTTTAGACATTTTGTGAAAAATGTTTATAGTTAAAAGATTTTGAAATGTTTTATTCAAAACCTTGGTTTTAAAAATATTTCGTTCTCTATAACGAGAGCTCTGGTACCAAACTGTAACACCCCCAAATTTATACAACTCAATACAGCGGAAGACTAGTTGGTGTTACGGGATAGCACATTACTCACATCATAGAAAATGCTTAAAAGTCGCGTCGTTTTAATAATAAAGCATTTCCATTCATAAATATCAAAGTTACATCGGTCCCAAGTCATATTATTTCATACAAAGTTTTACAAAGTATTTGAATGGAAAATGTTGTTTAAGTGGGGCCATGAATTCTTGTCGTCTTCCTGAGAATTACCTTCAAGTACCTGAGATAAAACATGTTAAAAGAAAAGGTCAGCGATAACGCCGAGTGAATTCATAGAGTTTAATATAATCCATCAATATAATATCAGTATAAAATTATTACTGAAAATCATTTTGTACAAATCTTTGTAATAGGCCATAAAATAGCCAAAGTCATTTTTATACAAATCCTTGTCGAAAATCATAATATAGGCATTTTCCTTAAAAATCATTATACGAGCCAATGTCGTAAAAACATCATACAATACGTCTTATGACGTTGTATAAAGTCAAATAAAAACCGTTATATGAATATGGTTATGAAAAAACAAAACACGAACATAATATCAATAGTATGACCCTGTATTGCTAGTCAGGCAATACATCGTAATTCGGTGCGTCTAGTAGTATTTCGTTAGTTTGGATTATTATAAGCTGCATGACATTGTTACCTTACTAAAACAAACAATGGGTAGCTAGCCCGAAACTCATTTGCCCATCTAAATTAGCGTGTCGTCACAAAGGTCACGCTATGTAAATCTTCTCATACATAAATTCGCTTACCAATCAATGTGACACGACGGGGATCAACCGTCAAGGCGCGAACTGGGGTGATCGTCCCCAAATAGTACTATTATATGCACAAGCGTCTACCAAATCCTGGTAGTTCACAATTCATGCTAATGGGACTTTTAGTGACATAACCTAACTTTAATAATCCATTTTATTTCATCTATCGGGTCCTTTAATCATTTATCAGGTCATACAATCGGGTCATACAATCATTCGGGTCCAAATCAATAAACAAACAATCGGGACAAAAGGTGTCCTATTTTATAAAAACTAACATGTTATCTCCCTCGCGGGTTTATAAAATATTTCATAAAATCATTTAAAAGAGTGTGAGGCTATGAACTCACGTTGATGTGGGAAAGCGGGTTGTCGGCAATTCGGACGTACGGTACGTGCTTCAATCACGGAAACCTATATAAATAATAATCGGTCTTAGACGTTTATCCAATGACTTTATAAAAATAACAATTATGTATACATATGATGATTTTATATATATGATGATCAAGTGGGTTTACATATTCTCGTTTACTCATTTTAGCGTTATGTGTTGGTAACGTTTATACTAGTTTACTAGTTTTACCTATTTACGTGTTTTAGGTCCAATAAACTTATTATAAGTTCTTTAACTTGTATTAATCCATTTCATACTTGTATTATCGGTATTTGTACTTTACATGTTGGGCCCAAATGGGTTAAGCCCAATAAGTTCTTTTTATAAGTGTTTAACTTATTTAGTCCAATTATTAGTCCTATATGCTTACTTAGCTCGTTAATGTCCGTATGTCCTATAGTTAGGGTTTTATCGGTTTTTAATTGTATTAGATACTTACATATCAGTATATGACTTTTAAAAACTTTACATTAGACGGGTTTGATCGTCTAAGTATTATTTGGCGAAAAACGTTAATTTTACGGTAATAGCCGAAAAAGTCGTAAAAATCAAGTTAGTGGGTTTTAAATATTATTCCACTAACATTTTTATAATTTATCCATTTATTTAACATTATATATATTTATATAAATGAAATTCATAAGTTAGTGGGTTTTAATTTCTCATTTTATACTATATAATTTGAGTGCTTATATAATGGTAATAAACATTAATTTTTCAAAATCTGATTTTTATTTTCATCTTCACCATTTTTATCATATCTAGAGTTCTACAATGAATTAGAAGCTCATTTTTGGATGGCATAAACTTCATATTATGTGCTACAATTAACTTAGTTATAGCTACTGCTCATTTTAAGTCTATCTATGCTTAACAGTCCCTACAAAACAGCTTATTCAGATTAGCACACTCATCTTGTTTTGATCATATCTCACTCATTATAATGATTCCATTGCATGGCCAACTCTCACATGTGTATGACATCTTATACTTACTGTAAATGGATTCCACCATGTAATTTTATCAGTTTAAGTCTTGGTTACTTACTGTTTTTATACAGCCATCACATTAAGCAAGATTTTAACCATTTTACATGTGGTTTTCCATCTTTTTACCCATGTTTATCAACACCAAATCCCCACATAATATTTTTATCATCATTCATCATCATATACATATACATAAATAAAGAAAATGCAAGATTACATAATCAAAATAACAAGAGGATGGGAAGAACAATCTCTATACCACCAAAGTGATGAAAAGATGGGGTTGATGATGAACAAGACTTGGTTTTGGGTAACCAATCTTATGAGATATCAACATCACTTCTAGGATCACCAAGTATTTGTAGATTCCTCCAAAAATCATCCCTTTTTCTTCATGAAAACTCCTTGAGAAATCAGCCCCAAACTCCCTTGAAAACTCCTTTTTACATGTTAAGATCACCTCCAATCTTTATAACTTCAATGGGTTTTCATCATATGTAAATTATACATATGATTTATGATTGAATCAAGATCAAATGGGGGTTGTTTTGGGTGAAGAGTGGACGAAAATAGGGAGAGAAAGAGTGTGTTTTTGGTGGTTTGCATGTGATGGAAATGAGGAAGTGGTTTAGGGAGAAATAGTTTTGATGTGGTAGCTTGTTTACAAAGTGGCTAGGACAAGTGTCCTAGCTTACTGTGTAAGCTTTGACACATATCAAATATGTTGTCTTGTGTTAAACCATCCCATGTGTGGGGTGAGGCAAAACTTGTTTTGTCTCATCCCACTAATTTACGGGTACTCCTCGATTCTAGTTTCCTCGATTTGCGTGTCCTCGGGTCGTTTTACGAAAAACGTTTTTATAAATTATGAATCAACTAGCACAAAACCAATCTAATAAAAATTGTTTCATCAAAATCGGAGTTCAAAAACGTAAATACGTAATCCTAAGGTTTCCGGTTTAGTCGTAAAGGACGTTAAATTATGCACGTAAGTCCTAATCTCTTCTCGTAAATTTGTGAGTTTATGAACCAACACAAATTTAAATTCCAAAATAATATTCACGAATAAATTTATTTTCCTGAAATGTCGCACTGTCACCAAAAACGGTGTATGTAAACGTAAGCACGTAACGTTGAATCCTCCGGTTTAGACGTAGTCGACGCTACTTCAAGACGTAAATCCAAATTACTTCCCAAAAATAAGTGAGTTCATATTGTAACATTAAAATAATATTTTCAAATATATTTGAGAATAAAATATCAATCATAAATTGACGGATTGTCACATTCAAACTGGGGTATAAGTTTTTCTAGAAGACTTGAAGACAACGGTGTCACCCTCAGCATTGGAAGCAAACTTAATACTGTCATATTTTTGTTGTATTTGCATTTGTTAGGAACATTGTAAGTAATTCCGTATGTCACCACATTGGGGGAAGATTGTTAGCCTTAAAATGTGTGCGACTAACGGAATTACATTATTTTCATAGACGGGACTTACAGGGACTAATATTGTCATATGTAAAGTCCAAGTCCCGTGCTATATAAACCCCTCCATACTTCCATGGAGGGGTGAGGCTTACCATTTCTTGTTTTTCCTTTCTCTTACTAGAATAAAACACACACTTTTATTCTTACTTGTTTCTCTCTCTAAAATGGCTAAACACCACTTCTATCCTCCCCGACCTCCGGATCTTTTACCCGTGTTCTTAGTGAATCCAAATTAACAAATAAGCATTCAGGAAAAGAATCTTTAGAATCACAACACTCAGCAGTACATATTCAACCTAGCAGTACTTCATCTGCAAGTAATGCTAAGCCAAGTTCTGCAAAGTCTGTTGATTCATTAGAAGATGTTTTACAAGCAATGGACAATGAAGATGCATATAATAGTCCAAATGAAGGGATCTTCTCCAAAGCTTCCTATGATGAGCAGGGTGCAAGGTAACTGATTTCAATAATTTGGAAACTGAAATACCAGTCAGTTCTATTCCCACTCATAAAGTCAACAACAACCATCCTACAACACAAATTATTGCAGACCCAAAGTCTACTGTGCAAACCAGTAGACAGGTTCAAGATAATACTGAAACTTATGTGCTTGTGAGCTATGTCAAACAACAGCAAAGAACTAATCATAAGGATACTCAGCATTGTTTGTTTGCTTGTTTCTTATCACAAGTATAGCCTAAGAACATTTCTCAAGCTCTTGATGAAGAAAGTTGGTTAGATGTCATGAAAGAAGAATTAATGCAATTTGAACTACAAAAGTTTTGGATTCTTATGGATCTTCCTTCTTGAAAAAGAGTTATTGGTACTAGGTGGGTTTTCAGGAATAAAAAGGATGAGAGAGGTGTTGTTGTGAGGAACAAGGCTATGCTTGTTGCTCAAGGCTATAGACAGGAAAAACGGATAGACTTTGATGAGGTTTTTGCACCAGTGGCACGGATAAAAGCCATTAGGTTATTTTTGGCCTTTACATCATATATGGGTTTTATAGTCTATCAAATGGATGTGTAAAGTGCCTTTCTTTATGGTACTATTTCTAAGGAGGTGTATGTCTCACAACCTCTAGGTTTTGTAGATCCTAAGTTCCCCAACAGAGTCTACAAAGTTTTTAAAGCTCTCTATGGTCTACATCAAGCTCCAAGGGCTTGGTATGCAACTTTATCCACTTTTCTTTTGGAACATGGGTATAGGAGAGGGACCATTGAAAAAACTCTCTTCATAAAAAAGAATGCTAAGGATATTATCCTAGTTCAAGTTTATGTTGATGACATTATTTTTTGTTTAACCAAGAAATCATGGTGTGAGGAGTTTGAAGCTTTAATGAAAAGAAGATTTTAGATGAGTTCTATGGGAGAACTTACCTTCTTTTTAGGACTACAAGTCAAACAAAGGAAGGATGGAATATTTATCAACCAAGATAAATATGTTGCTGAAGTCTTAAAGAAATTTTCAAGTATGGATACTAGGAGTACAAGCACGCCTTTTGAAGCTAAGAAATCTTTATCAAAAGATGAACATGGTGAAAATGTTGATATTCACCTATATAGATTAATGATTGGTTCATTGATGTATCTCACTGCTTCAAGACAAGATATTATGTTTGTTGTGTGTGCTTGTTCAAGATTTCAAGTGAATCCAAAGGTGTCACATCTACATGTTATGAAAAGGATTTTTAAGTATCTTAAAAGTCAGCCTAATTTATGATTATGGTATCCTCGAGATTCTACATTTTATTTAGAAGCTTACTCAGATAGTGATTATGCTGGAGCTAATCATGATAGGAAATCCGCAACAGGAGGTTGTAAATTCCTAGGGAGAAGACTCATATCATGGCAGTGTAAGAAGCATACTATTGTTGCTACTTCTACAACTAAAGCTGAATATGTAGCTGTTGCTCATTGTTGTGGACAAATACTTTGGATCCAAAATCAGTTGTTAGACTATGGTTTCAACTTTATGAACACCAAGATCTACATTGATAATGAAAGTACTATTTGCATTGTCAAGAATCCAGTCTTTCACTCCAGAACCAAGCACATTGAGATAAGACATCACTTTATAAGAGATCTTTATGTCAAAAAGCTTATTCAGGTTTTGAAGATCCATACAGATAACAATGTAGCTGATTTATTAACCAAGGCATTTGATTTAAAGAGATTTGAGTTCTTGGTAACACATATTGGTATACTCAACCAATAACTTATGCATATGTTAAGGGTACAATTTTTATGCTAATTATTATTGTATATTGTTTGTTTTGTGTTTTTGATGTGATTGCAGGTTAGTAGATTAAGATGAAAGAGGTTACAATGTTAGTGGAATGCATGAACCGGTGTAATTTTTGAGGTACCGTTTTGGAACCAAGTACCGCTAGGCAAAATTGAAGTATCGTGTATGTTCCATGTACCGCTACATAACCTCTGTACCGTTGAGGGTCTATTTTGTAAATTTGGCGGTTTCTTCGCTCTTTGGTTTGTTATTTATATAAATACTAACTCCAATTATACAATTGATTCACCTAATATTTTATTTTTATACCTTGATTCTATAACCTTCTCTCTAATTTTTCGATCATCAAAGATACTAATGGCTTCTCTACAAGTGATCTCTAAGCACAACCAGGTTGCTAATCTTACTCAGAATGATGATTCTATTGGTTTTCATGAGATACTTGGCTTTCTCGCTCGAAGTCATGTACGTATTGCACTTACTGTAAGTCATGTTGTCTTTATTCCTATTGTTACACAATTTTGTAATACTGTTGTTTTAGGTACTCGTCATAATCAACCTTGCATAAGGGCTAGGGGTAATAATAGAAATATTTATGTGATTGAGGTACTTCTAAGGGCTAGTTTAAGACTTGATGATGAAAATGGAACTAGTATGTTGACTAACACTGAGATACATGATGGCCTTGCAGCCATGGGTTATGAGGGTGGTAGGGAAAGTCTTACTTTCTTTAAAGGTTTATTTTCACCACAATGGAAATTACTTTTTCATGCCATTATTCACTATTTAAGTTCAAAGAGTACATCTTTTGATCAAATCCCTGTTGCTTTAGCATTAGCTGGTATTTGTCTAGCAAATAACAGGGTCTTTAATTTTTCAAGATTAATCTTTGAAGGCATGACCATGAATTTAGAAGGGTTTAATTTTTTTTAATGTATCCAAGATTCATTCAAGCTTTAGTTAATGACCAAATCCCTAACCTAACAAACTTGAAAAATACATGGGATGTTCCTACTTTTACCAAGAGAACTTTCTCTTTCTTGACCAAAACAAGAAGTACTTTATAGGAACTGTAACACCATTATTTGCAAATATGTTAGCCCAACCAGCTAATCAAGAAGGTGAGGAACCTAGTTCAGCCATTACTTCTCAGTAAACTCCTTCTCACTAGAGCCCCCAATCATCTGAAGATTCACAATCTTTTTCCCATCATGATGGTAATCATCCAAATTCTGATGAGATGATCCACATACATGCTGCTTCAATTGCTGATAGTGGTTCTCCATAGGCAACAACAACAGAGGTGGTGGATGTTGCAAATTTAACTGCTTTGTGCACAAGCTTGTCCAAACAGGTACAGGTTTTGCAAAAAGAGCTGTATGTAACTACAGTTCTTTATGGGCTGGGGAAATCTCCTAAATTACAAGAGAGGAAGATAGAGTTAGCATTGATTGGGAAGGAAGGAACTCTTTGCCAATAAATCAGAATTCCCCTCGAGAATGGACGGATATCTGAGATTCCAACGACCAGTACATGTCATTCGATTAAGTTCTGAATAATCAGGAATCCTATCTCCTTTTTGATTTTTACCAGAAAAATACGAACTAAAAAATTTGTGTCTAACTTGATTATTAGTTACTGAGGGGTTAGAAATACATCTTCGCTTAACAGAAAGAGAATAAGCGTTTATTTGATCTTGATCCTTATGGATCGAACAGGGGCCTGGACTGGATCTCCAGGGCTCCCCTAATAATATCCATAAATGGCTTGTTTTTGGTAAGAGATGAATATTACCATATGTAAATTCAGGTGCATGGTACACATCGGTATTCCAGTGCATTTCGCCCTCTGAGTCAGAATAAATATGTTTTCGAACTTTCTCTTTCAAATTCAAAGTGGATGTTCTCGCGCGAATCTCAGCAATGACTTGTTCTGATTCTACATATTGATCGTTTTGAACTAAAAGAAAACTTTTGGGCGGAATACACACATTGTGTATAATATCTTCACTCTCAATAGTTACATACAAGTCTCTGCTTGCTCAGGATAAGAGAATTACTGAATTAGAAGCCAACTTGACAAAGCTATGGAATAAAGTCACTCATTGGATGAGGCAACACCTGGTAATTCAAAAATCTGCTCTTAGGAAGCAAAAGTTCAGACACTTCAAGAAGAAGCAACTGAATACACCCAAATAGAGGAGGAATGATGAATAATAAGGACCTTCTTCTGATATTCATACAAGGATCTCTGGCAATGACATCAATTTTGAAGCTGATGATGGCATTGAAAATATTGAGGTTATTGATGACATAGAGAATGATGTGGATAATGAAAGTTTGGAGCATACATATATTGAGCTTCAACATGAGGAACCACAAACTGCTCATGAGGAATCACAACCTACTGATGAAGAAATATTGGTAACTCAGCCACAACCTCCATCACCACAACTACAAACAAATTGGAGTAGTTTTTATGAGAAGCTAGACGAAATAACTGTTAAGTTTCTCGTGTCTTCAACTCCACCACAAAGACAATTTTGGTTTCATGAGAAACAGTCTTTCCAAGTACTGTCGAGATCAAGAATGAATGTTGAATCAGACAAGATTGAGGAGTTAGAAATTGAGAAGACAACTTCCAAAGGAGAAAAAGTATCTGCAGATACTTTGGTGATAGAAGAAAGAAGTGTGTGTAAAACCCGCATTAAAATACCATGAACAGTGCACATGAACAGTAAATACACGAAAATGTGATAAAATAAAAACTTTCGGTTTATAATATAATACACGTGTCACGACATGAAATAACATGTATTTATAAGATATTATAAATGTGACACGATCATGACATATAAATTCACGATAATTAAACACGAACATACATGACTATAAAATTTAACTTAGAAAAACTACGGGCTTGCTTTTGGGCCTTAGGGTGCCGCGACTATAGAGCAAGAGAGGAGAAGAATGGGCCTTTTGGCCCATGACCGAACAATAATCCATGTTAGTAAAACTACAAGGGAAATTTACTTCATATTTATTTTTCCAAAGAAATCAAAGAAACCCTAGTTGTTCCTCTCTCCTTGCCGCCGGCCACCTAAAACACCAAGAGGGTGTGTGTTTGATTTTGATATTGGAAAATAATAGCTGCGTATTCGTGTTAGTAAACCATAAACAACTACGCATTCGGTAATTATCGCAACATCTTCTTTTTATTCTCTTAATTGATTATGATGAACATGTTAATAAAATCTTAAAAACAAAGCCCTAAAACATGTTAAGTAAATCAATAAGCAAGAATTAGGGTTTTGTTTGGTTTGGTTGTTGTTCGGCCGAGACACCACCGAGAGCCACAAGGCTCTCGACTTGTTTTTGTACCACCACCGAGACCACCATGGTCTCGGCTTAGGTTGGTTTGGCTCGATCGCACGATAAGGGACCCCGACATGGAGTCGAGGTGTAGTTGGTTTTGGTTTTGGTTTTGGTTTTGGTTTGATTTTGGGCTAACCGAGACCACTAGGGTCTCGGTGTGGCTTGAGTAACAAAACAGTGGGAACCCAGCTACAGTCGGGGCCACGTTTGGCTTAGTAGTGGTTAGTCGAGTGGCTCAACAGGGGGAAACTTAAGCTGTCAGTGGCAGCCGGCTGGCCGGTCTAGCCACTGACAGGCTGATTGTTTTGGCTTATATGGTTCGGCTTATATATATAAAACACGGGTTCGTGTTCGGGCATTTATAAATCAGTTTATTTTGTTTATTTACAAGACTTGGGTTATAATTATTTATTTAATAATTCATGTTTTAAACCTAAGTAGTTAATTTAATTAAACATGCATTTTAATTAAATTCTTATAAGATATAGTTATTATATTAACCAAGTTATTTATTTAATAAGCTATAACCTTAACCATGACTTGTATTTTTCAAAATATGCTTTAACTTATATTTTAGCTTAATAATCTATCTTATCCTATTTATGGAAACTTTCTATTTTTGAAAACTTATTCTATTTTTGGAAACTTTCTATTTTAAGAAACCTACTATTTTTAGAAAGTTACATAGTATTACAATACAAGTATTATAATACCTTAATACATGATTAATACCAACAGAATACAAGAATAACTATAGATAACACAATAATCCGTAAAACATGTAAAGCATGACAGAATATGTATAACAAGCTAAGAACTCATAGAACCAGTAAAACACACGTATCTCAGACAACTCATACACGTCTCTTATTCTTATGTAGTATTATCCGTCAAGGCAGAGTAGGTTCTTCAGCATTTCCGTTAGCTTTTGCTGGACATAAGGTACGGATTTCTAGTCATTTAGTAAGGACAATCTCTTCCTCTATTAGGTTTTCCCGTATGCAGCCAACTATTTTCCCAGTAGTTACAGATTTAAATGCTTATGTTTTATTAGTTACCTTAGCCATATACATGCATGCCAATTTCACCTAGTTATGGAGGTACCATAACCATAACACTAGAGGCACCAGTGTTATGACTTCACTACGACGGAGTGATAGCTCGTGGCGTCCATTTCAGTTCATTTGGCCTTTATTATTATTTATTATCATGTGGGGTGTATGGGTGCATCCTAGTTACAGTGTCAGTCAGGATTTCATGGTGAATGTGGTGCGTGTCTTGCATCCTTCACAAGGAGCTGATCCCTCCTACCCATTACCATATTAATTAGAGGCATCCCCTCTAATTGCATGACGAGGTCACACCTTTAAGTATTCATGCACGTTGTTGACCTCATGACCTATATTGGCTTTTGGTATATTAAACTAATACAGATTTTCATAAGTAAACATAAGCTATGTTTTCAGAAATAAACCAGTAAAACATGTTATACGCCTAGGTTTTTCCCACGACTTAATCATTTCCGCTGCTATTCATACGTTATAGTTCTTTACTATGTTTTGTCATTTATGCTATGTCATATATCCGTTCACTGGGCGTTTTGCTCAGTCGTTACTTTCTTTCCATGTCCCAAAACGGCGGGTACTCAAGGTTAGACTGGAGCATTTGGAGGACATGCATAGGATGGGAGCTACCTTAGAATTCTTCTCCTCTTGTCTTCATATATTTATGCTTGACTAGTCTTCCTTATGTTCATTTATTTTATTTGTTTTGGGCATATGTTTTAGGAACCGATGTTTGATTCTGGTTATCCCTTTGGTCATGTATGTTTATGACATATTACCTTGCATGCTTTGATGACACGCCATAATTATCCTGTGATATTCCATTTATCAAAATGAGGTGTTACAATTATAGTATCAGAGCCCAAGGTTTCGACCTGTAGGCTGTCAACTTGACCTGTGACTAGTGGGTAGTCACCAGGATCCTTCCAAACCGACGTCTGATTTCCACGTATTGATAATTTCAGAACCTCGTTGTTTTAACCATGATGTTTTCTTCGGAATTGTTTTACTAATATGTATTGAACAACCGTCATCCATACTTAGTTACATGTCATTGTTTTATGCATGATGTTTCTTGTGAATGTATACTAGGATGAACTGAATAACATTATGTTCATACTTAGTCGCACGTTTCTGTTAGGTTTAGACAGTTGGTTTTCATGCTTTCATTTCATTTTCACTTCATGTATTCATTTCATGCATTCATCTCATTGTCGCAGGAATTATGACTAAGTAATGGTTGGTACAGGATTGGCTCTATTTAGTCGCATGTGCTTTTATCGAAACTTTTTCTTTGTTTAGTGGACCGACCCATAGGCGTCCACAATTGCTTTTTTTGTGAACCGACCCATAGGCGTTCACCCATGTACATATCATCATATTTATTAACCATTCATTTTAAATTGTTTCATGCATTATAAACTGTTTCATGATTTATAAATTACTTCATGCATCTTTTATATTTAGGTCATGATATATTGTGTCAAACTTACCATTTATGTTGCATTGTTTTGCATTGTGAAACGACTTATAGTCTTCCACACTATCGATTCTCAAAATTTATTTCATTGCAGTCATAACTTTTCATGTACTCTCATTTACTGTTACGTTTCATTATGTTGATTATGTTGTCATAATATCATGGTTAACTCTGTTTTCATGCTGATTATGTTTTTATACCCCTCTGTGTTAATTTCGTCCCATGCTTTCATCATGTTAATTATGCTTTCATGCAAGACATTGATGGATTTCATGTAATCCTATTTTCATGATAGTCATGGTTGGTTTTCATTAATCATGTTTTTTTTTGGTAACCGTGATTTCCGACTCATTGGCCGACTAATCCACGGGGTTTGAGCCCACCACCACACAGACTCAAACCAGGTAAAGCCCTCCCTTTTCAGCAGGTTGGCGTGGCCACTTCAAGGTTTTCATTAATCATGTTTTCATGCAGACCATTATTGAATTTCGTTTAACCACACTTTTCGCGTTTCTCTATGCAACCAAAATGATGTCCATACTGGAATTGCCAAGTTATCATGATGGTTTTCTAACCGTTTAACCAGCTATTTTTACTTCTTTTCAAATCATGTCAGATGATCGACCCCATACCGATCATTTCATGTGCATCCCGTGTGTACTCCATGTACCGTATTCCATGTGTGTTACACATACTGTAATCCATGTGTATTTCACTTGCAATACTTCACGAGTATTCGCTAGTCGATTATAAATCATCTCAGGCGTATTCCAATTGCTGATATTCTACAAGATTGCTGATGCCGCTCATAACTTGGACAAGTTACTAAAGGTTGAAGCTGCTGATTTTTAGAGATGCTACGAATGTTGATGCGGTTCATAAGCGGAGATTTTACAAGACGAAGACAAAGGCGTCATATCAAGCGATCGGACGAGGAGATGCTTCACCATCAGAGGATTTCCTTCACAATCCATGTCCCTAATTCTTATTTTCATGTCACACGTCATCCAGTTGTCTCTTTAGTCATATGAGTAAGAACCGTGCCCAGCCGGCCACTCAACTGAATAGTTACATGAATCACCGTCAGGAGATACCATCATGGAATTGACAGACAAGACGATATTAGCTACTACTGTGATAGCAACTATCCTAGCAATCACAACAGAACACCGGTCATGGACATGATCAGAATATACAAGGGTCAGCAGTCCAACCGATTCGCCAATTCTAGCATAATAACCTCAGATTTATAGTTTTATTTGTTTCACATCTCGAGACACATGTCAAGACATCAGACAAGACACATGTCTCACGTATATTTTCTGAAGACACATGTCAAGACACCAGTCAAGACACATGTCATGAGTATATTTTCCAAGACACGAGTCAGGACACATGACTCACGTCCATTTCTAGAACATCCCTAAGAAATTCAGGGTACCCTCTAAGGGGTATATCTATTTTGTTGTGCCATGTATTAATCTGGCCACAAGGATTTCAGTATCATCATCGGCATATTATACGCACTTAGAAACACATGACTCGTTCTGCGTGGGACAGGCAAAGCAATTCAGTGAGATCTGTCACGTTTGTTCATGACACTTTCATTTCTTGATTTCATACTTCATATATCCATGACCATAAAGGACACCATTCGTATAACCCATTTATACGAAGGTTTTCCTACAGTCTAATGATAAGATCCAATCTGCAAACGCACTTACCTCAAACTGATGCGAGTTAAATATGATTTTGATAATGAACTAAGAATAGCAGGCCATGCTACGGTTAGTCACCATTCATATCAGAGTATGTACAACGATGTTCAGGCTACTGAATACATTCAGCATGATTTTCCATAAAGAGAATCTATACAAATAATTATGCTCTACAAGCACGTGTTTGTTGCTCCATGGCTGCGAAGATTCCAGCTATTATCGATGACACGACTTCTGAAGTCCCTTATTCATAACCAACCGATTATTCTAGAGTCTTACCACATGTATTCCGGAGTAACCTTCTAGGAGAGGGACAGCAACATGAGATTATGTGTCGACTATAGTCAATTTAAAAAAATCACCCTTCGTAACCATTATCCTCCTCCACGTACTGACGACGTGTCCAATTGACTATAGGGTGTTGAGCACTTTTCCATGATCGGATTCATGATCATGCTGCCAACAGTGACGAAGGAAATTGCAGGACATTCCATGACTGCTATTCGTACACGATTTGGTCATGCTAAATTCATGATTTTGGGGATACGCTAGCAGTATTGTGGATTTAATAAGCCGAGTTTCCAGTAACTCATAAAAAAATTCGTTATCGATTCTTCTTTGACAATCTAATCTTCTCTAAATCTAGAGAAGAGCACGAAGACCATCTTCATGCCATGTCACAAAAGAATAATTTTCACCTTGAAATTTTCTGATATAAATTCTGGTTCGTTACAGTGACACGCTGAATCACATGGATTCTCACAGTTAGTTTTACCATGACTCAGCTTATGCGGGAAGGTGAGAACCCTACGCTAAGAGAAGTCTATCTTCGGAGACTCTCGCAAACTCCTATGTATCAAGTTTCTATGAAGTAAGATACAGATACGTTCATATCTAAGTACTTGTCATACCAACAAGCTAAGATAGAACACCAACAGACTGGGATGTTTTTCCACCATTAGAAATTGTGAACATAATAAGGACAGGATCTCTACGGGTTTGGTCACCGGACCACAACAGGTTCAGATGAAGCATAATGCTATCTTGGTTGTTTTCAACAGATTGACCAAGTCTTCATATACATTCCATCTGCAAGAATTTCTTAATTGGCAGATTATCAGACATTTCCAGTCAGGGATCATACGGTCACTGGGCACTCTCTCAGCTATCAGTTCAAATAAAGACTCGCGTGCGCATTCATCATTACGTTCACGCCCTTGTTAAATCTCACGTTTTGCTTTCTTATTCACTTTCGTGACGCTGTTCACGTTCACGATCGTATTCTAGCTTATGATGTATGCTTCTCTTTCGTTTGGTGGAGTTTTGTAGAAACTTGGGAGACCAAACTCAAGTTTAATAAATTTCCGTCCTCGGGTAAACGTTTCAGGTCACATTTCATGTCTCATCTCGCATCGTTCATCGTTACCTCATTAGTTTTCGCATGTTGACGATATGTTTCACATGTCATGTTCATTCCATGTTTCTTATATCACGTACATGATATGTGGTGCGTATCACGTCCACCGTATGTTCTCATATTACATTTACCATATCTCCACGTATCACGTTCACAATTGCTCCCGTATCACGTTCACAATTGTTCACGTACTACGTTTTAGTATGTCTCGTACATCATTACTAAGATGTTCCATATGTCATTTATTCCAGATAATTTCACATCATAACGTTTTGTATCCTTACACGTTATTATTAGCCACTCGATCATATTTATAAGAATGCATCTCACGTCAATGAACAAGAAAATTTTTGTATCATCAAGACAAAGTCATGAAGATCAATATTATTACTTCTTGTCAAGACCAACTAGAAGATCGTTCCGAGAGGGAAGCCACTTGGAAACGAAGGAGTCCATCTGGATTCTTACCCTCTTTTCGGTCCATTTGCTAGAGGTATTTATTTCAGTTAATTCATGTTCCATGTCGTTTCCATCCATATCATATCCATGTCCTTTCAGCTTACTTGTCCTTTTAGTCCTCGTGTATCTTCAGTTCTTATAACTCTATCACTTAGCTTACCTTTGATTCAAGGACGAATGATCCTTTTAGAGGGGAAGAATTATAAAATCCGCAACATTATCACGACCCTAATTCGAGGACGAATTATTCCTTTAGAGGGGAAGAGTTGTAAAACCCGCATTAAAATACCATGAACAGTGCACATGAATAGTAAATACACGAAAATGCGATAAAATAAAAACTTTCCATTTATAATATAATACACGTGTCACGACATTAAATAACATGTATTTATAAGGGGACCCTAAAAACTCTCTCTAATAGGGGCGATTTATAAAGGTGATTTCCGGCCGCCTATAACTCTAATTCCGATCATCTGCTTTCCTTTTCTGATCTCTCCACCACTACTAGATCTATTTCTAATTCGCTTGTGTGATCCGTGATTACGATTTTAACTAGGTTCTTTTACTTTTTAGGGTTTCGTTTAATTCTTTAGACGTTTCCTAATAAAGGTTTTGGATTTTTGGTTGATTTTGTTCTTACGTATCCTTCATCGATTAGGAACTGATTTGTTGGTTGATTGCAGTTTGGGTAGGTTTTTGTCGGTTACTAGTTTTATTGTTTGGTAGATTAATTTCTATCTTACGAAATAACCTTTATATCCCTATTATATTTTGTTTCGATTGCACGGTTACTCTCGATTCCTATTTTAGGGTTTCGAATTAACAGTGCTGCTGGGCCCTTGTGTTCGTTCAAGATACATCTTTTGATCTTCTATTATTAGGGTTCGTTTCTTTAGGTGGTGCAGACTTAACACCTAACGAAACTATTTTAGGGTTGTGAGCCCTAATTTGGTTTTCTGTCTTTTTGTTGTTTGCTGTTTGGTGTGGTTGTGGGTTTATTGAGAGATGGATAAAGGCTTCTTAAATCGTAAATCGACTGGAAGTAAGAAAGTTGATAATGGCTTGCTGGGTAAAGGGTCGTTATTAGGGAATATTGCTGTCAAGGTTAAAAACATTGATGGGAAAATTATGGGACGTGATGGTAAACCTTTGGTGGCTCGTCGTTGTGTTAGATTTTCTGACACGACGAAGGATTGTGCAGGAGGTGATGTGAATGATGTGCTTATTGATTCTAGGAAGGGTAAGGTTTCAACACAGCCTGTTGTACATCCTACATCTTCTGATGGTCAGAATTGTACGTCTTAAGAAGATGGTAAACGTCTTGATTTAGGGCGTAATGTTATGATGGGGAATGACCCAAACTGCCATACTAATGATGCTTCATTGCATGGTAAATCTGTTTGTTTACCTATGGAAGCATTAGATGAAATCAAAGCTCGGTTTGTGAATACGTTGTATGGGTTTCCTGTTGGTAAGCGTTTGGCATTCCCTATGGTGGAGAATTATGTTAAGCATGCGTGGGCGAAGTATGGGCTCAAACGAGTCATGATGCATCATGGTTTTTTCATGTTTCAGTTTGGTTCAGAATCAAGCATGCAAATGGTTATGAATGATGGTCCTTGGCGAATTCAGCTAATACCCATTGTTTTAAATGTTTGGAGGCCGAATACTCTACTTATGAAGGATAAAGTGACTCATGTTCCGTTAAATGCATAATGTGCCTTTAGTAGCTTATTCGAAGGTTGGGCTTGCTCTGATTTCAGCCAAGTTGGGTAGACTAATGAGGCTTGATGCGCACACAAATTTTATATGTCTTAATTCGTGGGGGCGTAGTGATTATGCTAGGGCTCTTGTGGATGTGTCGGCAGATAAGCCTCTTGTTGATTCGGTTGATGTTGATATTCCTCGTGAGGATGGAAAAGGATACATTATGATTCCCGTTCGTATTGAGTTTGAATGGAAGCCTCCAAGATGTGGCACTTTCCATATTTTTGATCACTTGGAGAGTGTGTGTCCTATGAAACAAGTGGCTGGTTCTTCTAGGGAAAATTCTGTCAATGCGGTTGTAAAGAAGGATAAGCGATCTATGCATACCATAGATGCCAACGGTAAAGGTAAACAGGTTGGTTATCAACGCTATATCCGGGGATATCGTGTTAATATTCCTAAGTCAAAGCTTGTTTATCGTGCGGTGGTTAAACCGCAAGTTAATGCTGCTAGCAACATGGAGCAGTCCTTGGATACAACTAAGAAGCCCTCTCTGTCGAGTTCGTCAAACAATGGTACGTCGACATTTGTTAATGATGAAATTAATTTTGATGAATTAAAAAACTTTGTTGATAAATCTATCCGAGAGGAGCCAGTACTGCAAGAAGTCGAAATCAATGATATTAATAGTTGTACTTCGAGGGATAATCAAGGTGAAAAGGTTTCGTTTATGAAATCTGTTTCATCTATGGAAGTTTTAAATGAGGATTCAGACACGGATGTGGATGAAATTTCCCAACCTAAAGATGGAAATACTTTTCTAGCTCATCGGGGGGAGGTGGGCAATCATTAGAAGAGGATGCTTATAATGATTATGAAGATCAATTTGAAGAATATCCAAGCTCATATCGTGAATTTTTTGATCAATTTGACTTCAAGGTTAAAGGTATAGGTAGGAAATAGTTGTTTTCTATTTTCATAAAGAATGGCTTGTCATTCTTGTGTAGTGGAAAGAATTGTAGCAAATTGATTATTTGCTTGTTTTTGCCTATGTAACGGGCTGCGATGGGGGACTTCACCCTCATCCATTGTACTTCAACGTTTTTTTGGTGTAATGCTTTTACTGGGGTACTGATTCCCTTTTACCCAAAAAAACATGTATTTATAAGATATTATAAATGTGACACGATCACGACATATAAATTCACGATAATTAAACACGAACATACTCGACTATAAAATTTAACTTAGAAAAACTACGGGCTTGCTTTTGGGCCTTAGGGTGTCACGGCTATAGAGCAAGAGGGGAGAAGAATGGGCCTTTTGACCCATGACTCAACAATAATCCATGTTTAGTAAAACTACAGGGGAAATTTACTTCATATTTATTTTCCCAAAGAAATCAAAGAAACCATTGTTGTTCCTCTCTCCTTGCCGTCGGCCACCTAGAACACCAAGAGGGTGTGTGTTTGATTTTCATCTTGGAAAATAATAGCTGCGTGTTCGTGTTAGTAAACCATAAACAACAACACATTCGGTAATTACCGCAACCTCTTCTTTTTACTCTCTTAATTGATTATGATGAACATGTTAATAAAATCTTAAAAACAAAGCCCTAAAACATGTTATGTAAATCAACAATCAAGAATTAGGGTTTTGTTTGGTTTGGTTGTTGTTCGATCGAGACACTACCGAGAGCCACAAGGCTCTCGGCTTGTTTTTGTACCACCACCGAGACCACCATGGTCTCGGCTTAGGTTGGTTTGGCTCGATCACACGAAAAGGGACCCCGACGTGGAGTCGGGGTATAGTTGGTTTTGGTTTTGGTTTTGGTTTGATTTGGGCTAAACGAGACCACTAGGGTCTCGGTGTGGCTCGAGTAACAAAATAGTGGGAACCCGGCTACAGTCGGGGCCACGTTTGGCTTAGCAGTGGCCAGCCGAGTGGCTCAACAGGGGGAAACTTAAGCTGTCAGTGGCAGCCGGCTAGCCGGTCTAGCCACTGACGGGCTGATTGTTTTGGCTTATATGGTTCGGCTTATATATATAAAACACGGGTTCGGGTTCGGGCATTTATAAATCAGTTTATTTTGTTTATTTACATGTCTTGGGTTATAATTATTTATTTAATTATTCATGTTTTGAACCTAAGTAGTTAATTTAATTAAACATGCATTTTAATTAAATTCTTATAAGATATAGTTATTAAATTAACCAAGTTATTTATTTAATAAGCTATAACCTTAACCATGATTTCTATTTTTCTAAATAATCTTTAACTTATATTTTAGCTTAATAATCTAGTTTATCCTATTTATGGGAACTTTCTATTTTTGGAAACTTATTCTATTTTTGGAAACTTTCTATTTTAGGAAACCTGTTATTTTTAGAAAGTTACTTAGTATTACAATACAAGTATTATAATACCTTAATACATGATTAATACCAACAGAATACAAGAATAACTACAGATAACACAATAATCCATAAAACATGTAAAACATGACAGAATATGTATAACAAGCTAAGAACTCATAGAAATAGTAAAACGCACGTATCTCAGAAAACTCATAAACGTCCCTTATTCTTATGTAGTATTATCCGTCAAGGCGGAGTAGGTTCTTTAGTGTTTCCGTTAGCTTTTGATGGACATAAGGTACGAATTTCCTGTCCTTCAGTAAGGACAATCTCTTCCTTTATTAGGTTTTCCCGTATGCAGCCAACTGTTTTCCCAGTAGTTACAGATTTAAATGCTTATGTTTTATTAGTTACCTTAGCCATATACATGTATGCCAGTTTCACCTAGTTATGGAGGTACCATAACCAAAACACTGGAGGCATCAGTGTTATGACTTCACCAGGGCGGAGTGATAGCTCGTGGCGTCCCTTTCAATTTATTTGGCCTTTATTATTGTTTATTATCATGTGGGGCGTATGGGTGCATCCTAGTTACAGTGTCAGTCATGATTTCATGGTAAATGTGGCGTGTGCCTTGCATCCTTCACAAGGAGTTGATCCCTCCTACCTATTACCATATTAATTAGAGGCATCCCCTCTAACTGCATGACGAGGTCACCCTTCCGAGTATTCATGCATGTTGTTGACCTTATGACCTATATTGGATTTTGGTATATTAAACTAATACTGATTTTTATAAGTTAACATAAGCTATGTTTTCATAACTAAACCAGTAAAACATGTTATACTCCTAGGTTTTTCCCAGGACTTAATCATTTCTACTGCTATTCATGTGTTACAATTCTTTACTATGTTTAGTCATTCATGCTATGTCATATATCCATTTACTGGGTGTTTTGCTCTTCCTATACTTTATTTCCATGTACCAAAATGGCAGGTACTCAAGGTTAGACTGGGAAATTTGGAGGACATGCATGGGATGGGAGCTACCTTAGACTTCTTGTCCTCTTGCCTTCATATATTTATGCTTGTCTTGTCTTCCTTTAGTTCATTTATTTTATTTGTTTTGGGCTTATATTTGGGAACCTATGTTTGATTCCGGTTATCCCTTTGGTCATGTATGTTTATGACATATTACCTTGCATGCTTTGATGACACGCCATAATTATCTTGTGATATTCCATTTATCAAAATGGGGTGTTACAGTGTGTCTATAACTGGTGAAGTAAATATTGTTGAAACACCAAGTACTGCTCAGCCAACTACAAGTATTGTTGGTGAAAAAGCTTCACTACCTTCTTCTAAAGAAATTCAAACTCGATCTCAGAGAGAAGAGCTCAGTTGAGAAAGCAAGGAAAGCAGAAGAAGAGATGAAGACACAACAAGAAAATATTTCCATTAAAGATAAAGACAAAGGTAAGAAAGTTCAAGCTTCACAACCCACTACAAAAGGTATTATCATTCAACGACAGTCTAATGAAGATGAAGAAAGAAGATATTCAAGATTATTGAAGAAATTACCTAAAATAATTCCAAAGTATAAAGGCAAAAAGAAATTACAATCTGAGTCTAAAGATGAAAGTGATTTAGATGATGATGTAAACAAAGTAATGAACAAGTTTCATTAATTAGAGCATGATGAAGAGGTAGCTCTTAGATTACAAGCACAAATGCGTGAAGAGGAGTTACAAGAAGAACTTGCAGCAAAGCAAAAATTGCTTGAAGCCCAAAGAATGCAGCAAAATTGGAACATAGCAGAATATGATAGGATTCAGGCTGAACTAAATGCAAGTGTGTGACAATCCGTCAATTTATGATTGATATTTTATTCTCAATATTTAGTTGAAAATATTATTTTAATGTTATTATATGAACTCACTTATTTTTAGGAAGAAATTTGGATTTACGTCTTGAAGTAGCATCGACTACGTCTAAACCGGAGGATTCAACGTTACGTGCTTACGTTTACATACAACGTTTTGGTGACAGTCCGACATTTCAGAAAA
This sequence comes from Glebionis coronaria, assembly GCA_025667525.1. Lineage (NCBI taxonomy): Eukaryota > Viridiplantae > Streptophyta > Magnoliopsida > Asterales > Asteraceae > Glebionis > Glebionis coronaria. The sequence goes on along the minus strand of CM046880.1, from coordinate 208,416,468 downwards.
TAAATTTATCCGTGAATATTATTTTGAGATTTTAAATTTGTGTTGGTTCATAAACTCACAAATTTACGAGAAGAGATTAGGACTTACGATTTTAATTTAACGTCCTTTACGACTAAACCGGAAACCCTAGGATTACGTATTTACGTTTTTGAACTCCGTTTTTATGAGACAATTTTTATTGGATTCGTTTTGTGACGTTGATTCATAATTTATAAAAACGTTTTTCGTGAAACGACCCGAGGGCACGCAAATCGAGAAAACTAGAATCGAGGAATACCCGTAAATTAGTGAGGTGGGACAAAATACATTATCCCACCCCACTAGCTCATATGGGACGGCACAACAAGACACCACATCAATATGTGGCATCTTGTTAACTTGTTAGCTACAAGTGTAAGACTAAGCTTACACTTTAAGCCACTTACTAACACAAAACCACTAGCTACTCATTCATACCATTTTACACTTTCAAACTCTCTCAAAACCTTCACCATTGTCGTCCACTTTGAAGAACAAAACACCCCTATTTGATCTTTTCTAGCCATGAAATACTTGTTATCTAGCTCTACCATGGAGTTATCTTGAAGCCTTGATCATTTGGTGACCATTTTAACAAAAAATGAGGTGATTTGCTTGTGTCCTAGGGCTGATTTCTCAACTATTGTTCTTGGTGTTTGATGATCTTGGAGTTACTTTTGGTATTCATCAAGTTCTTGTCTTCCAAAAACAAGAAATACTCTTGGTTGGTAAAGAAGATCATCCTCTCCATTTTCTCTTGTTATTTTTGTAAAGAACAAATGTATTTTCTTTCTTGTTGTATATGTATATGATGAATATATGATGATAAAAATGTTGTGTGGGGATCAAGTGTTGATAAATATGCTTAAAAAGGTTAATAACCATGAGAAATAAGGCTAAAATCATGCTTATTTAGTTGGCTGTATAAAACAGTAAAGAATCATATGGTAAACTGGTAAAATGACTTGAATAGATTGATATACAGTAAGCTATGGATCTTGTACACATGTGAGAGTTGTCCATGCAATGGAATCATTGTAATGAGTGAGATATGATCAAAACAAGTTTAGAGTACCAATCTGAGTTCACTGTTTTGGACGATTTTTAGAAAAAACTTAGATGTTGATTCATCAGTAGCTATAGAAGAGTTAAATGGAGCACATATCATGTAGTTTATGTGATAAAAATTTGAGCTTCTATCGTCATATAGAACTCTAGATATGGCAGTTTCGGTGAATATGAAAATAAAAATCAGATTTTGAGAATTAATGTTTATTATTATTATAAAAGCACTCAAAATTATATTGTATAAAATGTAAAATAAAAACCCACTAACTTATGGATTTTATTTATATAAATATGTAAAAGGTTAAATAAGTGTATAAATTATAAAAATGGTAGTGGAATAATACTTATAAGTAATAAAAATTATAAACTTGATTTTTACGACTTTTCGGCTATTACCGTAAAATTAACGTTTTTCGCCAATTAAAACTTAGACGATCAAACCCGTCTAATGTAAAGTTTTTAAAAGTCATATAATGATATATAAGTAACTAATACAAGTAAAAACCGATAAAACCCGAACTATAGGACATACGGACAGTAACGAGCTAACTAAGCATATTGGACTAATAATAGGACTAAATAAGATAAACACTTATAAAAAGAACTTATTGGGCTTAACCCATTTGGGCCCAACATGGAAAGTATAGATACTGATAATATAAGTATAAAATGGATTAAAACATGTTAAAGAACTTATAATAAGTTTATTGGACCTAAGACACGTAAATAGGTAAATCTAGTAAACTAGTAAGAAGTTACCAATACGTAAACACTAAAAAAGAGTAAAAGAGAATAAGTAAACCCACTTGATCATCATATATATATAATCATCATATGTATATATAATTGTTATTTTTATAACGTCATTGGACATGAGTATAAGACGAGTATTATTTGTCTAGGTTTCCGTGATTGAAGCACGTACCGTACGTCCGAATTGTCGATAACCCGCCTTCCCACATCAACGTGAGTTCATAGCCTCACACTCTTTTAAATGTTTTTATGAAATGTTTTATAAACCTGCGAGGGAGAAAACATGTTAGTTTTTATAAAATAGGACACCATTTGTCCCGATTGTTTGTTTATTGATTTGGACCCGAATGATTGAATGACCCGATTGTATGACCCGATTGTATGACCCGATAAATGATTAAAGGACCCAATAGATGAAATTAAATGGATTATCAAAGTTAGGTTATGTCACTAAAAGTCCCATTAGCATGAATTGTGAACTACCGGGATTTGGTAGACGCTTGTGCATATAATAGTACTATTTGGGGACGATCACCCCAGTTCGCGCCTTGACGGTTGATCCCCGTCGTGCCACATTGATTGGTAAGCGAATTTATGTATGAGAAGATTTCCATAGCGTGACCTTTGTGACGACACGCTACTTTAGATGGGCAAATTGAGTATCGGGTTAGCTACCCGTTGTTTGGTTTAGTAAGGTAACAATGTCATGCGGCTTATAATAATCCAAATTAACGAAATACTGTTGTACGCTCCGAATTACGATGTATTGCCTGACTAGCAATACGGGGTCATACTAATGATATTATGTTTGTCTTTTGGTTTTCGTAACCATATTCATATACGGTTTTTATTTAACTTTATACAACGTCGTAAGACGTATTGTATGATGTTTTTACGACATTGGCTCGTATAATGATTTTTAAGGCAAACGCCTATAGTATGATTTTGATGAAGATTTGTGCAAAATGACTTTGGCTATTTTATGGCCTATTAAAATGATTTGTACAAAATGATTTTCAGTAATAATTTTATACTGATATTATATTGATGGATTTTATTAAACTCTATGAATTCACTCGGCGTTATCGCTGACCTTTTCTTTTAACATGTTTTATCTTAGGTACTTGAAGGTAATTCTCGGGAAGACGACAAGAATTCATGGCCCGCACTTAAACAATATTTTCCATTCAAATATTTTGTAAAACTTTGTATGAAATGTAATGACTTGGAACCTATGTAACTTTGATATTTATGAATGGAAATTCTTTATTAATAAACGACACGATTTTTATGCGTTGTCTATGGTGTGAGTAATGTGCTATCCCGTAACACCAACGAGTCTTCCGCTGTATTAAGTTGTATAAATTTGGGGGTGTTACAGTTTGGTATCAGAGCTCTCGTTATAGAGAACGAAAGATTTTTAAAACTAAGGTTTTGAATAAAACGTTTCGAAATCTTTTAACTATAAACATTTTTCTAAAAATGTCTAAAAATCTTTTGACTATAACGGTGCCAAAGAATTCCCGAGTTACCGACAAGGCCAGACTGAGAAGTGTTATTTTAATATATATATAACTTGGATTATATATATATATATATATATATATATATATATATATATATATATATATATATATATATATATATATATATATATATATATATATATATATATATATATATATATATATATATATATATATATATATATATATATATATATATATATATATATATATATATATATATATATATATATATATATATATATATATATATATATATATATATATATATATATATATATATATATATATATATATATATATATATATATATATATATATATATATATATATATATATATATATATATATATATATATGATGTAATTTTATTACATGATTGTTTGATGATTATTTTGATGTTTATACGAGGTATTTATACGACGTAGATTGTCACAAGGAATCCTAAATCCCCTAGTAAATTAATCGAAGCTATTCTCGTAGGAATTCTAGCTATCCTAGATCTAAACCAAGTTGTGGATATCTATGATCCCAACAAATGGTTGATATTCGTAGAAATGTAGATATTAGTTGATTGTGATATTGAAAAAGAATTGGTGAGATTAAATCTGATATCGATGTCATGACGATCTTTTCTTATAGAGTGGAGTTTGACAAAACGTTACCACCTAGAAAGATGTCATCTGATTCGTTATCACCCAATTCTTAAATTTGAAATCGAAAGGGTGAATGTTGCACTTGAGGCTGTCATTGGAACCATTACCCAAAAGCCTCATGCCACTAATACCTTTCCGAGAAGTCTAGTTGAATGATCAAGTCATTTCATACTAGTGACTCATTTGATAATTGTGTTATAAGAGTTATAGGATTGGAAATTAAGTGTTATTCATATTGAGCTTTTATTGCCCTTTTAAGGCCTAAGAATAAAGATTGAAAGTATTGGAGAATGAAGTAGGATATCGAATTGAGTATAAAATTGGTTGAAACTTGGATAAAGTAAAATTTAACTTTTATGGAACATGAAATTGTTAAGAGGAAGTTGTTAAGTTTTGTGATTGAATTATAAGGTTTTAATTGATTGTAGGTTTGTGTTAAGGGTTGTTCCTAGGCCATTGTCCAAGGATGAAGATGCCTAGTGTCCAAGAAATAAATTGAAGAAATCTTCTTCTGAATTGGGACCGATGGATCTTTCGGGACATGTGGAACACCTAATGACTCTTGTAGATTAGTATTCATTGTGGTATCTTTTAAAAATCCCTAACTTAACTGAGATATCAGTTGGTAGGATGAGTTCTGAGAATTGTATGACATAGTGACACGTAATGTGTTACGGTACAATTTTGACTTGTTTGTGATTAATGAAAAGACTACCTTTGATTGCTAAATTCTACATGTATCGGCGATATCTATCTTTTCTTGCTTCTTCCTAATGCTCGCATTAGTGATGCAATCATTGAACAAGTACTCATCTCGATTTGAGTTACGTTGTGGATTATTCTCTTTGTATTCTTGAGTGCCATTGAGGTCATGAACCTCATGATTATTTGGCTAAGCTCATTTCCTATCATATCGTAGTTAATTCTTGGTGAACAAGCTTTCATCACTCTTTTGCAGATCACTCATTGTTTTTATAAGATAAAACAGTATCCTTTGAGAAAAAAAATTGAATTTTCATTACTATAAGGATTATTCAAAGTGAGATTTATAAGTGATTGTTATCGAAATGAAGTTGTTTATAAAACACCTTGGAAAACTTAATTGTTTTCATAACAAAGAAAATCTTTGTAAATTTATTTTTGATTCTTATCTAAGAATTAAGCATGAAAATGTTTTTATTATACACATGATAATAAAATTTTGACGAACTGAGTATTGCATCGTTAATCTTGAAATTGTATATAGCTGCGCGCCTACATACAATTTGGAATGAACCATGCAAGACTGATTAGTAGTCACCATAAAACTAATGAATAAACACTACATTTTCTTTGAAGATTGTGAAAGATTAAATTTTATGAGATCTGCAAGAAGTGAAAAATAGGGACATAGTGTTAGGGACACCTACATATGTGCCTGTAGCATCTATTCTTCTGAGTTGAATTTACTCATCTGTGGAAATTGTCTTATTTGACAATTGATATTCCCTTCTTGTCCAATTCTTCCGTGGTGAGATTCTTAGGAAAAGTATTTGATTACCGAGTGTTGATACCCGACTGGATGTATTGACGTTCATATCATTTCTTTTGATTTGATTTCATTTGAATGACCTGGGTAACGATCCGAGGAGCTTTCGAATGCGTACTCGAATGATGAAAACATGGGATATATTCATATTCGTTAAATGTTTTCGTCTGTATCTGATTTGAAATTCTCTCGCGTAGATATTGCGTTGACCTTAATCTTTAGATGATAGTTGTGTCTCCATATATTCTCGAACTTGTGAAGGATTATGAGTTATTATTAGTCTTTTGAGAAGTTCACATCTTATCGACGGCAATAAAACTGAAAAGTTGATAGTGCTAATAGAATGGATTGATTGATTATGACATGACGACATTGTCTTAATTGATGGGAACTCGAGTAGAATTCCCCTAGAAGATAAGATGCTGATTATCAAAAGTGATTTAAATATTTCCCGATAGGTGGCTGTATCCTGCTTTTAGACTTAAAAGTATACCATGAATGGTTATAAACTAATCATAGATATTATAATCTAGAAAGAACCTAATATAAATTTATTAAAAGATATTTATGTTATCTGAAACTTTAGGACGTATTTGCTGGAAAACTACCTAGACTTTCGCCATTAAGGCAAGTCGAATTTGGTATTGGTTATATTCCCGATGCTGCACCTATGGCATGTGCACTATAAGTCAGCACCATCTGAATTAAAGGAATTACCGTACAACTGAGAGAGTTGTCGGAGAACGATTGTATTCTACCGAGCTCGTCATCATGAAGAGCTATGGTGTTATCATTCCTTATATTTATAGATTACTGTGAACTGAGTAAATTGACAATCGAAAACGATATCCATAACTCGAAATGGAAGATTTGTTCGATCATTTACAAGGTTCTAGCGTATGTTTTAAAGATTTGATCCACGGCATGGTTATCATAAACTTCGAATCCGTGAAGAAGATTATCTATTCCAAGTACTACATCCGGTACTTGTAATGAACATTATGAGTTTCACGTGATGTCGTTTGGATTGACTAATACACATGTAGCATTCATAAATTGGTGAATCACGTGTGTAGGCTGTAATTTGATAAATCCATGCGTATGATCATTAAGAACTATTTGTTTGTTTATAAGAATAGAAAGGAGTTAATAATTATTTATAGATTGCCCTGAATTGACCGAACAATAAAAACTTGTACCTTGAATATGTAACATAAGACTTAAGACTTAATCCTTTACATGATCTAACCGTGTGATTAATAGATAATGGAATATAAATTGACTCTTCAAAATTTAGAAGTCATTTAAGACTTTGAGTTATACTAAAAAGAAAGTGCAAATATATTTTGACAAATGTTTTAACAAAGGATTTTAAGGGATTATTCCCTTATACACAAACCATTTAACTAAACTTCTGTTTAGGGGTAAATGTTTGTGTATACCTTAAGACAACCTAAGAAGGATTGAGGAAACCCATTTAAACCATAACTTGAAATTTGAAACGACAATTTTTGCTTTTCAACTAAGAAAATTTTGACCAAAGTATAAACAAAGATTTTTCGAACATTTACGGATCTTAATAATTATTTTAATTATTTTCGATAAATCAACGAAAATCTTGTTAATTAAATTCAAATTTATTTTTGAACATTTCATATAATTGGTCGAACTAAGAAATTTAAAATTTTTACGTTTACGTTTCATAAAAATTAAATAATTATTGTTAATTTACGTGTAATAATTATCGACGCTTTAAACGCCGGATTGAGAAAAACTGATAAAAATGATAGATGAGATGAAACTGAAACTTAGAAAATATGAAGAAAGATGAACGTAATTACTGACACATTATGTAGAAAATATAAAGAACCAATTAGGACACATTCCTTAGTAATGACTGTGCAAAATAAATTGTTGAACAATTTAAAAATAAACGATGTTTGTAAAAAGGATAATATAGATAATAAAAAGAGTTCGCGTCTAATGTGAACCATTAGAATTGAGAAGCCAATGGCGTTAAATGTTTTAAAAGGCCACTTGTGGTTGTCTGAATATGGAGATTTAGAGATTTAGTTATGTTGGAATCTTCTAAGTATAAGTATTATATTTATGTCATTTCTGACTAAAAGTATCTTTGTCTGAAGAAGTTGTACTGATGGCAATTATGAAGGCAGACATCGCCTCATACATTAGTTAACGTCTAGCTATTGCAAAGGTCATCATCTGAATTTGATTCGATTTGGGTCATCGTCGACAAACTGACCAAATCTGCTAATATCATTCCCGTTAATGATAAATGCAAAAGAGTTATGTAAACATAGTGTGCCTGTATCGAACATCTTTATCAAGATCCTCGTTTCGCATCGAATTTCTGAGATTTGCTCAGAAGTCATTGAGAACGAATCTTGATGAGAGTACTGTGTACCATCCCAATCGAAGGGACGAGGTAAAGTAACGATACAAAATACTATAAGCGTTATTCTATGTTTGAATGAATGACCTTTAGTAATAATCCGTATAATCATTTTCCTTTGGAAGAATTATCATTGATAATCATCGTATTAGGATTGAGATCGAATCTTGTTAGGATCTAAATATTAGAGCATCTGTAAGCAGGAGTTGAGATGAAGACACCCGACAAACACCCATTGTGAGTTGGACATGTCTTTTAGGTTAAGGTTTCCTATGATGGCGAACCTAACCTTACAAAATATCCGACCCGCGAAACCTAAAATGATTGTTGAAATTAGGATCTGATTATTGACTGCCGGTAGTAGGTAGGAGGTTATGTGAATATGAAATGTAGATCTTGAAGTGCCAGATGGGTATCGAAGTTATGCCAAAATTTTTAATCTTGGAAAAATGAATTAATGATCTCACAAATCATGGGATATAAGTCCCCGTAGTATGGGACCATAGAGATGATGTAAAAAGATTGGTTTGAAAGGCATACAAGTTGGATCTATCCTAGGACTTCAAGAGCTGCGTGAATTATGATTCGTATATCGAACTTGATGGAATATCTATCAAGTGAGAATCTGATTGTTTCTTAGTAATGTTTAGATCGGCGAAAAGTTGCATTCATCAAAAACCTGTGAACATCATGATAGAGAAAGTAAGTCAACATTTAGCCTGATCTTATTCCCGTAGTTATGATTGATGAAACTCGCGTATTGTAATGAATTACACTTGTGAGAAAAGACCGAATGTGGAGGAAATACCCACATGTCTTTAACTCTATAAGAAGCGAGTAGTAAGATGATCTTTGAGGACAAAGATCCTATTTAGGGGTAAATGCTGTGACAATCCGTCAATTTATGATTGATATTTTATTCTCAATATTTAATTGAAAATATTATTTTAATGTTATTATATGAACTCACTTATTTTTGGGAAGAAATTTGGATTTACGTCTTGAAGTAGCATCGACTACGTCTAAACCGGAGGATTCAACGTTACGTGCTTACGTTTACATACACCGTTTTGGTGACAGTCCGACATTTCAGAAAATAAATTTATCCGTGAATATTATTTTGAGATTTTAAATTTGTGTTGGTTCATAAACTCACAAATTTACGAGAAGAGATTAGGACTTACGATTTTAATTTAACGTCCTTTACGACTAAACCGGAAACCCTAGGAGTACGTATTTACGTTTTTGAACTCTGTTTTTTATGAGACAATTTTTATTGGATTCGTTTTGTGACGTTGATTCATAATTTATAAAAACGTTTTTCGTGAAACGACCCGAGGGCACGCAAATCGATAAAATTAGAATCGAGGAATACACGTAAACTAGTGAGGTGGGACAAAATACATTATCCCACCACACTAGCTCATACGGGACGGCACAACAAGACACCACATCAATATGTGGCATCTTGTTAACTTGTTAGCTACAAGTGTAAGACTAAGCTTACACTTTAAGCCACTTACTAACACAAAACCACTAGCTACTCATTCATACCATTTTACACTCATGCAAACAACTTCAAACTCTCTCAAAACCTTCACCATTTCCGTCCACTTTTAAGAACAAAACACCCCTATTTGATCTTTTCTAGCCGTGAAATACTTGTTATCTAGCTCTACCATGGAGTTATCTTGAAGCCTTGATCATTTGGTGGCCATTTTAACAACAAAGGAGGTGATTTGATTGTGTCCTAGGGCTGATTTCTCAACTATTGTTCTTGTTGTTTGATGATCTTGGAGTTACTTTTGGTGTTTATCAAGTTCTTGTCTTCCAAAAACAAGAAATACTCTTGGTTGGTAAAGAAGATCATCCTCTCCATTTTCTCTTGTTATTTTTGTAAAGAACAAATGTATTTTATTTCTTGTTGTATATGTATATGATGAATATATGATGATAAAAATGTTGTGTGGGGATCAAGTGTTGATAAATATGCTTAAAAAGGTTAATAACCATGAGAAATAAGGCTAAAATCATGCTTATTTAGTTGGCTGTATAAAACAGTAAAGAATCATATGGTAAACTGGTAAAATTACTTGAATAGATTGATATACAGTAATCTATGGGTCTTGTACACATGTGAGAGTTGGACATGAAATGGAATCATTGTAATGAGTGAGATATAATCAAAACAAGTTTAGAGTACCAATCTGGGTTCACTGTTTTGGACGATTTTTAGAAAATACTTAGAGGCTGATTCAACAGTAGCTATAGAAGAGTTAAATGAAGCACACATCATGTAGTTTATGTGATAAAAATTTGAGCTTCTATCTCCATATAGAACTCTAGATATGGCAGTTTTGGTGAATATGAAAATAAAAATCAGATTTTGAGAATTAATGTTTATTATTATTATAAAAGCACTCAAAATTATATTATATAAAATGTAAAATAAAAACCCACTAACTTATGGATTTTATTTATATAAATATGTAAAAGGTTAAATAACTGTATAAATTATAAAAATGGTAGTGGAATAATACTTATAAGTAATAAAAACTATAAACTTGATTTTTACGACTTTTTCGGCTATTACCGTAAAATTAACGTTTTTCGCCAATTAAAACTTAGACGATCAAACCCGTCTAATGTAAATTTTTTAAAGTCATATACTGATATATAAGTAACTAATACAAGTAAAAACCGATAAAACCCGAACTATAGGACATACGGACATTAACGAGCTAACTAAGCATATTGGACTAACAATTGGACTAAATAAGATAAACACTTATAAAAAGAACTTATTGGGCTTAACCTATTTTGGCCCAACATGTAAAGTATAGATACTGATAATATAAGTATAAAATGGATTAAAACAAGTTAAAGAACTTATAATAAGTTTATTGGACCTAAGACACGTAAATAGGTAAAACTAGTAAACTAGTAAAAAGTTACCAATACGTAAACACTAAAAAAGAGTAAAAGAGAATATATAAACCCACTTGATCATCATATATATATAATCATCATATGTATACATAATTGTTATTTTTATAAAGTCATTGGACATGAGTCTAAGACAAGTATTATTTGTCTAGGTTTCCGTGATTGAAGCACGTACCGTACGTCCGAATTGTCGATAACCCGCCTTCCCACATCAACGTAAGTTCATAGCCTCACACTCTTTTAAATGTTTTTATGAAATGTTTTATAAACCCGCGAGGGAGATAACATGTTAGTTTTTATAAAAGAGGACACCATTTGTCCCGATTGTTTGTTTATTGATTTGGACCCGAATGATTGAATGACCCGATTGTATGACCCGATAAATGATTAAAGGACCCAATAGATGAAATTAAATGGATTATTAAAGTTAGGGTACGTCACTAAAAGTCCCATTAGCATGAATTGTGAACTACCGGGATTTGGTAGACACTTGTGCATATAATAGTACTATTTGGGGACGATCACCCCAGTTCGCGCCTTGACGGTTGATCCCCGTCGTGCCACATTGATTGGTAAGCAAATTTATGTATGAGAAGATTTCCATAGCGTGACCTTTGTGACGACACGCTACTTTAGATGGGCAAATTGAGTATCGGTTTAGCTACCCGTTGTTTGGTTTAGTAAGGTAACAATGTCATGCGGCTTATAATAATCCAAATTAACGAAATACTGTTGTACGCTCCGAATTACGATGTATTGCCTGACTAGCAATACGGGGTCATACTAATGATATTATGTTTGTGTTTTGGTTTTCGTAACCATATTCATATACGGTTTTTATTTAACTTTATACAACGTCGTAAGACGTATTGTATGATGTTTTTACGACAATGACTCGTATAATGATTTTTAAGGCAAACGTCTATAGTATGATTTTGATGAAGATTTGTGTAAAATGACTTTGGCTATTTTATGGCCTATTAAAATGATTTGTACAAAATGATTTTCAGTAATAATTTTATACTGATATTATATTGATGGATTTTATTAAACTCTATGAATTCACTCGGCGTTATCGCTGACATTTTCTTTTAACATGTTTTATCTCAGGTACTTGAAGGTAATTCTCGGGAAGACGACAAGAATTCATGGCCCGCACTTAAACAATATTTTCCATTCAAATATTTTGTAAAACTTTGTATGAAATGTAATGACTTGGGACCTATGTAACTTTGATATTTATGAATGGAAATGCTTTATTAATAAACGACACGATTTTTATGCGTTGTCTATGATGTGAGTAATGTGCTATCCCGTAACACCAACGAGTCTTCCGTTGTATTAAGTTGTATAAATTTGGGGGTGTTACAAAGTGAACTTCTTGCAGAATCCTTAATAGCTGAAGAAAGAGATGCTTATGATGAAGAAGAAAAAGATAAGTTGATTAATGATTTAGTAAGGGAGCAACTAATATTCTTTGCAGAAAAGAGAAGAAGAGAAAAATTTAAGCCTCCAACTACTATGCAAATCAGGAATCAAATGATATCTTACCTCAAAAAGGTTAAGCAATACACCCATGATCAGCTAGTCAGGAAGACTTTTGGTGAAATAAAGGCTTTGTATGAACAACATAAGAGGATCAAATTGAATTTTGTTGAGATTGGATCAGAAAAGGATAAAAAGGACATTGAAGATGTCAAGAAGCATCTCCAACAACAAAGACAATTTGGAAGTACCCCCATACATGATGCAAGTACTGCTGGACAGAAAGAAGCATCTCCACCTATCAAGACTACATATGATAGAAAGTAGAAAAGGGTGACAGAAGTTTCAAAGAAGCAAAGACTAATCAAGGGATGGATGAGGGAAATACATCTCAAAGTGTTGAAGAGACTGAAAACGTAGAAGCGGTACATACACAGTCAACAGTACTTGATGGAATGGTACATACTGATTTAGAGAAAGATTCTGATGTATCAGATCAAGACAAAATCTCCAAAAAAAAGAAAAAGGTCAACCAAGAAAAATCAAAAAGCCAAGAAAAAGGTAAAGTCTACAGATCAAGATAGTGATGATGATGAAAGTTGTAGAAAGCACTTGAAAATAGTCAAATTTGAAGATCAATGTATTGACACAGAAATCTTTGGAAAGAAGTCATCAATCATAAGATGAATAGGTGCTATGGGACAAGGATTAGAAATTCATGGAATAACTAGAACAGATGGAACATTTAGGATATTCAGGTTACTAGAAGATATTCTACATATCCTTGACAGACAAGATATTCAAGACCTTAACAGATTTGTTCAAGGAGGAAGTGAAGGTCAAGAAGAAACATCATTATTGAGAAATGATTTGAAGTTCATGTATGAACCACACAGTTGTGACCAACAAATGTTGAAGGATTTAGAGAATCAGGTTCCTACTTACTGGAGATATTTTAGATCATGTGGAATACATACTTTGGATATAGATGACATTACCTATTACATGCTTCAAGAGAAAAGATATCCTTTTGGAAGAAGGTTGTTAAAAAGGATGTTGGAGCAACAACTAGAGATTTCAGAAGAACTATTTTTTTTTTGGTAAAGGGTTGCCCTGGTGAATATATTAACCAAAAAAGCGTTGAAGTACAAAGGAATGTGGCTAAGATACAACATTAACCGCAAGCTACAGGCAGCTTGTTAACAAAGGATATGAAACACCAAAACCCTAATACATACTTCTACTAATAGACTTAAATGCAACATTAGCAAACGCCAACAAGAAAAAGTCTTGGAACCATGCGACTAACTCACCATACCAGCAACAACATAAAGAGAGCAAAAGATCCAAGTAAGGCCGCCTCCTTAAAAAACCTTTACGAGAAAAACCCAATGGGAAAAACGCCGCAAAGGGAAAAAGAGTACAACCCTTACCCAGCACTCCCATCTTGATCAATACACACCTTAGGGATCTTCCAATCTTCAAGAATCACTAAAGACACTGAAGATATCTTCTTGAATTTAAAAGTGAGAAGCTTGAGCCGAACCGTATCACAAACTGAAGTCACAAGCTTAGCAACCGTCAAAGACTTCTTGTTAAAAAGCCTATTATTTCCCTCTCTCCAAATGAAGTAGACCGAAGCTGCTAACACAACCCGAGCAATGATACTAACAACCGTACACCCCTTAGCTAAGGGTCTAATAAACTCCACAATATCAATCATACGCGGAGGAATATTGTGCATACCACACCTCCCACGCAATTGTAACCATACCTGTGTAGAATAAGAACATTCAAAGAAAAGATGATTATGCGAGTCAGGGACCTAATTACACAAAGGGCACTTAAGCAAAGAAAGATCAACATGAGGCCCAACATCCCATTCCTTAAGGCGATCTTGCGTTTTCAATTTCTGCTTTAGAACTAACACATATGAATCGCATGTCTCGGAACACACTGCGGAAACCAAACGACGTGAAACCAATCAACATTATTCGACCTCATCCGTATAGACTCCCATGCAACAGCCACAGAAAACGGCCGATTAATCCCATTATGGTCTCGCCAAACCATATTATCACTACCATTATCACAAAGCATTGGAACCGGAATAGAAACAATATTCGGGAATTGATCATACCTTTAACACCCCCAAATTTACACGCAACGGAATACATCTTTGGGTGCTAAACAATGATACAACAACACATAATTTATAAAGAACGACTCGAAAAGAGACGTTTTGAATTTATCGTTCCAAAACATTTATCAGAGTAGCGTAGTCCCAAGACATCGTAACCAAAGTACAACCAAAACAAAAGATTTAAATTGTTTTGAACAAAAGGAACGACAAATATTCAAAGAGTTTATATTGCAAAGTAGTGCACAACATTCATTCCCGTGGCTTCCAATCTTCACCCTTCCTGATTACCTGAAATACATGTGAGAAAATCATCAGCAAAAATGCCGAGTGAATCTATAGGTTTATATAATCATTTTGAACACAAGCAAAGATTATAAGTTTGTGGCATGCTTAAAGGCAACAAGAATCAAATAATAATTTGCATCAACAATAATAATTGTATATAGCATAAATTGCAATAAGCTCATGGAACCGAGCCCTTAGACACTCCCTTTAGAGGTCTGATAAGACAGGAGATTTATTAATTGTCGGTTACCTCCAGATTATTGGTACATTGCCGTATACCTGACTTCTCAATACAATATGTTCAAACAGTGTGGAGGTCGGGCCTAAGCTTCTATGACAAGTCCACAAAAACTGAACCGGGGCGGCTTCCCCCATAGATCTATTAATTGTACTAGCGGTTAACCCATCATAGGTTAATTAACGGTCCATAATTGAGGCTTTAACTAAGGCAATCACTTAATGCAATTTAAAGGCAACCACGGGTCCATTCATAAAGGGACAAGCATACCATAAAAATCTTGTGTTCTAAGTTTACAAAACATGTATTCCCCCTCGCGGGTTTTAAAATATTTGAATGAGCTCATACGAGGCTATAGACTCACCTTAGTACTTATAGTAGTTGAAGACGATCGCCGACGATAGTAGATGCCCGAAAAACACGACAACCGCAACCTAGCAAATAAGGTGCGTACATTAATAATAGACTCGAGAAATAAATGATACTTAATAAAATCAGACTCAGGTATAAAATCACGACAACTCGAGAGAAAACGATGCAAGTGGTTCTATTATACTCTCCTATATATTCATTTTATTATTATATGCCTTTAATAAAAATCTGCCGGAACATACCGAATGTCCAAGCTGTTTTCCCATACTTAAACATATCAAATTTTTATGATACTACTCAGGGAACTTACTTACTATATATAGAAAGTCCTCTCAAAAGCCCATTAAAATATTTTACTTCTAAAGTTCCCTGCCCGACTCATCTTTGAATCACAAAATCCGGACAGTTTAGCGACCTTGACTTACGAAACTATTTTGACCATTCTAAGCAACTTCATTTGTAAAAACGACACTTGATTCTAAAAATAGACTCAAAATACTAAACTTGGAGCCTGAGAACAGCCCTTGAATCATTTTGGAACTCATTTTATAGTCCCCGAGATTCGATCCAAATATCGATAACAATTTTCGGATTGTGTCGACACTCGTTTCCCGGTACACGAAAATCAAACTAGTGTATCTTCCACCTCGTTTGGAGTTGGAAGGCCTACTTTATATCAAATCGAAGCTAACGAAATTATCTACGACATAATCCCATAATAACAACCTATATTCAGACTTAAGATTTCCGAAAATAACCTCAAACCTACTGCCCAAAATTGACTATTAAAATCTCTTACAAAATCATGTTTTTGATCAATTCCAACAACTTTTGTCATCAACCTAAGCCCCTAATATCATCATAAACCATTCCTAACACTTGTATCATCATCAAAATCAAAAACCCAAAATTTAAAAATCAACTTTTTAACAAAAACATGGCATAAACACCATTTGATCATCACTACTAACACATGCATACAACAAATTTGGATCAAACATAACCAACTTTTCTTGATAAATTTATATGGTTGCATGTATGAAAATTTTATACCAAATTGAAGCCCTTTGAAAATCTAGGATGGGACTTGTTTTAGTTTTTGAAGATTCAAGTTTAAAATCAACAAGTTTGGATGGTTTTGCTTGTTGGGGTGTACGGCCAAGGAAGGAGAAAGGGGAAGGAGGAGTGAAGTTTTTGTTTTAATGAGTTTTTAATAAAATATAGATAGTGGAAATTATATATATAGTGTAAGGTTAGGGTAGTTTTTGCCAATTTGTGATAGTTTTGGTCCAAAATGTAAATATTAGTTAAAAAGCGGGAAATGGCTAAAAGTCAATTTTACAATTATTTACGGGACTCGGGTTTCGTAAAAATACTTAAAAGTTTAAACGCACACGAAAAATAATAATATAACGACTCGATACGTAATTAAAACGAAATCGTCGAAAATATTAAATATCGAAACGATTGATAATAAAATATAAAATTGTGGGCATCCGTCGGTATCGCGATCACTAGTAATCCTCGTTGCTCGTCAAAATATTAAAATAAAATATTTAATATCGGTTTCAATTTAAACCGTTAAACATAATAATATTTAATATTATAAAATACTTCAAAAATATTTGAAAAGTAAGATTAAGTAATGACCTTATTTTGTGGGTTTTACATCCTCACCACCTTAGGAGAGCACCGTCCCGGGGCTTACTTCTCCTTAGGTCCGTCTACGAATAAATGCGGATACTTGCTCTTGAAGTAGTCCTCTCGCTCCCAAGTGTATTCGGGTCCACGTCGGGAATTCCATCACACTTTCACTATCGGGATCCGACTTTTCTTAAGCCGTTTCACCTCTCGATCCATAATCTCCACCGGTTCTTCAATAAAATGCAGCTTGTCGTCCAGTTGAATCTCCTCAAGTGGAATTATGAAATTCTCGTCCGCCAAACACCTCTTAAGATTAGAAACGTGAAAAGTATTGTGAATAGCACTTAACTTTTCTGGCAATTCCAACTTATATGCCACAGGACCAACTCGATCAATAATCTTGAATGGACCTATATAGCGCGGACTAAGCTTTCCTCGCTTGCCAAATCGAATTACTCCTTTCCAAGGTGACACTTTCAGCATAACCATGTCGCCAATATCAAACTCCAATGGTTTTCTCCTCTTATCCGCATAGCTCTTCTGTCTACTACGAGCTGTCAATAAACGATTCTTGATTTGCACGATCTTCTCAGTCGTTTCTCTAATCAATTCAGGACCCGTCAACTGACTTTCTCCAATCTCACACCAACCAACTGGTGATCTACACTTTCGCCCGTAAAGTGCTTCAAAAGGCGCAGCCTTAATACTTGCATGATAACTGTTGTTGTATGAGAATTCCACCAAAGGTAAGTGTCGATCCCAACTACCTCCAAAGTCCATTACACACGCTCGTAACATATCCTCCAAGGTCTGAATAGTCCTCTCACTTTGTCCGTCTGTTTTCGGATGATACGCAGTGCTCATATCCAACTGAGTCCCCAGAGCTCGCTGAAGCGATTTCCAAAACTCAGATGTGAACCGACTATCTCGATCAGAAATAATTGACAAAGGAACCCCATGTCTACAAACAACTTCCTTCAAATACAACCGAGTAAGTTTGTCTAAGTCATCAGTTTTCTTTATCGGCAAGAAATGAGCGGACTTAGTCAACCGATCAACAATCACCCAAATCGTATCATAACCACTAGAAGTCCTCGGAAGTCCCGAAACAAAGTCCATAGTGATCTTCTCCCATTTCCATTCTAGAATTTCAGGTTGTTGCAGTAAACCCGAAGGTCTCTTGTGCTCAAACTTCACCTTAGCACACGTCAAGCATTTACTAACATAAGTAGCAATGTTAGCCTTCATATTCAGCCACCAGTAACATTTCTTCAAGTCTTGGTACATTTTATCCGATCCTGGGTGAATCGAATATTTAGACTTATGAGATTCGTGCATAATTAGATCTCTCAGTCCTCCATACACCGGTAACCACACACGATTCTCGAAATATCGAATTCCGTCATCACGAATTTCGAATATAGGTGTCATCCTTCTACCCAAGTCTTCATTTCTCACATTCTCTTCTTCCATCGCCTTAGTTTGAGCTTTAAGTATTCGATTAGATAAATCAGAATAAGTTTTCATGGCTAAATCTCTAACCCTTTTGGTTATTTCTCTGTCCTTCCTACTAAGTGCATCGGCAACTACATTCGCCTTTCCGAGATGGTAGCAAATTTGAATGTCGTAATCACTCAACAATTCTACCCATCTTCTCTGCCTCATATTGAGCTCCTTCTGATCTAAAATATGTTGTAGGCTTTTATGATCGGTATATACCACACTCTTTGTACCGTAGAGATAGTGTCTCCAAAGTCTAAGAGCAAAAACAACAGCTCCTAATTCCAAATCATGTGTAGTATAGTTCTCCTCATGCTTCCTCAATTGACGAGATGCATACGCGATCACTTTCTCCCTTTGCATCAACACAGCACCAAAACCCTTACGTGATGCGTCACAATATACCACAAAGTCTTCAGCTCCGTCGGGCAAAGCCAAAATTGGTGCAGAACACATCTTCCGCTTCAAAGTTTGGAATGCTTCTTCTTCTTCTGAACCCCATTCATACTTCTTGTTTTTCTGTGTAAGTTTAGTAAGAGGTTTAGAAATTAAAGAGAACCCTTCAATAAATCACCGGTAGTATCCAGCTAATCCCAGGAATTGTCTAACTTCAGTCGGGGTCGTAGGCCTAGCCCAATCTCTAATAGCTTCAATTTTGGAAGGATCAACATGAACACCGCTACTATCGATCACGTGCCCAAGGAATTGGACTGAATCCAACCAAAAATCACACTTGGAGAATTTCGCATACAACTTCTCCTTCTTCAACAACTCCAAAATAATCTTCAGATGACCTTCATGTTCCTCCCGACTTTTGGAATAAATCAGGATATCGTTGATAAATACAATCACAAACTTGTCGAGGTATGGTTTACACACACGATTCATTAAGTCCATGAATACCGCAGGTGCGTTAGTTAACCCAAACGGCATTACTTGAAATTCAAAGTGTCCATAACGCGTCCGAAAAGCTGTAATAGGTATGTCCTCCTCTTTAACACGAAGTTGATGATAACCCGATCTCAAGTCGATCTTCGAGTACACACACGAACCTTGAAGTTGATCGAACAAATCATCGATCCTAGGAAGTGGATAACGATTTTTAATAGTTAACTTGTTCAACTCTCGGTAGTCTATGCACATTCTGAACGATCCGTCCTTCTTCTTCACGAACAATACTGAAGCTCCCCAAGGTGACGAACTTGGTCTAATGAACCCCTTCTCCATTAACTCCTTCAACTGATCTGCCAACTCCTTCATCTCAGACGGTGCCAAACGATAAGGTGCACGCGCCACCGGTGCAGCTCCTGGCACTAGATCAATCTTGAATTCGACTTCTCGCTGAGGCGGAAGCCCTGGCAAGTCATCGGGAAATACTTCACGAAAATCACGAATAACCGGAACATCTTCCACACGCCTAACCGGTAGTTCTTTCTCCACTACTTGAGCCAAGAACAGGTGACAACCTCTTTCTACATATTTCTTCGCCTTGATACAAGATATCACCGTCAGACGAGATCTACCCACATCACCTTTAACTACTAACACCTTCCCCTTAACCGGTATGTGGACAACTTTCTCCCCACATACAATTACCGCATCATGAGCAACCAACAATCACATCAAATGAACCCAACTCTATCGGCATCAAATCAATTTCAAACAAATGATTTGCTAATTTCAAAGGACACTTCTTAAATATAGTGGTAGTACTAACTAATTGTCCATCAGCTAACTCGACCTCATAACTAGCATTTAGGCTTGTTGGCTCAACATTAATTAAACGACTAAAGGAAGTGCTTATAAAGCTCCTATCAGATCCTGAGTCAAACAACACACTAGCATAACGATGGTTGAGTAAGAACGTACCCGTCACCACATTTAGACCTTGTGCCTGATCAGCATCCTTAACAACATAAACTGCCCCAGCAGCTTCACCTGCCTTCTTGTTCTTCCACTTCGGACATTGAGGACGAAGATGATCACGTTCTCCACATTCAAAACAAGTCCTGATCGGAATAGCATTCGCTCTAGTAGCAGGGACCCTTGTCTTACATTTCTCCACAACATGACAAACCTTTCCACATTTAGTGCACCTTGGTGGACAATTACCAAAGTGACAAGCACCACAACTCTTACATTTCTGAGCTGGTCCCCCTTGGTCAACATTATCATTCTTGTTAGTTGCAGCTCTAGCCCCATCATTTCTCTTCTGATTGTACTGCCTATGGCGGTTACTACCTTGATTACCACTCTGCGAATTCTCCCATTTCCTTTTATTACCCTCAGCAGCTTTCTCAGCCCTATCTTGAACTTTCTGCCCCATGAGTGTATGAGCCATTCTTACAGTTTCAACAAAGTTCTTCGGTCGAGATGAAGTTGTCTCACCTTTAATGTACCCAGGCAGCCCTTTGATGTATTGATCCATCTTCTTTTTCTCAGTAACAAAAGCATCTGGACACAACAAAACCAACTCATTAAATCGGCTAGTATATGCAGCAATGTTGTTATCTTTCAGCTTCAGATGCCTCAACTCATCCTCCAAAGCAGATAACTCTTCTTCTGGACAGAACTCTTCTTTCAGCAACCTTTTAATTTCATCCCAAGGTTTCCTGTTTGCAGCTTCTAAACCAACTGTAGCAACTTGAGTCTTCCACCAGCTTAAAGCTCGATCCTTGAAAGTAGCAACTGCGAACTTAACCTTGTTCCTTTCTGAGCAATCACTGATCTCAAATGTTGTTTCTGTTTTCTCAATCCACCTGAATAATTCCAGTGCTCCACCAGTTCCTTGAAATGTAGTGGGTCCACATTTCATGTATCCAGCAAAAGTACATTCTTTAACCGTAGCAGCAGCCGGAGCAACCTCATCTGTAGGATTCTCAACTACACCTGCCCCAACAGCTTCTGGTCCAGCAGGTTCACCTTCACCTTCAGCACCCGCACCTCCAGAGCCACCTGCTCCTTCAGTGTTAACACGCGCAACTCTATCCGCAGCTAATGCTTTCGCAACCTCTTCAGCAAGTAGCCTTGCAATGGCATCATTTGTCATTCTCCTAGGTGGCATGATTCTGTCATATCACAAAGAGAGAAGATAAAATGAATGAGTTAATTGTATTCATGGTATAGTCATATCATGTACAAAATCAATCATCAAATGCATACACATTATCAATACAAGGATAGAGTACAACGACACAAAATAATAAACACTAGTCACGTGGGGATCCACATGGCTTAATTGACTGTGTCTCGCTTGCAGCAGTGAAACCTGCTACCTCCTCATCGAAGACGTAATTTGACGGTGGTAAACTTCACAAAATAGGTATAAGGTCATAACAAAATGAAATAGGATAATTTCCAATAATTTAAATAAATGTAGAGAATCCTTCAAAATAATTGCAGGAAAAATTCCAAAAATTTATTTAAGTAAATCATTAATAAATGATAATTCTTATCGAAAAGTTTAACGATATCAATATATATATCGATAAAGGATTATAGTATTTATTTAGAAATACTTAGCTATAAGGCATACATAATAATGTATACTAAAGTTGTAATCCCAGAAGTAGCTTAAAAATTGAAGTCACGCGAAATCATGTGCACCGACTCTTTGAAAAATAAAAATTTACAGTTATAGTTTAGGTTTTTAGAAAAAGACCTAGTTCTCTATAACTCATGGCTCTGGTACCAGTCTTTAACACCCCCAAATTTACACGCAGCAGAATACATCTTTGGGTGCTAAACAATGATACAACAACACATAATTTATAAAGAACGACTCGAAAAGAGACGTTTTAAATTTATCGTTCCAAAACATTTATCAGAGTAGCGTAGTCCCAAGACATCGTAATCAAAGTACAACCAAAACAAAAGATTTAAATTGTTTTGAACAAAAGGAACGACAAATATTCAAAGAGTTTATATTGAAAAGTAGTGCACAACATTCATTCCCGTGGCTTCCAAGCTTCACCCTTCCTGATTACCTGAAATACATGTGGGAAAATCATCAGCAAAAATGCCGAGTGAATCTATAGGTTTATATAATCATTTTGAACACAAGCAAAGATTATAAGTTTGTGGCATGCTTAAAGGCAACAAGCATCAAATAATAATTTGCATCAACAATAATAATTGTATATAGCATAAATTGCAATAAGCTCATGGAACCGAGCCCTTAGACACTCCCTTTAGAGGTCTGATAAGACAGGAGATTTATTAATTATCGGTTACCTCCAGATTATTGGTACATTATCGTATACCTGACTTCTCAATACAATATGTTCAAACAGTGTGGAGGTCGGGCCCTAGCTTCTATGACAAGTCCACAAAAACTTAACCGGGGCGGCTTCCCCCATAGATCTATTAATTGTACTAGCGGTTAACCCATCATAGGTTAATTAACGGTCCATAATTGAGGCTTTAACTAAGGCAATTACTTAATGCAATTTAAAGGCAACCACGGGTCCATTCATAAAGGGACATGCATACCATAAAAATCTTGTGTTCTAAGTTTACAAAACATGTATTCCCCCTCGCGGGTTTTAAAATATTTGAATGAGCTCAAACGAGGCTATAGACTCACCTTAGTACTTATAGTAGTTGAAGACGATCGCCGACGATAGTAGATGCCCGAAAAACACGACAACCGCAACCTAGCAAATAAGGTGCGTACATTAATAATAGACTCGAGAAATAAATGATACTTAATAAAATCAGACTCAGGTATAAAATCACGACAACTCGAGAGAAAACGATGCAAGTGGTTCTATTATACTCTCCTATATATTCATTTTATTATTATATGCCTTTAATAAAAATCTGCCGGAACATACCGAATGTCCAAGCCGTTTTCCCATACTTAAACATATCAAATTTTTATGATACTACTGAGGGAACTTACTTACTATATATAGAAAGTCCACTCAAAAGCCCATTAAAATATTTTACTTCTAAAGTTCCCTGCCCGACTCATCTTTGAATCACAAAATCCGGATAGTTTAGCGACCTTAACTTACGAAACCATTTTGACCATTCTAAACAACTTCATTTGTAAAAACGACACTTGATTCTAAAAATAGACTCAAAATACTAAACTTGGAGCCTGAGAACAGCCCTTGAATCATTTTGAAACTCATTTTATAGTACCCGAGATTCGATCCAAATATCGACAACAATTTTCGGATTGTGTCGCAACTCGTCTCCCGGTACACGAAAATCAAACTAGTGTATCTTCCACCTCGTTTGGAGTTGGAAGGCCTACTTTATATAAAATCGAAGCTAACGAAATTCTCTACGACATAATCCCATAATAACAACCTATATTCAGACTTAAGATTTCCGAAAATGACCTCAAACCTACTGCCCAAAATTGACTATTAAAATCTCTTACAAAATCATGTTTTTGATCAATTCCAACAACTTTTGTCATCAACCTAAGCCCCTAATATCATCATAAACCATTTCTAACACTTGTATCATCATCAAAATCAAAAACCCAAAATTTAAAAATCAACTTTTTAACAAAAACATGGCATAAACACCATTTGATCATCACTATTAACACATGCATACAACAAATTTGGATCAAACATAACCAACTTTTTTTGAAATATTTATATGGTTGCATGTATGAAAATTTTATACCAAATTGCAGCCCTTTGAAAATCTAGGATGGGACTTGTTTTAGTTTTTGAAGATTCAAGTTTAAAATCAACAAGTTTGGATGGTTTTGCTTGTTGGGGTGTACGGCCAAGGAAGGAGAAAGGGGAAGGAGGAGTGAAGTTTTTGTTTTAATGAGTTTTTAATAAAATATAGATAGTGGAAATTATATATATAGTGTAAGGTTAGGGTAGTTTTTCCCAATTTGTGATAGTTTTGGTCCAAAATGTAAATATTAGTTAAAAAGCGGGAAATGACTAAAAGTCAATTTTACAATTATTTACGGGATTCGGGTTTCGTAAAAATACTTAAAAGTTTAAACGCACACGAAAAATAATAATATAACGACTCGATACGTAATTAAAACGATATCGTCGAAAATATTAAATATCGAAACGATTGATAATAAAATATAAAATTGTGGGGATCCGTCGGTATCACGATCACTAGTAGTCCTCGTTGCTCGTCAAAATATTAAAATAAAATATTTAATATCGGTTTCAACTTAAACCGTTAAACATAATAATATTTAATATTATAAAATACTTCAAAAATATTTGAAAAGTAAGATTAAGTAATGACCTTATTTTGTGGGTTTTACAATACCAGTCCAACGGCCATCTCCAAGCTCAATTCATAATTAGATCCCTTACCTTGTCCGATAAAGCAAAACCTGAACGATTAATATGTCTGACAGAAATAGTATCCCGAATAGGGCATTCATCAACCCATTTATCAAACCACATAGAAGTATCTCTACCATCATGAATTTGGTGACAAAAAAACGAACAAATCATACTCCTAAGCTGAAGAAGCTTACGCCAACACCAACTAACATTACCAATACATGGAACATCCCAAAAACTTCTATCTTTCAATTTATAATCATAAATCCAACGCACCCATAGAGACTCTCTTTTAGAAAGAATACTCCATACATACGACGTCATTAGAGATGCATTAATTCATCCATCCTACGTATACCCAGACCACCTTCAATCAGAGGCTTACAAACAGTGTTCCAGGCTACTTTATCTTTACCTCGCTTCATCTCTCCTTGACACCACAAGAAACCACGCATAATCTGCTCAAGCTCATAGATAACTCTAACAGGAAGAATAAAAACAGACGCCCAGTAAATATGCATTGACGAAAGAACATAACGAATAAGTTGCACTCTCCCTGCAAGAGAAAGAAACTTATTCCGCCAATCATTAACCCTATTTTCAAGCTTCTCAACCAAAATTTAACAATCACGATACCGAAGCCCAGAGGAAATAAGGGGAACACCAAGGTATCTAACAGGTAAAGTTCCTTCCGCAAATGGCGTGAGATTAAGAATACTAGATTTAATCCCGATAGGCACATTACAAAAATAAGCAGTACTCTTGGGAATACTAGGCACCAACCCAGAAACATTCTTGAACTCCTCCAAAGTATCCAAAATAACAGAGACAGAATCCAGATGACCCCTAGCGAATAAGAACAAATCATCAGCAAAACAAAGATTTACTAACCTCTGCTTCTCACAATGATGATGATAACAAAAATACGCAGCTACAACCACCTTTCTTTGTAACATGAGAGTTAAAACTTCATAACAAGAGTGAATAAATAAGGATATAAAGGATCCCCTTGTCGCAACCCTCGTTTACCATTAAACCAACCATACAAATTACCATTAATACAGACCGAATAAGATGTGGTAGAAAGAAAACTCATTATCCAATTGACCAGAGTTGGATGAAAACCAAAACCAATAAGAATACCTCGAAGAAAACCCCAATCCACCGTATCATAAGCTTTCTGAATGTCAATCTTAAACGAACATCTAGGTGGACCAAAATGACGATGGTAGTTTCTCATTAACTCTTGCGTAAGGAGAATATTATCCGAAATCCTTCTTCCCGGGACAACCGTAGATTGATTTCAGAAGAACTAATGGTGCTTTTGAGTTGATCAGAATGGTTAAATAGCAAATCAAGGATTTGGAACAAGAAGAAGAAGTTGAGAAAGAGCCTTAATTGTTTGACTTTCAGTCACACTTCACAAATGGTTCTCAGTTCACGATGTCAAACATACATAAGAACTGGCTAGTCCATAAGCAAACGGTTTGTGGTAAAGACTTCTTAAATCCGTTGAAAGCTGGTAGTTTGCTAAAAACTATATGGTTCTAACTCACCATGTTTCGAGACAAAGAGTTGGCTAGTCCTAGGGCAAACGGTACTAGGTAAAGACATTATCAAATCCGTTAATGGTTGAAATTTTACCAAAAATTGTAGGGTTATCAGTACACCTTATTCTTTATGAATAAAGTATTGGCTATTCCAGAGTGTACGGCTAACTGGTAAAGAATAAATCAAATCCGTTGATAGCTGATGATTTGCTAAAAATCATGATGCCAATACAGATTGGTTTGTTGTTAACTATTTTATTTCAGGTAAGAAGACACAAGCAGAATTATTGATTCATATGTGCTTTATATGTAGAAGACTCCTATTTGATGATGACAAAAAGGGGAAGAAGAGATATGAAATGACAACAAAATTGTTGCAAAAGAATGTCTACAAGACACAAGAAGATCAGGTTTTGAAGATGTGAGATCTCGTATTTTCCTGGTAATTATTTTACTCTTATTCATTATTTTAATCATTGTTAATACTTTTTCGAAATTATAAAATTAGTTTTATTTTATAATTCCATATTTATTTAAATCAAATATTTTGATTTAAAATCACCCGCGTGCATTTTTACAAAAGTTTACTTGAATCAACGGAACGAGAACCGAGGGATAAATATTTCGAC
Organism: Glebionis coronaria; assembly: GCA_025667525.1. Taxonomy (NCBI): domain Eukaryota; kingdom Viridiplantae; phylum Streptophyta; class Magnoliopsida; order Asterales; family Asteraceae; genus Glebionis; species Glebionis coronaria. The sequence goes on along the minus strand of CM046880.1, from coordinate 208,389,427 downwards.
CTAAAGATGTTAATCTTTACATTGTATTAAGTCTAGACCGATAACAGGCATAGTAATAAATTCTTGTATTTCACATATTTAATGTTGATTGTTTCAATGTTCGATGTTTTCGATGTTTTCTTTTATTGAATCGTTAAGTCGATTCGGGAGTCTATATTATCGTATTTTGGGCGCGTTTTAACTTTTGAGAAGTATTTTTACGAAACCCGAGTCCCGTAAATATTTGTAAAATTTACTAATAGTCATTTCTCACTTTTAACAAAGTATTTACTTTTTAGTCCTAAAGTTTCATACTTGACAATAATAGTCCCTACACCTACCATATATATAAACATTTTTTCTCTCCACTACACACATACATACAAGTTAATAAAAAAACTAAAATCCTCTCCCCCCCATTTGTCTTGCCGTGGACATCAACCTCAAAACCATCACATATCATCATCATCTATTTTGATTCATCAAAAAACAAAGTTAGACCACCTCTTAGATTTTTAAGGTGATTCCAAAGATCCAAAAATCTTTCGCTTGCAACAAGTTTTTAAGTTTTTGTGATTTTATGGTTGAAATGATGTTTGATCCTCATATATGTGATAATCATGAAAAGATTTTCATGTTTTAATGTTAAAAATTTAAAGTTTTAATTTTGGTTTTTTTTATTTTGATGCATGCAAGGGTTAAGGTTGTTAGGGTATGATCTTAAGGTGTTAGTAGTAGTAGAAAAATGGTTGGATTGTGTTGAAAAAGTGTTTTGTTATGATTTTCAAGGTGGTGATTTTAGACAGAAAGTCAAGGTTGATTTTGGATATTTAAAACTTGTTTTATTGATAAGCTAATAATATAGGGCTGTAGAGATTTTCCTTACCTTCGATTTGATATAAGTTAGAGCTTCTCACTCTAAATGGGGAAAAAGTTATGCTAGTTTGATTATTCGTGTACCGGGAGACGAGTATGGGCACAATTTAAAGTTGTTGTCGATATTTGGATCGAATCTCAGGGACTATAAGTTGAGATTTAAAATTAGTCAAAGGCTGTTCTTGGGCTCTAAACCTAGGGTTGTGAGTATGTTTTCAAACTCAGGTGTCGGGTTAGTAAATGGTATTGTTTAGAAAGGTCAAAATGGTTTTACGAGTCAAAGACGCAATTCTGTCTGGTTTTTGTAACTTGAAGATGTGTCGGGTAGGGAGTCTTAGAAGTAAACACTTTTAACGAGCTTTTTATAGGGCTTTCTATAGATAGTAAGTGAGCTTCTTAGTTAGTACCATAAATTTTAACGTGTCTAAGTGAGGTAAATCAGCCCGTACATTTGGTATGTGCCGGCGGATTTTTATCGAAAGCATTGTCTAGTAAAAGTTAACTTTTAGAGATGTCTAGAAGTATCGCTTGCATGGTTTTTCTTGCGTGTCTTAACTTGGTTTATGTACCAATTTATATTCGAGTGTTTTCTAAACATTATTTTATATCTTCTAAACTTTCGCGTCCCGTTATCGTAGGTCTGGATGACTTAAAGTTGCTTGATTTTCCGTTGTTACTACTAAGCCCTCCAGTTCCGTGTTGATTCCACCTTATAGCTAAGGTGAGTTCATAACCCATTTAGCTACTTGTTCATTGTTTCAAAATTCATGGTGAGATTATCATGTTGGAACACAATCTTTTAAACTGTATGCTATCAAGAACTGTATGTTGCCAGATGAATTCATTGATATTATTGCTTTTAGTCTTTTTTTTGGGTAAAGGGGAAAACCCCGGTAAAATATATTGCCTTTAGTCTATAGCCTTAAGTTTTCTCTCCTGATCATGAACTGTTAATTGTCCCGTATGCTTTGCGATAAGCGCGAATGTTGTTGGTGGATCCAACCAGATTGACTATCCCCGTCCCGATTACCTTGACGCACTTACATTTGTTTATACTTGAGTATTTAGGCTGAATACTCACTAGAGGAACTTACATTGAGTTAAGCTTCGGTTTATGAACTAAATAGCAATAATATATACATCATGACTATGGAGAATGTACATAGTCATCCCCCCTATTATTGTTTTACAAACTTTATTGTGTTTCATTACTTAGTTTACTAAACCTATGAATATCACTCAACTTTTTGTTGACGGGTTTTACATGTTTTAATCTCAGGTAATAATGCTTGATAAGCTTGGATGAGGTACCGCAGGATATTGGCAGCTTGGAAAGATCTGTGTTGTGATATATTTATGCTTTTGTTATAAATGACGTTGTTTAAGTCTTCCGCTTATCTTTTATTATCATAAAACTTTAAACCATGATGTTATGGTATTTTGTTATGTTATAAAACTTGTGGGACCGATGTTTTTTAAACTCTGATATAATGTGAGGTAATATATAAGTCTTTTATTGCGTCATTTTTGTGTCATTTATAACTTATTGTTACTTGTACCTTGACGTGTGATCCCCTCGTTGCCAAGTTGTTCCTTGTAAGATTCTGGGGGTCTCACAGATTGGTATGAGAGTGATGGTTATAGGGAACTGAGTCATTTTCAAAACTTGGTCTATAACTAAATTTCAACATATTTCATGCTTTACTAGTGTTAAACACAGAATCTGGCAATGTTGTTCAATATCTACGCGGATAACTCTCTAATCCTTATTGTTTACCTTAATTATTTCTATAGTATTTCATATCTCGATTTCATTTTGAAATATTATATTGGTTTTGTGATACTTATTACCTCCTTCCAAACCCCTCTTGCTTATATATATATATATATATATATATATATATATATATATATATATATATATATATATATATATATATATATTTACATATATATATATATATATATATATATATACATATATATATATATACATATATATATATATATATATATATATATATATATATATATATATATATATATATATATATATATATATATATATATATATATATATATATATATATATATATATATATATATATATATATATATATATATATATATATATATATATATATATATATATATATATATATATATATATCTTAATATATATATAAGAGGAGGGATTTGCCACGTCATCTATCAGGGAACTAATCCCAGTCAGCATGGGCTTAAGTTCTGGGCTTGCAAATTCCTGAACCGGAAAAACTTAATCATAATCGGGCCCTATAAAAACCAGACATAAACATGTTACCATTCTTATTAAAACACTAATATGGATCTTTATCACTCACGTTTAACGATCATAAACCCTAATCTCCTTCCCCCATCATACGACAAAGCAATCTTAAAAACATATTACCTTGAAGATCTAATTTGTTTCCTTCACCTTCAGCCGCATATGTGGATTCTTCATTGTTTGGCGGGCCACTTTGTTTCTCAACTATGCCTTCACAGACGCAACAGCTAATGGGTCTTTATGATGTAGTATATGTGCCTTATTGGCCATACTTTATGAGTCTACCTGGTGGTTCAATGTCGGTCCTGATCCTAGATTGTGGGCAAGCTAAGGTCTAGATGATCGAACACAGGTCCTGGAGGTGGTGGTATAGATGAATAAGTCGCTGAGACAGTCGTTCTGCTTGCTCTCAAGGCTGGCAGATGAGCATTTAAATACGTATCAGCAGATGGCAGCAAACAACGGTATCAAAGAGGAAAGATCCCAATGGTGGTCGGGATTGAGATAAAATTAGCTACAAACATCTGTCATGGCAGTAGCAACTGGTCAGTCTTTTTACTTTGTTTTTAAAATTCCATGATTGTGACACCATGTAAACATAGAGGTGACATTTGTAAGAATATATGAACAGACTGATTTGGGTTATGTTTTATATCTAACAGTTTAAAACGATAAAATTAAATAACAATGGCTAAAAAATAATATCCCTCAACCTCTATAAACCATGTAGTTAAAATCACAGCAAGTGAGACGTTTCATATGGGTCAAACAAATCAGGGGTTGCCTATAACGTACACATATGCTTACAATGTCTTAAGTCATTTACTTTTAAGTTATTTGTATCTCTTATGTTATGTGCATGTTTGTCGAGTTACATAGTGCGAGCTGATGAGTTTGGATTTTAAGAGTGTTTTTCACCTGCACCAAAACGAGTTGATATTGCTGACAGATTGGCGAAGCTTTGAGAAGCAAGCCAGGTTGGATACGTGAATCTAATCTCTCAAGCTTGATACTTATATATGTTGTACACTTAAATCTGTTTTTCTACTTATAGATGTATTATTTTCAATTAACTTAGTTTGCACAAGTCATTTACTAATTGAAATAATATTAATAAATGAGTATGTATGGTACATAAAAGCAGGTTCTATATTATTCATACGTATGATTGCAAGAAGAGAACTCTCATTTCGTCTTTGCCATGAACTTCTCAAATTCTGCATCAGCGCCAAATGCATTTGTCTCAGCTGGTACAGTGGGCGGGGGGAGGACCTGGATTCGACGCCCATGGACATAAACTAGCAAAATCTACATATTTGTTACTTTTTTATGCATTTTACCCCAAGGGTGTTGGTGTCGGAGATTGCTTATTGAAAAGCCTTTTTATGTGTAACCGTCTTATTTCGTTGTAACATAAGCAAATAGGCAGTCTTAGTCGGACTTGAAATTAATTATCTTCTTTAAAATTATTATATTGGCTTTTCCCAAATGCCCTTTACAAAGTCATAACAATGAAATTTGTTTTATCATCGAAGTTCCATCCTTTTTTTGCAGGATTTTAGTGAAAGAGATGGAGCTAGATTTAATCACGTTGCAAAGATTGTATGACCTTCTTATAAACGCCTAAAAATAAATAGAAGATGGAAGGTCTGAAAGCGTAAGTCTATATATCTTAAATATGCTACTCCAAAATTAAAATTTGGTGAAGATTTTGGCTGTTCCGATTAACCAAGTGGAGCGGGACAGAAGATTGGTTGCTAAAAGGCGAACTTAGAAATGTGAGTTTACATACTTTGTTTATGACATATTATATTCCGACTGTTAAAATTGAAAGTTTATAAGCATCGAGACTTAATGTGTACTGTATAGTTAGCACCGTTTCTATATAGGAATCAATCAAAATTTAAACTAACATATACTACATATACTGCTGGAGGAGATCCGTTTGGGGTGATCAGCAAGCCTTATGCTAATCTAGAGTTTATATGTACTTAAATTAAAGATGATCATATGTTTATGATCGTCTGTTTATGTTTATGTTTTGGTAAAATCGTAGACTAACTTAAGTAAATATGCAAACGAACTAAGGTATTAAACCGCGCAACCATCAAACCTTAGACAATGGGTCAAGCTGGGAAATTGATAAAAGAAGACAAGAACTACCGCGTAGAATTAAGCCAACTGGTGTTTGTTACATCAGGCTGAACAAGATATAAAGGGGCGTTTGGGTAAAAATACAAAGAGCAAATGTCTAGCCATCTGAGGTTTGGTACGAGTAGGCAAAAATTTACTTATGCTATTCTTTTAACGTATACATCCAGAAGTTGTTTAGGTACGAGTCTATATTCTGCTTTGGGTACGTTGTATATGCTAAGCACTTATCTTATCACAATTCAATTTTTACTGGCTATTGATATTGGAGTTTGGAAGTATTGTTTTCTAGCTTTTTAGCTTATTCGTTGTTAGATAAAACCACAATTAGCTTGCACCAATGAAAGACACACACAGCCCATAACTCTCATTATACGAATGAACTTTTTTCTTCTGTATTTCTGTTATTTCTTGGTTCGTGTATTATAACAAACTCTTCATGTTCATATGAATGCAAATTTATATAATTTGAATCAGACCTTTGTAATGTAAATAAATATAGTAGGCATATACTCCCCTTAATGCTTTTCTAGACTGGCCTCGACATTTTTTTCAAAGAATTTTGAACATTTTCAGTTAGTGGAAAGTATATTTCCTAAAAGCATGTACCTGTTATCTAGAAAACGTTTAAGCAACAAGAATGCATAAGGTAATTAAAAAAGTGCAATTGGTGGATGCAAAATTGTGAGCTCACCTAATCTTCTTGACCACTTGGCTCTGTTATCAAAGATCAATGATACAATTATACTGGCGCGATTTTCTTACTTGGGATCTTTGAACCATTATCACTAAGTACATCCACCACGTTGACCTGTACCAAGGTCTTGACACTTTGCCTCAAGGTGTTGACTTCTAAGGTCAACTGCGTGTTCGCTCTGAGCCTACTATTGGATCTGAAAACTGCCACAAAAGCTCTACTTTCAGAGTCTATGTATCCACATTTAGATATTTAAGTAACTGTTTGTTCTGCCTTATAGATCATGGACCCACTGAGGGTAAATTATTCGATGTGGAGAATGAGTAGTCATGTTCCTCAAGCTGAAGAGGGTGTTATGTAGATTGGCGATTTGGCGGGAGTACCAGGTGAAAGAAGATCTTGAGGAATTAAGGGAGCTAGGTTCTGGCACATTTGGGATAGTTTACCATGGAAAATATAGGGGAACATATGTCACCATCAAGCGAATAAAGAAGAGTTGCTTTGCAGGTTGATCGTCTGAGCAGGAGAGATTGGTTAGTAAACATTAGTTTTACTCATTCTTTTAGTAATATAAGTATACTTTGTTAAGCTTATATGAGACTAATCAATAATTTATATTTGACTATCTATATGTTTGATTCCTGACAGTTGAGTTCTAGAGAGAAGCTGACATTCTGTGAAAGCTTCACCATCCAAACATTGTGGCGTCTACAACAACTTTCTCAATGTTCACCCAGGATTGTGTTAAATTAACGAGGTACTTTGAAATTTAAGAGAATTTGTGGTGGCTCAGTTTAAACTTGCAACAATGGTTGACGAAGCATTTTAAGGTGGGGCTGGGCTATTTAGGAAGTGGGTCAAACTGTATCTTTTGGTACGGGTAGAAACTGGTCATACTGTGTTCAGCCGACACAAAAACAATGTCCGAAAACATTTTTTGTTTCTCAACTAATTTATTTCAGGAATAAGTACGTAAAAAATGCATTTAAAATAAACATTTAATCAGCTTCCTTTGTTACCTATTTGATCCATGTCCTTATTTTTTTTGTCTGTTTTACCCAATTCTGTTTATGTATTTGTTTTCTATTTGACGTGTTAGGTATAAACACAACCACAAGTGAATGGTCGAAATTCCTAACACTAATCATTAGTAAAACATATAGTCACATTTCTAAATAATTTCTGATTGATTATAGGTGTTAACTGATACCCATCCAAAAGTGCAGTCAGCAGGGCATACGACACTACAACAGGTTCTATTATATTCTTCTAACTTTGATGTTCATGTGTTTCTATGCTAATGGGTGGATGGGGGTAACTCTTTTATGTTAAATAGGTTGGTAGTGTGATAAAGAATCCAGAAATCTCTTCCCTTGTCAACTATGTTGTTGGGTCTTACTGACCCTAACGATCATAAAAAATATTCCCTTTGATATTTTTCTTCAAGTAATGTCTTGTCGTGTATTTATTTTTAAATGAAACTTGGTAGTTTCTTAATATGCCGTTTACGTTATATAGGGAAGTTTAGTTATAATTTGAGATATCTGTCTCTAGGTTATAGCTCACCATATAGAGTCCTGAATGACACGGTCCATGAGTTTTTAACACATAAATACCCGCTGCACTTGCCGAATTTCATTTTCCTTCTCATCCACTATGACTGACAGGCTGCATTATAAATTTCAAAGTAAGATAAAAAAAAGAATGCTAATAATAGGTAGATTTTGTATGGTCTGTAGGATACATGAACCCAAAAAATGGAAGAGTTGCAGAACCAGGTTTCTGAGGCCACACGGTGGGGTGGGAGTAATCTAGAAACAATAACAGCGAATATCAAGTCATTAGCAATAGTTACCATTCTTGATATATGGTGAATTTAAAGTATGTACCATGAAGCCCCCAATCTCAACTGTCTGACATGGGACACCTTGAATCTCCAAACATAAAGGAATTCTTCATATATAAAATATATAACACTTTGTTCCTTTTAATGAAATCAGAAGATGACTTTTGATAAGAACCTGCATGCACTTGGGTTGATATGCTCATCGACACTACCAAGGACCCACAAGGATTTACGAGAATAACGAGTAACATATTGCACGGTAAAAACACACAAAGATAATATACACATTCAGATGGATATCGTATTTATCAAGGCTCGAGTGAGGTAAAACTACACTCTACTTCCAAGATTACAAACACTAATAATCAATACTTCTTTTGGAAAGTCATACCAAGGAAAGATGATGGTGACATGGCAACTCAGGAGGTCCGTATTCAAAACATTCATTATCATTACCATAATATAGATACACACCGACCATTATCCAATTAGAACGATTTTGGGCTAAACGATTTGGGCATAGATGCTCCACATTACGGGATATCAAATATAATGGGTGGGCATGTTGAAGGTAACCTTGAATACTATAATTTAAACAAAAGTGGTTGTGGCAGCAAGCATGGAAGCTGCAATGTGTAGAATGGGAGTAACACTGCAGTGAATATCGATGGTACAAATGTAGAAAACAATGTTGGTATATTTGAGAAAAGTGGAAGTGGTGGCGATGATAGTGTAAATAATAACCATAAATCTGCACATAGAGAATCAGCTTTGATCAAGTTCCGACAAAAGAGAGAAGTGAGATGCTTCCAAAAGAATGTGAGTTTTACTTACTCTATAGTTTTATTTATTTATTTTGATTAACATGATCTAAGGTGGTTTTATGCTTTCTGAATATATGTTGGCCTGTTTCAACCATCTGACTCATCTCCTTTCGGGATGATAATAGTGATTATACCCTTTTGACCCGTTATTTTGTTAAAGATAGACTATCATAAGATAGACTATCATAACAATTGACAAATGCATAAGTGAATGGTACAATTCCCCTACCTGTTCCTGTAACATCATCCTTCGTCCCCAAAAGCACTTCGTTTCAAGAGAGTTATTTTAATATTACTTGAATATTTACAATTACCCTTCCCATCGGGTAAATAAAGCAATGGTGTGAAACATATTTGGATGAAGTGATTATAATGAATTACATTTTTCTTGTGTAATTCTAACATATATGCAATGGAACCTAACAAGATTTATATGACAACGTTGTGTCTTTACCTTAATCATAAAATAACCAGTATACAAGTGCAAACCTTTAGTACATTCAATTATTTTATGTCAGGTGTGGTATCAAAACAGAAAGAAACTGGCAAAACAAAGGCCATGGGTACATCTGATAGTGATCAGGTGGCTTTGCTTACATTTGACCCCATTTGGGATCTGAATGGAACTGAATGGTCTTTTCGAGAACTCAAGATCCACGGGAAAAAAACACGCAAATCCATCAAAGGTTTCTTTGCTTCCTATTTCTGAAATGCAACTCCTAAGCAGTACAATGACTAGAAAAGGACAAGTAAAAAAGTATGTTTGACTCACATACATGCTTATGATATGATATATTTGCATTTTATAGCATTATTCTTGAACTCTTGCATTTGCTAAATATAAGAGTGTGATATATTCAGTGTCAAGTTACAACAGTTACATGTATGTCATTTCATTAGTATTGGTGACTTTCATGTCTCATCTTTGCGATGCTATTTAGATAAATTTATTAATGCCTCTCTTTGTAAGAATGGTACCAGCCTAAGCATTCGTTTCTATAGTCATAAAGTGTTTATTGTTCACGTACGAATATGACCCGTTTTTAATAGCGAAAATTCTTGAAATGCATACTTTCCCAAAATGCATCAACCAAATAAAAATTTCTCAAAATGTCTTATACAACTTATGCGACTTTTTAAAAAATGCCAAAATTTTAAGAAATTATTAAACTTTTTTTTTTTATTTTTGGAAAAATCGTATAAGTTGCATAAGACATTTTGAAAATTTTTCATTTATTTAGCGTATTTTGGGAAAGTGGGTGCAACGTTAGAGCATTTCAAGAATTTTCCCTTTTTAATATGAAGAAATCTTAATCTGTTGCTAACCACTCAAACCGCCCATATTTGGTTGGAGTGTAGGACTATTATCAATTATGTCATAAAATACCATAGGTAAATGATATGGTGTCTAATTGTCATTGACTTGCATTATACAAATATGAGAAGACGCACTCCGACACCCCTCGCATCTCACTATGTTTTCATGTGGAAGAGGTTAACCATGCAAACTCTAATTTGCAAAAGAAAAAAAATTCCTTTAGCAAATCACAGATAAGATATTCATAAAGAAAAAAAGAAAAAAAATCCTTTAGCAAATAACAGATAAGATATTCATAGTGAGGAACCATTTCATGTCTAAATGTTTTGAAAAAAGTCTGGATTTTGAAAAGGTTTAAAACTTTATGTACATTTAATTCATGTTAGAAACTATACAATTTATAAACCTAAAAAAGTTTAATCCACAGTGAGAGTAGGTTCATGATGTAAAAAATTTTATAAATTAATGACATTATATGATGTGTTAACTTTATAAACCTATAAAAAGGTTTATCATAGTGGAACACATGTCATTATAACCACCCGTTCCACTCATGATATATTAAAGCTAAAAGGAGTAAAAACACAAAGAATATGCAATTGTTGCTTATTGCTAGGATCATATCTAATCATGATCTCTTTACTGCGGTTGTTGTAGGGTTAACGGTCAGAAATGTTACCTGAAACAATGTTGATTTCGTTCCATTTGTTATGTCGTTTTGATATGCAGACAAACATCATTCATTCATTTCTTTTAAAATGACAGTGTAATCGTTTAAGTCACCTACAAATCTATAGAATTTGATGGATTGATATGGTCTACAATTTTGAGATAGATAATCAAATTTGTACCTCTTTGGTTAGTTCCTAACTTGATGTGTGAGTTAATAGGAGTCATCTTTTTATTTTAGACTATGCTCTATTTACATAATTGTTACTCAAGTACGCCACTGCTTCAAGCAACCGAACACATTATGTTGATAAATGAATGGAATTAGCGTAGCAAGTGCTTGATAGAAGTCCTGAATCCATCTTTAAAACGAATGGAGCAGAACTATGTCCGCGAGAATGTCATATGCATAAAAATTACTCTTTATTTTAGTAGTCTCTTGAGGAACTATTAAGTTATATAAAATTATTTCTTATTAGTATATCAGTTTGTACGTTGAATTGTGTTTTTAGGTTCTCTAACATATTGGTATCAGCCTATTAGATGTTTCATCAAAAAATGAATGTGCGTTTCAAGTGTTTTATGCAGATTGTGAATGATAATTCAAGTTCAATTGTAATGTATTTGATATTGTTATAAAGATATGGATTTTAGGCTTTCTTTAACATATATATTTATCTTACCACATCATGAAACCGAAGTTTTAACACGATAGTAAAATTTTAAGTAATGACATTCAAGCTATGAAGTTGTTGTGTGTCACATGGTCTTACTTGGGCTTTAGATAAAACCTTGCTACAAGATAATGCATTTAAAGACATGTAAAATAAAAAAATATAAACAAATATTTAATAAATAAAAAACAATCATGTCAATAGAACATTACAAACAAATATTTAAAATATATAAAACAGTAAAACGACAATCAGAAGTCATACCCGTCCATCGGACGGGTTTCGCCACTAGTGTATATATATATATATATATATATATATATATATATATATATATATATATATATATATATATATATATATATATATATAGATATATATATATATATATATATATATATATATATATATATATATATATATATATATATATATATATATATACATATATATATATATATACATATATATATACATATATATATACATATATATATATATATAATATATATATATATATATATATATATATATATATAGAGAGAGAGAGAGAGAGAGAGAGAGAGGAAGGTTAACGTAGGATAGTTATTAAAGTAGGAAGTATAGGAAGTAACGTGAATCGTTAGATGTATTAGTATATGATGTCATTTGATGAACTCTCGTCAATGTCATTTTGTAAATAACATGATAGGAAGTGGCGGTGCTCGTCTCGAGTAACTTTTTAATACATGATACAAAGATACATGATAGCTCGCTACGAGTAACATTCTGATACATGTCTACAAAGATACATCGTTTCTCGACGTGATTAACTTTTTGATACATAATATACAAAGAAACACGGTACCTTACTACGAGTAACATTTTTATAGATAAATATAGATGAACATACACATGATACATAACTTCCTACACTAACTTATTTTAAGCACTATTTTACAAGAACCTCAATCTATATATATATATATATATATATATATATATATATATATATATATATATATATATATATATATATATATATATATATATATATATATATATATATATATATATATATATATATATATATATATATATATATATATATATATATATATATATATATATATATATATATATATATATATATATATATATATATATATATATATATATATATATATATATATATATATATATATATATATATATATATATATATATATATATATATATATATATATATATATATATATATATATATATATATATATATATATATATATATATATATATATATATATATATATATATATATAGGGTGGGGATATAATTAAAAGCCCCTTAAAATAAAAAGTCTAGGAAGGAATCCTAGCCCTTGGATTTGATTTTAATAATAAAAAAAGCGGAATGGCATATTTGTAATTTCCTGGAAAGTTTGAGGGCAAATCGGTCATTTACATCCCATTAACTACTTCCTTATTTTAGGGTTAATAATAACCGCCGCTACCTCGTTCTTTTCTACGTTTGTCTTCATTTCCATCTCAAAAAATACATACACAACCAAAAAACGCAGCAAACCCTAATCTATTAAGTCATTTTAATCGAGCATTTAATCGATCAAATCATCAATTCATCAAATCATCAAATCATCAAATCTATTAGTTATGTAAAAATCACGAGCTAGGTAAATGTCACTTACATCATTTTATTAAATTCATTCTGCTATAATCGCGTACTCGGTTTGTTGATGCATCGATTTTTATGTTTTGTGATCTAAATATGTTATATTTAGAGTTTGATTTATTTTCACATCATGTTTTCTTCAAGATCTGGAACAAAATGTAGATTAAATAGCTAAAAAAAAGTTTTTAAAAAAGTTGCATATAAGGTGTTTGACAAAATGTCTCAACCAGACTATATAACTGTCATAACTTGAATAATCAAACGCCCATCTATTAACAAGTTTACAACAATAGTAATAAAATACATAGAAAAAGATTAGCTTCATGTAAAATATTTTTTTTACTATTGACAAGTTTACAACCAATCAAAATTGAGCCAACTATTTTTTTCGATTATCGGTTTTGCTCATTTCAATTCGGTTTCGGTTTAAACACGAAAAATACGCCTAAACTATAATTCGGTTTGGTTTTTATTGGTTCCGTTTGATTTTGCCCGGTTTGATTCTGTTCATGTTTTTTCAAAATCGATTTACGGTTCAGGTTTTTTTATGTTTGATTTTGAACCGATACTCAACCCTACATTTATAAATGTTAGATCAGGTTCAGAACCGAACAAAAATGACTCTTAAACGGTTTGGGTGCATCTTTTCTCGAGTTTTGCCCTGAACTAAACTGTGCCGAACTAAAAGCCCAAAATCGAAAGTCGTCAATATAAAATTGCATAGTTAAGAAATGTCTACTTGACTGTTGATATAACCTTTTTTATGTTAACAATGCGTAAAAAAAATAATAGAGAATTGTACGATTTGTAAATGTTATGCGTGTACGAGACATGATTTGTAGTATAAAAACAAAATGCTTGTACAAACGTCTATATTGTGCGCTTTACTTGATTCTGATGTTGTATGTATATAAGATAGTTAAAAAGTGAATTAACAAAAAGAGTAAAAACATATTTTTATGGACCAAGTGCATTTAGAAAAATCGATATTTTTTTAAACTAAAAATACATCAAAAAAATTTATAAATGTCTCAATCACTCGCAAGACACCCTTGACTCGTCCCTGACTGCAATCTCAGTGCACATCATGTATGACTTTAAAAGTCGTGATGGTGTGACTAATTTAATACTGCTATTGTAAAAAATATCTTACATGAAGCTAATCTTTTTCTATGTATCTTATTACTATTGTTGTAAACTTGTTAATAATGGGCGTTCGATTATTCAAGTTATGACATGAAACCATATTGTTTATGACATGAAACCATATTCGTTAAATTCACATTATGATGCAGTTGTTTTGAATGTTGATGTAGTTGTATTTCATGTTATTATGAAGTAACATTTTTTTTGTGAAGCAGTAGGTTATGTATGTTGGTATGTTTGGTTATTGTGTGATGTAGTAGGTTATGTATGTTGGTATGTTTGGTTATTTGTATGATGCAATTGATTTTGAACTTTGACGATGTAGGAGTTTAGTTTTCATGTATAAAGATATATTAGCTCAAGCATAGGTTATGTTATGTGTATAAATATGTTTATTTGTTTGGTTGTTTGTGTGATGCTCTTGAACATGAACTGTGATGAGTATGTTTTGAGTTTCCGCGTATAAGGATCAATTAGGTTAAAGCTAAGTTGCACTATGTACGAGAATGTGTTTGTGTGTTTGGTTATCTGTTTGATGCACTTAAATTGAACTATGATGCAGTAGGTGTTGATTTGTCGCGTATAAGTATAAATTAGATTAAATGTAGGTTTTGTTATGTACGTAAATGTGTTCATAGGCTTCATTTTTGGTATGATGCACTTGAATTTATACTATGATGCAACATATGTTAAGTTTTTGTGTATGAGCATAAGCTAGGATATGTATAGGTTGTGTTATGTGCTTAAAAGCGTTTTTATACATGGTTGGTTATGTTTAATGCAATTGTGAATTATAATGCAACAAATGCTACATTAGGTTAGACAAAAATGTGTTTTATTTGTCAAAAAGTGAATATTTGTATGTTTGTATGCATGATGCAGCTGGTGTAATAAATTTGTTAAAAATTCGATTTTATATAAGATTTAATATAAGATTGATTTACAATTGATTTTATTTAATAATACATTATTTTTTTGTATGTTTTAAGCAACTGCTTGTGGTGGATACACGATGATAGTTGGACAAGTGCATGCTTGTGGTGGATCTGCGGTGGTTGGTGGTGGTTAGAAATAGTGAGGACGAATTTGAAGGATTTTTCTCCCTCAGGTAAATACTAATGAAAACCCTAATTATTTTTATTTTTTATTTTATGTTTATTAAATACTTATACAAATTTTAATTTAATTGATTTAGTAAAAAGGAAAAGTGGTAGACTGTGGTTGAAAAAAAAAGTATTTTATGGAAATCATAAAGAAAAATCGCAAGAAAACTCGATAACTATATCATCTAGTAAGTGATTTTGTTTAAATTGATCTATGTTATGAAGTATTTGTATGATATATGTTGGCTAAATTATGTTAAGTGTACTAGTTATGCAGTATTTCACAACTAGTTTTTATATGGTCTTGCTGCAGTCTTGATGCAGGCTTGATGCGGGCTTGATGCGGGCTTGCTGCAGGCTTGTTGCGTGCTTGCTGCGTGCTTGCTACGTGCTTGCAGCGGGCTTGCAGCGGGCTTGCAGCGGGCTTGCTGCGGGCTTGCTGCGTGCTTGCAGCGAGCTTGTAGCGGGCTTGCTGCAGGCTTGCAGCGGGCTTACGATTTTTTAAGATTGTATAACTTTATTCAGATCGTATAACTTTAATGTAGTGTTTGCATTGAATTAATGTAGTTTACGATTACCTAACGGGTCTGAGAATAAGATACAAAGGCGGCAGATTAGTTTAGTTGTATGAAATTGTGTGTTTGAATGAGCGCATTTGTAAAATTTTAATGCAGTGTTTGTATCGAATTAATGCAGTTTGTGTGAGCTACCGGGCTTGAAAAGAGAATAAGATATGTCAGATTTGTTTAGTTGTATGAAATTGTGTGTTTGTGTGCGCGCAATTGTAAAACCTTAATGCAGTTGTTGTATTTAATTAATGCAGAATAGTGTTGCCTATCGGGCCTGAGAATATAAAAAGATAGGGACAGATTTGTTTAGTTGTATGAAGTTGTGTGTTTATATGCGAGCATTTGTAGAACTTTAATGTAGTGTTTGTATCGAATTAATGTAGTTTAGGGTTGCCTATCGTGCCTGAGACTATGATAAAATATGGGCAGATGTGTTCAGTTGTAGAAAAGTATATGTGTGTGGGTTTATATGATATTAATTCAGCTGACGTAATGAAGCGATGCATCAACTAATATTAGGAATAATGTGTAGAGTATTAGTCAAGGTTAGGTTATGTGCATAGTGTCTTAGTTGTTTGTGTGTTTGTATCTTATTTATGCATTTGATACATTAAACTGATTCGATAGGAACTTTCTTGTTTAGTATGAGTCTAGGTTAGGTCACGTGCATAGTGTCTTATTTTTTTGTTTGTTTGTGTCTCATTCATGCGGTTGATGCATTTATTGTGGTTTATATGTATTCTAAAAACATTGATGCAGTTATTGTGATTTATATGTGTTTGCTATGACATATATGTGTTTTATAGCAACGTTAGTGAAATCGCTATTATCAACTTTAATGTGATTTTTTATATGTGAATGAAATTGCTTGCTATCAGGATCTGCATATGAGGTTTTATGAATGAAGTTTTGTGAATGAAATTGGTTACTATGAGTTGTGAAATGATTTGATATGACCTGGTTCAGTATTTGTTGTTATCATGTTCTGTGAATGAGGTTTTGACAAGCATCAAAAACCCACCATGGTTCGGGTGGTCGGGGATGATCAAAGAACATATATGACATGATTGGTTCTAGTGAGAGAAAGTTAGAGAGAGGTGAAGGAATGTTATGTGTTTTATTTCAAATGAAATGAAAACAAGAAAAATTAACAAACTTCCACACCCCCATGGAGAGTCATGGGGGTATTTATAGGCCTAACATGACTAAACTATACATACTTTACACATTAAGTCCCTGCGTGTAGCAAAGTATATAAATCTAGTCCAACTCACGTGAAAGGCGCCAGCTTACCAAAAAGTAAGTCTAACAATCTCCCTCCAAGATGGTGACTCACGTGAGTTGGTTACAATGATTCCTACAAGCAAAAATAAAGAAAAATGATAAGCTTGAATTCCAGCATTTCTTGAGACAGTCTTCAGCGACCTTCATCTTCTTGAATACTCCAGCTCTATTTCTTCAGTTTTGTAGAATCTAGTTGAGTTTTACTCCCTCCCAACTAGAAGGCCTTTCATTAAACAAGAAGTAACGACTGCTCCCTCCCAAACAGATCCTACAGAGGAAATCTGTGGGAGGTGATAACGTCATCAACATTTTCTCACAATTTGAAGCAATCCCAGTCTTGATTCTATGATAGATTACCAGAAGTACGCACTCTATCCCGAACATGAAGTCAAATTGTAGCACCAGAGTCAATTAAGTCCCGGAAATGCACATTTCTCCTGACAGGACAGTGATGATATAAAGTTGCCACATCAAAGTCAATTAAGTCCCGAATGTAGTCAACTTATCCCTCTATGTAGAAATGGTAACACCAAAGTCAAGTGACCCCGCATGTACACATTTCTCCCTCCAGGATGATACCTATTAAGGGAATCATCCTTCATGTGTGTACGTGGTATGTCAACTGGAACCGCTTACTTAGCAACCAATACTATGTGAGAATATGTCAACAGTATCTCTCTAAACAAAATTCTCTCAAGATCACCCCGAACTGAATCCCCTTATCAATTCTGTTGGCTATTGGTAGTGACCACTGATGAAGATAACCCGATAATCCAAACTTGAAACTGAAGTAGAATTCCCCAAACTTGAACTTAAGCTTGCACTATTGTAGAATGAAGAGCGATGCAGAGAAGTCTTAAACGTACCCCATACCAAAAGGCGGTATTAAAAAGGTGCAACCTCTCTAAATTACCCTATACCAAAACAGGCGGTATATGAAAAGATACTACATCTCTTGAAGAAATCCACAACTGCAATTGCGTGTGACACTGAGAACCGCAATGAAGCTCCCAAAAATGATAGTTATCCATGTCGTCGTCCATTCTCCCCTTGACAATGGAAACTAGATACTTCAAGTCTTATCCATAACCGTATATGCTCGAACAAGTTATCTTAGAAAGTCGTAAGTACTCCTTTAAAGATAAAATAAGAACGCCTCTGAAAAATCTCACTTCAACCTCAAATAAGTAGCATCGAATCATCTTCGTAATCACATAAACCGTAATAGCCATTAGGAATTTAGGTGAATTTTTGATAAGGATTGTTTTAGTGTAATGTATCGTGTTTGCTGTGATTGTTGTGTTTGTAGTTCGTGAAGAAGTGTTATGAGCGAAAACGGATACCCGGCCTGAATGTCACTGTTTAAACGGCCTGCCAAAATAATAAAATCCTGTCCCATAAGCCTTTAACTCGACAACAATTTTATCACTTGGTTCTTTCGAAAATACCCGGCTCAATCCAATAACCCCGTGACTCAAAACCGGCATGATTAATTTTGCAAGATTCGGATATAAGAACGATCGTCCCGAATTCGATTGCAAAAATTAATCGATCATATAAGTCATCGTTTAAAATAGTGATTGGCCCGTGAACTTATGTTTGAATCACCATCACCATTTGACAAAATATACTTAGACATCACACCAATTTAGCAAAAGCATGTGTGATACTATTCGTGTACTCGACCCATCATCAACTTTAGCTAACTTGGACATCAATTTGTAGCCCCCAATAAGCCTCGACTCATTTATGGTCCATGTACACAGCCCAACTAAAAATCATCCAAATTCGTCTGTTTCTAAAATATTGTGAATCTTTCATAAGCAGAAACATAAACATTAGCAAAACAATGTTATGTCCGCCCCATTATTTGTGAGATGGCCACGTGTAGATACAAATAATCACAGTCACTGTATACCTAACCCACTCTTTTACCTAGAAGGCCACGTGTAACCAGAAGACACCACAAAAGTCACGGTCCAATGAGAGAGTTGCAATATCTGGGGATATATAATCTCTCATAAACAAAACAAAGTCAAATCTCACCAAGCCCACACACACCAATTCCACATTTCACCCTCGAAACCTCCGTCCCCTAATTTTCTCTTGATTATACCGCCAGTTACATCACTCCCAACTTTCCATCTACTCTCAACTCCACTCCCATCTTCAATCAAACGCAAACCATGAAATCATCTAAACTCATATTCGATTTACCCACATATCATTTAAACATGAAAATGATACGCGAATCCCAAACCATTAAAACTGACTAACACAGCAAACTTGTGACAATCGTATGGAGTTATTCAGTTTTTTTGAAGACGGCTTCAAGATCACAGATGTGATCTCGGGTAGGTGAAAGTTATGCAAGTCGTTTTTTGTTGATTCAAACGAATCATAGATCCTGTGATGGTGAATTTATAAAACGCAAAAAAATCTTTTAAAAGATTAAAGAAAACGTTTTATAAAATCAGATCTTTTGGAATTAGAATGGTGCATGACGGGTTTAGGTGACGAAGGGTTAGGGTAGATGAGAATTTGTGGAGGTAAAATGTGACAATCCGTCAATTTACGACTGATATTTTATTCTCAAATATTATTTGAAAATATTATTTTAATGTTACAATATGAACTCACTTATTTTTGGGAAGAAATTTGGATTTACGTCTTGAAGTAGCATCGACTACGTTTAAACCGGAGGATTCTACGTTACGTGCTTACGTTTACATACACCGTCTTTGGTGACAGTCCGACATTTCACAAAATAAATTTATCCGTGAATATTATTTTGGAGTTTTAAATTTGTGTTGGTTCATAAACTCACAAATTTACGAGAAGAAATTAGGACATACGATTTTATTTTAACGTCCTTTACGACTAAACCGGAAACCTTAGGATTACGTATTTACGTTTTCGAACTACGTTTTTGATGAAACAATTTTTATTGGATTCGTTTTGTGACGTTGATTCATAATTTATAAAAACGTTTTTCGTAAAACGACCCGAGGGCACGCAAATCGAGAAAACTAGAATCGAGAAATACCCTTAAACTAGTGAGATGGGACAAAACACTTTGTCCCACCCCACTAGCTTAATGGGACGGCATAACTTGACACCACAACACAAGGTGGCATCAAGTTTAACTTACACATTCCAAGTGTAAGCATAAGCTTACATTTCAAGCTAACATTCCACTTAACCACCGAACTAGCAACTTGTTTTCCCATTATACCATTTACTTACATGCATTCAACACCAAAACTCTCTCAACTTCATCCTTCTTGCCGTCCCAAATAAGCCAACAAACACCCTCTTTGATCTTTTCTAGCCATAAACCACATGTTTACTAGTTCTATTAAGGTGTTCTCTTGAAGTCTTGATCATTTGGTGGCCATATCAACAACTTTGGAGGTGATTTGCTTGTTTCCTAGGGCTGATTTTCCAACCTATGTTCTTGATATTTGATGGTCTTGGAGATACTTGTTGTGTTCATCAAGTTCTTGTCTTCCTAAAACAAGAAATCCACTTGGATTGGTAAAGAAGATCATCCTCTCCATTTTTCTCTTGTTATTTTGTAAAGAACAAATGTATTTTCTTTCATTTTGTATATGTATATGATGTATATATGATGATAAAAATGTTGTGTGGGGATCAAGTATTGATAAATATGCTTAAAAATGATGATAACTATAAGCAATGAAGCTAAAATCTTGATTATTTAGTTGGCTGTATAAAAACAGTAGATAACTAAAAGACGAACTGATAAAATTGCATGGTTTGATCCATTTACAATAAGTAGATGATGTTATACACATGTGAGAGTTGGCCATGCAATGGAATCAAAATAATGAGTGAGATATGATCAAAACAAGTTAGGTGGTGTAATCTGAATAAGCAGTTTTGTAGGGACTGTTAAGGCAACTTAAACTCAAAATGGGCAGTAGCTATAACTAAGTTAAATGTAGCACATAATATGAAGATCATGCCATCCAAAAATGAGCTTCTAAGTCATTATAGAACTCTAGATATGGTAAAAATGGTGAACATGAAGTTAAAAATCAGATTTTTGGAAATAATGTTTATTAATATTATATAAGCACTCACATTATAATGTATAAAATATAAAAATATAAACCCACTAACTTATAAAACTTATTTATATAAATGTATAAAAGGTTAATTAAATGGGTAAATTATATAAATGGTGGTAAAATAATATTTATAAGTAATAAAAACTATAAACTTGATTTTTACGACTTTTTCGGCTATCGCCGTAAAATTAACGTTTTTCGCCAAATAAAACTTAGACGACCAAACCCGTCTAATGTAAAGTTTATAAAAGTCATATACTGATGTATAAGTAACTAATACAAGTAAAAACCGATAAAACCCGAACTATAAGAGATACGTACATTTACGAGCTAACTAAACATATTGGACTAATAGTTGGACTTAATAAGATAAAAACTTGTAAAAAGAACTTATTGGGCTTAACCCATTTGGGCCCAACATGAAAAGTATATATATACTGATAATATAGGTATAAAAGGGATAAAAACAAGTTGAAGAACTTATAGAAGGCTTAATGGACTTAAAAGAGGTAAATAGGTTAAAACTAGTGAACTAGTAAAACGTTACCAAAACGTAAACGCTAAAATAAGTAAACAAGGATGTATAAACCCACTTGATCATCATATATATAAAATTATCATATGTATACATAATTGTTATTTTTATAAAGTCATTGGACAAGAGTCTAAGACGAGAATTATTTGTCTAGGTTTCCGTGATTGAAGCACGTACCGTACGTCCGAATTGCCGATAACCCGCTTTCCCATATCAACGTGAGTTCATAGCCTCGCACTCTTGTAAATGTTTTTATAAATGTTTTATAAACCCGCGAGGGAGATAACATGTTAGTTTTTATAAAATAGGACACCATTTGTCCCGATTGCTTGTTTATTGATTTGGACCCGAATGATTGAATGACCCGATTGTATGACCCGATAAATGATTAATGGACCCGATAGATGAAATAAAATGGATTATTAAAGTTAGGTTATGTCACTAAAAGTCCCATTAGCATGAATTGTGAACTACCGGGATTTGGTAGACGCTTATGCATTTAATAGTACTATTTGGGGACGATCACCCCAGTTCGCGCCTTGACGGTTGATCCCCGTCGTGCCACATTGATTGGTAAGCGAATTTATGTATGAGAAGATTTCCATAGCGTGACCTTTGTGACGACACGCTACTTTAGATGGGCAAAATTTGTATCGGGTTAGCTACCCGTTGTTGGTTTAGTAAGGTAACAATGTCATGCGGCTTATAATAATCCAAAACTAACGAAATACTACTAGACGCTCCGAATTACGATGTATTGCCTGACTAGCAATACAGGGTCATACTATTGATATTATGTACGTGTTTTGGTTTTCATAACCATATTCTTATAACGGTTTTTATTTTCATACAACATCATAAGACGTATTGTATGACGTTTTTACGACATTGGCTTGTATAATGATTTTTACGGCAAATGCCTATATTATGATTTTCGATAAGGATTTGTATAAAATGACTTTGGCTATTTTAAGGCCTATTACAAAGATTTGTACAAAACGATTTTTGGTAATAATTTTATACCAAAGTTATATTGATGTAATTTATTAAACTCTATGAATTCACTCGGCGTTATCGCTGACATTTTCTTTTAACATGTTTTATCTCAGGTACTTGAAGGTAATTCTCGGGAAGACGACAAGAATTCATGGCCCGCACATAAACAATATTTTCCATTCAAATACTTTGTAAAACTTTGTATGAACTAATATGACTTGGGACCGATTTAACTTTGATATTATTGAATGGAAATGCTTTATAAATAAACGACGCGATTTTTATGCGTTGTCTATGATATGAGTAATGTGCTATCCCGTAACACCAACGAGTCTTCCGCTGTATTGAGTTGTATAAATTTGGGGGTGTTACATAAAAGGTTGAGATTAAAAAAAACAGTGTGATTCATGGTTTTGAGCACTGTTTTGGTCACGGTTTGGGGATTAGTCCAAGAGTTGGTTTTGATTAACATGATGTGAAAGGAATGAACTGATGATTTTTAGAAAAAATTTGAGTCTAAATCTGAAATATTTATTTTAACTGATATAAACTCTCATCGCAATGATTTTTCATCGCAATATATTAGTTTGTTTTTATCGCAATGGGTCAACACAAAGAACCATCGCAATAAACACGAACCCATCGCAATATTTTTCACAGCCATCCATCGCAATAAGACATGAACCCATCGCAATACACACTTCCCATCGTAAAGTCATCGGAAAAATTTGGGCAGCATGACGACTTGACTACTTCCATTTCGATGAATCAGGCCATCCATCGCAATGAGGACAGCCCAACCCATCGGAATGTAAAAAAAATCCCCATCGGAATAAATCCGAAAAAGAAGTCGTCGCAATGTGTTCATCTGAATGTGGCCAACTGAAGAAGTATCGCAATGTCCCATCTGAAAATCCATCGCAATAGGTTTTAGGCCAGTACATTTGAAACCCCGAAAAAATTGGAGCATGACCAACTTTTTTGTCCTTATCCTCATAAATAGATCCAGATATATACAGGGACAAAAACATAAAATAAACAGGGTAAAAAAATAAGAGAATGGAGCAAACACAAACAGATTCGGACCAGAGATTCGTAACTTTTAACAGAATCAAAAAAACTTTTAACAAAATCAAAAGATATCATAATACCAAGACGTGTTAAAATCGGATAAAGATTTGAATCCAAAAAGTACGAACCTTGATTCTAGCTAACATAACACGAATCTGATGACACAACGCAAACACACGCGGATACAAAACACCCCCGGTTAGCTCTGATACCAATTGACAAGCATCAAAAACCCACCATGGTTCGGGTGGTCGGGGATGATCAAAGAACATATATGACATGATTGGTTCTAGTGAGAGAAAGTTAGAGAGAGGTGAAGGAATGTTATGTGTTTTATTTCAAATGAAATGAAAACAAGAAAAATTAACAAACTTCCACACCCCCATGGAGAGTCATGGAGGTATTTATAGGCCTAACATGACTAAACTATACATACTTTACACATTAAGTCCCTGCGTGTAGCAAAGTATATAAATCTAGTCCAACTCACGTGAAAGGCGCCAGCTTACCAAAAAGTAAGTCTAACAGGTTTTGTAAATGCATCAACGAAATTGTAGGTTCTGTGAACGTATGCATTTAATCAGAATATATTTTGTGAATTATGAGGTTAGGTAAGTTTGTGTGAACATATTGATGTTTGTTTTTATTTATCTAAAAATATCATATTTATGCAGCTAATATTAGACACTGATACACTTTTTATATGTTTGATTTAGAAATCTGGTAGTTTAAATGTTTTATATTTTGTATTTAATATTAGACACTGATGCGGCTTTAATATGATGTTTTAGGATTAGTTTTTATATGAACTGTTAAGTCTTAGGATTAGTTTGGTATTGATTTGGTTTATCTTTTTTTGAAAAATTTACAAACTGTCCATATAAGGGTGTGTTTGAGATTACTTGTTGTATTCAGTTGTTGACAATATTGAGTATCATAAATGGCCTAAGCATACAATAATAGGTTGATATAGGCTGTTTGTTCAATTTACTTCAATATGTTAGTGTAAAAATCATTAGTTTGATAGTTTCATAAAACTGCATAAATCAGCCAAACTACATATTAATGCAGCTAATATTAGACACTGATGCAGTTTTTATATGCTTGATTAAGAAATCTGGTAATTTAAACATAAAAAACTACATCAGTGTATTATATTAGCTGCTTTAATATGCAGTGTTTAATATTAGACACTAATGTGTTTTTATATTGATGGTTTTTAAAGAAGTAATGTACTGTTGTTATAGAATTATGAATGTTTAGTTTGATTGGAATAAAATATTAATGCACCTAATATAATACACTGATGCAGTTTTTTATGTTTAATTTATAAATGTGGTAGTTTAAATGTTTTTATATGCAATTTTTAATATTAGACAATGATGCAGTTTTTAATTAATTGATGCAGTAAGTTAGATATTTTGGCAAATATTGTTTTAAGTAGGTTTATAGCAAGAAGCTTTATAAATCTGTTTTTTCAATACGTATATGCTTGCTTAAGGACTGCTTAGGACATTTCAGATTTTTGATAGACTTTTGTTTATTTGTATATGGAATTATCTCAAACATGGTAGAATAGAATTGATTTAATTTCATGATCGACATCTTGATGTAGTTTAGGAGGTTAGCTTATTTATTTATTCTTGCTGATGCACTTTCTATATTTATGTGATACAACACTTGATGTGGTTTAGGAGGTTAGCTTATCTAAAATCATTGAATTTAGGTAATATATATAGTTACTCACTAGCTTTGGTATCACGTATCTGCTCTTTACAGCTCCATATAAACGACATCTTAAGCCTGTTTTCTCTTCAAGATATATATCACCATGATTCCTCTTTCTCGTGAACATCATCTTCTTGCCCAATAATTGAATCTAATATGCATCAAAATCTTTTTGTTTAGCCTTTTTAGTAAAGGACCTCTTACTTTGGAATTCATATTCGCTTTTTCATGATATTGATGATATTGGTATCAATCAAAGACCGAATGTGAAGGTCAAAATTTGAGCTACTTACATAAAAAAAGGCTAAACGAAAAGAAGTTGGTCCATATTGGATTCAGTTATTTGGCAAGAAGATGACATTCACAAGAAAGAGATATCCTGGCCATAGCTATCTTTAAGAGCAAACTGAATTAATATGTCGTTTATGTGGAGCTGTAAAGAGCAGACATGGGATACCAAAGCTAGTAAGTAACTATATATATTTAGTTTTTGAATGTGTTCGTGTAGTTTATGTCATTTTTTATTGATGCAACTTTTCAAATAAATTAATGCAGTAAGTATGTTTATTGTGGCAATCGTGACATGTATAGAATAATATAAGGGCTGATAATTTTAGATGTATGAATTTGGGAGTTTGTGTGCACGGGTTTGTATAAACTTAATGAACTTTTTGTGTAAACTTAATGCACTTTTTGTATGAAATTTAATGCACTTTTTCATATACAACATGTGTTTGTGTTGCTTGATTCGATTGTTGTAAGTCGTTGATGCACTAGATTTTTATTAACTTTCTATATGCTTGTTGATTAAGTATAAGGTTTCATTTATCTTGCATCAATTTTTTTCTCATTTTGTAGTATATAAGGTATTGATTTAGTTGATAAAGAATAATTATGTATTTGTTAATATATATAATGCAGTAAAGAAAAAAAATAAAAGATACATAGTTACTCAAATAGCTTCGGTATCACATGTTTGCTCTCAAATATTACTCCACATAAACGACATCTTAAGCCCGTATCCTCTTCAAAGTAGATATCGCCATGATTCTTTTTTCTCGTGAACATCATCTTTTTGCCTAATAATTGAATCCAATATACATTAGCATCTTTTTGTTTATCCTTTTTAGTAAATGACCTCATAATTTGGCATTCATATTCGCTTTTTCATGGTATTGATGATTTTTGTATCTATCAAAAACCGAATGCGAAGGTCAAATTTTTGAGCTACTCACATTAGAAAAAGGCTAAGCAAAAAGAAGTAGGTGCATATTGGATTCTATTATTGGCAAGAAGATGGTATTCACGAGATAGACGAATCGTGGCGATGTCTTCTTTGAAGAGAAAACTAGCTTAAGATGTCGTTTATGTTGATTTGAAAACTTTGAGAGCAAATATGTGTTACCGAAGCTATTGAGTAGCTATGTTATCCTTGTTGAACTTTGATTGTGTATAAGTCACTGATGCGAAGTTTGATTATGTATAAATCACTCATTTATTTTTCATTTGTTGAATGTGATAATAGTTAACCGTGTGAATTTATTGTCTTACAGGTAGTAATGATCATGAAACGGATCAGAATGACGAGACAACAAGCAAAAGATCATCAAAAAGGCAAAAAATTTGTTCAACAAAATCTGTCGGTACGGGACAACATGCCCATCAAGACAAACCCGAAGAAAGTAGCCATCGGGCAAAAAAGAAGAAGAGCCAAAATTCGAATGGGAATGATTTACCTAATTAAAATCCCCCAGAATCAGATGATATTCAGAATATTCCAAATCAAGCAAAAAAGAGAAAAGGTTTTTCTTTAATACATTTGAATTTAAGTTTTGATGCAGTAGTGGTCACATGTTTTAAAAGGACGGTTAAACGTAGATTTCGTTATATACCGAAAGCGTAGGTTGATGTGTCAAACGAAAATTTTTAGAATTATTCAGGGATCATCATTTTGATAGATGTTAATATAAATTGTGATGTAGTGGTCTGTTGTGTTTAGTGAAGTTTTTGTTATTTGCGGAAATGTGTTTATGATGCAATATGTGTTTGTTTGCTATGTTGTTTGCTTAATGCACTTAATTATACGTTATGATGCAGTATGTGGTAATCATATGTAAGTATGAGTTAGGCTACTAGGTAAATGTGTTTTAATGCTAGGTTGTTCGTTAAATGCAAAATTTATTTTAGCATTATGTATGGTAGGTTTTTTTATAGTAGGTTTTTTTTAGCTGTGTACTTGATGTAGCTATTTTTATTGGTGTGATGCAGTTACTTTCACATGTGTTTTAGCTGTCCAAAAGTGTGTTTTTTTTAAATTGATGCAGTAAATCTACATTGTGATGCATTATGTAGAGTATTTTTTTACAATAAGTTTTTTTAGTTGTGTACTTGATGTAATTATTTTTATTGGTGTGATGCACTGAAATTTAAACTGTGATGCAGTAAGTCTACATTTGTGTTGCATTAGTTTGGTATGATGTACCTATTTTATGCATTATGTACAGTATGTTTGTTTTAGTTTTAAACTTGATGTAGTTACTTGTGTTGCTGTGATGCACTTAATTTTATTCTTTGATGCAGTAGGAAAATGTGAGTGATGTTCCGTCACCTGTTGATGTAAATAAGTTGAAGGGTAATATATTGAATCTTGGAAACAACGTAGATGTGGCGAAAATGGCAAAAAAAGCACTGAAGTGGGTGTAGATAAGTTGGTTGGGAAAAAGAAAATGGCAAACACTAAAGTAGGTGTAGATAAGTTGGTTGGGAAAAAGAAAATGGCAAAGGGGAATAGAGATATTCAAAATAGTCAAATAGTCGTTGTAAAACAAAAAGTTGCTATTAAAAGGAAAAAGAAGGTTAGTAATGATGATGTATTGGAGAAAGAACCTCTATCGATTGATGATGAAAATATGGATGCTGATGGTGAAAAAAAGGTTACTTTTCCTAATATTATTTCAAGAATATCTTCTAATCATTTGAAGCTTGTATTAGAATCTTTAACAAATGCCCAGGTTGAGACTATAAGAGAAATGGGTTTGGGAGAATATTATAATAATTTTGATTACCCTACCATTCCATCAAAGCTTGCGTACTGGGTTGCGTTTAACTTTGATTGTGATACGGACACAATACACATGGATGATGGAAGACAAATTAAGGTGACAAAGGAATTAATTCATGAAATGCTTGGAATACCAATGGGAGAGAAAGAAGTGATTGCTCTTCGAGCTACAACGACAGAAGACTAAACAACAACGGATTGGAGAGCTACAACTCCATGGGGAGGGGATAAAGCGCCAAGGCCTCATATATCTATAGTTGATGATCATGTTTGTAGTTTGACCGGAACGGGTTGGGAGTTTAAAGTTGGATTTTTAGTGGTGTTTTTCAATATTGTGGCTGGGGGTAATAAGGATGGCACAATCAATCAAAGATTCTTACCTACCTTAAGAGATATTGAAGATTTTCAAAACTATGATTGGTGTGGATATGCTTTGAAATGCATTCGGTCAGGAGTTAAGATATGGAAAGCAAAACCAGGAGGTTATTTCGGTGCTTCCAAACTTCTTTTGGCGGTACGGTTTTTTAATGCTTCTAAACTTCTTAGTATGTTTAATCTTATTTTTGCTGCATCAATACCTTTTTTCACTGCATCATATATAGATAAAACCGTGTTATTCCTTATATTAAATGCATCATTTCCTATATTAACTGCATCACTTCCTTTTTTTGTAGCTACTATACTGCAGCTCCACAATCTTACCAACTATAACTGTGGAAAGAACATCACATGTTTTCAAAGGATGGAACACCGAGTTGTTGAAACAAAGAGAGAAAGAAGAAATAGATGTTATGAAAGGATTCGGGAAATTTCCAATCTTGGAAGGTTACGAGTTCTTTCCCCCCAAGAAGAAGGTTGACAAGACAAAGAAAAAGAAACATATTGGAAATACAAGTCAATCAGACGAGGATATTGTACAGCTTAGATAAAAAACAAGTCAGGTAAAAACTAAGTTTCATTTTGCTGCTGTAACAATGTTTAAATAAATTTATGTGTTTTTTAGTGTATCCAAGCTGCAAAAAGAGAGTAACATATCAGATTCCATAATCTAGAATAGATTTTTAAGTGCTCTGTGTTTGAAATCTCAAACAGCCATTCAACAAACAACTAGCATTCAACATACGTTTTATAAACCTACTAGAAATTTATATCAAATATTTCAATAAAGAATTTTCCTGTTATAGGACTAGCTGCCTACATATATGAAAACTGTATTAGAAGCTAGCCCACACAAGCATATATGAAAACTGTATACAAGTGTAATCGCTTGACCAAAATGTATGATTGCTCTACATTTAAAATAATCATGAATGTTTAATAAAACTGATGATAAGTCGACTGTAAGTTGAAAAAGATGTCAAAATGCAAACCTGTTGTTATCTCCCCCTCGGGTCTTGTAGTCTTTAAAGTGGGTCCTTCTGGTGTATCTTTATCTTGCTTGGAATCTTTCAGGGATTTTCCTGTTATAGGACTAGCTGCCTACGGAAAATAAAAAACATATAAACAGAATTAAAGTCAGAAAACAAAAATATTTAAAAACTGCATCATAGTTATTATTCACTGCATTATAATGTATTTTTTTAAAAATCATGCAGGATATGAAAGATTGCTTGAATGACTCACTGTCAAAGATTAAGGAAGTGTTTGAAAGTAACAAACAGAAGGTTAAGATTGCTTTGGAACAATACCCACACGATGAAGAATTACACATGTTTGAGGAAAAAAGTAAATCATTTTTAAAAGACTTGTATGAAAGCATGTCTGATGGGGCGAATCACAGTACCGAGAATGATGGTGCAACTGAAGCTACTGAGAATGATGGTGCAACTGCATGTGATTTGCAAAACTCTGATGTGGCAAATAAGAATGCTGATGTTGTGACCGATGTCCATATTGATGGTGGGAAGACCAATGAAGATATCTCGCTTAGTTCAATGGAGGAAGGAAATTCTACCCTAAACTCAACACCAGAAATGACGAGAATGACAAGGTCAGCAACCATAAATTGGACAAACTTGAAGACCAAGGGGCCAAATTGGACAACATCAACGGAAGTAGCAGCAACATCGCCCATTAAAAATTTGGAAGTGGGGAACAAAGGAGCAACAACATTGGAAGTGGGGAACAAGGCGCCAAAACCGACAACATCAACCAAAGGAGCAACAACATCACCTGCTAAAAAATTAGAAGAGGGGAACAAGACGCCAAAACAGACAACATTAACCAAAGGAGCAACAGCATCACCCGCTAAAAAGTTGGAAGTGGGTAAAAAGAAATCCCATAAAAGTAAATAAACGCTAACACTTATCTTGCTTTTGTACTAATATTTATTATCTAGGATCGTATATTTTTTAATTCAACTTTTGAATGTCTGTAATATAACTAGGAAAAACTTAAAACTTATCTATTATTTGGGTTTAATGTAAATAGGTAATTATGTTTAATGCTACAATTCGGCCGCCTCATAAGGTTTATTTAACTAGTAATAAACTAAACTATAATGCAGTTAGCATTATAGTCTATGATATACTAGTTAAAGAACATATTGCAAACTGGTTTATAAAGTAAATTTCAATAAAGTATTTTTAAAAAGTTTGATTCTTAATTAACAGATTGTACAAATCCTGAAATATGTGATGAAATATGCAATAAAGATGGAGCTATCGTCATTTATGATGATTCATTCCTTGAGTATCAATCGCAAACGCTAGTCTTTGATATTGAGGAAGAAGTGTTTCATACATAAGGTGGAATGGAAGACAATGAAATGCAAGGAGGAATGGAATCTGATGAAATCCTGGGAGCAGATGAAAGTAAAATTACACTATTTAAATCTTGTCGATTAATTTAACTTCATCATAGTGTTTTTGTCATAGTAATGCACTAGAGTTTGGGTTCTCATTTCAATTCACTGCATGACTATTAACAAAAACAATATGATGCAGTAAAAGTGTATCTATGATGCATTTTTCAAAAAATAAATTTGTTTAATTTGATTCTTTTTATCTTGTCTATTAATTTCATTGCATCATTATGTTTTTAAAATTAGTAATGCACTGGATTGTGAACTATCAATAAAGCTTAATGCATGACTAGTTAACAAAATGCTATGATGCAGTAAAGTGTAACTATGATGCACTAAAAACAAGTTAATCTATTTTTTTATAAAAAAAACTATTGATTATTCTGATTGTTTTAATTACAGGTTCTAAAATATTCAAAGAAGCTAACTTTCCTTCGATTGGAATTGAAGAAATCAACAGTTTAATAACCGAATTTCCTTCTATCGAAGAAGTAAACAAACAGCTTTTGGACTACTCAGTTATGAAACTACCTTTGTTAGCTGAAGTAGAAGACAACTTGCCAAAAAGTTTCTTAATTGAAGATGCACCAAAATCTCCCCAAATTTAAAAAGTTCAAATTAGTAAACCTTTTCATAGTATGAAATTGAGGTTACCGAAAAACTACACAAGAACTTTGAAAGGAAATACACCATTGAGTACACAACCTATTGTCGAACAACATGAAAAATATATAGAGATTCCGCTATCAGCCGAAATTCAAACCGAAGCAAAGACTACAAAATTTGATGCTATAAGGGTGAAATTATTGAAAAGGGATGTTGGGAAGTTAGATGCTAAAGGCATCATAGAGGGAGATATGTTATCTGAAATTCAAGTTCTAAGACAAGAGCCTGGTAAAAGAGGAAGATCTAACAAGGAACAAGCTAAAGAAACAACTGTGGTAGACGAAAATGTTGGCAAGGAGGAATCTAAAAAGACACAGGCTAAAAAACAAGTGCTTAAAGATCTTGGTAGAAAGCAAAGTAACACTCAATTGTCCAAAGAGAATGAAAAGAAATCTAAGATAGAAAAAGCTAAGTCACTGCCTGCAAAAAGAAAAAGGATAGAAGAAAATGAAATATATATGCACGCATCACCAATTAGTTGCAGTGCTCCACCGGATGATACTGAAAACGATAAACGTGAAGTAAAGCTGCCTCCTGCTTTAACGTCGCCATTTTATCAACGAAAAATCGTATTGGGCCAACCACTATCTGAAGAGGGGAAAAAATAGCAGAATACATATGGGGTAATAACACAGCCGAAAGGTAAGTTCTAGCATCAAATTTTATTTTTAAAGCATCACTATTCATTATTCACTGCATCACATATTTATATAACTACATCACTATTCCTTATGTCACTACATCACATATTATTGACAGTGCATCATTTCTCAATGTTCTTTGTATGAATTTTCCTTATATTCTATGCATCACATATTTATATAACTGCATCAATTACTTTTGTCACTACATCACATATAATTAACAGTGCATCATTTCTCAATGTTCTCTGTATGAATTTTTCTTTTGCATCACATATTTTTATCACTGCATCACTTCCTTGCTTTAATGCATCAGATATAGATAAACCCGTCTGAAAAGTTTATGTTTATATCAAAATGTACAGTGAGATTGTTTACCAGATCATCAAAGGAGTTGGAGTAGAAGGTGTGTGGAAACTATAATTCACGGATCGATTAAGCTTACTAGGAATGCATCATGTTCATATGATTAACATAGCGGAATAGAACACGATACATAAACAAGGTGTTGTGGACAAGATGAATTTCCCAAACATTACTTGTATTATTAAACACAAATAACATCTAGACGTGTATACATTGAATCCCACGTCTATACACACGAATTGCTTGTAGGTTACATTGTGAATGATTGTTATGAATAAAACCTACGTAGGGTATGTGTTTATATACTACACATAAACCCTTGTTACAACGAAACTAAATAAGATATTTAGTAAATAAGATATTTAGTAAATAAGATATTCACTAAATAATATATTCACTAAATAATATATTCATTAAATCTTTTATCTTCTTGCAATATATCTTCTACAAGTTTGTCCACCGGCTTGTAAATTCTTCACTTGTCAGATTTAATCCTTGTCTTTTAGTTTTGACACATCAACTCATAATACTTTATATTTTCGACCCAACAATCTTCCCCTAGTTGATGATGTCAAAACTCTTTGTATATGGCACATGATCTTCAAACTGCTTCCCCTTAAGTATAGCACATATTCTTCCCCTTTTTGACACATCAATAGGGAATATGTGAATGTATGCAATCTTGAAGATTCTCCAAAAGTAGCTCTTTGTAATAACCTTGAAGAAAAATAAATACTATAATCTTGATGTAGAAGTAGAATAACCCAAACATGTGTTCCATGTCTTGTACTATCTATGCGACTCCAAAACTCACGGCAATAATGAGCAGACTTAAAAACTCACGGCTATAATGAGTAGTCTCTTGACAAAAAGAGTTCTCTAGCAAATATGAGCATAGAGCATCTTAAGAAAAATCTCATACCTTTGCTATCTTTTTATCAAGTCCGTTGTCACCAATCGTATAAGCATGAACAAGTTATCTTCAAAAGTAATGTTGACCAGACACGACTTTTAAGATATAATGGAACACAAACTCACGAAAATCTTCTTCAACCATCAAACTTACCATAAGAATTCTTCCCCTTAAGCCAACATCTCTTCATGACGAATTTTAATGGAATAACATCTTCATACCATATGTAAAGCCACAAATATGGATAACTCTTTCACAAGGCTATCCCGATTACATAATAAAATATCCATCAAATTCCCACGAATAGTTGCTAACTCGCATTAAGAT
This sequence comes from Glebionis coronaria, assembly GCA_025667525.1. NCBI lineage: Eukaryota > Viridiplantae > Streptophyta > Magnoliopsida > Asterales > Asteraceae > Glebionis > Glebionis coronaria. The sequence continues at coordinate 208,355,114 of CM046880.1, read as the reverse complement.
CATTAATCCCTTTTAAAAATATCCGAGCCATAAATATCAAATTGATATTCTGAATAAAAACAGAGATCCCATGTACCTTCGTGTGTAAATTCCTCGTTTTATGTGCAAAAACGTAGCCAAAATACCAGACAGCAACGAATCCTTTGTCGTCCAATATCCTTCACTGTCCAAGATCTTATCAGTGTGTGTTGTCCAATATCGGGCAACACTTGCCAGCGTTTGAAAAACCATATCTCAGACAACACATGAATTTCTGTCAGCGCCTACATATAACTTGTCAGCGCCATCTTTAAACCTGTCAGCGCCTGGCCATCAGCGTCTCATCCATGCCTTGTCAGCGTCAACGACATCCACTGACACTAACATCTATCAGCGTCAAAATAACAAACATCAGCACCTAATCGATCTAGGGTTTTATAAACCATAAATCAAGATTTTATGTAAAGAGCATATTCTGCAGCGAAATTTGACATCGAATATCTTCTTCATGAGAGCTCAAATCGAAGATCCCTTTGATGAAATCTTAGACACAAGTGTCAAGAACCTACAGCAAAAATTTCACGATGATCCAACGGTTAACGAAGGAGAAATCGCGTTTTTACCATTACTGTTCACAGAAAACAGCATATGATCACTGCTGACTTCGACGGTTAATAACTTTTTCTTGGGGATAGATATCGACAATCCCTCTGGTGGAACACACACAAAAAATTTCGTGGCGATCCAACGGTTCAATAAAAAGTTATGCCCTTCGTACTACTGCTGCGCACACAAACTGCATAAAAACCCTATACGGGATTTTCTTCTTTTTCACTAAGAACGAACTTCTTGTTGATCCTAGCATCGAGAGCCACCCGCTATGATACCAATTGTGGAAACCATAATTCACGGATCGATTAAGCTTACTAGGAATGCATAATGTTCATATGATTAACATAGCGGAATAGAACACGATACATAAACTAGGTGTTGTGGACAAGATGAATTTCCCAAACGTTACTTGTATTATTAAACACAAATAACATCTAGACGTGTATACATTGAATCCCACGTCTAGACACCACGAATTGCTTGTAGGTTACATTGTGAATGATTGTTATGAATAAAACCTACGTAGGGTATGTGTTTATATACTACACATAAACCCTTGTTACAAGGAAACTAAATAAGATATTTAGTAAATAAGATATTTAGTAAATAAGATATTCACTAAATAATATATTCACTAAATAATATATTCATTAAATCTTTTATCTTCTTGCAATATATCTTCTACAAGTTTGTCCATCGGCTTGTAGAATCTTCACTTGTCGGATTTAATCCTTGTCTTTTAGTTTTGACACATCAACTCATAATACTTTATATTTTCGACCCAGCAAGGTGTTTTTTTCTTGAGCCTATACCCTGAAATAGAAATTGCGGCACTCATATTAGACTTATGGTCTTTTGTATTAAATCATGAGGAACAGCACCGAGACAAGCTTTCGGGCAATGGAAATGTATATTGCCATACGGGAATGCTTGTAAGTAATTCAAATATATAACTTATTTATTTTGGAACTTTAAATTTTGTGATCATTAGTAATCGTTTGACGTTAACTAAAACAGACGAATTATACTGTTGAGTCAGGGAAGAATGTGCAAGAAAGGATGAAAGGTTTTGATGAAAATATTTATAACGTTTTAACTCAAGCAAAACAGAAAAATTTTCTTGACGTCGACTTGGTAAGTATATTTATTATGAGAATTAATTGATTGTATTTGTGAGAATGTTTAGAATAAATTTAAATACTTATAATAAATATATATAGGTATTTTTCCCTTCAATAAAGATGACGATACTTCATCAAACCATTTCTATATCATTTACTTTAATTTGAAGACCGCTGAGATCGACATCATAGACAACATAGATAACTACATTGATGATATAGAAAAAAGATATGGTGCTTACCCATTTGCCGTCGTAAGTCTCATACTTAATGCATTATTGTGCTATTTCACTGCATCAAAGTATTTAACTATAGTCTTATATCTCATATATATATGTTTAATTTAATATAGAGGAAAACCCTTTATAAGTCTATAACTGGTTTTATATCATAGTTAGTGTTTTATGGTGCTATTTTTATATTCCTATACCATATGAATAATATTGATAATTTTACTGCATCATAGTATTAAAAAAAGGGTAATAGTTATACAATACCATCGTACTTATCAAAATGTATCGACTTTAAACACGTACAATTTAATCGCTATACATTACCAATGTACTTGTTTGTTTTGTGACAATGTTACCCATATGACCTGCTAAATTTCCACGTCATTTTCTTTTTACTTTAAAAATTACACATCCTTATTTAAAACCATAGTGGATGATGATTGAACATTTTTGTCTTTGACAATTCAGTACCACAAAATCATATCATCTTCATCATTCTAAAGCTCAAGCATTCATCCATATTATCATTCTACGAAACCTAATCTTAAATCCATTAAGGCACATTACAAAAATTCAATCATTTTACAAAGCCTAATCTTAACCCATTAACACACATTACAAAAAAATTATCTAACATCATGTAGGTAGTTGATTAGGAGATACATATCTTTGATTGTTTATGAAGTCTTGAACATTAATTCATCCATTTTTTTTTCCAATAATGCTATGTGCCATAAAGGATGTTACCCCGCGGATGTAAGATCCATAGATCTAGAAGCACATGTAAGATCAAATATCAAGCCACGAGCATCATCTTGAGCAGCGTTGACGATAGGCAATCGTTTGTGTCGGACCCACAAAGGATGTGACGGAGTTCAGCGATTGACGAGAGCGATATGTGGTGGTGATTGAATCTATATGACGCTACTGGGAATAGTGGTCGACGGTGTGGTGATTGAATCTATATTACTGTCTTTGTCACCAACTGATTAATCCAAATGTACATAAAATGTTCTCACATTAACTATGCTCACAAAGTATTTGATATAATGTCTCAACGAGACACTGTTTCGTATAACGCTTCGGTTTTCGAGTACGCTGGGGTTGGCGACACGGGTATGGCTCGGATTATTTTTTATGGGATTCTCGTGAAAAATGCCGTGTCGTGGAATTTGTTGGTTTCGGGGTACTTGCAGAAACGGAGTTGCTGGAAATGTGTTCATGTTTTTATGTGGATTAGGAGAGAGGGTGTGAAGATTGATGCAATGACGTTTGCGGTTGTTTTGAAGGCGTGTTTAGGTTTGGTGGATTATGGTTTAGGTGTTCAGGTCATGGATTTTTATTTTGAAGATGATTAAGGTGGTTTATAGTGTGTTTGCTTTGGATTCTGGGAAAATACAAAGGGGTTGACTTTCAATAGTGGAATACTTTTTTCTAGAAGTTTTGGCACTGAGTGGAAATCATACGTGGAAAAAAAATAAAAAAAAGAGTTAATTACATGGATATTACCGTGCCAGCGTGTCGGTAACAGGTGACCAAATTGGTAAAGACGAAACAATTTTGAAAGTTCATTGGTAATGTATAACGATTAAATTGTAAGTGTTTAAAGTCGGTACATTTTGATAAGTACGATGGTATTGTATAGCTTTTACCCTAAAACTGCATTACAATGTCATAACTGCTTATTTAAATTTGCACAGATTGATTCCTTCACAAATTACCTGGAGAAACATAAACACCCAAAACACATTGACATTTTGGTTTCTGAACCTAACATTGTTCATTATAGATGGAAAACAAAATACAATGCTGTCGATTGCGGGGTATTTTTTATGAGGCATTTGGAAACATACCTTGGTAGAGGAAACTTCTTACAACCATTGAAAAAGAAGGACCACCTCAGAAAACACAACTAAAAATGCTTCGTGCCAAGTACATGACCAAAATCCTTCTGATGGATTTTAACGTCAAAAAAGGGAAGTTGTTAAAGGACGCGCAATCATACTTCAGGAAAAAGCCAAAAATTTCAAAGCTTATAACGGATTCTGATGTTAGATTTGATAAAGCTTTGTGGAAGAAATTTAGTGATACCGTAAGAAAGACAATTGATGACTCAAGAGCTGCATCAAATGGTCATCGTCAATTGTCATCGTCAATTTCAATAATACCCTAGGAAGACAATTGTTAACTAAAAAACTTGTTTTATTACTCTTTAATTGAAGTACTCATTGTTTTTTTACAAACTACTTGTAAACATGAAGATTTTTACACAATTTTATTTACTTGTTAGTGTGTGTTACTATTTGTTGAAATTCAATGATTGTATTTTTTAACATGAAATAAAAAATATATACTTCACTGCATCAAAATATATCTGTTATGCAAAAGTCACTGCATCAAAATGCCACTATGTAAAAAAGGTGTACTTAAACTGTTATGTAAAAAGTAATTGCATCAATATGTAGAAAATAGCTGCATGAAATTGTCATTGAGACTCAAATCTCACTAAACTGAGTAGCATTAGGTGCCCAGACCTTACCCTTTGCATCAGTAATCATAATAAACAAGCCAAATCAGGTCACCATTTCATCAGTTGGTTTTCTAGTTCTGTCAGAGAACGATTGCATTGTGTTTGTATATCGGACGACTCATTATTTTCTTATTTTCATCACTCTAGCATTTTACTTAATCTGGTCACGTTTTTGTTCTTAAATAGCTTAATTCTTGTTGATTTCATTTTTAATTTGTGTTTGTGGATTGTTTACGCCTGGGTATTCAGTTACAAAAAAATTAAAAAAAATTTTTTTACCAAAAAGGACGTGGCCAGGACTCGAACCTACGCCACTCCTCTCACAACACAAGACACATACCGCTCTGCCCTTGGGTCTTTTACTGATATACTTTCAATTCAAACTCTATTTAAGGCAGTTTTGTTCTGCTTATTAATAATCTGGTCACGTTTTTTGTTCTTAAATAGCTTAATTCTTGTTGATTTCATTTTTAATTTGTGTTTGTGGATTGTTTTAAGCCTGGGTATTCAGTTTTTACAAAAAAAAAAAATTTAAAAAAGTTTTACCAAAAAGGACGTGGCCAGGACTCGAACCTGCGCCACTCCTCTCACAACAAAACACACATACCGCTCTGCCCTTGGTTCTTTTACTGATATACTTTCAATTCAAACTCTATTTAACACGGTTTTGTTCTGCTTATTAATAATCAATTCGAGTTTTATAAGCTCATTTCCAGCTTATTTGTTAAGCAAACGTCAAGCTTTTCATTTTTCCTTTGTTATTCTAGTAGTTTAGGACTTTTTGGTACTAAGTTTTTATTTTTCACGTTTTTCAATTATTTTTTATTATTATTTTAATACCCATTTTTTATAAAATAGTTTAAAAATAGATTAATTAGTTTTAAAAATTTACAAAAATTGTTTTTAGGTTTTATATAAATAGATTTAGGTAAAAAAATGCCACTATGTAAAAAAGGTGTACTTAAACTACTATGTAAAAAGTAACTGCATCAATATGAGAAAGTAACTACATCAATATGCAAAAGTATCTGTCACAACTCGCAGGTATTCAAAGTAGCTAAACCAGTATGTAAAAGCAACTGCATCAATATGTAAAAAATAGTTGCATCAATATGTAAAAAGTAACTGCATCAATATGTAAAAAGTAGCTGCATCAAATTGTCATCATCAATTTCGCCTAAATCTGAGACCAGTTCTTGTCGCCGATGCCTCCTGAGATGTTTTCTTGATTTTTTCAGATGGTTGCATTCTTTCGTTTGTACATGTTCTGGAATTATGACCTTCTTTATTCCCGCATTTACTACATGTCCTCTGCTTGTCACTTGATTTAGCTGCTTCTTTTTCAATCTCAGCTTTTGACTTCCACCTCGTATGAACAGCAGATCCTTTATTTGAACTCAGGTCTGAATTATTTATAACATTTGAAGTTGAGGTTGGCTCCTTCACACCAAGCATTGCACTAATAATATCTTTCGAGTTAAGTTTTGGAACCGTTGGAACATCAATTTTAGCTTTATTCAACAACTCCATCATTTGCTCCTTATAAATCTTCAACATGCCAATGTCATGAACCAAGCGATCAATCGTAGATTCAAAAATATCGTACAAATCAAAAACCTCACTTTGCAAAACCGAATCTGACCCACTGACAACTGTCCTAACTGTAGCGTTGAAAGGCTTAGCATCCATTGACCACCTTTTCTTCAAGTATTTCCGAGGAAACTCTTTCACATTGTTCATTCTCAACACGTAAAAAATGTGCCTACAAAGAAGACCATATGACTCGTAGTGTTTACAGCTACATTGAACTTCCATTTCAGATTTACAAAACTCCACCTGCATAACAGTTTTTAAAAATATTAAAATTTAAAAACACACTACATCAGTGCTAAAAAGTTACTGCATTATAGTTATAAACAATATAAGAACACATACATGATAAACAACAAAGTTATTTTCACCCTTGATTTTGTTCTCAGCTTGCATATCACGAATTAAATATCTCTCACCATTATCAAGTTGGGCAACATTTATCGACATGCAATGGGAATAAGAAGCATATATCTCATTTTGAACTTCCAAGAATATAGTTCGAGTATAAAGAGTACTTGCTTCTTTTTCAATCTGAAGATCAGTTTTGAGTTTAGGATTCTTATATCTTGAATCGTGATCGTTTTATGCTCAATATACCTCTGGTACTCGATAGCCGTCTCATAATGACTAAGAAATTCAACAAGTGTCAAATATTTACTTGTCCATTTACCAAAGAAATGGTTCTCGCTTTCGGACCTAGAGGTGGTACGCATGAGGCCTGCCATAAGCACATCACGCAAGTATGTCGGGATCCAGCTTTCCCGTAGGTCAAACATATCTTGTAACCATTTGTTATCGCCAAGTTGGAAATCCTCAATCATACGTTCCCACTCTGCTTCAAATTCAAAGGGCAAAATCTGATCGGTCCAAACTATATCACATATACGCCTTTTGAAATTTTTGTTTTTGCAGATTGAAGTCCCCACCTGAAAATTCATAAATTTATAAAACTACTACATTAAAGTATAAATATAGTGCATTAATATGAAAAATTTCCAAACAACTCTAGCTCTAAAAACATGACTTTAAAAAATACTGCATTACAGTGTAAAGATAGTGCATTAATTTGAAAAAAACAAATCAACAGTAATAGATACTTTAAAAAACCAAAACAATTTTCCATGTTGATCACTGGGTCGCTTAAAACGTGAACAAGAAACAAAGCCAAAAAAGGTAAACTAGGACAGTAATGTTTTACAACAGACAAGTGAGAACATACCTTTGTAACCAACTTTTGCATGATATGCCACATACAAAAACGGTGTATAGTATTTGGGAAGTATTCTGGTACTACGATCTTTATAGACGGGTCCTGATCGGTAATTACAACTTGTGGATCTGTACCAAACGCCTTTTGGAATTGTTCAAGTAGCCATTTGTAAGCACCAACCGATTCATCAGATAGTAAACCCGCAGCGAAGGTTATACAGCGGTTGTGATGATTAATGCTGGTAAAAGGGACGAACACCATCTTGTACCTACATTTTAATATACAAAGAAATAAACTAAAATATTAAATAAAGCTGTAAAACACGATTAAATTTTTTGATAGAAAATTAAGATAGAATATACTTGTTAGAACGAAAAGTAGCATCAAATGAGACGATATCACCGAAAACACCATAGTCCTTAATTGCTTGCTCATCAGCCCAAAAAAGACCAACCAATTTATCGTCAACACCTAAAAAAATTAAATAAGAAACTAATAGAAAATAAAATGTTGTATGAACTACATCAAAACACAAAAATGAACTGCATTACCTGTTTTGTAATCAACATAGAATCCTGGCGAATGCAACTTTTTGCTCAAAAGTTTCTCAACGGCCATCTGTGCATCACGATCACGAACTTAGCACCTTCCAAAGGTACAACGCCAATATCTTTATCTGGAAACCACGTCCTGTTTCCATCATCATCACAAGTATAATAGCCAACATGATCCTTGACATGAACAATCTCAAAATCTGTATGTTTAAAAACAAATAAATAGTTAATGCATCAATGATATAAATAAAGTGCATCACAGTATAAAACTTCTACACATAACATAATTTAGCCTACATGTAACCTACACATAATCAATAACTATAAAGCCCGCTACAAGCACGATAACCCCTCTATAAGTTTTCACTAAATAAGCCAATAAATTATACGTGTGAATTTTGATGTTGAGTAAGAGATTATATATCCTCCATTTACTATATATCAATGTGTGAGTTCGCTGATGTTAATAGTCTATCTCTTTATGTCTTAAGATTTTTGTCAAGATTACAGACACTACACAAGTTAAAGTTGGTACTAAATAGAAGTGATTTATCGCAATCTCAGTAACAAAATCACACACAACATGGGCGGGTGCATAAGAATGAAGTGTTGTCATTTTTCCTTATTTTTATCACCACTAGGAATATCGACGATGTTACCTACCTACAAATAATATTACCAGCTTAATAGAAATGTCCCAGATGCCCTTAAGCATGCCGGTTTGTGAAACAAATTGAACTAAACGCAGATTATTGATCTCTATGTGTCACTAGATTCAAACCCATATCCCCTCAGCAGGAGAATTCCCCTGTTCTAATAAAATTTTTATCATTTACCTATCAGAATGACAACACAAGAATCCAGACAAATTCCAGCAGTTGGTTCGATTGCATATAAGTTTCGTGTACCAACATTAGAAATATTGTCAGGAAAACTAGACATGGCTACAAAGGTGACGCAATATGATGCAACCTTCTCCATGCTTAATTACAGATTGGTATATTGGAAATTTAGACTGGGGGATGAACAAATGACTAATGAGGCTGGTCAAGACGGTGAAAGTGTTTAAACATAGTTGTAAACATAGCAGCCATTTAAAACTGTACTAAAACTATGATGTGTTCACTGAACTTTATATTTTTTCAATGCAAAAATATATCCCCCACGAGATTTGCAATCCTTGACATCATACTTAGCGCTATAGACTATTTGGCAACTGATGGACTGTTCTATTGGTCAACCCGGTCACACTAAAGTTACTTGTTTCGTTCCAAACCAGTTACGACTCATTACCAACCGGCCCTCTTTTTTCCACAGCTACTTAATACCCTTAATCTTTTTTGCAGCCAATCTATAGCCTAAGCTTTCAGTTACCTCAAGAGGCATGCATCAGTGAAGAAATACCACGCGTCCATGCCTATCAAGTGCTTTGTTGAACGGCACCCGACCCATCCACCCGTTTCCACAAGGGCTTATATCTTACTATATAGCTAGTGAATATGTGCGTCTTTTGGCATTAACATGTTGATAGAACTATCCCATCCTCTTTTTAATTACATAAAATTGGTACACGAAACTTATTTGCAATCGAACCAACTGAACTTTATATTTTTTCAATGCAATAGTTTATCCCCCACAAGATTTACAATCCTTGACATCATACTTAGCGCAATAGACTATTTGGCAACTGATGGACTGTCCTATTGGTCAACCCGGCCACACTAAAGTTACTTGTTTCGTTCCTAACCAGTTATGACTCATTACCAACCGGCCCTCTTTTTTCCACAACTACTTAATACCCTTAATCTTTTTTGCAGCCAATCTATAGCCTAAGCTTTCATTTACCTCAAGAGGCATGCATCAGCCAATCTAATTTTGGTACACGAAACTTATTTGCAATCGAACCAACTGAACTTTATATTTTTTCAATGCAATAGTTTATCCCCCACGAGATTTGCAATCCTTGACATCATACTTAGCGCTATAGACTAATGTTGGTACACGAAACTTATTTGCAATCGAACCAACTGAACTTTATATTTTTTCAATGCAATAGTTTATCCCCCACGAGATTTGCAATCCTTGACATCATACTTAGCGCTATAGACTATTTGGCAACTGATGGACTGTCCTATTGGTCAACCCGACCACACTAAAGTTACTTGTTTCGTTCCAAACCAGTTACGACTCATTACCAACCGACCCTCTTTTTTCCACAGCTACTTAATACCCTTAATCTTTTTTGCAGCCAATCTATAGCCTAAGCTTTCAGTTACCTCAAGAGGCATGCATCAGTGAAGAAATACCACGCGTCCATGCCTATCTAGTGCTTTGTTGAACGGCACCCGAACCATCCACCCGTTTCCACAAGGGCTTATATCTTACTAAATAGCTAGTGAATATGTGCGTCTTTCGGCATTAGCGTGTTGATAGAACTATCCCATCCTCTTTTTAATTACATAAAAGATTGCATTGCGGAACTTCTAGTTATATAGCCCAATTTGTAAGAATTTCTATTGTATTCTGCTACTATCAAAAGTAAACCACACAACACCTTATCTGCACTATAACCACCTGTTGCTGAGTGTGCTTTGATTTGGTTTACTCAGCCCAATTTGTAAGAATTTCTTTCCCTTAACACCTATTCTGCACTATAACCACTCAACACCTAAGCTACTATCAAAAGTAAATCTAAAAACATTAGGTCAAACATCTTTTTGCATCATCAAGTCGTATATTTCAAAACTGACATCCGGTCCACTAGTTCACTATAACAGAATCATAAAAGCTAGTGTCACACAAATCAGAATCCTCCACTCAAATCATGTAATTCCAAACTTCATGATTTAAGGTCAAACGTCACTAATCAATAACAGTATATCACACTGAAAATATCAAAAACATAATAAATCACACAATTCTGAACTTAATAAAAATATCGTTCAATCATAAGTAATAACATTGTCCCTTAGCATGATATACCTATCGAATCACTACTTTATATCATCAAAAACGTCATTAAGCCTAGAGTCGAACAGTGGTTTAAATCAACCAAAATTTCACGAAGCCTAAGAAAACTCTATAAACCTATAGTAGTTCTAACCTCATGAAAACCTAAACTAAAATAATCATGTCTGAGGCATCTACTGCATCAATTTGTTTAACTATATGCATAAATTATCAGAAATCTATAAAAATCATAACAACGCCTAAACATCAGATGTAAACTGATCAAAAGCCTAACTAAACATTATAAACCTACACAAAACTAATAATATAACAAAAACATGTAAACAAATAAATATACTGAATTAACAGAAAAATTAACATGTTTACCCTCATTATCAGTTGCAATGGAATTAGATCGTGATGTAGAACAATTATTACTCGTTGATGTAGAACAGTCATCAACGGTTGATGTAGAACAATTGTTATTGATTTCTGTAATACCAGACATCTTTTTCAATCGGCGATGAGTGGTGGTTAGTGGTGGAAAAGGGGCGGCGGTTGGTTGTTAATGGTGGAGAAGCGGCGGTGATTGGTTGGTAGGGTTGTTACAGGTATATATAGCCCAGGGTGATTGGTTGTTAGGGTTGTTAATGGTGGAGAATCGCCGGCGATTGGTTGTCGAGGGAAAGAAAGAGACGAATAAAAAAAACCAAACAAGAATGAGTTGAATGTGTGTTTGTTTAGAGTATATATACCTGACGGAAGAAAATGACGAAAATGCCCCTGGCTATATAAAGTAAAAAGACGGTGGGGGGTGGACAGGTGTCAGCATGGGAGCCCTTCCTACACTTTTTATTTTAACAACCCTTCTCAATTTACCCTACCTCTATATATATATATATATATATATATATATATATATATATATATATATATAGAGTGGAGTTATTCTAAAACATATCTTATAATAAAATAAATGAGGTGAAATCTCACCCCTTGGATCAAAATCACCTAATTTGATAAAAAAAATGGTGTCTTTTTTGTAAACTCTCAAACTTTAAGGGTAATTGTAGAAGATAATAAAAATTAAAACGTCCCAAATTAGCCCGATCAAAAAACACACACTTCACATACTAAAAAACGATCAAAAAACATATAGTACACTCTGAATCCTCTCGAATCCACCAAATCCACCAAATCCACCAAATCAAACCTACTGAATCCTCTCTAATCAAACAAATTAAACAACACATCCTCTGGTAATTTTTTTTTTAATTTTTTGATTAATTTTTGAATGATTTGTGTTAGAATGTGTTAAAAATGATCTATGATGCTCTAGAATGCGATAGGATATCAAACATATATAAGGTTTTGTGTAAGTGTGTGTTTATGATTGATGTATAAAATGTGTTTGATATAATGTCTCAATGAGAATTATAAAGTTCTCTTTGATATAGAAGTGATCTGGTAAAATCATAACTGTGATGGAGTAGGAAACACTATGATTGAGTAGAACTAATATTATGATGGAGTAAAACTAATACTATGCATGCGATTTGGTAAATTAGAACTGTAATGGAGTAGAATTATTTTTAATGTGAATATGCTTGAGTAGGATAAAGTTGTATTTTGAGGTTTTGTCGAAATTAAGTATTTGTATGTAATATATAAGTGATTTGGTAAAATTATAACTGTGATGGAGTAGGATTAACACTATGATTGAGTAGAATTAATATTATGATGGAGTAAAACTAATACTATGCATGTGATTTGGTAAAATTTTAATAATAATAAGCAAATTTTATTCTACTGCATTACAGTTAAATTTTAATGCACTGTAATGCAGTAGGTCACTTGCATTGTTCTTTCTACTACATTACTGTTTAATTTTAATGCACTGTAATATATTACGATACTTGCATTTTTATTTCTACTACATTACAGTTTAATTTTAATGCATTGTAATGAAGTAGGTTACGTACATTCTTCATATGCATGATTTAATGCATTAAAAGTTTATTTCTACTACATTAAGGTTTAAATTCTAATGCATTTAATGCAGTAGCTTACTCGTGTTGTTCATATGCATGATTTACTACATCGCAACTTTATTTCTACTACATTAGTGTTATTTTATGTTCTATTACATTAAAGTTATTTGGTGCTGCTATTTTATACTAGTAAATGAATATAGTGCACTAACAAAATAACTGTGTTAAATTATGATATAAATAACAGTGATGTAGTAGAATATAATTGTAATGAAGTAGAAAATATTTGTAATGTATTTGTAGTTTTTACTACATTATAATTTTATTTCTACAACATTATACTTATACTCTACTACATGCTTGTTTAAATTCTATTGCATCACATAATATATTTTGCTATTTTCATGAAAATGTTTGAACTGTTATTACACAGGTGAAAAGAACATGCAAAAAGAACACAAGCGACAAAGGCATATGCATTTACCAAGCTACAAGCAGTAGATTGCATCCTCAAATACCAATTGATACACTCGAATTGAAGGGCGAAATGGTGCACAGCTGCATTGAACGTGTAACAAAGATTCTTGGAAGATACTCGTGGATGGTGGATCATCTATAGACAACACTTAAATTATATTAGATGTAATACTTTGGAATACGGAACGTAAATACGATGTATTGAAATTTTAATGATGACAAATTTTGTATAATATTTACTACTTTTGATTACTGTTGATATGTGAATGAACATAGATGCATTAAGTTATCAAGTATATTGCAATGAAAATAATATTGCATCTGGCGACTACAGCTAATGCATCACAATATTGTTTTACTTCGTCAGATTGTTACCATACTACTGAATTGCAATATAACTTTACTCCATCAAAATAATACTTTAGTACATCACTGTATTATTTTACCACATCACAATGACTATTTTACTGCATAATAATGTGAATGCTATTGTATCAAAATATAATGTATATTTTAATGCGTTATAATACACCAAACAAATAAGATAATATACAGTATTAATTATTATTCGTAAAACAAAAGGATACCGAGTATATTTAAAATACAATAAGATACTTTTGTATTCATGTTTGGTAACAAATACTATACATCTTAGAACCGAAAACATGGCTTGTAAGTAATAATTTGATATCTATACACTACTTATTTTGAATATAAAACGAATAATGAAACATTGCTTGTAAGCTTTACGGGTACATATTCTGTGTCCAGATCTTGTCGCTCTTGTCGGCTCTTCTTGTTGCTTGCTGTTCTTTGATGGTGGCCACTTCAATGGGCATGCTTTTAAATTATGGCTCTTTTTCTACACATCCACTACACTTCCTCGTTTTATTACTTTACTGCATCACTGTGTTATTTTCCTGCATTACAATATAAACTTTACTACATCAAAATGTATATTCTACTCCATCACAATACAATAGACAATCTTACTGCATCACGTTTTTATACCTACTCCATCATAATGAAAAGCTACTTAACTTTAAGACCAGTAACAACCATTTAACTCTGAAAATCACAGTATTTATATCTAAACCTAATACGTGCCAAACATCATCACAATATTACCAAATACTGTAACAACCATCTAAATTCATTTCAATACTTCATACAATAACAAAATTCGATTAACTTCACTTGATCAATAAGAAATAACATAAATGTTATGTACATTAGTGAATCTATAGAATCATTAATGTGAATTACAAACTAAAATATTATAATGCGTTAAAAAATTATAAGTATATTACAAACAGTTTCCACTGAATTGCAGTTATGTTTTATTGCATTACCGTATATTCTACAACATTAGTGTATATCATACTGCATTATTTTATACCCAACTGTATTACTATATATTCTACAACATTACCGTATATTCTACAACATTAGTGTTTTACTACATTAGTGTTTTACAACAGTATCGTATATTCTACAACATTACAGTATATTCTACAACATTACCGTATATTCTACAACATTAGTGCTTTACAACAGTTATGTTTTATTGCATTACCGTATATTCTACAACATTAGTGTTTTATTGAATTATATTATTGCATTACCGTATATTCTACAACATTAGTGTATATCATACTGCATTATTTTATTGCAGTACCGTATATTCTACAACATTACCGTATATTCTACAACATTACCGTATATTCTACAACATTAGTGTTTTACAACAGTTATGTTTTATTGCATTACCGTATATTCTACAACATTAGTGTTTTATTTCATTATATTATTGCATTACCGTATATTCTACAACATTAGTGTATATCATACTGCATTATTTTATACCCAACTGCATTAGTATATATTCTACAACATTACAGTATATTCTACAACATTAGTGTTTTACAACATTAGTGTTTTACAACAGTACCGTATATTCTACAACATTACCGTATATTCTACAACATTAGTGTTTTACAAAAGTTATGTTTTATTGCATTACCGTATATTCTACAACATTAGTGTTTTATTGCATTATTTTATTGCATTACCGTATATTCTACAACATTAGTGTATATAATACTACATTATTTTATACCCAACTGCATTACTATATATTCTACAACATTACCGTATATTCTACAACATTAGTGTTTTACAACAGTACTGTATATTCTACAATATTACCGTATATTCTACAACATTAGTGTTTTACAACAGTTATGTTTTATTGCATTACCGTATATTCTACAACATTAATATTTTATTGCATTATTTTATTGCATTACCGTATATTCTACAACATTAGTGTATATCATACTGCATTATTTTATACCCAACTGCATTACTATATATTCTACAACATTACCGTATATTCTACAACATTAGTGTTTTACAACATTAGTGTTTTATAACAGTACCGTATATTCTACAACATTACCGTATATTCTACAATATTACCGTATATTCTACAACATTACCGTATATTCTACAACATTAGTATTTTACAACAGTTATGTTTTATCGCATTACCGTATATTCTACAATATTAGTGTTTTATTGCATTATTTTATTGTATTACCGTATATTCTACAACATTAGTGTATATCATACTGCATTATTTTATACCCAACTGCATTACTATATATTCTACAACATTATCGTATATTCTACAACATTAGTAAAAGTAGTAATAATGCACTAAAAATTAACAAAAATGTAGTAAAAGTTATTATGAGGTAGAACTTATTAATCACAAACTAAATCATGAGGATACATCCTAGTTCAACTTCTACAAAATCACAAGCATATTCAGAGAATCACATTTCAAACAACACCCAAACCTAAACTTAAGCTAAACTTAATTCAGTAAAAATTACAGTATAATCCAGTAAAACTTAAAGTATAATGAAGTAAAACGTAAACTATAATTCGGTAGAATATGATCAAGAAAATTGTAATTCACTAGAATATCAAGTGTAATTCAGTAAAAGAAAATTACTCTTCAGGATAACTGTAAGTCCATATGTGTATAATAACTTTTCTGTAGTTGAGACATTTTATCAAACACCTTGTATGCAACTTTTTCAACCACGTTTTGTATCTATATTTTTTACACTTTATACCAGATCTATAAGAATAAATGATGTAATTGGAATCAAACTCTAAATATAACATACTTAAATCAAGAAAACCACATAAATCGAACATCATGTTTTTGAATCAAGAACTTACTTGTTTTGTCTCATGATAAGCTACAGTTAGAAGTGTATGGTGAATCAATCAACATCTCGAAAATAGCTATTGAGGACAACAATTGTTATTGGTGGTGGGGATGACGATAAAGAAGTGGTAGTTAACGGTGGGGCAGGTAGTGGCTAGGAAAGATGAGGAAGATGGTGGTTATTCAAGGGGCACGACGATTAAAGAGATGATTGGAGAGCATTGTATGAAAACACGTTGTGGGTTATGGAATGTGTGTGAAAAATAAAAATTATAAATATGCCCCATGAAGTTTCTAAAATTACAAAAGTACACCATTTTTTTTTTTAAAAAAAGGGGGGACACATGGCAGCATGTGGTTCCACCTCATTTATTTTATTTTAAAAATTGTTTTATTTTACCCCAACTCTCTCTATATATATATATATATATATATATATATATATATATATATATATATATATATATATATATATATATATATATATATATATATATATATATATATATATATATATATATATATATATATGTATGTTAGCCTTAAAATGTGTGCGACTAAAGGAATTACATTAGTTTCATAGCCGGGACTTGCAGGGACTAATATTGTCATATGTAAAGTCCAAGTCCCGGGCTATATAAACCCCTCCATACTTCCATGGAGGGGTGAGGCTTATCATTTTCCTTCTTGTCTTTCTCTCACTAGAAATAAACACACTTTTCTAGTATCTCTTGTTTCTCTCTCTACCATGGCTAAAAAACACTTCTATCCTCCCCGACCTCCGGATCTTTTACTCGTGTTATTAGTGAATCCATGTTTAACAATATATATATATATATAAATTCCACTCCTTAGTGTTGAATTCCTTGTTGACAATCGGTTATGCATATCTAAAATCTCTTCTTATTCTATTTTCTTCATTTTTCATGAATCTTCAAATTACATACTTATACAAGTTCACACTGAATTTTGTTATTGTGTTGTTGACAGAAACATGCCGCCTACTAGAATTCGTAGAGCTGATGGACCTAGGAGACCCCGTCGGGGTACTATGGAGAGAATCATAGCAAAAAGGGTAAAGAAAGCAGTTGCTAAATATGAAAAGAGCCGAGAGACTCAAGATAAAGCTGAAAGTTCTGCAAGTGTAAAAGCATGTTCGCACAAGACCTTCATGTCTAGAAAACCCCACTCCTTCAAAGGGACCGAAGGTGTTGTTGGTTTGACACGTTGGTTTGAAAATATGGAGAAAGTGTTTGGGACTTGCAAATGTGCTGAAGAGGATAAGGTAATT
Organism: Glebionis coronaria; assembly: GCA_025667525.1. Classification (NCBI taxonomy): domain Eukaryota; kingdom Viridiplantae; phylum Streptophyta; class Magnoliopsida; order Asterales; family Asteraceae; genus Glebionis; species Glebionis coronaria. Next base: position 208,337,330 of record CM046880.1, on the reverse strand, counting down.
TATGTTTCTAGTACTTTAGAAGGTATTGCAGTTACTTGGTGGAATGGGAACATTCGAACCTTAGGTCTTGATAATGCAAACAAAATCCCTTGGAGCGAGTTCAAAATAATGATGACTACTGAGTACTGCCCTGAAACTGAGATAGCTCGGATGGAACACGAGCTATGGAACTTACAAATGAAAAATGATGATATTAAAGCCTACACTAATAGGTTTCATGAGTTGGCCTTGATGTGTCTTGAAATGGTTCCAGATGAGCAGAAGAAAATAAAAAGGTATGTTAAGGGCTTTCCTGAAAGGATTAAAGGACACATTACTTCATCAAAACCTTCCTCCCTACATGAAGCAGTGAACATGGCTCGTGAATTGGTCGAGCAGTCTGGGGAAGGTAAAGTTGCTAAGTTAAAAGCTGATAACAAACAGAAATGGGAGCAGAATAAAGGAAACAATCAAGTAAACAATTAAGGAAACAAACAGGGCAATAACCGTAACAACAACTGAGACAACAATAGAAACTCCAACAGGAACAATAACCGACAAGCCAACAAGAGACACGAGACAACAACCATGTATGCAGCTGCTCCTGTTGTTCCCGCTGCTCCTGTTGTTCATGTTGCTCCTGTTACTCCTGTTGCTTCCGTTACTCTTGCTGCTCCTATTGCTCGTGATACTCCTACTGGCAGAAGCTTCCCAAGTGTGATCTATGCAATTGGCATCATCCTGTCGGTGTGTGTCCTACTAGGTGTACAGTTTATAATAGGTTTGGCCATAATGACGGGTACTGTAATAGGGTGTGCTATGGTTGTAGTGAAAAAGGTCATTTTCAGAATAGGTGTCCAAAGGCTAAGGATCCGCAGAACGATGGAGCTCGAGGCAGGGTGTATCATGTGGGTAATAACGCTCAATAGAATCCTCAGGTGGTCGTGGGTGCGTATATTCTTAACAATCACTATGTTAGTGTTTTATTCAATTCTGGTGCTGAGAAAAGTTTCGTCTCTTCTGCTTTTACTCCTTTCATTAATATTACTCCTTCTGCTTTAGACACTAGCTGTAAAGTAGAATTAGCATACGGTAAGATTGTTAGTACCAATACAGTCTTGCGTGGCTGTACCCTTGATTTGCTTAGTCATTTGTTTTTAATCGACCTTTTACCGACGCGTCTCAGCAGTTTTGATGTTATTGTTGGTATGGATTGGTTAGCATCTCATCGTGCTGTCATTGTTTGTTTTGAATGAATCGTGTGTATTCCTATTTCTTCGGGTGAAACCTTAGAACTTCGCGGTGAGAAGCCGGATGACAATCCGAATTCTCTTCTTTCTATCAAGGCTGATGAGAAAAAGCTTGATGACATTCGTATCGTTTGTGAATTTCCTAGAGTTTTTCCATATGACTTGTCAGGATTACCTCCTGTACGCGAAGTGGAATTCCATATCGATGTTATTCCGCGTTCACTGCATGTTGCCAAGTCGCCTTATCGTTTAGCTCTGTCTGAAATGAGTGAATTATCGAATCAACTAAAGGAATTACCAGAGAAAGGTTACATTAGACCGAGTCATTCTCCGTGGGGAGCGCTTGTCCTCTTTGCTAAGAAAAAGGATGGTGCAATGAGAATGTGTATTGACTATAGGGAATTGCATAAGCTGACAATAAAGAATCGTTACCCTCTTCCTCGAATAGACGACTTATTTGATCAGTTGCAAGGTGCTTGCTGTTTCTCCAAGATAGACCTTCGTTTAGGTTATCATCAGTTAAGAGTGCATAAAAGTGACATCTCCAAAACCGCATTCAGAACCCGTTATGGTCACTTTGAATTTACCGTTGTGCCATTCGGTCTTACCAATGCTCCTACCAGTTTTATGGATCTAATAAACCGTGTTTGCAAACCCTACCTTGATAAGTTTTTCATAGTCTTTATTGACGACATCCTTATCAACTTGAAATCTAAAAAAGATCATGAACACCATCTGAGAACAATCTTAAGCCTTCTGGAGAAAGAAAAGTTGTATGCCAAATTCTCTAACTGTGAATTTTGGTTGAAAGAGGTTGAGTTTTTAGGACACGTGGTAAATCAGGATGGTATACACGTGGATCCTAGTAAAGTTGAAGCAATTAAGAATTGGAAATCTCCTAAATCGCCTACTGAGGTCCGTTCATTTCTCGGGTTAGCCGGATACTATCGTAGATTCATTGAAAATTTCTCCAAGATTGCTAAGCCTTTAACCCTGCTTATACAAAAGAACAAGGAATACATTTGGAATGAAGAGCAAGAGCAAGTATTTTTCTTATTAAAGGAGAAATTGTGTAATGCTCTAGTGTTAACACTTCTAGACAGACCAAATGATTTTGTAGTTTATTGTTATGCATCTCATCAAGGTTTCGGGTGTGTCTTAATGCAGCGAGGAAAAGTGATTGCTTATGCCTCCAGACAACTTAAAATCCACGAACAGAACTATACTACTCACGATTTGGAGTTAGGTGCAGTAGTATTTGCCTTGAAGATATGGAGACATTATCTTTATGGGACAAGAAGTGTGATATACACTGATCATAAGAGTCTTCAGTATATCTTGGACCAAAAGGACTTGAATATGCGTCAAAGATGTTGGTTAGAACTCCTTAGTGATTACGAGTGTGAAATTAAGTATCACCCAGGAAAGGCTAATGTTGTAGCTGATGCCCTAAGTCGAAAGGAAAGACTTAAACCTAGGAGAGTGTGTGCTATGAGTATAACCATTCAATCTAGCCTCAAGACTAAGATTTTAGAAGCACAAAAAGAAGCTACAAAGGACTTTAAGTGTAACACCCCCAAATTTATACAACTCAATACAGCGGAAGACTAGTTGGTGTTACGGGATAGCACATTACTCACATCATAGACAACGGTTAAAAGTCGCGTTGTTTTTATAATAAAGCATTTCCATTCATAAATATCAAAGTTACATAGGTCCCAAGTCATAATCATTTCATACAATTTTACAAAAGATTTGAATGGAAATTGTTATTCAAGTGCGGGCCATGAATTCTTGTTGTCTTCCCGAGAATTACCTTGAAGTACCTGAGATAAAACATGTTAAAAGAAAAGGTCAGCGATAACGCCGAGTGAATTCATAGAGTTTAATAAAATCCATCAATATAACATCGGTATAAAACTATTACCGAAAATCAATTTGTACAAATCATTGTAATAGGCCATAAAATAGCCAAAATCATTTTATACAAATCTTTATCAAAATCATAATATAGACTTTCGCCTTTAAAATCATTATACGAACCATTGTCGTTAAAAACATCATACAATACGTTTACAACGTTGTATAGATTAAATAAAAACCGTTATATGAATATGGTTATGAAAAACCAAAACACGAACATAATATCAATAGTATGACCCCGTATTGCTAGTCAGGCAATACATCGTAATTCAGTGCGTATAGCAGTATTTAGTTAATTGGATTATTATAAGCCGCATGACATTGTTACCTTACTACAACAAACAACGGGTAGCTAGCCCGAAACTCATTTTCCCATCTAAATTAGCGTTTCGTCACAAAGGTCACGCTATGTAAATCTTCTCATACATAAATTCGCTTACCAATCAATGTGGCACGACGGGGATCAACAGTCAAGGCGCGAACTGGGGTGATCGTCCCCAAATAGTACTATTATATGCATAAGTGTCTACCAAATCCCGGTAGTTCACAATTCATGCTAATGGGACTTTTAGTGACATAACCTAACTTTAATAATCCATTTTATTTCATCTATCGGGTCATTTATTTATTCATCGGGTCATACAATCATTCGGGTCCAAATCAATAAACAAACAATCAGGACAAATGTGTAATATTTTATAAAAACTAACATGTTATCTTCCTCGCGGGTTTATAAAACACTTTATAAAAACATTTAAAAGAGTGCGAGGCTATGAACTCACGTTGATTGGGAAAGGCAGTTATCGACAATTCGGATGTACGGTACGTGCTTCAATCACGGAAACCTAGACAAATAATACTCGTCTTAGACTCTTGTCCAATGACTTTATAAAAATAACAATCATGTATACATATGATGATTTTATACATGTGATAATGATCAAGTGGGTTTATACATCTTTACTCATTTATTATAGTGATTATGTGTTGGTAACATTTTTATACTAGTTATACTAGTTCAATTTATTTACATTTTAAAGCCCAATGGGCCTATTACAAGCCCAATACTATTCATTAGCTCAATTATACTTTCATTATCAGTATTATACTTTATATGTTGGGCCCAAATGGGTTAAGCCCAATAAATAAGTTTATAAATGTTTCACCAAATTAGTCGGGTTTATTGTCCATTAAGGCTACTTTGGTCCGTTAATGTCTATATGTTGTAAAGCTCGGGTTTTATCGATTTTTACTTGTTATATATGTTTATATATCAGTATGTGAGTTTATAAAAGTTCACATTAGACGGTCCAACCGTCTAAGTTTTATTTAACAAAAACGTTAATCTTTCGGTTTTAGCCGAAAAGACGTAAAACTTAGTATATAGTTTTTATAACTTATAAAACTTACCAAACTACCATTTTTATATAATGTCCATTTATTTATCCTTATGAATTTTTATATAAATGAAATATATAAGTTAGTGGGTTTTAATTCACATTTTATACTATATTTATTTGAGTGCTTATATAATAATATTAAACTTTAATTTCACAAAATCAGTCCTAAAAATCTAGTTTACTAAAATGATCATATCCAGAGTTCTACATGGACATAGAACCCCAAATTTTTACCAAAGAAACTACATGATATGTGCTTCATTTTATTCCTTATAGCTACTGATGAATCATCCTTTAAGTATTTTATAAAATTCGTCCAAAACAGTGTAGTCAGATTTGCACTCTAAACTTGTTTTAATCATATCTCACTCATTATAATGATTTCATTGTATGGCCAACTCTCACATGTGTACAAGACTCATAGCTTACTGTATATTAATTTATTCAAGCCATTTTATCAGTTTATCATAAGATTCTTTACTGTTTTATACAGGCATCATTTTAAGCATGATTTTAACCTTGTTTCCTATGGTTTTTCCATATTTTTACCCATGTTTATCAACACCAAATCCCCACATAATATTTTTATCATCATATATTCATCATATACATATACAATAGGAAAGAAAATACATTATTACATAATCAAAATAACAAGAGGATAGGAAGAAAAATCTCTATACCACCAAAGTGATGAAAAGATGAGGTTGATGATGAACAAGACTTGGTTTTGGGTAACCAATCTTATGAGATATCAATACCACTTCTAGGATCACCAAATACTTGTAGAATCCTCAAAAAATCATACCTTGTTCTTCATGAAAACTCCTTGAGAAATCAGCCCCAAACTCCCTTGAAAACTCCTTTTCACATGTTAGGATCACCTCCAATCTTCATATTTTTAAGTAACTATCAACATATGTTGATTATAGCTTGAGTTCATGGTTAAATTTTTGATGAATGTGGTGATTGAGGGAGCATATGGGACGAATTTAGAGAGAGGGAGGAGAGAGTTGTGAGTTTTTGCATGTAAGTGTTTAGGAGAAAGTGGTTTGTGTTGGATGGTTTGATGTTGCTAGTTGTTTAGTCAAATGAGGAGGACATGTGTCCTTACTTACTATGTAAGCTTTGACACCTAAGGGTGTTTGTTAGCTTGTTCTTGATGTCCAAGAGTGGGGGTGGGGCAAGTTTATTCTTGTCTCGTCCCATTTAATTACGGGTACTCCTCGATTCTAGTTTCCTCGATTTGCGTGCCCTCGGGTCGTTTTACGAAAAATGTTTTTATAAATTATGAATCAACGGCACAAAACGAATCTAATAAAAATTGTTTCATCAAAAACGGAGTTCAAAAACGTAAATACGTAATCCTAAGGGTTCTGATTTAACCGTAAAGGACGTTAAATTATAATCGTAAGTCCTAATCTCTTCTCGTAAATTTGTGAGTTTATGAACCAACACAAATTTATAATTCCAAAATAATATTCACGGATAAATTTATTTCCTGAAATGTCGGACTGTCATCAAAACGGTGTATGTAAACGTAAGCACGTGACGTAGAATCCTCCGGTTTAGACGTAGTCGATTCTACTTCAAGAAGTAAATCCAAATTTCTTCCCAAATATAAGTGAGTTCATAATATAACATTAAAATAATGTTTTTAAATAATATTTGAGAATAAAATATCAACCATAAATTAACGGATTGTCACAGCATTTACCCCTAAACAGGATCTTTGTCCTCAAAGATCATTTTATATTACTACTCGCTTCTTATAGAGTTAAAGCCATGTGGGTATTTCCTCCACATTCGGTCTTTTCTCACAAGTGTAATCTATTACAATACGCGAGTTTCATCAAACATAACTACAGGAATAAGATCAGGCTTAATGTTGACTAACTTTCTCTATCCATGATGTTCACGGGTTTTTGATGAATGCAACTTTTCGCCGATCTAAACTTTACTAAGAACAATCAGATTTTCACTTGATAGACATTCCATTAAATTTGATATACGAAACATAATTCACGCAGCCCTTGAAGTCCTAGGGTAGATCCAGCTTATATGCCTTTCAAACCAACTTTTACAACATCTCAATGGTCCCATATAACGGGGACTTATATCCCATGATCTTTCAGATCATCAATTCATTTTTCCATAGTTAAAAGTTTTGGCATAACTTCGCTACCCATCTGGCACTTCAAGATCTACATTTCATATTCACATAACCTCCTGCCCACTACCGGTAGTCAATAATTAGATCCTAATTTCGACATTCATTTCAGGTCTCGCGGGTCGAGTATTTTGTAAGGTTAGGTTCGCCATCATAGGAAACCTTAAACCTAAAAGACATGTCCAAATCACAATGGGTGTATGTCGGGTGTCTTCATCCCAACTCCTGCTTACAGATGCTCTAATATTTATATCTTAACAAGATTCGATCTTAATCCTAATATGATGATTATCAATGATAATCTTTCCAAAGGAAAACGATTTTACAGTTTATTACCAAAGGTCAATCGTTCAAACATAAAGCAATACTTATAGTATTTTGTATCGTTACTTTACCTCGTCCCTTCGATTGGGGTGGTACACAGTACTCTCATCAAGATTCGTTCTTAATGACTTCTGAGCAAATCTCTAGAAATTCAATGCGAAGCGAGGATCTTGATAGAGATGATCGATACAGGCACACCATGTTTACACGAGTCCTTTAAATATAAAGAGTCAATTTCTTCATCAAGAATCTATCATTAACAAGAATGATATTAGCAGAGTTGGTCAGTCTGTCGACGATGACCCAAATCGAATCAAATTCAGATGATAACCTTTGTAATAGCTAGACGTTTACTAATGTATGAGGCGGTGTCTGCCTTCATAATTTGTCATTAGTACATCTTCTTTTGATAATGATACATTAAATCAGAAATGACAAGAATAGAATACTTATACTTACAAGATTCCAATATAACTACATCTCACAATCCTTCATATTTAGGCAACCATAAGTGGCCTTTTATACATTTAACACCATCGGTTTCTCAATTCTAATGGTTCACATTAGCCGCGAACCCCTTTTATTATCTATATTATCCTTTTTACAAATATTGTTTATTTTTATATTGTTCGATAATTTATTTTGCACCTTCATTACTAAGGAACATGTCCTAATTGGTTATTTATCTTTTATACATAATGTGTCAGTAATTACGTTCACTTTCCTAGATGGAATAATTATCATGACCGTATTAATTCAAAATTTCTTTCTTCATATCTTCTATGTTTTAGTTCTATCTCAACTATTATTTTTATCAGTTTTGCTTGATCCGACGTTTATAGCGTCGATAAATATTACAAGTAATTAAATAATAAATATTTAATTTTTATGAAAGACAAGCGTAAAAATTTTAAATTTCATAGTTCGACCAATTATATAAAAATGTTCAAAATAAATTTGAATTTAATTAACAAGATTTTTGCTGATTTATCGAAAATAATTAAAATAGTTAATAAGATCCGTAAATGTTTGAAAAACCTTCGTTTATTCTTTGGGAAAATTTTCTTAATTGAAAAGAAAAAATTGTCGTTTTAAATTTTAAGTCATGGTTTAAATAGGTTTCCTCAATCCTTCTTAGGTTGTCTTAAGGTATGCAAAAACATTTACGCCTAAACAGGAGTTTAGTTAAATGTTTTGGTTATAAGGGAATGATTCCTTAAAAATTCTTTTGATAACATTTATCAAAACATATTTGCAATTTCTTCTTTTTAGTAATACTCAAAGTCTTAAAAGGGCTCTTAACTTTTGAAGAGTTAATATAGATTCCATTATCTATTACTCACACGGTCAATTAATATAAAGGATTTAGTCTTTAATCACATGTTAAATATTTAAGGTACAGGTTTTTATCGTTCGGCCAATTCAGGGCAATCTATAAATAATTATTAACTCATTCTTATTCTTATAAACAAATAAATGGTCCTTAATGATCGCAAGCATGAATTTATCAAATTACAGCCTACACACGTGATCCACCAAATTTATGAATGCTACGTGTGTATTAGTCAATCCAAACGACATCATGTGAAACTCATAATGTTCATTACAAGTTCTGGATGTAATGATTGGAATAGATAATCTTTTTCGCGGATGCGAAGTTGATGATAACCATGCCATGGATCAAATCTTTAAAACATACGCTAGAACCTTGTAAATGATCGAACAAATCTTCCATTTCGAGTCATGGATATCGTTTTCGATTGTCAATTTACTCAATTCACAGTAATCTATAAATATAAGTAATGATAATACCATAGCTCTTCATGATGACGAGCTTGGTAGAATAGAAGCTTTCTCTGACAACTCTCTCAGTTGTACGGTAACACTTTCGATTTAGATGGTGTTGAAGTACAGTGCACATGTCACAGGTGCAGCACCGAGAATATTATCAATACCAATTTCAACTTGCCTGAATGGAAAAAGTCTAGTTAATTCACCAACAAATACCTCCTAAAGTTTCCGATAGTAGGAACATCTTTTAATAAATTCATATTAGGTTCTTTCTAGATTATAATATCTATGACTAATTCACAACCATTCACGGTATGATATGGTCATCCATCAAGAATTATTTAGATCACTTTGGATAATCAACATCTTATCATTTAGGGGAATTCTATTCGAGTTCCCATCAATTAAGACAATGTCGTCATGTCATAATCAATCAATCCATTCTACTGGCACTATCAACTTTCCAGTTTTATTGCCGTCGATATGATGTGATCTTCTTAAAAGTCTAATAATAACTCATAATCCTTCACAATTCAAGGATATCTGGAGGCATAATTGTCATTAAAAGATTAATGTCAACGCATAATCTACGCGATAGAATTTCAAATCAGATACAGACGAAAACATTTAACGAATATGAATATATCCCATGTTTTCATAATTCGAGTACGCATTCGAAAGCTCCTCGGATCGTTACCCTGGTCATTCAATTGAAATCAAATCAAAACAAATGATAGGAACGTCGATACATCCAGTCGGGTATAAACACTCGGTAATCAGATACTTTTCCTAAGAATCTCACTACGAAAGAATTAGACAAGAAAGAATTGTCAATTGTCATATAAGACAAATTCCACAGATGAGTAAATTCAACTCAGAAGAATAGATGCTACAGGCACATATGTAGGTATCCCTACTAATATGTCCCTATTTTGCACTTTTTGCAGATCTCATAAAATTTAATCTTTCATAATCTTCAAAGAAAATGTAGTGTTTATTCATTAGTTTTATGGTGACTACTAATCAGCCTTGCATGGTCCATTCTAAATTTTATGTAGGCGCGCAACTATATACAATTTCAAGATTAACAATGCAATACTCAGTTCGTCAAAATCTTATCATCATGTTTATAATAAAAACATTTTCATGCTTAATTCTTAAATAAGAATCAAAAATAAATTTACAAAGATTTTCTTTGTTATGAAAACAATTAAGTTTTCCCAGGTATTTTATAAACAACTTCACTTCGATAACAATCACTTATAAATCTCACTTTGAATAATCCTTAAAGTGATGAAAATTTAATTTTCTCAAAGGATACTGTTTTATCTTATAAAACAATGAGTGATCTGCAAAAGAGTGATGAAAAGTTGTTCACCAAGAATTAACTACAATATGCTAGGAAATGAGCTTTAGCCAAATAATCATGAGGTTCATGACCTCGATGGCACTCAGGAATACAAAGAGAATAATCCACAACGTAACTCAATTCAAGATGAGTACTTGTTCAATGGTTGCATCACTAATGCGAACATTAGGATGAAGCAATAAAGGATAGATAACATCGATACATGTAGGATTTAGCAATCAAAGGTAGTCTTTTTCATTAATCACGAACAAGTCAAAATTGTACCGTAACACATTACATGTCACTATGTCATACAATTCTCAGAACTCATCCTACCAACTGATGTCTCAGTTAAGTTAGGGATTTTTAAAAGATACCACAATGAATACTAATCTACAAGAGTCATTAGGTGTCCCACCTGTCCCGGAAGATCCATTGGTCCCAATTTAGAAGAAGATTTCTTCAATTTATTTCTTGGACACTGTGCATCCTCATTAGTGGACAATGGCCTAGGAACAACCCTTAACACGAACCAACAATCAATTAAAACCTTATAATTCAATCACAGGACTTAACGACCTTCTCTTAACAATCTCATATTCCATTCGGGTAAAAAAAATTTTTTTTTTTTTACTTTATTCAAGTTTCAACCAATTTTATACTCAATTCGATATCTGAGGGTCTACGATTTCTAAGGATTTGGTAAATGATGGATGATCTATTGATTTGGTGGAAGAGATGGGGAAGAAGGAGATGAGGTGTAGAGAGAGAAAGGAGAGAAGAGAAAAGTAGAGAGAGAAAGTGATTAGATTAATGAAATGTTGTAAAATGAGAAGAACCACCCCTCCTAACATGCTAGGAGGGGTATATATAGCCCACCCTACATGTGGGCTATATGGACTATATTTGCTACAAATTGGATCACGAGCCTAATACAATAATATATCGTTGGAGCGACCGATCCTTCATAAATACGTAAAAACGTATTTCCAACAATCTCCCCCTAAGGGAGGTCGCTCCAAGTTACAAAGTTCTAAATATTCTATAGCTCGTGATCTATGCTAATAATGATGTGACCGAGACTTTCTTTGGGAAAACACATTTCCAACAATCTCCCCCTAAGGGAGGTCACACCATTTTACAAAATCTTAAACCTAGCATACTATGCTTGAGTCTTCGATCTTGTTCTTGTGAATATGCTTGATGTGATCTTTGACTTTAGTCTTGAGCATGTTTCCTTGCTTTGACCTTGTGCATTCATCACTTGTGAAATTTGCCTCTTCGTGACTTCATGTTCCACATACTTATACCTTTAAATTCTTGAAAGCTTCAGAGTTTGATACAGCGGAAGACTTGACCTTCAGACTTTCTTGAATTTGTTGAAATACTAAGTGTATGTAGTATAAGCATGTGGTGACGACTTCTTCTGGATTATACACCGCAATGCCACCTTCTTGTTACGCTGCATAAGACAGTTAGCAACAAACCATATACACGGATGAAATGGCCTTGAACATTTCATTCTAATTTGGTAGCATTTTACCTCCGGTCGGTGAAGACCGTTGGACGATATTAAATATCGTACTTGTGACAGGTAGTTTCAATAAAGAACCTCCTTGACAAGATTTCGCGGGTAAACCCGTTCTCTTTACTCGACCGTCCAAAGCTGACTGCGAACGTAAAGAGTGAATCATTTGGATAATATTATCCGCATGATTTGAAGCCGTCAATTCATGTTCCTGGAACAAGTGAAGTTCAATTAAGAACCGCACCATCGTTGCTTTCCAGTTGTCACTAGCTTGATTCATATAGAATCTTGCAAGTTACCTACCAAGTGCTGTTTGATGTTAACACTAGAAGGATTTCCACTCGTCACTGTGATCAATAAAGAGTCACTCTGAGTGTTCTGGCAAGATCATATGATAATGCGTAGAGGCCTGGAACGTGTTTAAATTCATTTAAGAATTAAACCACTGTTGCTTTCCAGTTATCACAAGTTTGATTCATAAAGAATCGCACAAGTCACCTACCATGAGCTTTTTGATATTCGCTCAAGAAGGATTTCCATCTTCATTGTAAATACTTTCGTATTACTCGGATGTTCAGGCAAGATCATGAAGATTTTGCGTAGGACTCTTAAGAACTTTCTTACTTTTCACAGTGTGTGAAGAAGCAAGTAAATATGAAAGTGTGTCCTAATGAGATATTTTATGATCTCAAATGGCTCTAGACTCGATCGTGCATTTTGGATTTTAGTGATCGGAGGCTGGAGAGGAATGCCACCTTTTCAATACCAATTTATTCGGAGTGAATAAATCAATAGATAATGTGTTGATCTCCGTGTGATTAAAACAAATACCTTTTGAGAGATATTTGAGTTAGCTGGGAAGGGTTGTGCATTGCATCACTGGGTCCATGATGTCTTTCTTCAATATCAAGAATCATTAAAAATGATCTCAATAACATATGAATTGACCCGGTTTCTGCCTAAGGTTGTAAGAAGGGCTTCTTTCTTTACACCCTTTATCTTTACAATTCTTTTTCATTCTTCAACCCCTTCAATGCTTACCAATACGTCATAACTAGCACCTTGTTGTGATTGTTCCAGTGCTAACTTAAGTACTTGGTCGGCATTCAGCTACGTTCACAATCTTTCTTCATCTTTCCTAAGGACTACTATTTCTAGCTATGGAATGTCCTTGGGAAGATTCCTCCGGTTCTAGAGAAATCATTGGACTTTAACCTATCCTACCATCCTTATGTCACCACAACCTTCACCGTCGTGAATAGAGATGTTTTGGGTAAGTGTATGTCACTATGAAATCCATTTTGAAGTGCAAATCCATTTTGCTCCCCCTTAACATATGCTACGATATTCGAAAACATTTCACACATGTCGGGATGAGCTAACACGTTAAGTCAAACCATTTATGATTGATCATATCCCATATTAAATCACATTTTCTCCCCCATATTAAAAATATTAACCCAATCGATGTTTTTAATATCAATTGATTTAATAGCATTTTAAGAAAATTTGGGAAGAAAAATGCAAATCCAATTATCTTCATGAGTTACACAAGCTCCCCCTCAAATTAATGAGGGTCTACTTGAAACGTAAATTAAATACCTTTTAAACACAAGTGTAAGGTATTTAACACGTGCAAAGATCATATATGATAATGTATTCACAATATTAGCAATTTACGAGGTTGGACCTGAATAATGGAGAACATCATATGAAAGAAGCACATGGTTCTTGTTCACGAATGTTGGTCACCTCGTCACGTCCCCGAGAAAATTAATTCCCGTTGTTGAGTCAAAGCTTTCCGGTGAAATGCTTGACTTGATTATGAAAAGCGGGTTGCTATCTGAAATAATAGCAAACCATATAGAGCATGTTTTAAATCTTTTAAACTTCTGCTCGAACTTTATTTACAACCCCGTGTCATTATTGAATGACATTTCTAGGTTCGTAAATATTATCGATTCCAGAAGACATGCTCGTTTTATCAAAACGTTTTTGAACACACAATTTTGAAAGATTTAGAAAAACCTTTTGAGAAATTCTCGAAAAATTGTGTTCAAAGTTTTGAAAACCAATTACTTGAGCTTAAGATGTTGAATATCTTATAAAACGAGCTCAAGTCCGAGAAGTTGTAAACTTCCCGTTGTTAAGGATAAGTTACCATCAGCGATAAACTTTCCTTTTATCTGAAGAACGAGTCCTAAGCTGACATTTACTTAGAAGTCGTTTTCATGAGCTTGAAAACTTTGACTGTTTTAACGGAAAGCTCATGACCGAGAAAGGTTAATTTCTCGTTATGAGGAAAAGTTCTCTTATTTAAAAGATACACTTTCCTTTCTGAGCTTAAAACTTCGAATGTTTTAATACAAGCTCATGACCGAGAAAGGTGAATTTCTCGTTAAGAGGATAAGTTATCATAAAAGATAATCTTTCCTTTATTTTAAGTTCGAGTTACAGTCTGACATTTAACTGTAAGTCATTGTGCATGAGCTTAAAAACTTCGAATGTTTTTAATATTAGCTCATGCCCGAGAAAACTTAATTTCTCGTTGTTAGGATAAGTTTATCATCGGCGATAAACTCTCCTTTCTTTGAAGCACGGGTTACCATCTGATATTTAATGATAAACCATTGTGCATGAGCTTAAAAACGTGGAATGTTTTTAACATAAGCTCATGCCCGAGAAAAATGAATTTCTCGTTTTTAGGATAAGTCATCATCGGGATGAACTTTCCTGTCTTTTGAGATCGAGTTACAGTCTGTTATGTGACTGTAAGTCCTTGTGCATGAGCTTAAAAACGTGGAATGTTTTTTAACATAAGCTCATGCCCGAGAAAAATGAATTTCTCGTTTTTAGGATAAGTCATCATCGGGATGAACTTTCCTGTCTTTGGAGATCGAGTTACAGTCTGTAATGTGACTGTAAGTCCTTGTGTAAGCTTTAACCATGAATCCCCTGAGATACTAGTTTCTCTGATATCTGCTTCTTCAGCAACCAAACTCTGAGAGTGTCCTTAGTTGAACGGTATACAACGATTGGACCGCTTCGTTCTTTTGGAACATCAACTTTGGTACCTGCATTCTCATTAGGAGTTTGTATACTTTTGCATGGGTTAGAGATATCTATTTTTGAAGCACGTGGGGGTTCACAGTTGGCTTTACTTGTGTCAGAGGTGGCCTGAGGGGATGATTCACTTGTCTTAGTTGGCAAACGTTTCCTTTTATAGAAAACGTTAAGTTCAGGCTTAAGTGATGTATCATCCTTTTCAATTTCATCCCTAGTAGTCTTCGTAGAATCAGAGACTATCCTAGTTAAAGGGCACTCGTTTCCTACAAGAGTGAAAGTTCTACCAGTGGGGTGCCACATTTTGCCAACGGGTTTGATTTTAGCAACCCACTGGGATTTAAGTCTAGCACGGGAGTTCACCTCATTAAGCAATTTTTTGATACAGGAATCATGATTTGCCGTAAAGACACATTTTCTACATGTTTTACAAGTAGCATATTTAATGTCCGAGTAAGATCTAGAATCCCTAGATGATTGATTGATGCTCCTAGGATTGGACATGCTACGGTTAGCAGTGTTGGGTAAACTAGAAGGCATCTGACTAGGTTTGAAATTCCTATCTCTTACATGTGTCTTTTGCTTAGCTTCCCTAAGATCAGATTCATGGCAAACGTCATTTGAACTAGTTCTAGACGTGGTCTTGGTATTTTTAGGGAAACTAGAGGCAATCATATGATTTGGTCTTGCTAAAGCTGGAGTGATCACATTGGGCCTAGTTGCTGGAGTGACTGGTCTAAAAAGATGAACCAAATCAACTTGGGAGGCAAACCGCGGTCTCGAGGATTGTGGTCGCTCGGATCTAAATGCAGTAGTTTGTCTGACAATCGGTTGTCTGACGAACTGATTTGTAGGCGGTTTCCCCAAGATTGATGGTTTTTCAAGCTTAGTGTCCACACTAGGTCCTCTATTTTTTCTTAACTCGTTTTTCAACGCAGCTATAGCAAATACCTTTTCCTGAACTTGGGCTTTTAACGTTTCATTTTCTTTGAGCAAGTTATCTTGGGATGCCAACTTAGATTCAAGCAGTTGAATTTGTTTCAAAAGATTATCCTTTTCAGCTTTAGAATCTAGAACAGTTTGATCCAATTTTCTTTCAAGAACAACGTTTGACTTTTCAAGTTTTTCAAAGTATGTTTCAAATTTGTCCGTTTTCTTAGAAAATTCAAGTTTGGCATCCTGAAGATCTTTTGATTGCCGAGCTACGATCGTTTCGAGCTCTTTAATCTTGGAATCAGAATCAGTTAACGAGGCAGTTGTAAAGCATTTATCATGATATACTATAGCATTTTGAACACTTTCTCCCCCATTATGACTCACATCGGATGAATCAGAAGTGGTATTTCTATCACTCTTTTCCATCCCATGTTTGTCATAATTAGGTTCAGAATGCTCAATATGCGGCATGTCATCAGCATATACATCATAACCAACATCACATTGTACCATGTTTCCAGGCTCTTCGTCATAAATGGGTAAGGTGTCATCAAGAGAAATCTCGTAAACATTCCCTGACGTGCCACTGGTATCATGTTGTCCTCCTGATTCCGTGCTCTTGCCATCGTTAGGCTCAAAGTTTTCAACCGTATGACCAGTTTCCTCTTGCATCGAAGAGTCTTGCACTCCATTATCATACCCTTGCTGAAGTCGAGATCTTTCATAAATCGAAGACGAGACCGATGACATGAGTTTCAAAATCGTAGCACGGAAAACTCGAAGCTCGGTATGTGTATCTCGAAGAAATGATTGGCAAATCACTGAACTTTCAGACTTGATGATATTAAATTGGAGAAAAGGCGTGAGTTGTGTCACAAGAGCCTTATAAGCAAGTGCCGATGCAGAGTGATCAAAATTTTCATTGTTGAGTTGCTCTGCGAGCTGGGTCAAAGTGGTGAAGATTGAGTCGATGAATATATGACGATCTTGTCCAAAGATTGTCACAAATTCGCTCCCTCCTTGAATCCCCGAAAGAGTGACAAGATGATATTGAAGCATTCGAAATGAATTTATACCACTTTCTCTAGCTTTGTCTTGCATTCGATGCAAGTCTCCCTCTTTAAGTGTCGAATTGAACGAATCCATTGAAAATCGAGGAAAGAAAAAGAAAAATGATGTGGATGTTGTTGTTGTCGGGTTTTTACAGTTCGAATCGGTTAAAAAGATGTTATCGGCTCAAACGAAGATAAAATAAACCGGAGATCAAAGCAAATTCGGCTCACTTCAAAAATAAAACCCGCCAACAAATAAAACCAAGCTACGATAAATATAATAATCGGACCATCAAATATTTTACCACTTTAATTTTTTCGGAATACCCGCCTCAACACAATGTGCCAAATCAAACTTTACTTAACTAAAAAAAAATTAATTTTAAAAAATGAAAATATATATAAAAAAAATTAACTTTTCTTAAAAAGAATTTTTACTTAACTAAAATTAAAAATTAAAAAAAAAATTAAACATAAACAAAAAATATATAACGACTTTTTAAAAAAAACAACAAAAAAAACGTACAGTTTTACTTAAAACAAAAAAACACGTGGCCTCAAATCAAATAACACACCAAATCTCCTCGTTTTCTCCGTCACATGCTATATCTTCGTTAAATCCGCCCAAAATATATAAACTCCAATCTAATAAATCTCTCTCTCTCCTAAACTCACACGCACAAACCGGCGACTTCTTCCCCTTTCAACTCTCTCTCTCTCTTCCAATCAATCCCAGAAACACACAGATAAATCCGCCTGTTTTCTTGTAAACTCAGTTAAAAGAAACAACTCCTAACAAACTACAGATCCATCACTTCATATCCGAATGATTCAATTCGATCTCTCTTGTAATCGAATCATTTACTATAAAAGTCTATCCCAACCGTCGTCTTTCTTACTCACAAACACAGAAAAACTTTGTCTTTCTCACAAACGCAGCCCCATCTATCTGTTTCTTTATATCTTTTAGTTACAGTAAGGCGGAACCAGATACAGATGAGAATCTAGCACCAAGGGAAGACTGAAACTTCAAGTTCTCACAAGAGGGCTCGGGTAGGTATTTTGATTTCTTGTTGCATGTGTGTTTGGATCGATGAAGTTTTTAATGAGGCTGAGATCTTTTAAAAAAAATTGATTCTTTCTATCATCTGTAGAGTCCTTCTTTGAGTCTTTGGTGTGGTCGAGTCTAGGAGTCGAGGGTGTGAGGGTCGCGTCTGGAGTCGAGGGTTTGTTTTGGTTTTGAATCGAGTCTCAGAAAAGGGTGTTCGAGAGGTGTAGTGTTAAGGTTGAGTAGAGTTTGTGGGTGTGGGTGGTTGGGTGTCGGTTGAGAGGGTGTGACGGTTTGAGAGTAGGCGAGGGTGTTAGTTTGAGAGTCCTGTTGGTTTGGTTTGTGTTGGTCGAGGGTTGAGAGTATTGTGAGGTGTGAGAGAGGGAGTCGAGGATGTGTGAATCTGTTGGGGTGAGTCGAGAGGTGTGACGAGAGGGTGTTTGGGGGTTTGTTGGTCAAGGGGGAGTGATGAGTCTAAATCTTTTTGGTGTCAGTCGAGAGGTGTCTATTCCGAATAGACTTCTATTCAGAAAGTGTCTATTTAAAAAAAATCTATTCGGAAAAAAATGTATTTGGAAACCCTATGCGGAAACCCTATGCGGAAACCCTATGCGGAATCCCTATGCGGAATCCCTATGCGGAATCCTATGCGGAAAAAAAATCCTATACGGAAAGTCCTATTCGGAAAGTTTTGTCTATTCGGAAAGTTGTGTCTATTCGGAAAGTTTTGTCTATTCGGAAAGTTTTGTCTATTCGGAAAGTTTTGTCTATTCGGAAAACTGTGTCTATTCAGAAACCTGTGTCTATGCGGAAAACTGATAACTTTGGATATGTTTGGACAGATTGAACAGTTTTGGACAGTTTGGACAGATTGAACAGTTTTGGACAGTTTGGACAGTGTTAACAGATTGGACTGATATGAAAAAGAAGGAAGAAAAAACTGATTAAAAAAAATGATAAAAAAATGACTGAATGATTAAAAAATTATTAAAAAAAACGACTGATTAAAAAATATGATTAGACAAATGATGATATAAAAAAAAAACTGATTATTTAACAAGAAAAACTGATTATTTAAAAAGTTTGATTATTTAACAAGAAAAACTGATAATAAAAAATTGATTATAAAAAAACACACGTAAAAATAAAACTGATAAAAAAATAAAAATTGATAAAAAGTTGATCGAATGATGAAGAGATTGATAAAAAATTAGAAAAGAAAGGATTTTTACCACCAAATCAAAAGATAAAAAAAAATGCAAATCCTAAGATTCAACCATGGCTCTTGATACCAATTGAGGGTCTACGATTTCTAAGGATTTGGTAAATGATGGATGATCTATTGATTTGGTGGAAGAGATGGGGAAGAAGGAGATGAGGTGTAGAGAGAGAAAGGAGAGAAGAGAAAAGTAGAGAGAGAAAGTGATTAGATTAATGAAATGTTGTAAAATGAGAAGAACCACCCCTCCTAACATGCTAGGAGGGGTATATATAGCCCACCCTACATGTGGGCTATATGGACTATATTTGCTACAAATTGGATCACGAGCCTAATACAATAATATATCGTTGGAGCGACCGATCCTTCATAAATACGTAAAAACGTATTTCCAACAATATCCTACCTCAATCTCCAATACTTTCAATCTTATTCTTCGGCCTTGTAAAGGCAATAAAAGCTCAATATGAACAACACTTAATTCCTAATCCTATAGCTCTTACAACAATAGTTATCAAATGAGTCACTAGTATGAAATGACTCATACATTCAATTAGACTTCTCGGAAAGGTACTTGTGGCATGAGACTTTTGTGTAATGGCTCCAATGACAGCCTCAAGTGCAACATTCACCCTTTCGATTTCAAATTTAAGAATTGGGTGACAACGAATCAGATGACATCTTTCCAGGTGATAACGTTTTGTCAAACTCCACTCTATAAGGAAAGATCGTCATGACATCGATATCAGATTTAATCTCGTCAATTCTTCTTAAATATCACAATCAACTAATATCAACATTTCTACGAGTATCAACCATTTGTTGGGATCATAAATATCCACAACTTGGTTTAGATCTAGGATAGCTAGAATTCCTACGAGAATAGCTTCGATTAATTTACTAGGGGATTTAGGGTTCCTTGTGACAATCTACGTCGTATAAATACCGCGTATAAATATCAAAATAATCATCAAACAATCATGTAATAAAATTACATCATATATATATATAATCCAAGTTATATATATATTAAAATAACACTTCTCAGTCTGGCCTTGTCGGTAACTCAGGAATTCTTCGGCACCGTTATAGTCAAAAGATTTTTAGACATTTTTAGAAAAATGTTTATAGTTAAAAGATTTTGAAATGTTTTATTCAAAACCTTGGTTTTAAAAATCTTTCGTTCTCTATAACGAGAGCTCTGATACCAAACTGTAACACCCCCAAATTTATACAACTCAATACAGCGGAAGACTAGTTGGTGTTACGGGATAGCACATTACTCACATCATAGACAACGCTAAAAAGTCGCGTTGTTTTAATAATAAAGCATTTCCATTCATAAATATCAAAGTTACATAGGTCCCAAATCATAATAATTTCATACAATTTTACAAAAGATTTGAATGGAAATTGTTATTTAAGTGCGGGCCATGAATTCTTGTTGTCTTCCCGAGAATTACCTTCAAGTACCTGAGATAAAACATGTTAAAAGAAAAGGTCAGCGATAACGCCGAGTGAATTCATAGAGTTTAATAAAATCCATCAATATAACATCGGTATAAAACTATTACCGAAAATCATTTTGTACAAATCATTGTAATAGGCCATAAAATAGCCAAAATCATTTTATACAAATCTTTATCAAAATCATAATATATACTTTCGCCTTAAAAATCATTATACGAACCATTGTCGTTAAAAACATCATACAATACGTTTTACAACGTTGTATAGATTAAATAAAAACCGTTATATGAATATGGTTATGAAAAACCAAAACACGAACATAATATCAATAGTATGACCCCGTATTGCTAGTCAGGCAATACATCGTAATTCGGTGCGTATAGCAGTATTTCGTTAATTGGATTATTATAAGCCGCATGACATTGTTACCTTACTACAACAAACAACGGGTAGATAGCCCGAAACTCATTTGCCCATCTAAATTAGCGTGTCGTCACAAAGGTCACGCTATGTAAATCTTCTCATACATAAATTCGCTTACCAATCAATGTGGCACGACGGGGATCAACCGTCAAGGCGCGAACTGGGGTGATCGTCCCCAAATAGTACTATTATATGCATAAGCGTCTACCAAATCCCGGTAGTTCACAATTCATGCTAATGGGACTTTTAGTCACATAACCTAACTTTAATAATCCATTTTATTTTATCTATCGGGTCATTTAATTATTCATCGGGTCATACAATCATTCGGGTCCAAATCAATAAACAAACAATCGGGACAAATGTGTCCTATTTTATAAAAACTAACATGTTATCCCCTCGCGGGTTTATAAAACACTTCATAAAAACATTTAAAAGAGTGCGAGGCTATGAACTCATGTTGATTGGGAAAGGCGGTTATCGGCAATTCGGATGTACGGTACGTGCTTCAATCACGGAAACCTAGACAAATAATACTCGTCTTAGACTCTTGTCCAATGACTTTATAAAAATAACAATCATGTATACATATGATGATTTTATACATATGATGATGATCAAGTGGGTTTATACATCTTTACTCATTTATTATAGTGTGTATGTGTTGGTAACATTTTTATACTAGTTATACTAGTTCAATTTATTTACATTTTAAAGCCCAATGGGCCTATTACAAGCCCAATACTACTCATTAGCTCATTTATACTTTCATTATCAGTATTATACTTTATATGTTGGGCCTAAATGGGTTAAGCCCAATAAATAAGTTTATAAGTGTTTCACCAAATTAGTCGGGTTTATTGTCCATTAAGGCTACTTTGGTCCGTTAATGTCTATATGTTGTAAAGCTTGGGTTTTATCGATTTTTACTTGTTATATATGTTTATATATCAGTATGTGAGTTTATAAAAGTTCACATTAGACGGGTCCAACCGTCTAAGTTTTATTTAACAAAAACGTTAATCTTTCGGTTTTAGCCGAAAAGACGTAAAACTTAGTATATAGTTTTTATAACTTATAAAACTTACCAAACTACCATTTTTATATAATGTCCATTTATTTATCCTTATGAATTTTTATATAAATGAAATATATAAGTTAGTGGGTTTTAATTCACATTTTATACTATATTTATTTGACTGCTTATATAATAATATTAAACTTTAATTTCACAAAATCAGTCCTAAAAATCTAGTTTACTAAAATGATCATATCTAGAGTTCTACATGGAGATAGAACCCCAAATGTTTACCACAAAAACTACATGATATGTGCTTCATTTTATTCCTATTATAGCTACTGATGAATCATCCTCTAAGTATTTTATAAAATTCGTCCAAAACAGTGTAGTCAGATTTGCACTCTAAACTTGTTTTGATCATATCTCACTCATTATAATGATTCCATTGTATGGCCAACTCTCACATGTGTACAAGACTCATATCTTACTGTATATTAATTTATTCAAGCCATTTTATCAGTTTAGCATAAGATTCTTTACTTTTTTATACAGGCATCATTTTAAGCATGATTTTAACCTTGTTTCCTATGGTTTTTCCATATTTTTACCCATGTTTATCAACACCAAATCCCCACATAATATTTTTATCATCATATATTCATCATATACATATACAATAGGAAAGAAAATACATGATTACATAATCAAAATAAAAAGAGGATAGGAAGAACAATCTCTATACCACCAAAGTGATGAAAAGATGAGGTTGATGATGAACAAGACTTGGTTTTGGGTAACCAATATTATGAGATATCAATACCACTTCTAGGATCACCAAATACTTGTAGACTCCTCAAAAAATCAGACCTTGTTCTTCATGAAAACTCCTTGAGAAATCAGCCCCAAACTCCCTTGAAAACTCCTTTTCACATGTCAGGATCACCTCCAATCTTCATCTTTTTAAGTAACTATCAACATATGTTGATTATAGCTTGAGTTCATGGTTAAAGTTTTGATGAATGGGGTGATTGAGGGAGCATATGGGACGAATTTAGAGAGAGGGAGGAGAGAGTTGTGAGTTTTTGCATGTAAGTGTTTAGGAGAAAGTGGTTTGTGTTGGATGGTTTGATGTTGCTAGTTGTTTAGTCAAATGAGGAGGACATGTGTCCTTGCTTACTATGTAAGCTTTTACACCTAAGGGTGTTTGTTAGCTTGTTCTTGCTGTCCAAGAGTGGGAGTGGGGCAAGTTTATTCTTGTCTCGTCCCCATTTAATTACGGGTACTCCTCGATTCTAGTTTCCTTGATTTGCGTGCCCTCTGGTCGTTTTACGAAAAACGTTTTTATAAATTATGAATCAACGGCACAAAACGAATCTAATAAAAATTGTTTCATAAAAAACGGAGTTCAAAAACGTAAATACGTAATCCTAAGGGTTCCGGTTTAATCGTAAAGGACGTTAAATTATAATCGTAAGTCCTAATCTCTTCTCGTAAATTTGTGAGTTTATGAACCAACACAAATTTAAAATTCCAAAATAATATACACGGATAGATTTATTTCCTGAAATGTCGGACTGTCACCAAAACGGTGTATGTAAACGTAAGCACGTAACGTAGAATCCTCCGGTTTAGACGTAGTCGATGCTACTTCAAGAAGTAAATCCAAATTTCTTCCCAAATATAAGTGAGTTCATAATATAACATTAAAATAATGTTTTTAAATAATATTTGAGAATAAAATATCAACCATAAATTGACGGATTGTCACATTAAGGCTCCAGCAGAATTGCTGCGAGGATTAGATGCTCAATTTGAAAGGAAAGACGATGGAACAATTTACTTTGTTGGACGGATATGGATTCCATTAGTTAGATGATTAAGAAAGGTAATAATGGACGAAGCACATGCTTCAAGATATTCAATTCACCCTGGTGCAGATAAGATGTACTACGATTTAAGGGATATTTATTGGTGGCCAGGTATGAAGAAGGACATAGCAGAGTATGTCAACAAGTGTCTGACTTGTTCAAAGGTTAAAGCAGTACATCAGAAACCATCAGGTCTTTTACAACAACCAGAAGTCCCTAAATTGAAATGTGAAAGGATTACAATGGACTTAGTTACAAAACTGCCTAGAAGCAGTGGTGGTTTAGATGCAATTTGGGTAATTGTTGATAGATTAACCAAATCTGCTCATTTTCTTCCTATTCGTGAGGATTATAAAACTGATAGATTATCTCGAATTTACATCAACGAAATTGTAGCAAAACACGGAGTACCAGTATCGATTATTTCTGATAGGAATGGTCGTTTTGCGTCTCATTTCTGGAAAGCACTTCAAAGGCGTTGGGTACGCAAGTAATAATGAGTACAGCATATCACCCAGAGACGGATGGACAGAGTGAACGCACTATCTAGACTTTATAAGACATGATGTGGGCATGTGTTATGGATTTTTGTGGTAGTTGGGACACTCATATACCTTTAGTCGAATTTTCCTATAACAGTAGTTATCATAAAAGTGTCAAGTGTTCGCCATTCGAGGCATTGTATGGACGTAAATACAGATCACTAGTGATATGGAATGAAGTAGGTGAAAGTCAACTGATAGGGCATGAATTAGTCCTAGAAACCACAGACAATATTGTACAGATTAGGGAAAGACTGAAAACTGCTAGAAGTCGTCAAAAGAGTTACGCAGACAAAAGACGCAGACCTCTTGAGTTTTGTCGGAGACCGTGTGCTGTTACGCGTATCTCCCTGGAAGGGTATTGTGAGGTTTGGTAAAAGAGGAAAACTTGCACCACGTTTTGTAGGACCATTCGAGATCATTGAGCGTGTTGGTTCAGTAGCCTATCGACTGAAGTTAACTCAGGAGTTAAGTTGTGTTCATGATGTATTTCATGTTTCCAACCTGAACTGTTTAGCCGAATCAGATGTTCAGATACCGTTAGAAGAGATAAAGGTGGACGAGAAAATGTACTTCAATGAAGAACTAATAGAGATTGTGGATCGCCAAGTCAAGAAGCTGAAACATAGTTGGATTTCTATCGTTAAGGTTCGTTGGGATTCACGTGGGGGTGATGATTTTACTTGGGAAAGCGAAGATCAGTTCAAGACTAAGTATCCCCATTTGTTCTCGTCTTCTTCTTCCATCTCCAGTTAAATTCTGAGGGACCAGAGTTCCTTTGGGGGGGGGGGAACTGTGAGATCTCGTATTTTCCTAGTAGTTATTTTAATCTTATTCATTATTTTAATCATTGTTAATACTTATTCAAAATTATAAATTTATTTTTATTTTATAATTACATATTTATTTAAATCAAATATTTTGATTTAAAATCACCCGCGTGCATTTTTATAAAAGTTTACTTGAATCAACGAAACGAGAACCGAGGGTTAAATATTTCAACCTAAAGATGTTAATCTTTACATTGTATTAAGTCTAGACCGATAACGCGCACAGTAATAAATTCTTGTATTTCACATTTTTACTGTCGATTGTTTTAATGTTCGATGTTTTCGATATTTTCTTTTAATGACGCGTTTAGTCGAGTCGGGAGTCTATATTATCGTATTATGGGTGCGTTTTAACTTTTGAGAAGTATTTTTACAAAACCCGAGTCCCGTAAATATTTGTAAAATTGACTAATAGTCATTTCCCACTTTTAACAAAGTATTTACTTTTTAGTCCTAAAGTTTCATACTTGACAATAATAGTCCCTACACCTACCACATATATGAACATTTTTTTCTCTCCACTACACACATACATACAAGTTAATAAAAAAACCACAAATCCTCTCCCCCCCCCTTTTGTCTTGCCGTGGACATCAACCCCAAAACCATCACAAATCATCATCATCTATTTTGATTCATCAAAAAACAAAGTTAGACCACCTCTTAGATTTTTAAGGTGATTCCAAAGATGCAAAAATCTTACACATGCAACAAGTTTTTAAGATATTGTGATTTTATGGTTGAAATGATGTTTGATCATCATATATGTGATGATCATGAAAAAAATTTCATGTTTTAATGTTAAAAAGTTAAAGTTTTGATTTTGGTTCTTTGATTTTGATGCATGCAAGGGTTACGGTTGTTAGGGTATGATCTTAAGGTGTTAGTAGTAGTAGTATAAAAATGGTTGGATTGTGTTGAAAAAGTGTTTTGTTATGATTTTCAAGGTGGTGATTTTAGGCAGAAAGTCAAGGTTGATTTTGGATATTTTAAACTTGGTTTATTGATAAACTAATAAGATAGGACTGTAGAGATTTCCTTACCTTTGATTTGATATAAATTAGAGCTTCTAACTCTAAACGAGGAAGAAGTTATGCTAGTTTGATTATTCGTGTGAGTATCGGTACAATTAAAATTTGTTGTCGATATTTGAATCGAATCTCAGGGACTATAAGTTGAGTTTTAAAAATAGTCAAAGGCTGTTCTTGGGCATTAAACCTAGGTTTGTGATTCTATTTTCAAACTCAAGTGTCGGGTTAGTAAATGGTATTGTTTAGAAAGGTCAAAATGGTTTTACCAGTCAAAGACGCAATTCTGTCTGGTTTTTGTAACTCGAAGATGTGTCGGGCAGGGAGTCTTAGAAGTAAAAACTTTTGACGAGCTTTTTATAGGGATTTCTATAGATAGTAAGTGAGCTTCTCAGTTAGTACCATAAACTTTTAACGTGTCTAAGTGAGTTAAATCAGCTCGTACATTTGCTATGTGCCGGCGGATTTTTATCGAAAGCATTGTCTAGTAAAAGTTAACTTTTAGAGATGTCTAGAAGTATCGCCTGCATGGTTTTTCTTGCGTGTATTAACATGGTTTATGTACCAATTTATATTCGAGTGCTTTCTAAACATTATTTTATATCTTCTAAATTTCCGCGTCCCGTTATCGTAGGTCTCGGATGACTTAAAGTTGCCTGATTTTCCGTTGTTACTACTAAGCCCTCCAGTTTCGTGTTGATTCCACCTTATAGCTAAGGTGAGTTCATAGCCCCTTTAGCTACTTGTTAATTGTTTCAAAACGCGGGGTGAGATTATCATGTTGGTACACAATCTTTTAAACTGTATGCTATCCAGAACTGTATGATGCCAGATGAATTCATTGATATTATTCCTTTTAGTCTATAGTCTTAAGTTTCCTCTCCTGATCATGAACCGTTAATTGTCCCGTATGCTTTGTGCTCAACGCGAATGTTGTGGGTTTATCCATCGAGATTGACTATCCCCGTCCCGATTACCTTGACGCACTTACATTTGTTTATACTTGAGTATTTAGGCTGAATACTCACTAGAGGAACTTACATTGAGTTAAGCTTCGGTTCATCAACTAAATAGCAATAATATATACATCATGACTATGGAGAATGTACATAGTCATCCCCCTCATTATTGTTTTACAAACTTTATTGTGTTCCATTACTTAGTTTACTAAACCTATGAATATCACTCAACTTTTTGTTGACGGGTTTTACATGTTTTAATCTCAGGTAATAATGCTTGATATGCTTGGATGAGGTACCGCGGGATGTTGGCAACTTGGAAAGATCTGTGTTGTGATATATTTATGCTTTTGTTATAAATGTGTTGTTTAAGTCTTCCACTTATCTTTTATTATCTTAAAACTTTAAACCATGATGTTATGGAATTTTGTTATGTTATAAAACTTGTGGGACCGATGATTTTTAAACTCTGATATAATGTGATGTAATATATAAGTCTTTTATTGCGTCATTTTTCTGTCATTTATAACTCATTGTAACTTGTAGCTTGACGTGTGATCCCCTCGTTGCCTAGTTGTTCCTTGTCAGATTCTGGGGGTCTCACAAAAGACAAAGATGATATTCATGAAGACTTGAAGATTGTCTTATCAGAATAAGATCTGCATAAAGTGTTTGGCTACATTCAGTTGGATAAAAGTACAAGATTACCAAGTTCAATCCAAGTTTGAAAAGAGGACTGAAGACATGTATTTTAATACATTCAGCACACCGAGAAACAAGAAGAAAACAAGTTATCATTCTTGTTTAGCGGAGGATTGTAGGGAATTATTTGTAAAGTATCAAGTACCGTTAGTGCAAGTACAAGTACTGTTAGTGTTGGCAAGTATCGTTAGTGTTAACGCGGTACATAGCAAGTACTGTTAGTTATATTGTAAGTACTGCTATATTGATTAGGACGAATATATCTTTAGAAAAGATATGTCATAGTTATTCTTAGAGTATATCTTATGTGATATACTTAATAGTTTAGAATATTGATAAGATATCGTGTGTGATATACTTATCATTATAGGATATTCAAAGGTTTCTAGGGTTCCTTACACTATAAAAGGAACATAGGTATAATGGTTTTATTGTACCTCATCGAAAAGTCGGTTAATAGAGAATCGAATAGTTAAAAGTAATTTTGTTCTTCTTTACTTTATAAGTTAGATTCCGTATAACTTATTTGGTTGAGTAAGAGTTCTCAAGTGCTCTAGTTTGATTACAAGCTATTGTAAAAATTCTTCACAGAATATGGATCCATTCGATGGGATCAAAAAAATCCACGCAATTGATATTTCTAAACACTTCTACATGTTCACTTTACTAGTCAACATTCCCCAAAAACATTATGCCGGTACATATGAAATGTACAAGCTGTTTTCACTTACTTAAACAACTCCATTTTCGACGAAACTTGGTGCAAAACTCACACATAACCTGAATAAAACTCAATTTAAATTTCATTCGAATATATTACTCATAAGACCTTCTGCTCAAAGCATCTTTGACTTTCAAAATCATTTTGACCTTTCTAACCAATTCCGTTTGCAAAACCGACACTTGACTTTGGAAATAGACTCACAACCCTAGGTTTAGAGCCTGATAAGAGCCCTTGATCATTTGTAAAACTCATTTTATAGTCCCCGAGATTCTAACTAAATATCAACAACAATTTCGGATTATGTTGACACTCGTCTCCCGATACACTAATAATCAAACTAACGGAACTTCCTCATCGTTGTGAGTTGGAAGCTCTAATTGGTACCAAATCAGAGCTTGAGAAAAGCTATACAAAAATATCAAATCATCCCACCTTATACTCAGACCTAAGACCACTAAAACTAGCCTTAAACCTACTGATGTAAAAATGACTAATTAAAATGATACCAAATCAACATTTTGACCAATTTTAACAAATCATATACTCCTAATATCATATAAAAACCATCACAAACAAACCTTCTTAATCCTAAATCACTTGCATGTTGATTTCTTTCAATTACCCACTCAAAGTTCATACATGCATGCACTAAAAATCAAATATATAATAACAAACAACACATGCATTCTATAAAATAGATCAAACAATACATGATCTTTATTAAAAATTTGAAGTTGATGCATGTAAGAAAATTTTATATCAAAATAATCACCTTTTGATTTCTAGGATGGGTCTTGAATTAGATTTTTATGAATCAAGCTAGATAAAAAATCCCAAGGGTGTTTTTGGTTTGAGTTTGGACGGCAAAAGAGAGGGATAGAGCTAAGTGTGTGAAATTTTTTTATAATAATGAAGTAGTGGAGAAGTTAGGTAGGAGAAATTGCTTATATAGTGGTAGTAGTTGAGGGTAAATTTTGCAATTCTTGTATTCTTGTGGACTAAAATGCAAAAGTATAGTTAAAATGTGGGAAATGACTAATAATCAATTTTTCAAATATTTACGGGAGTCGGGTTTCGTCCCGCTTCCGTGAAAATACTTTTTAAACGTTTAAACGCACATGAAAAGTAATAATATGGATTCGACACGACTTAAAACGTTAATAAAATGAAAAATGTTGAAAATATTAAATATCGAAACAATCGATAATAAAACGTAAATTTTCTGGCATCCGTCGGTATCGCGATCACTACAAAAGTAAATACAAGGAAATCATTCTTATGATAAAATGAGAATATAATATCGATACCTAACGTATTCCTTTCCCGTTTTCATCTAACGACATTCTTACGCTAAATTTCAAGCCATAACCTTCTTGGTTAGCCGATAATTCCAAATTCTAATCAAAGTAAACACATAATACGTAATAGTCGAGATTAGAATAACGACCTGAAATTGACGGATTGTCACATATATTATATTTTTAACAAAAAAAAATAAATGGTCATAAATATCCCGCCAGAATATTTCACCAAAAATTCAAAATTTTCACGAAAAATTAAAATCATCCCTCCCCACATCTGAAACTTTTCCCCAATTCATCTTTTAGGTCAATCTTCACAAAATAACCTCTACCGACACACTTCTAATTCATTTACCAAAACCACACACACAAACCCTTCTCTATTGTGGATGTTTGATGATGGAACTCGCTCAAAACTACAGATCTAGGGGGATAATTTATTTTCTTGGAGACACTCAAGGTAACCCTGTTTATCCATCTCATCTCCGACTATATTTTTAAATGTTTAGCTTCTTAAGTAAAATGTTGTATCTGAACATCAACCAAAATCAATTGATATTCACACCAGAAAAACCGGATACGGGAATAATATTGCACATCTCGTTTTTTGGTGAAATGTTGAAGTAAATTATATCGAACAACATTAGTCAAGTTATCGACTATTTATATATTTATATATTATCAAGTAACCTGCAGTATGCTTTGTATTCTATTTTTGTTAGTGTAATTTATTTCCCTCTTGTGTTTGGGTCCATGTCCCGCTTTTTAGGGATGGTGAAAAGACTCATCATGGAAGAAATGGGTCTTGTGGGTAGTTGATGAACTAATGCTGACTTGCACTTATGTGTATATTCCTTTTGTGCACTACTCAAAGCGGAGAGATAAACAACCTCGTATGTTGGTTTTTTTTAACAACACTCATTTCATGTTTGATTATCAGATTGATATGTTATTGAGAAACGTATATCCAACGTTGCATCGTCTTTTATGCAGCATCACCAGCATCTTACAATTATGTCGTTGTCATGTTTGCTACATTTGCGCAGGCTTTGGTCTTTGGTACGTATATATTTATACAAACATACAACAAATTTTGCAATTCTTTTCTTTCGATTAATATGTGCCTGTTTGATATATTCTATATTTGTTGGCTGTATAGTTTCCTAGTTATCGACTATCATTCTCTTTGCTGCTCTGAGATGAGGATGCGGATTTTTTTTTATAAGTGGGAATAATGATCTCTTTTCACCTGTCAACAACAAGCTGTTTTTGTTTTATCTTCACTTTGTATATAAGGTATGGATATTATTATCATATTTACTAACATTGATGGTTTTCCAACATAGCATTTCACTTTTATGGATCAGATATATAGTTGGACCTCATAGACTGAAACACGTTTTGCTTTACTATGTTTTTCTCATGTTTTTCAGTCAAAATATTTATATGCTTCTACATCTAACCATAGCTATAATTTTAGGTTCAGATATAATCCTCTTATTACGAAGACGTATTTTGGTTTGTGAAAGTATGGCATCTGTTTTGTACGTTGGCCGTTGAGTCAGTTGATACCACTAGCTAATGTTACCGCAAACTTGCGACTGGCTTGATATTAACTTTTTTAGGCAAAATTATTTGTGCGATGTTTACTTTTTGAGACACAGTTATATATGTTTGTAATTATTTCGCAGGATCTTCGGTTCATTATCAGTTTCGTTCCCATCTTTAATTTGACAGCAGCAGTTGTAGCTATGTACTTATCATCCCTTTCTATAATTGAAATTTATATTAAACACTTACTTGTTTTACTTCATGTAACTGGAAACCTTAAGTTTGTTTTTCATACAGTTACAACAATAGGAATAAACTCTCTATAGGTTTTGCCTGTTATGCTCATAGGTGCTCAAAGCAGGAGATGTTATTACCTCATAATTTATTACTTCATGTAGTAGCAGCTTCACACAAAGGTATCTAGTTTTTTTCTTAACATCTGATACATAATAATTGCTACAATACATTATAACTGAAAGGATCATGGGTGCCTTCATTCATGGGTTTAGAATAGAATTCCACTTCGCGTGAATATTTTGCATCTGTTCTTATAGAATACAAAACTCAAAATCTATACATATTCATAACGCTTTTTCCGTGTATCTTAGGATTTCAGAAGACGAGATTAATATTTTTTGTGCATATTTCTTTCATTTGTGCTATTATAGTGTACTTTCTGATTAGCCTTTTTATAATATACAGGGTTGATAAACATGCAGATGTTAGGATTATAGAAGACGAGGTTATAGGGTGAACTTGACAGTGAAAGAAAGGATACAAAGTGTTAGCGTATTTAAAGTGATGGCCATATAATGTACCATTGCGAAGCTCGTGGAAAATGCTACATAATGGTGTTGACAGTTCTAGTATAATGTTTGGTATGTATCAGGAATTTGTCCCGAACACACAAATGAGGAAGGCCTTCTACTCTTACACTTGTAGTATAAAAGGCACTAAACACCTCATTTGTGTATGGCTGTTTTCCATTTTCATAGTTTGTAGAGAGAGAAACATATGTCTTTCTCTCACTTGGAAATCACAAGCCTTTTTGTTCTTCTCTTTTATTCTTCTTAATCTAATATTTCTTTTTGGTTTAATCTTCATCTTTCTTTCTATAGTCTATATAGTCATGTGTATCATTCCTACAAGTGGTATCATTCGCCAAGGGATTCGTGGATAGCTCTTGGATGTTGTCCTTGTTTTTCTTGTGTTTTGTGATTGATATATCTTCTAAGTAGTTGTAGTAGCGATTTGGGTACATTGGTTTGGGTAGAAACACGAATTCCCAGGTAAAAATCTCATCTTTCGTGTTGCCTTAAAGTCTCGAACTTTTTATTCGTTACGATCTAAATATTGCGATCGCATAAACCTGGGGTTTCTACTTGCGATCGAATATTACGATCACCTCTTACGATCGAGAGTTGCGATCAGGGTTGTGATCACGTGTTATGATCGAGAGTTGCGATCAGGGTTCCGATCACGTGTTACGATCAAGAGTTACGATCAGGGATTGCGATCACGTGTTGCGATCAATAGTTGCGATCAGGGTTGCGATCACGTGTTACGGTCAAGAGTTACGATCAGGGTTGCGATCAAAGGTTACGATCAGACTTGCGATCAGACTGTGATCTAGACTTGCGATCAATATTCCGATGGATATTGCGATCTGTTTGGTTAAATCTTGTTCGAGTATTTTTTAGACTTAGCCACTATCTAGACTTGTCCCGGAACATAGTTTACACGAAGATTAAAAAAAAAGAGTTAAAATTTTTAGTTCAAGTAAAATCAAATTTTTTCCCTACTAGTTTTTGGCTATCTCTAACTCAATTTCAAAATTTGGCGATACCAAATTTTTTCAGCTTACCGTTGTGTCGGACTGATGTATTTTTGTCGGGATGGAAAATTTAGGCAAAGTTTGATTTTGTTGACACTCCAACACACGCTTTCTACGAATTGAGATCCTGTTTTTCACACGAATTCCACGATGATGTCTCAACAAGATATTTATGTTGCGGGTACTGAGAATCGTCCACCCATGCTTACCAAGGAGAATTACACTACATGGGCTAGTCGTCTCCTTCGTTATGCAAAATGTAAACCTTTGGGAAAGTTGATTGTCAACTCGATTCAAAGAGGCCGTATGTTAGAAGAACAATTCTTGTGCCTGGGAACCCTACGAATGCTAACCCAGTGGCTGACTCTAGTCATGAGCAAACGGATGAAGAATTAACTGAAGCTGAATCCAAACAACTCGATGCTGATGATCAAGCAACTCAAGTCATTCTCATGGGACTTCCTGAAGATGTTTATGCTGCTGTTGATAGTTGTGAAACCGCATACGAGATGCGGCTTAGGATTCAAAAAATTATGAAGGGGAGTGAAATAGGTTTACAAGCAAAAGGAAACTAAGTTGCTTCGTGAATGGGAGAAATTTACGTCTACTGAAGGGGAACAAATTGAACCTTACTACCATCGGTTTTCAACCCTCATGAATTATCTTAGGAGAAACAAACATGAACCTGCATAAATTGCTGCCAACATCAAATTTCTTGATAATCTTCCTTCTGAATGGTCACGATATGTCACTCTTTGCAATCAAACCAAGGATCTTCATGTCGTGGACTACACTCAAGTATATGATTATTTTAAGATGAATCAAGATGAAGCTAACGAAGTTAGGGCTGAAAGACGTGCCAAAACCCAAGATCCATTAGCTTTTATGGCAAATTCTCCGTCATCTATGTCATATCCCATGGTACCCTACCATCAACCCTCATCAAGTAACTTCATGCCACAACAACAACAACTCACCTCTTATGGATATCAACCTCCTACTGCTGCTGTGAATTACTTACAACAGCCCATTGCCTGTTTTGATGACATCACCGATCCTACTCATGTTATTAATATTGGGCTTGCCCTTTTACAAATGCATTCAAATTCACCATTAACCCCACCAACAACAATCAGAGAATCTTCTCGAACACTAGAAATAGGCAGATTGCTCAACCTTTCATGAATGCGAATCAAGATCGCCAATTGGTAGTTGTTGGGAACACGGGGAATCGGTTTCAACAATATGGTCAGAATGCTGGGCAGACCGTTAGCAATGCGGGTAATCAGAATGGGTTAATAGCTGTGCCGGCAGTTGGTAATCGGATGGGAAACATTATGGCTGAAAGGGCTGATAATACTGGTACGGGAAATGGAAACAACAATCGTCAGGTTCAGTGCTACAACTACAGGAGATTTGGTCATTATGCTCGAGATTGCACAGCCAAAAAGAAGAGGGATGCCGCTTATCTTCAGACTCAGCTTCTCATAGCACAAAAGGAAGAGGCAGAGATTCCACTTCAAGCTGAGGAATTTGATCTTATGGCTTCTGCTGCAGAATATGACGAGGAAAAAGAGGTGAATTCCAACTACATCCTGATGGCTAACTTACAGCAAGCATCTACCTCAGGAATGCATGTTGATAGAGCTCCCGTTTATGATTCAGACGGTCCTTCTGTGGTACATCCATGTTTTGATGATAATGATATATATAGTACATCTAATCAGGAGGAGGAGTATACTGAAATGCTTGAGCCCTACATTGAGACACACGGGGTTCAAACGAATTATAGTAATATTATTTCGAATGAGCCCAGTGTGGACCTTAGTATGGATCAAGTTGCCCAGCCTATAACCCTTCCTGATGCGATACATGCGTATTATAAATCTTTATTTGATAAGCTTGCTAAGGATGTTGACCATGCTACGGTGGTTAATAATAAGTTTAGAGAAACTAATGCCAAATTGACCACTGAGCTTGCGGGATATAAGGAACGGGAGAAAAGTTTTGAAATTCATCAGACTAAAATTAAAGAACTTGAACAAGCTCATGCTACATTGGTTTATCAAGAAAAATGCACAACTAAGAAATTAAATGCCTTACATTTAAGTAGTGCTTAAAAGATAAGCGAATTGAATGATGAAATCACCTCTCTTAATAAACAGCTTTCAACTAAAAAATCTACTATTTTGGATTTAAAAGAAGTACGAAAAAAGCTGAAACATGATTTCAAAATTCGAGAAGATGGGCTTCTTGAGGATTTTTGCAAAGCTCAGGATAGGATTAGAGAATTAGACAACCTTTTAGTAAAAGGTGGCCAAACTATGTAGACGATAAATATGCTCGCACCAAAAGTGAATGAGATAAATTACACTCGATACAAATTGGCTTTAGGTTGTCCTCTTCCTCCTAATACCGGATATCTTAAGCAAGTTCAGGCCACTAATGAAACTTTATATAATGGTAGTGTGCTCTTGTCTGATGAGCATGATCCTCCTAGTGTGCATGATTATGAGGAAACTACTGAACTTGTAGTAGAGACTCGTTTAAGAATGAAAAAGTTTGATAAAGAAGTGACACCCGTTTATTATCCAAAAGTTAATCCTCCAACTGTTTTGTTCGGTCTAAAACGAGTACTAAAATGCTTTTACTCCCAAGTGAGGAATTGTTTGATGACCCTCCTAAACCGAGCATCACACGCCGTTTTTTAAACGAGCTTAAAGATAACTTTGTCATCCTTAAACATGTTGTTAATTCCAAAATCACTGGAGGAAATTTTACATCACCTATTTAGATTGAGGTTTAGAAAATTCTTCAAAACGATATTAATCCGATTATTAATCAAGTTGATGCTCGGTTAGGCAATTTAGAAAACACTTTTCTAAAAGAATTAACCAACTTTGTTAAAGACTTTAAATCATTGACGAAGGAAGCTGATGAATCTCTGGATAAAATCAAAGTTTTGAAAAACGATCTTGAACGCCTCTCTAAAGCACGTGATTGTAATGATAGTAGCCCTGTTGAGTTAGGTACCTCTATGTCGCATAATGAAAACCTCCAAACTGAGCTTGATCTTATGAAAGAGAAAATGTAATCTTATGTCATTAAAAAGGATAAAGAATTCACCGATCTTTGGAAAACATTTGTCAAAAAATGTGATGAATACAAATATGACAAGATTTCTTACAAAAAAGCTTACAATGAAATGCAACAAAAAATCGTACGTTTGACAACTCAGTTGGGAGGTGCTCAGGGAAACAATCTGGCTTCTTCTGGGTTAGAGAAGGCCAGTGATGGGAATGTTCAGAAGCTTAAGGCTAAAATTGCAGATTTGGAATCTGTTGTTGTTTCATATAAGTGGGCTGTTGAACAAAGTAAGTCTGTCTATCAGAAACTTATTGATAAAATTTGTGAGAAGTGTAAGTTAAAAGCCTTATTAAAAGATATGACTTCTGAGCCTAGTACGATTCAGACACCAGCAACCTCGTGACCCACTCGTATTGTTGTGACACCTTTTCTCAAGTTTGTTGGAACGAAAACTGCTGTGATTGCCCCAGGAATGTTTCATGTTAGTTCTCCCTTTGTGCCTAGCATACAACGTAAAGCAAGCGTTAGGACAAAACCGATCACTATAACTCAACCACAAGTCATTGATTTAAAAAGTGCTAATTCTAATACACGTGTGTCTTCTTCTACAGGAATAAGCAACTACACTAAGAGCAGAAGGCCACAGCCTACGAGCAATACAAGGAATCATAGGGTCCCTTTTTCCTCAAGAAGTAGTCGCCCCAAGATCAATAATGTGGAAGTAGAAGAACACCCTAGGAATTTACCATTTTTTAATCATAATCAAAAACTTAATTCATCTGAATGTAATGACTTTAAGCTTGCTATTCGGAATGAATAATCTGAAGTTATTTGTGCTAAATGTAATAAATGTTTCTTTACTTTTAGTCATGATGCTTGTGGTTTGACTATGAATGGTTTGAATTATGGTGGTTACACTCGAATTGACAAGCTGTCAGTCAGTGAACAACAACGCACTTCTAAGGCTAAGATGTATGTTCCAAAAAGTAAGCACGTAGGGTCCACAGAAAGTCTTGCTAAGCCTAGTAGCTCTAGATTCACCTCTAAATGGTTTCCTACTGGTAGAAATTTTGACTGTAGTGGCAAAATCATTAACACTAGTAGATCTTATACTCACAGTGAAACGTCTTATGTGATATGGCTTAATTATCATCTAACCCTACTGGAACTTATTTCATCGGTTGCCAAATATTTTCTTCTCTTATCACTGGCAGGCTGTTGAAATTTGTCTTTGGTGCGTGGACTCGGGCTGTTCTAAACATATGACTGGGAATCGATGCCTTCTCAAGAACTTTGTATGGCGTTTCATGGGAACTGTTCGATTTGGAAATGATCATGTTGCTGCAATTCTAGGCTATGGTGATCTTTATTGGGGAAATATAATCATCACCAGAGTTTCTTTTGTTGACGGCTTGGGACACAACTTGTTCTCGGTTGGGCAGTTCTGTGATTCAGATTTGGAGGTAGCCTTCAGAAGTCATACATGCTTTGTTAGGGATCTTGAAGGAATTGATTTGTTGAAAGGAAATCATACCACCAACCTTTACACCATTGATCTTTTTCAAATGCCTGCTGCTTTTCCAATTTATCTCATGGCCCGGGCCACTTCAACAAAGTCATGGTTATGGCATCAAAGGTTATCTCATCTCAATTTCGATGCCATCACCCAACTTGTGAAAGATGATCTCGTTACCGGTCTTCCAAAGTTTAAATATACAAAAGACCATCTTTTTCCTTCCTGTGAGCAAGGTAAAAGTAAGAAGAAGCCTCATAAACCTAAACCTGTTCCCAACTCAACGAATAGGTTACATCTCTTACATATGGATTTGTGTGGCCCAATGAGAATCAAACGCATTAATGGAAAGCGGTATGTCATTGTGATTGTGGATGATTATTATCGTTACACATGGGTTCATTTTCTTGCTTCGAAAGATGAAGTCCTTGATGTAATTATTAATTTCTTGAAGAAAACATCAGTGCTACTTCAAGGCCTTTTATCATTGTAAGAACGGATAACGGCACAGAATTCACCAATTAGAAACTGATAGCTTATTTTGATGAAGTTGGGATTTCTCATCAAACTTAGGCTGTAAGAACTCCAGAGCAAAATGGAGTTGTGGAACGGAGGAATCGTACGTTAGTTGAAGCTGCTCGGACGATGCTTCTCTCCTCCAGTGCACCGTTATTCCTTTGGGCCGACGCTATAGCAACTGCATGTTATACTCAAAATCGCTCCATTATTCACACCCGTTTTAACAAAACACCTTATGAGATCATTAATGGAAGAAAACCGGATATTTCATTTTTACATGTCTTCGGTGCATTATGTTATCCGAAGTATGATCGTGAATATATCGGTAAACTTGAACCTAAAGGTGATATTGGCTTTTTCATTGGGTATTCTTCAACTGCGTGTGCTTACAGGGTTTATAATCGAAGGACAAGAAAGGTAATGGAGACTATGAATGTTACCTTTGATGAACTCTCGGGTATGGCCTCTCAACAAAAAAGTTCACATCCCGAGCTTCAAGGTCAGACTTCTGGACACATAAGTTCAGGACTCGCGCTTCAGTTTGCACCGTCAGCAATCTCATCGTTACAACCCTCAGAACGTGACTTGGAAGTTTTATTTGGGCCAATCTACGATGAATATATGGAGGGTCCTTCGTCATTTGGTGTTCCTCAAAATGCCCCGGCTGCACCTGCTACGGTAGTTCAAGAACCTCTGATTGCATCTACACCAACTGTATCTACTTTTGCACCATCTACGTCAACCTCAACCATATTGCCTTCAAATATTCCAACCACTTCTCCGACTGTTGACGCAACTCAACAACATTCTCAGCAAATTCCTAATCATGTTCATTTTCAGAATGAAATAGTTGCTGAAAATGCAAACAATGCGATGCTCAACGAACATGAGTTTTAATACAAGAGATTTTCTCGTATGAAAGTTCGTTGTTCCAGTCTTTTCGAATTGATTACTGTTAATCGTGCGACTCAGTCGTTCTTGGTGGAAAATAAAATGGTTTGATTATCTATTTTAAACTAAAAGTAAAATGAAAATGTAAATATAAATGAAAATGTAAAAGCAAATGTTAATGTCGTTACGTAAAAGTGGAAGGTTAAAAAATTAAACTAAAAATTCGAGTTTAAAAATAAATGACGAAAACTTAAAACTTTAAAAAGTAAATTTTAAAACTATAAATTTATAACTAAGACGCAACTAGATTAAAAATAACATTAAGTAAGAATGGCGGGAAAAGTTAAACTTGGAAAATAAAATAAAAATAAAAGATAAAAATAGAAACTTAAACCCGTCGGAATGCACTTGATCGGAATCCCATCGGAATCGAATCGGAATAAACCTATCGGAATGTATTAAAGTAAATCCTGTCGGAATAACAACCACAGTATCGGAATACTTCGTCGAAAGACGGTTGGAATCACTACTATCGGAAACAATTCTATCGGAATGTAAGAAAAAGAAAACAATCGGAATAATAGAAACCGACTTCCATCAAAATATCAAATAAACACTTATTGTCGGAATCCCGATCGGAAAAACGATC
Organism: Glebionis coronaria; assembly: GCA_025667525.1. Classification (NCBI taxonomy): domain Eukaryota; kingdom Viridiplantae; phylum Streptophyta; class Magnoliopsida; order Asterales; family Asteraceae; genus Glebionis; species Glebionis coronaria. Next base: position 208,297,387 of record CM046880.1, on the reverse strand, counting down.
GAAATCCAAAACCCTAATCCGATGTAGAGGATCGGAATCACTGTCGGGAAACAAAACCCTTCTCCGATGGGGGTGTTGGAATAACAGTAGGAAAAAGTAAACCCTTTTCCGACGTAAATAAAATGGAAATAAGGAAAACCGAATAAGCTATGTTTAAATAAGCACTAATCGAAACTTACCAAATCAAGCAATAAAAAGAAATAGATAAGCACTAATAAGAAACTTTCAAAACACTAAATAAACTAGATTTATAAGATAAACTACAAGAAAAAGATTAAACTTATGAAAACATTTAAAATTGAAATAAGCATAAAGATTAAAACTTGAAGATCAAACAAATCAAACAAAAGATTTTTTAAAACAAGAAGAGAAGAATGAGAATGATTAAAAACTTGAATTAAAAAAAAAAAGATCAAAGATTTAACACAAGATTAAAGAGAAAGCTTGAAAAACATTAAGAAAAACTAGAGAGAGAAAATATATTAATCTACTCCTACTTACCTTACAAAAATTAAAACTAACTAAAAATTATCTAACCACCTCCTAGTGACACATTAGGAGGTTATTTATAGGAGGAGTACATATGATGATGCTTTCTTCTCTCTTTCTTCTTGTCTCGACTCGATTTAAATTCTTTGTCTTTCTCGACGTCGTCTCGGGATTTGTCGATATAAATTGAACTCGTCTTATAATTTTCTTCTTTAATTAGACTTGGTTCTTCGACTTCATTAAACTTCCGTCTTTAGACTTTTTCTTCGATAAATCTTCAGAATAGGCCTTGGACTTCCGTTCTATTTGCACTCTTGATCTTTTGACTTCGTCTTTTCTCGTTTTCATCGATAAAAGCCCTTGAAAGCCCGTGTTTTCTTCCTTTTTCATCTTTTGGTCCTAAAACACAATAAAAACACAAACCACGCATAATTCCGACATTTACGACATAAAATACACGTTTTGGCTTGGTTATTATTATAATTAAGTGGTAACAGGATGGGTGTTTTCACACCTATCAAATCCCCTACACTTGACCATTGCAATGCCCTCATGCAATGCATTAATTACAAAGCAGGTTTTACATTTTCCATCATAATTAACTTACCTTGGCCTTTATTAAACATAAGACATTAAGATAGAAAATTATAAAATATTCAAAGGGAGAAAACAAGTAAAAAGATCAAAGACTTACCTTAGGGTTTTGGAATGTCATGAATGTTTATCACCCTCAAGTTTCACGTTCCCCATACCAAGCTTAAAAATGAGATCATTATTATTATAAGTTAGCAAACTAACACGAACTCATGTGGCCCAATTATTTACTTAGACTCCCTTATTCCTATGTGTATCTCTTATATTTTAATATTGTCTTGAATGATCACGAGGATACATTGTTTGACTTATTTCGATAGTTTATTTAGGTTGAAAATAAAGTGGGACGATTTAATCAATAGTTAGCTAAAGGATAAAATCTTTTAAAACTGCTTCTCGGGACCTCTTAAAGTTCATATCTTGGCATAACTCGCTTCACGATTTGAGACCTTTCTCGGACCGATATTTGGCAGCGACTTCATACTTCGAATCTTTGAGAGACGTTCTTGAAATTATGGTCTTCTCTTCATAATACGAATTTCTTCATTTTTCTCCAATCTTTATTTTGGACTTTGATATACAACGATTCGCCTCCTTTTAGGACTTGGATCTATTTATCCTCATACCTTGTTAGGGTATTTTCGGATAGACTTCTCCATGATCTTTTGCGGAGTATTTGCTTTTGGGCGTGTGTCTCAATCCTTCATATTGATTTTTGATAAATGATTCATCACATCACTTGGGATCTTTAGCAACAAAATGTAGCCCTCATGCCTTGTTAGGGCCTTTTCGGACTCGCCAATCTTCGCATCCCGCTTCAATAAGTTATGCCTTGGCTATGAACTCTAATTAATACCGAGCAACTTTTAAACGATCTTGTGCTAGAAGCTAAGCAACTTTTCAAATCGTACAACCTTATTTATTGCAAATATATTTATTAACAAGCGATGGGAGAAAAAGCTGATAATCAACTCACATAAATTCATGAAAGAATACCAAACTTATAATTAACTCTATCATCTCTCGTTCTCCACAATTTAAAATCTCAAGGAATGAGACTCGTGGATGCTTAGCCAATTAAATCAAAGTTTTGGGTTTTCAAGTCATCTATAGGATCTTGCAATTTCTTAGACTCTTTCAAGTTGAGAATTCGTATTTTAAAGTTCCCTTGATAAACGACTTTCTAGGGTCAATTATAGGAACTTACGAAAAGTTCTTGTTCTTAACCCGTAAGAGTTAAGACTTTCGCGTTTCAAAGCTCCCTATATAAAAGCCTAGCAAAACTTGACTTAAGGATACTAGCTAGAGTAAACTTGGATAAGTAAAATCGAGTTGAGTCAAAAGATTCACAACGTTTAAAAATTAAAACCACTTTATTAAAATTTATTCTAGCAACGAAATAAAATAACTATAACAAAGGTAAATACAACTAGGCCAAAATAGATCAAAAATTTTGAAAAATGTCGAAAAATCAATTTTCTGGTTAAAATGAGGAAAATCCCACTTAACTTCGATAGAAGTCCCCCTGCACTTAATATAAACATTGTCCTCAATGTTTAAGCATGTGGGAGTAAACTCCCCTACACTTAGGACATTGTGCACGTTTAAATCTTGCTAAAGAAGAGACAACTAAAGTGATTCCTATTTTAATATTGAAAAATATAAAATAGAGAATCAAAAGAGTTTAGGATGGAACCGGGAAGACGGGTACACAGAATCACGGGTCGTCAAAAGTCATCAAGAATGGATCTTTGAAAGCTCGAATCCCTGGACATGATAAGAAAGAAAGCAACAAACACATACTAGGGTCTCCCCCTACACTTATTATAAAAACAAAAGAAAAAGGATAGATAATGCGGGTTGCCTCCCGAGAAGCGCTTGTTTTTGTTAACCGAGTCGTGATCCTGACTCGACCTTGATTACAATGGTAAGAACCTTGAAGAACATCCACCGGGATCAAAGACATGGTTTTCATCCATCAACTAGCACAAGCTTAAGGAAAACAAGGCAAGCCAAAGAAGAGTAGGAAAGGTTCCCTTAAGCAAAGATTCAGCACGGTGGTAGAAAGTATGATGAAGTGCAAGCATATCTCCACAGGTTCCAAAAATCTTTCCTTTTATTTCATCAGATGGATACTAAGATGGCTTAAAAATTGCAATACCAGGATCGAACACCTTTTCCTTTAGAGGAAAATAGCACTCAGGCTCAGTAGACCTTGAAGAAGATCCGCTCATAAATCGCAGAATCTCATCCTTAGAGGGTGGATAGAGAGGTGTCAAGACATAGGTACTGCGAATATCGGTGTCGACCGGCTTCTTCTCCTTTGAAACGGGTTTCTTCACCTCCGAAGGACGATAAAGACCATAATCAAAGTCCAAAGGAGGAGAATCATTCTCATTGGGGAAGTGTGTATTAAGGAAAGTGGCAAAATCTTCCTCAAATGAGTAATTATCCAAAGTATCAATAGTGTTTGGTAGAGGATCTTCATCAAAAGTAGGAGTAAGGTCATCATGAGAAGAATCACTCGAGAGAGTATCAACATCATCAAAATCATCATATGTTGGTATGTCTTTATACTCTAAAACAAAAGCAGCATAATCATCCCCATCGGAACTAGAATCTTTATCATAATTATCATAGATCGGTGAAGAATCATAAATTGGTGGAGGATCCAAAGTGGAGAGAGAATCATCAAAATCATCCACATCGTCTTGAAAAAATGGATTATCATGGGAAGACTCGAAAAGAGGATTAGCATATACAACAAAGTCATCAAGCTTAAAACTTTCCTAAGTAGTAGTAAGCTCTTCTTGAAGCACATTAATCATGTTTGCCGATTCTTTTCCATTTGACTTACTTGTAATCTTCGCCATTTTAAAAACTTGAGCATCATTCCCGACCCTTAAGATTAATTCACCTTTGGCCACATCGACTAGAGCTTTTCCGGTTCTCAACAATGTCCGCCCAAGTATTAGCGGAATACGAGGGTCCATTTCATAATCAACAACAACAAAATCGATCGGAAAAGTAAAGGTACCAACTTTAATAAACACATCTTCGGCAATACCAACGGGGTAAGCGAGAGTGCGATTTGCTAGCTCAAGAATCATCTTCGTCGGTGTAAGGTCAGGTAATGATAGCTTTTTCCAAACACGTAAGGGCATCAAGTTAATACTTGCCCCTAGATCGGCTAAGGCAGTAAATTCTTCATCTTTGTTAAAAATGCAAGGCAACACAAAACGACCGGAATCTCCAAGTTTTTCTAGAAGTTCTTTAAGAATGATTGCAGAACAGTTTTCATTTAAGCGTGTGTTGACAAACTCAGCCATCTTTTTCTTTTTGCTAAGCAATTCCTTGAATGCTTTGACAAATTTTGGCATTTGGACAAGTGCTTCAACAAGGCTGCTGTTGAAATTCATTTGAGAGATCATCTTCAAATAGGAATTAACTTGAGAATCCTCTTTTGTGAGCAATTTTCATTGGTCTAACCGAGAAGGATAAGGGATGTTGGGTTTAGGTGGTGTGGGTGTAGCAGGTAAAGGTTGAGATGTTGAAGGGTGAGAAGTAAAAGGTTTAGAGGTGGTAGGTGGGGTTGGTGGAGGGTTTTGCTTTGGTACTTCTTCATTAAGGGATGGAGACGGTAATGGAGAACTAGTACTAGGGGCGGTAGTAGGAGGAATAAATGGAGGTGGAGGAGGTGTAGATGGAGTAACTTGAGGAGGGATAGAAGGTCCTACTAGAGTTTCTCCACTTCGGGTAGTAATAGCACTCACATTAGCTCTAGGGGTTGTTTTGGTTGTAGAAGGAAGATCACCTTGGGGGCGAAGGGTTTGTAACATTTGAACGAATTTCCTATCCGTGGACTCTTGAATTTGTCTAGTAGATTCTTGCATTGCTTGCATGATTTTCTCATGTTCATTAAACGTTTGCAAAACCAAGTCCATTGGCGGATGAGGTAAATTGAACCCTTGTTGTTAAAAACCTTGGTTTGGGTATTGGTTATAAGGTGGAAAACCTTAAGGATTGAAACCTTGGTTTGGAAAGCCTTGATTTTGCATTTGGTAATTTCCCTGATTTGCATTTGAGCCCCTCACATTGGCATTACCTTGAAAATTAGCTCTTGGCGACCCTTGGTTGTTTTGGTTTGGTGGGGGTGGTCTTTGTTGAAAACCGGGTGGAGCCAAGTAATTTGTCGAGTTGTAAGACAAGTGATTAACATCGACATTAGGCTTGAAATGAACTCTCTCGGTGTTGTTATAAGCATACACTTCCACGTGAGATTGATCATAAGCTTTATCACAATTAGCATAAGAGTGTGGCCCACCACAAGTTTCACAAGTTATATTAATAGCATTGTTGTTTTTGGCATTGTTAACGGCTTGTAAAGCAAGTGCTTCAACAACCGTACTAAGCTTATCAAGTCTCTTGTGGGTGTCACTAGTGCTAGCGCTAGCCACATTAGCCCGAACACTTTTAGTTTTCACTTTAGATTTATTCTCAATAATATCCCAGGCCGCATTAGAAGACGTAACCAAAATGTTACCCCCCGAGACACTATTTAGTGAATCTTGGTCATTCATGCTTAAACCATTGAAAAAAGTATTAATTTGATACACTTTTGTGAAACCATGTTGTGGACACTTACTTAAAAGTTCCTTAAAACGGTCCCAAGATTCACTAAATGTCTCACAGTACTTTTGTTCAAAGTTATTGATTTCATTCCGCAAAGCGGTAGTACGTGAGGGTGGGAAAAAGTAGTTGAGGAATTTGGTCTCTAAATCCGACCACGTAAGAATACTTTGTGGTGGTTCCTTATCAAGCCAATGACGGGCTTGTCCCTCTAAGGAGAAAGGAAAAAGTTGCAAGCGAATTACCTCTTGTGAAACCCCATTAAACTTGACTGTATTAGTGAGTTGAAGAAACCTTTTGATATGGTCATGAGGATCATCAAGTGTACGACCCAATAATGGTTGAGCAGAGACCATTTGAATGAAGTTGATTTTGAGCTCAAAGTTGTTGGCTCCAATCTCGGGTATGACAATAGCATCGGTGTTGCCCTCTACGTGCGATTGCAAAAGCTCGATCATTGGTCGACTGTCCATGGTGACAATAGGTTGAGTTTCGACTTCGGCTTGAGTTGCTTTCTTTTTACGAGCACGGGTACGCATACACACCTACAAAGGAAAAGAAAGATAGACAAAAAATATTTTTGGTTTTTTATGTTTTTCTATTTTTTTGGTTTTTTTTTGAAAATTTTATATTTTTTTGGATTTTTGTAAAATTTTGAAAATTAGACAAGAAAATTAACGTTCAAGAGTGAACAGATCCCAAAATCCAACTCGTCTCTCACAGAAAACCGTTAATCTTCACGAAAAGAGCCGGTAGCGGCGCCATTTAATACAAGAGATTTTCTCGTATGAAATTTCGTTGTTCCAGTCTTTTCGAATTGATTACCGTTAATCGTGCTACTCAGTCGTTCTTGGTAGAAAATAAAATGGTTTGATTATCTATTTTAATCTAAAAGTAAAATGAAAATGTAAATATAAATGAAAATGTAAATATAAATGAAAATGTAAAAGCAAATGTAAATGTCGTTAAGTAAAAGTGGAAGCTTAAAAAATTAAACTAAAATTTCGAGTTTAAAAATAAATGACGAAAAATTAAAACATTAAAAAGTAAATTTTAAAACTATAAATTTAAAACTAAGACACAACTAGATTAAAAATAACACTAAGTAAGAATGGCGGGAAAAGTTAAACTTTGAAATTAAAATAAAAATAAAAGATATAAATAGAAACTTAAACCCGTCGGAATGCACTTGATCGGAATCCCATCGGATCGAATCGGAATTCGGAATGTATTAAAGTAAATCCTGTCGGAATAACAACCACAGTATCGGAATACTCCATCAGAAAGACGGTCGGAATCACTACTATCAGAAACAATACTATCGAAATGTAAGAAAAAGAAAACAATTGAAATACTGGAAACTGACTTCCATCGGAATATCAAATAAACACTTATTGTCGGAATCCCGATCGGAAAAACGATCGGAATCCAAAACCCTAATCCGATGTAGAGGATCAGAATCACTGTCGGAAAACAAAACCCTTTTCCGATGGGGGTGTCGGAATAACAGTAGGAAAAAGTAAACCCTCTTCCGACGCAAATAAAATGGAAATAAGCAAAATCGAATAAGCTATGTTTAAATAAGCACTAATCGAATTACCAAATCAAGCAATAAAAAGAAATAGATAAGCATTAATAAGAAACTTTCAAAACACTAAATAAACTAGATTTATAAGATAAACTACAAGAAAAAGATTAAACTTATGAAAACATTTAAAATTGAAATAAGCATAAAGGTTAAAACTTGAAGATCAAACAAATCAAACAAAAGATTTTTTAAAACAAGAAGAGAAGAATGAGAATGATTAAAAACTTGAATTAAAAAGATTAAAGATCAAAGATTTAACACAAGATTAAAGAGAAAGCTTGAAAAACATTAAGAAAAACTAGAGAGAGAAAATATATTAATCTACTCCTACTTACCTTACAAAAATTAAAACTAACTAAAAATTATCTAACCACCTTAGGAGAGTATTTATAGGAGGAGTACATGTGATGATGCTTTCTTCTCTCTTTCTTCTTGTCTCGACTCGATTTAAATTCTTTGTCTTTCTCGACGTCGTCTCGGGATTTGTCGATATAAATTGAACTCGTCTTATAATTTTCTTCTTTAATTAGACTTGGTTCTTCGACTTCATTAAACTTCCGTCTTTAGACTTTTTCTTCGATAAATCTTCAGAATAGGCCTTGGACTTCCGTTCTATTTGCACTCTTGATCTTTTGACTTCATCTTTTCTCGTTTTCATCAATAAAAGCCCGTGAAAGCCCGTGTTTTCTTCCTTTTTCATCTTTTGGTCCTAAAACACAATAAAAACACAAACCACGCATAATTTCGACATTTACGACATAAAATACACGTTTTGGCTTGGTTATTATTATAACTAAGTGGTAACAGGATGGGTGTTTTCACACCTATCAAGTTTGTTAATCCATTTGCGGCTTCCACAAGTACTACTCAGCCTTCAACACCATATGTGGATCGGTCGAGCTCGCATCAAGTTTTTCATACACTTCCACATGAACACAAATGGACTAAGAATCATCCTTTGGTTCAAGTGATTGGAAATCTCTCACGACTAGTCTCGACACGAAATCAGCTATGTACCGATGGTGATATGTGTATCTATGCACTATCAGTCAGCTCAATGGAACCAGCAAGTGTTAAAGAAGCAATTACCGACGCATCATGGATTGAGTCTATGCAAGAAGAGCTCAATCAATTCATCCGGCTTGATGTTTGGGAGTTAGTACCACGCCTGGACAATATCGATCCCCTTACCCTGAAATGGTTATTCAAAAACAGATGGATGAAGAACAAACAGTCACCAGGAACAAGACTAGGTTAGTTGTTAGAGGTTATAAACAGAAGGAGGGAATTGATTTTGCAGAATCCTTCGCCCCGGTTGCTCGAATGGTAGCTATTAGAATTTTCTTGGCATACGATGCTCACATATCGTTCACTGTGTATCAAATGGACGTGAAGACGGCTTTCTTGCATGGGCCGTTAAAAGAAGATGTGTACGTATGTCAACCTGAAGGTTTCATCAACACCGAACATCCAAGCCATGTCTACAAGTTGAAAAAGGCAATTTATGGTTTGAAACAAGCACCGAGGGCATGGTACGATGAATTATCATAATTTCTTCTCCAAAATCACTTCAGCAAAGGAACCATTGTCCAACGTTGTTTTTCAAGCACTATGGCAACGACATCTTGGTGGCTCGGGTCTATGTAGATGATATAATTTTTGGTTCTACAAACCTAAAATATTCCATTTTATTTGCCGACCTTATGAAAAGCCGATTTGAAATGTCCATGATGGGGGAAATGACGTTCTTTCTTGGTCTCCAAGTTCACCAATCCCCCGTGGTATTTTCATAGATCAGTCCAAATATGTGCTAGAGATTCTAACGAAATTTGGAATGGAAAACTGTGATCCTATTGGTACTCTAATGGACACTAAACACAAGCTTGATTTGGATAAGAAAGGGACATTTGTAGATGCTACAAAATACCAAAGTATGATTGGGTCCCTTATGTAGTTAACCTCAAGCAGACCGGACATTGTGCATGCTACTTGTTTATGTGCTCGGTATCAGGCTAAGCCAACCGAGAAGTACCTCAAGGAGGTTAAAAGGATCTTTCGTTATCTCTGGGGAACCATTCACATGGGTCTCTGGTATACGAAGGATTCTGGTTTTAATCTAATTGGTTTTTCAGATGCCGACCATGCAGGGTGTCATGATACATTTAAGAGCACTTCCGGTGGAGCACAATTCTTAGGCGAGAAGCTAGTGAGCTGGTCCTCAAGAAAACAAGATTGCACGGCGTTGTCCACCGCGGAAGCAGAATATGTGTCTCTATCCGTGTGTAGTGCTCAAGTCCTTTGGATGAGAACACAACTCACGGATTATGGCTTTCATTTTAACAAAGTTCCTATTTATTGTGATTCACAATCAGCCATAGCCATATCATGCAACCCGGTCCAACACTCCAAGACCAAGCACATTGCTGTCCGATTCCATTTCATAAAGGAGCATGTGGAAAGAGGAATGATCGAACTGTATTTTGTCAAGACGGACTACCAACTAGCCGACATCTTCACCAAAGCTCTATCTCAAGACAGATTTAAATTCTTGGTTCGTCGACTTGGTATGCGTAGTTTTACTCCAGATGAACTTGAACGTCTTGCACATTCGCAGTAACCTTGTATATATCTATCAGAAAATCAAAATACAAAAATATAAAACCTATAAAAACAAAATAAAAAATGAGAAAATCTTTCAAAAATACCAAAAATATTCTTCTTTGACATGTCTCTTAGCATCGATAATATGGACGTACTTAGAAATGTCGCTCAATAACGACACGGGTATGTACATAAAGTTCGAATGAGAGTTCAAATGTTTTTCAAAACATGTCTTTTCTACTTTCTTCTCATAATGGCTTATAGTCACATGTCACACTATAACCCGGTCCCCAAAGAAAGGAAAGTCTATGACTTATCCTCATCAACGAGAAATTAATTTTTCTCGGTCATGGGCTTATATTAAAACATTCAAAGTATTAAGCTCGTGAACTCAAGGAAAATGTTCATTTATGTACATTTTTCCGCAACAACGGGAAACTCAGTTTTCTCGGGTTTGAGCACAACTTTTCAAGGTATTTCAAAACTGTGTGCTCATATACTCCCCTATTTTAATTAGAATTCCTTTTCGAGGGGGAGTACAAACTTTCATGCTACATTATTCTCTCCATGTTTCATCACTAGTTTCAAAAAAATTCAATCACATGCAAATTTTGAGGGGGAGAATAGTGATTAAAATGTGTCATCTTGGATAAGATCTTTGATATAAGGGCTTTCTCTTCCTAATATATGCATAAACCTTTCATTTTATGATGCACATATGTAAGGGGAGCGTTTTGGTGATATAGAAAACGTTCAAGGTGTAAACCTTGATTTCATCAACACCTTGATTGCTTCTTCAATTGGTTTTTCTGGTTACGATATCTATACCCTTCAACACATTAATTCACGATGGTATTGGTGTCAAAAGGTGGTTAGGTATTCGTCCTATGATCCAACCAGAACCGGATGGATCTTCCCAGGGATAATCCATTAGAACTTAGAAGTCCTTAGAAAAGATGGAGTAGTAGTGCTTACGAAAAAAATGCCGACCAAGTACTTAAGCTATCACTGGAATAATCACAACAAGGTGCTAGTTATGACGTATTGGTAAGCATTGAAGGGGTTGAAGAATGAAAAAGAAATGTAAGGATAAAGGGTGAAAAGAAATAGCCATCCATACAACTTAGACAGAAACCGGGTCAACACATCTACTATCAGAATCACTTTGATGATTTCTGGTATTGAAGACAAAGTATCATGGACCCAGTGATGCAATGCACAACCCTTCCCAGCCTACTCAAGCTTCTCTCAAAAGAAGCTTGTTTTATTGTCACGGAGTTCAACTCATTTCTATCAACTTTCTCACTCCGAGATAGTAGATATTGAAAAGGTGCCAGTCTGCTCCAGCCTCCGATCACCAAATAAACGTGCACTTATAGAGTCTAGAGCCAACGAGATTCATCAAAAATCTCATTAGGACACTTATTCCATATATCAATTATTGTTCATCTCTAGAACACAAGCGATAATTTACAGAGTCCTACGCTCTATCCTTGTGGTATTGCCAGAACATTCATAGTGATGCTCTCTAGTATTCACAGTGATGAATAGAAATCCTTCCAGTGTTAACATCAAAAAGAACTGCGGTAGGTCATGTGTAAGATTCACTTGAATTGAACATATGTTAACTGGAAAGCAACAGTGGTTTGATTCTTTTGTGACTCAAACTCGTTCCAGGTCTCGACGCAATATCTTTATGATCTTGCCAGAACATTCAGAGTAATACTCCTGAGTATTTACAGTGACGAATGGAAATCCTTCCAGTGTCACCATCAAACAGCACTACGGTAGGTAACTTGTGAGATTCTATTTGAATCAAACTTGTGTCAACTGGAAAGCAACAATGGTCTGATTGTTAATTGAATCAAACTTGTTACAGGAAATTGAATTGTCGACTTAATCAGCAGAATGGAACTGCTTGATTCACTCTTTACTATGAACTATCTTTCGAGATATTCAAGTATTGAGAAGGGCTACCACAGCCGGAAACCCTGTCAAGGAAGTTCTTTGAACTTACCTAATCACAGGTACAGTATTCGTACTGAATAACAGGAAACCGGAGGAAAAAAACGGTGGCGCAATCTCAAGAGTCGTGATTCAAGACCACATACTCAAGTAAATGAAGAACACTCAAGAACATCCAAAGACAAAGACTTCCGCTACTCTGATAATCAAGGGAGATTGTTAACAACCCTTCAAGACAACATAAAATATGAGTATGTGGGGAAAGACACAAGAACACAAGTTGGCAAAGTTTCAAGATCAAGTCAAGGCAAAGATCAAAGATCCAAGATCACAAGTCATGAAAGGAACTATAAAAGAACTCTCAAGACAACGAGCTTCAACGTCTGCAACATCAAAGAAGTGAAGTCACATATTACATGACCACCCCTTAGGGGGATATTGTTAGCCGTATTTAAAGTGATGGCCATATAATATACTGTTGCGAAGCTCGTGGAAAATGCTACATAATGGTGTTAAGAGTTCTAGTATAATGTTTGGTATGTATCGGGAATTACTCCCGAACACACAAATGAGGAAGGCCTTCTACTCTTACACTTGTAGTATAAAAGGCACTAAACACCTCATTTGTGTGTGTGTGTTTTCCATTTTCATAGTTTGTAGAGAGAGAAACATATGTTTTTGTCTCACTAGGAAATCACAACCCTTTTTGTTCTTCTCTTTTATTCTTCTTAATCTAATATTTCTTTTTGGTTTAATCTTCATCTTTCTTTCTATAGTCTATATAGTCGTGTGTATCATTCCTACACAAAGGTTGGCCCTCAAACTAAGATGTTAATGCTTTGGTGAAGATATATTTCCACAAATCATGTATGAGGTCTTCTTTACACTCTCCTAACAACGTATTTAATTTATAGACATGTCCATCAATCAAGTCGTACGGTAAAACGTGTCATTCTATGCCTACGTACACTATAGAATTAGAATCTATGTGGTTGTGTAACTGAAATTTCCAAATAGAAGTGTAGCTCATTGGGTAGAGCGCTCGCATTACATGCGAGAGGCACGGGATTCGATTCCCCGCACTTCCTTGTTAATACTTTTGGTCACTGTTTGCATAATTTATTGTGTGACTAAATAATACAGAACACCACAAAAACTTAAATTTCATGTGACCATTGAATGAACTATAGTCACACAAAACACATATTATGATTGAACTAAACAAGCATACGGTCACACTTATTAACACTATTTGCCACTTTATGGTTCATTGCATGTGACAAAATTCCCCTAAAGACAACATTTTGTGTAGCTAAACATTAAAAAACGTCACACAAGGATAAACTTCATGTGGCTATTGGATAACAATAGTCATACAAAACATACATTTGATTGAACTAGACATGCATACGGTCACACATATTAACACTATTAGCAGAGGCGGAGCTACAGGGGGCAAAGGGGTCAGGTGACCCCCCACCGGAAAAAATATAGTGTGAATTTTTTGAAAATTTAAGATATTTTCCGAATTTGACCCCTCTAAAAAGTATCTAAATTATAAAAACTGGAAGCCAACTTCGATTTAAAGAGATTTTGAGAGTGGCGAAGCGTATTTCTTTCTTGAGATGTGAAGAAAAAAACTCACCGGAGAAGAAGATGGTAAATATGACAGAAAATTAATATTGTACAGCATAAGCATGTTTTGTTTGCACGTGGGGGTGTAAGAAATACGCACATAACAAAAGGTTATATCAATATTTTGTACTAATATTTCATTTAGCGTCTTCTCATACTGTACTTTTTTATTTTTGTATTACTCCACAGATATTATGCAAAGTTTTGCATTAGCCATTTTTTCATTATAAATTCACAGCTGACTTAGAAAGAATTTTGACCCCCTTTCAAATATTTCCTGGCTCCGCCCCTGCCTTTAGACACTTTATCATTCATTGCATGTGACTAAATTCCCCCAAAGACAACATTTTGTGTGACTAAACATTACAAAACGTCACACAAGAATAAACTTCATGTAGCTGTTGGATACCAATAGTCATACAAAACACATATTTGATTAAACTAAACAAGCATACGGTCACACTTATTAACACTATTAGGCACTTTTATGATTCATTGTATGTGACTAAATTCCCCAAAGACAACGTTTTGTGTGACTAAACATTACAAAACGTCACCCTAGGATAAACTTCATGTGGCTATTAGATATCAATAGTCATACAGAACACACTTTTGATTGAAATAGACAAGCATACGGTCACACATATTAACATTATTAGCCACTTTATGATTCATATTATGTGACTAAATTATCCCAAAATCCATGCTATATGTGACTAAACGTTACAAAATGTCACATAATCATAAACTTCATGTGGCTATTGGATAATAATAGTCACACAAAATACACATTTATTTTACTTTCAACAACATACAACGCATTTTTAGCCACTTTTTATTTACTCGTATGTGACGAAGATGATGAAAAATCATGTTTTGTATGACTAAACATTACAAAACGTCACACAATCAAAAATTGCATGTGGTTGTTGGATAACAATAGTCACATAAAACACAAATTCACTTGAATTTAACAAGCATATGGTGACTCTTATTAGCACTTTTAGCCACTTTTGATTAAATTGTTTGTGACTAACTCCCAAAGAAAGATATCCCATATGTGATTAAGTCCTCAGAAACGCCACATTTATTATGTATTTGTGTAGCCAAAAGACATGGCTAGGTCACACAAAATACACATTTACTTGAATAACTCATCTAAAATGTCACATATATCATAAATTTATGTGATAACAATAGAAACAATAGTTACTCTTAAAAAACATTCTTGTGACTATAAAGTATTTACGGTCACAGGTACAGATTAATCCAACAAAACTTCTGCCAACTTTGTCACACATAAACGGCTTTTGGTCACTCGTTTTTGCACAAAAGGCCACCAATTCACAGCGACACCATAGAGACCCTATGGTGGCGCGACTTTTAGTCACAAACGCCCCAAAATATCGTGTGTGATGAAAGGCACATAGTCACGCATTTCAAGTGTGACGTATAACATTTTTTGTACTAATGATTTATTTACCACTTATTGTTGTTCTCACGTGTGTATCTAAGGAAAGAATCAAAAGTGCTTTATTATTAGGACATGTTGTAGTTAAAGAAAAAGAGATGTGTCGTCTATTGGTAGTAGCAGCAAACGGAGTCGAGGTTTGATTGAGTATTGTTCAAGTTTTATTCATGCACTCGCTGCCAAAGAAAATGGAAATGTACTATTGTGGAACGTTTGTAGTACTATGTAGAAACAAGCAGAGACATTGGAATAGGAATATTGATCATTGCTGTTTGTTTTATATTGATCACGTGAGTTGGGCCAAAGAGCTTTAAGGATATCACGTGGGATTTGATCTAAGCAAAGATAGTATGTATACAACGTGAGATCCAAGGAGTACAAGGTTTGTCTACTGTTTGTATTGATTCAATATGGCCTCACGTATGTGTTTGAGTACATTATATAAAGCCAGAGATAAAAGACGTGGACAAGATACATGTGGTATTATGAACTAAACAGAAGGTATGGAAATATTTTTGGTTGCCATTGTTATTATTTTTACGCACTGTTATGTGAATTTTAGCCAATGTTGGACAACAGTGGGTAGCTCTAGCCATTGTCATATGTATGCTAGCCATTGTTGGAAAAATAGTGATATCTGATATATGGTCCGTCTACCCACTAATAAGTGTTGTCTGATATTAGACAACACATGCTGAAGGATATCAAATGATATTGGATCTCGGATAGAACTCTCTTTTCAGGTTTTATGGCTCGTTTTTGAAGATGTTTTTTTTTGGGTAAAAGGGAACAAGGTTCCCCGGTAAAATATATTAATCACCCAAATTATTAAGTACACTGGAATACGGCTGAAGTATCGTATTAACCTCAAGACAATGCTTGAACTACAAGATTATATGACAGGCCATATAATCACAGCTACAAAAACAAGAACACCAATAGGAAAGAACCACCTAAAGGTACACAAGCACACCAAAGTGTCAATCATCTTCTTATGAGTAACGAATCAGCCAGCTTCGATCTTTGAAACAGCTGAAGAACGTTGGTAGATTGCTTCCAGCGACACGACATAAGTTTTAGGCGAACAGTAGACTTGATAAAATCAGCCACTTGACCAGCCAATCTCTTTTCCTTCCGAAAAATGCGATAATTCCGTTCTTGCCAAATGGAATACATAGACGCCGCAACCATCAACTTTGCTACCACGCTCCTCGAAGATTTCAGATTAGCAAATGGAAGAATATCAAGTAAAATAGCATCAATAGATAGTAACGAACCAGGAAGCCCAGCAAGGTCTTTCACTTCATTCCAAACCTGTTTAGAAAAACCACATTCGAAAAACAAATGTTCATGACTATCCGGTTGTAACTCACAAAGAGGACATTTCACTGACACTCCACATGGTCCCAAGTGCGAAGCCTATCTTGAGTCTTCAGCCGACGTCTAATAATTAGCCAAAACAAGAACGCATGACTGGGAATACAACCTGGAAACCAAACAGCAAAATACCACGGGACATGAGGGTTCCTAGGGCGCAGCACATCCCAAACAGCATGAGTAGAAAATGGCTTAATATTGCCATCAAGATCACGCCATTCCAATGTATCCCGTCTGTTAGACAGAGTAGGAGTTGGAATAGTATTCAACATAGGATATTTTGACCTCCATACATCTGGCCAGTTAACAATATCATCCCGCAGTAAGTCACGAACCTTGGTATCTTTATCAAAACCAGCACGAAAGATGTCCCTAGTAGTTATTATAGTAGACAGTGGACTCAAGGAACACCATTTAACGTACCATGCCAGCGTAGACCTACCATCACCAATATTATGCCACATAAATTCCCGTAAGAAAGGACGTCGAAGAAGAATCTTACGCCAACCCCACGTGATATTTCCTCTAACTGGAATATCCCAAAAACTCCTCCTACGGAGTTTATAAGCATGAATCCAGTGGACCCAAAGCGACTCTTTATTCATGAGCAGTTTCCAAACATGTGAAATCATAAGGGCTTGATTAAATGGTTCAAGCCGTCGAATGCCTAAACCACCTTCCTTCTTGGGGAGACAAACATCCTCCCATGCCACCTTGGATTTCCCCCGACTAGACCCTCCTTGACACCATAGAAAGGCTCGCAGTTTTTGCTCAGTATCCAATAAAACACGATCAGGAAGTATGAAAACCGAAGCCCAAAATACATGAAGGGAGCCGAGGACTGAATTGATAAGCTGCACACGACCAGCCTTCGAGAGGGCTCTGTGACCCCACCCATCAATCCTGGCTTGGATTTTATCAAGCAACTCCTTGCAGTCCCTGTATATCAGCCTCGTTGATATTAATGGCACACTGAGGTATTTAACCGGAAGTCTACCCTCTTCAAATGGAAGAATGTGAAGAATGGCAATCTTAACATGGTTTAAGACATTACAGAAGTAAGTTGTGCTCTTGGGAATGCTAGGCAAAATTCCCGATGAAAGCTTGAATTCATCAAGAGCATCCATGATAAGTGTAGCCGACCTGACATCACCATGCGCAAACAGAAACAAATCGTCAGCGAAACAAATGTTTACCAATTCTAACTTGGAGCAGTAGAGATGGTAAGTAAATGAGTCATTCGTCCGAATTCGTCTCTTAATCATGAGTGTAAGAATCTCCATGACAAGCGTGAATAGGTAAGGAGATAATAGGTCACCCTGACGGAGACCCCGTTTGCCATGAAAATGACCATAAAGTGAACCATTGATACTTATAGAGAATGAGGATGTTGTAACACACTCCATGATCCAACCGATGAACCGTTGGTGAAATCCAAAACCCACCAGAATCTCCCTAAGAAAATTCCAATTCACAGTGTCGTAAGCTTTCTGTATGTCGACTTTAAACGCGCATCTAGAAGGACCACGATCAAGATGATAGTTGTGCATGAGCTCCTGAGTTAACAAGATATTATCAGAAATATTGCGCCCCGGTAAAAAAGCGGACTGATTAATACCAACCAAGTCTTTCAAGTAGTTCTTCATACGGTTAGCTATGATTTTGGTGATTCCCTTAAAAATTACATTACAGCAAGAAATAGGACGAAAATCCGTAACCTTCGTGGGATCAGACACCTTAGGTATAAGCGCCAAGATCGTATGATTAACCTCTTTAAGTAATTTCCCATTAATGAAAAATTCCTTTAGCATTCACCACATCCGCCCCAACAGTATCTCATGCCTCTTTGAAGAAAGCAGCCGTGTATCCATCAGGTCTTGGTGATTTCTCATTACCCATTGAAAAAATAGCATCCCTAATCTCCTTACTAGTAACATCTTGAATCATACCATTAGCCACTGCCTCATTTAATTGATTAAGAAACAAATCATTGGAATCCAGAGGTAAAACATCATCATTATGGCCAAGAAACGTTTGATAATGTGTCACAAACGCGTTCGGAACATGTTCATTTTCAAATATTTCGCCAGTAGCACTATGATGTAGAGTGGAATGTATATGTGATAATTAAGATACGTTATAGGGTAAATTAGAAAATTACCTTTAGGAAAAAGTAATAGTCTAAAATTACCAAAGACGGATTCAATTAAACACGTCGGTGAACCAAGTTCGTTGTACACGAAGATCGAGTGAATTTGAGACGTTTTGCTTTGATTTGGACAATTGATTCGAATTGGTTTTCGGTTTTTAAAGTAAAATTACTCCTACGATTTTTAATTAAAAATCTTAAAGTGCATGAACCGTAAACCCGAATTAAATTGTATAAGACAATTATATAAACTAATTAAAAATATAATCTATTTAAAATTGATCTATTTAATTAAAGACACTTTTAAAATTATTAAAAATTATAAACTATTTTAATCTATTACAAATTTACTTTTAATTAAACTAAAATATTTAAATCTAAATTTATTTAAAATAAAACTAAATTATTTAAAGCTAAATTTAGAACAATTGAAAATTTCTAAAAAGTTATACAATACTTTTATTTATTTATTTATATTTTCTCATTTAAAACTTTTTATTTTATTTAGACTAATTATTTTTACCAAATTAAAAACGACAAGTATAAAAAGTAATTATTTATTTTTATTTAACTTTAAAACTAAAAAAACGTTTTATATAAAGAAAATATGACAATCAAAAGAAAGTATATTAATCACTCAAGGTAAAATTAAAACAAAATGAGCCTATTGCTCACTGGTTGAGGCGTTGGACAAATAATAGGCAGGTCTCGAGTTCGAGACCTGCAAATGACAAGTTTTATAAACTAATTTTATATTTTATTTAAAAGGAAGATTTTGATTAAACAACCAAAGATCCCCTACAGGCAATATAGTAATACAACAGAGCTTAACAAATAGCAGCAAATCCTACAAACAGATAAAATGGAAATACATAATAACATGTAATGAATGATTATGCAGCAGATAAAATGGAAATGCAGTCAAACAAAAATTACAGTAACATTAATTCTACAAACAGATAAAATAAGGCTACAAATCTAACATCTTCAGCAACTTTTCACACATCAATTCACAACCTATATTCAGCAGTTAACAAAAAGAAACTCAGATAACTCAATCTCGTAATTTATTTCAGCGATGTGATACCTTTCAGAGACAGCAACAGTACTTCTACATTACGTTTTAAACACAGCAACAAGTAAACACATAAACAACTTCAGCAATATTTAAACAACGTCGACTAATATCAAAGGCATATTTAGAACAGAAAACATCCTAATCTTAGTTATTATTTCAGCAACTCATTTCGACAGTCATTATGAAACTAATAATGTAGATGATAAACCTAAGATAATTCTGAAAACTTGATTTCATTTATTCAGATAATGCTACTAACATCTAATTAAACGCAGACACAGAGCTACCAAAAACCAGTCAAGACTTACATCAAAAATCTAAACAAAACTCAAGATTCAACAGATCTAATTTATCCAAAGAAAAAGTCCATTCTCTAACAAAACTGGTTAACCAAATTGATCGCATTAGCTTGAGCAGGAAGAATTTAAGCTCATCTAATTAATATGTTTCATTTTATTGCTCAATTATGCTAGTAACCCAAATATTCAGTAAAATTCAGCAATTAAGATTAACAGTACTATAGGTACATAATCAGATAAAAATCAGCAAACACAACAGTTCGACATCTACACGAGCCCATTCAGCAGCTTAATCATATAAACGCAGATTATAAAACCTTAAAACATATAAATGCAGATTATAAAACCACAGGTATACAGCTATGATTAAACAACTAATAATCACTCAATCCAAAATCATATAACCTAAACATTTTTACCAGTCAAGTAACTTGAAACAAGCAGATTCACTACTAGGATCATCTAATTTACACTACCTATAAACTAAGCAGTAAACTCTAATAAAAACTAAGAACGAGCTTGACCATTTAATGAAGATGTCCGTTGAGATGAAGTCGCGCGCTGAGCGGACTTAGACTAAATCGAAACCAAAACACGATCAACCCCACCAAAAGGAAAATCACGAACCATAATCATCATGATTTCGAACCAGCAACTAATATCATTCATTCACAATCCAGTTTATACTTTTATTAGTTTAACCAATGGATTAAACTTTTATCCCAAACTTGGCTTAAAATCAATCTTAATAAACTATAACAAAGCTTATAAGATCAATTAAATATTATGATGGTAAACAGTAACAGGACAAGTATTTTTGGTATGCGAAAATAATGAAAAGCAGTAGACGAGATATAAAAAAACTGTGATTGAACTTTATTAATTAAAAAACCTTCAAGTATTACAAGATTAAAAAGAAAAATAAATCCTATAACTAAATTTATAGCATAACATTAAAACTAAAGAAAGGGATCATTTTACATGATTGAGGGGAGGGTTTTTATAGGCTCGGTGAGGGGTGGTTTGTTGGTGAAGATTGATCTTGAACCGTTGGATGGGCATCTCGCATCATCTCTCTTGTATTTTATGATCCAATGGTGTGGATTCGCCCAACTTCACTCGGATTGCCAGGGTGGCAAATCCTGTGCTTCTTTGTGTTAGTTAGGAGCTGAGATGGCCTCCTCTAATTGGTGGATAGGAAAAGATGCGTTGTTACAGCCAATAAAAAGATGGTAAGCCGTCACGTCACTGCTGGTACCTCCATCATCTCTGCTCCGGTTTTCTAGGCAATTAATTAAGGTGCGTGTGTTTACACGCGCCTTGATTAACAAAGCCCCAATTATTGATAAGAACTAGGGTTATTTTTTTGTGACTGGTTTTGTTGAAGTGAGAGAGAAAGAGGATGGTAAAACTTTGTTTCTATCGAAAGTTAAAAGTGAGAATGTGTGTGTTTGTCACGTTTGTGATGGATAAAGCTTTGACCAGGATAATGAAAAGTTTGTGTAACTTTTCATCGTTTGTTTTAACTGACCAAATACTTATGAAAACCAAAAGCCCATTTACTCATTCCACTTTTCATAACTTGATTTAAGATATTGGGCTTTCAGCCCAAACACTCCTATCCGTTCTATAATCTTGTGTTTTGGGCTTATTGGGCTTTGACCCAAAAGTTAAATAATACTTCCTCCATTAGCCCAATAATTAGGCCCATAAATGTGAATGTGGGACCCACTTGGCCCTTTAGCCTTTATAAAACTTGAATCCTCGAAAAACGAACTTGACTTTTGGCTTCTTGATATTTCTTCAAATCTCGTGTCGATATTTGCCGGTTTTCGTGAACTTGGTACCTACACACATTAAAACGACAAACAAACATATACAAGGCATTTTTGATACATTAATTGCATATATTGATTGTTTTCTGATATAATTGATATGATTAAAATCACTCATATCAAACTCCCCCTTGCTAAGCAATTGCCGTGTCCTCACGCAATGATAAAACAAAACACTAACTACACCATTATTCAACTTTTGAAACTTTATTTTGCAAAGACATAATGTATAACTTTCATTATTTGAAAAATAACTTTTAGGATCATAAAACTCAAATAGATTCATCGTCCCCGACTTTTCACTTTTCCATGCCAAGTGCAAAAACAATATCATTGTCAATCATAAGCCCCAAAATTAAACAACTCATACAAGTAATTTGTGTAAAACTCAATCTCCTATTATTCCTAATTGTATCTCTAGATTTTATTTGTCATTCACCCAAAGGCTCATTTGACTTTATTTTGATATTTATTAGTCCAAAAATGAAGGCAATAACGGTGTAAACTCAACACTCAAAACCTAACCTCGACTTCAAAAACCGTTGTCACTAAAGAAATCCCACATCAAGGATAACTTAACACGATTTGAGGGATAAATGACGGACCTGAAATTTGGCTATTATGGCTACTTAAAAGCAAAAATAAAAACCTCCAAAGTCAATTATGACTTATAAATGGAGTTAGCAACAACTACATCATAACACCTTTTGGCTCTTTAAGATGCAATTGTGCTCCTTATTTAAAATCCACACCCGAAGGCTCCTTGGACAAAAATAAGGGAATTGACAACACCATCCCACCTTATGGCTCATGATGATGAAGCAATTTTTATTCAACACGTCCCTGATAGGTGTGTAAACACCCATCCTTTTACCACTTAATTCGGGCTAAAACGAGACCAAAACACGTATTTAATATCATTTGTTTGGAATTATGCGTGGTTTTTGTGTTTGTTGTGTTTTCAGAGCCAACCGGATGAATATTGAAGAAAACATGGGATTGCACGGGTTTTACTGAGGAAAAGGACTCAAGATAAAGTCTATTGTCCAAGAGATGCAAAAGATTTGAAGTCGCTAGGCCTATTCGAAGATTTATCGAAGAAAAGGACCAAGGATGGAAGATTTATATAAGTCGAAGAAACTCAAGTCTATTAAACGAAGAAATTAAAAGACGAGTTGAATTTAATCGACAACAAATCCCGAATCAGAATCGAAAACGGAAACTTTTCTGAAAAGACGAAAATGCAAGAAGAACGGGAGAAAGCCCACTCACCAACTGAAGGACAAGCCTATATAAAGAGTTCCCTCACACACATTTAGAAGCTAGTCTGGAGTTTTTCTCCTCCCCTTTTTTCTCCTTTCTTGTTCGTTCCATCACAATCACCACTAGGGTGATTGATGATTTTAATCTTTGTTCTTCCAATCTTGTTGTTTTAATCTTTGTTTAATCTTGTCAAAACATTAATCATTCAATACTAAGTTCTTGTTTAATCCTTCTATTTTATCTTGTTCATCATCATCTTTATCTTCAAGTTTTTAAGTCTTTATTTTTCTTGATTTGATCTTCAAAAGTTGTTGGGATTTGTGTTTTTGTTGATGGGATTAGTAGTTTATGATTAGTAGATGCTTTGTGATTGATTTATTTTAGTTTTTGGTGAAAAACTTTGTGATTTTTGGATGAAAAATAGTTTCCTTGTTCTTCGGGTATTCTTACTGTATCTGGGTTTTCCAGAAGTTCCGAATCAGTGAATAGTAACTTCCGAATGAGTTGTGTTTTCAAAATTTCCGAGTCAGTTAAAAGTTCCGGATGAGCTTACCTTTAAAAAGTTCCGAACCAGTTTAAAACTTCCGAACCAAACAAAAGTTCCGAACGAAGTTGAAAGTTCCGAACCAATCACTTCCGAACCAGTAAGTTCCGCATCAGTGAACAGTGACTTCCGAATCATTAAGTTCCAAACCAAGGGGCTTCATTCGGAAGTCCAAAACTTCCGAATCAGCAAGTTCCGGATGAGTGTAAAACTTCCGGATCAGAAACTTCCGAATGAGTTCCCAAACTTCCGGATGAATGGAAGTTCCGAATGAAGGATAAGTTCCGGATGAGTAAAAGTTCCGAACCAAGGGTAAAAGTTCCGAATCAATTTTCTTGTAGTGTTACTGTTTGTCTGCTTACTGTTTCTTTATGTTTATTTCACAATTTATATTTTAACTGTAATTTGAACTTTAATTTCAATCTTAATTTTAATCTTAAGTTTAATACAAGTCTTTGTTAATTATAATTAAAGTAATTGTCTTTGATTTAAATTTTCATTTCCACTTTTTTTTAGACTAGAAAACCAAACCCTTTTATTTAGTAACCAAGAACAATCATTCCACTTAAGACTGAGATCAATTCGAGAGGATATCGAGAGAAAATTGAACCTAGCAAAACCATAATATCAAATGGCGCCGCTGCCGGCTCTTCTCGTTAAGATCAAAAGTTTTTTGTGAGAACTTGGATTTTGGGATCCGTTCCCCGTGAACGTTACTTTTTCAAAAAAAATCTTCAAAAACACCTAAAAAATATAAAATTTTCAAAAATACAAAAAAATTAAAAAACATAAAAACCAAAAATATTTGTGCTTTGCTTTTCTTTGTTCGTTCTTTTGCAGGTGTATGCGCACTCGATCCACGTCATATCAAGAGCCCGAGCCTCTCGATCACTTAGACATGGCCGGTGTACCACCTCCAAACAATAATAACAACAACAACATGAATAATAACAACAACAATGAGCACCTTCCGGATAATCGCCCAATGATTGAATTGCTGCAAGCTCATGTCAATGGCAACACGGATCCAATTGTTATACCACCAATTGCCGCCAACAATTTCGAGCTAAAATCAGGTTTTATCCAGATGGTCTCCGCTCAACCATTCTTGGGACGTACCATTGATGATCCACACGACCACATCAAGAGATTTCTACAACTCACCAACACGGTCAAGTTCAATGGAGTTCCACAAGAAGTTATAAGGTTACAACTTTTTCCCTTTTCTTTAGAGGGACAAGCCCGGCATTGGCTTGCTAAGGAACCGCCACAGAGTATTCTCTCGTGGACGGATTTGGAAACGAAGTTTATCAACTACTTTTTTCCACCCTCTCGTACTACAGCTTTGCGGAATGAGATCATAAATTTTGAACAAAAGTACGATGAGTCATTCAGTGAATCTTGGGATCGCTTTAAAGATCTTTTAAGAAAATGCCCACAACATGGTTTTACCAAAGTACATCAAATCAATACTTTTTACAATGGTTTAAGCATGAGTGACCAAGATTCACTGAACAGTGCTTCGGGGGGTAATCTATTGGCTAAGACTTCCAATGCTGCTTGGGATATCATTGAGAACAAATCTCGTGTGCAAACCAAGAGTGTTAGGACCAATGTTGCTAGTGCTAGCACTAATGACAGCGACAAGCGACTTGACAAAATCACCACGCTTCTTGAATCGCTTGTCACCCACACCGTCAGCAACAACAACAGCAACAACGCCAAAAACGCACAAGTGAACGCTGTCAGCCAACCTTGTGAGATATGCGGTGGTCCTCACTCTTACACAACTTGTACTGCCACCCAAGATTACCCTGCTGAGAATGTGAATGCGGCATATGGCACCTACCAACAACCTTCTTATCAAGCTAGACCTCAAGGTGACCGTAACTTGCTTAGCTATCGATCCAACAACTACCTTTCACCACCTGGTTTTCCCCCAAACAACCCAAACCAACAACAAAACCTTAACCGCCCTCCTCAACAACAACAACAACCTCGACAACCATACATCCCACCTCACAAGCAACAACAACCACCTCAACGTAACAATCAAGTCTACCAACAACCTGCTTACCAACCACCTGCATACAATGCTCCTCCCAACCAAGCCACCACTGCATTACACCAAGAGGTTGCAACCTACATGAGAACCAATGATGTGATAGTAGGAAATCTCCAAGAGGATGTGCGCAATTTGAAAGCAGACTTGGTCAAGCAAGGAAATGATTTGAGAGCCGATATGAGAAATACGTTGGATACCCAAACTAATGATCTAAGGAACATGATGGCTAGTTTCTTCCAAGGTAATCAACCCTCTTCTTCGGGTACTCTTCCGAGTAACACCGTTGCGAACCCAAGAGGGGAGATGAAAGCAATCACGACTCCAAGATCAAAAACCGAGAGTTCCACGTTGGAGACAAAGTCTTACTTTTTAACTCTCGGTTGAAAATCTTCTCGGGAAAGCTCAAATCTCGTTGGTCCGGCCCATTCACCATTGCCCAAATTTTTCCATATGGTACTCTCGAGCTCGCTCAACCTGATGGACCAAATTTTAAGGTGAATGGCCAACGAGTGAAGTTGTACTTTGGTAAGGACACCTCTAAGGAGGTGATTCAATCCCTCACCACGTTCCCCATGTACTAATTTTGGGTCGAGTCAGGCTCGTGACTCGGTTATCAAAAACAAGCGCTCCTCGGAAGGCAGCCCGAGTATCTATCCTTTAATGTTTTAATCCCCTAAGTGTAGGGGGGGCTTCTATACGTGTTTGTCTTTGTATGGTGATGTGATTACAGGGATTAGTGCACTCTTGGAAGTTTTTAAAGAACCGTGCTCCCGTGTTATCCGAAATCCGGTTCTACCTCTCAACTATCGTGATTCAATTTTCTTCATACTCACATTTGAAATTGATCACTTTAGTCGTCTCTTCCTTAACTTGAGTTAACCAACGTGCACAATGTCATAAGTGTAGGGGAAACTTTTCTCACATGCTTAAACATTGAGGACAATGTTTATCTTAAGTGTAGGGGGACTTCTATCGAAGTTTTAAGTGGACTTTTCCATGAAAATGCCTTCAATTAACCGGAAAATCCTATTTTTCAACATTTTTCAAATTTTTTATTAACTTTGGCCAATTAGTTGTAATTTTTAAAAATTTTTATCGTTGCTTTCATATGTATATATCCCGCAATAAAGTCAAAAATATTAATAAAGTGGGTAGCTAGTTTAGAAGTCTTTGACTTATTAGGCCCGTTGCGTTTATTTTGACTCAACCCGAATAGACTTATCCAAGTTTATTCTATCTAGTATCCTTAACCATGTAGACCTTAATTGGTTTATTAGGCTAAGTATCCACGAGTCTCATTACTTGAGATTTTAAATTGTGGAGGACGAGAAATGATAGAGTCAATTATAAGTCGGTATTCTTGCGCAAGCTCACTTGGTGTAATTATTTGCCTATTCTCCCATCACTTGCTAATAATTTATCTGCAATAAGTAAGGTCGTACGATTTGAAAAGTTACTTAGCTTCTAGCCCAATATCGTTTAAAAGTTGCTCGGTAATGATAAGAGTTCATAGCCAAGGCATAACTTATGAAGCGGGGCGCGAAGATTGGCGAGTCCGAAAAGGCCCTAACAAGGCATGAGGATTCAATTTTATTGCTGAAGATCCAAAGTGATGTGAAAAGCATTATTCCTAAAGTCAATATGAAGGATCAAGACTCACGACGAAAAGCAATCAACTCCCATAAAAATCATGGAGAAGTCTATCCGAAAAGACCCTAACAAGGTATGAGGATAAATAGATCCAAGTCCGAAAAGGAGGCGGATCGTTGTATCTCAAAATCCCAATTAGAGATTGAAGAAATAATCATGAAGTCGTGGTCAACAAAGTTGGAGTACCCCTCAAAAGTCTCCAAGTGAAGAAACTCTATTATGATGAGAAGACCATTATCTCAAGAACGTCTCTCGAAGATATGAAGTATGAAGTACATGCCAAATATCGGCCCGAGAAGGGTCTCAAATCGTGAACCAAGTTATGCCAAGATATGAACTTTTTGATATCCCGAGAAGCAGTTTTAAGAGATTTTGTCCTTTAGCTAACTATTGATCAAATCGTCCTACTTTGCTTTCAGCCCTAATAAACTATCGAAATAAGTCCAAAAATGCATCTTCATGATCATTCTAAGACAAAAATAAAATATAAGAGATACACCTAGGAATAAGGGAGTTTAAGCATTTAATTAAGCCATGTGTGTAAGTGTTTGAATTGCTAACTTATAATAACAATGATCTCGTTTTTAAGCTTATTTTGGGGAACGTGAAACTTGAGGGTGATAAATCTTCGCAGCACCAAAGCCCTAATGTAAGTCATCGATTTCTTTGCAAGTTATTTCCATGTAGCTATTTTCAAGTGAAAATGGTTTTCTATCCCTTGCTACCTTTGAAGTTTTATTTCTTTAATTTTTGTTTAGTAGAATTTAAATAAGGCCAAGGTTGATTAATTATGAGAAAAGTGTAAGCTTGCTTTATCACTAAGCATTGCATGAGGGCATGGCAATGGTTAAGTGTAGGGGATTTGATAGGTGTGTAAACACCCATCCTTTTACCACTTAATTCGGGCTAAAACGAGACCAAAACACGTATTTAATATCATTTGTTTGGAATTATGCGTGGTTTTTGTGTTTGTTGTGTTTTTAGAGCCAACCGGATGAATATTGAAGAAAACATGGGATTGCACGGGTTTTACTGAGGAAAAGGACTCAAGATAAAGTCTATTGTCCAAGAGATGCAAAAGATTTGAAGTCGCTAGGCCTATTCGAAGATTTATCGAAGAAAAGGACCAAGGATGGAAGATTTATATAAGTCGAAGAAACTCAAGTCTATTAAACGAAGAAATTAAAAGACGAGTTGAATTTAATCGACAACAAATCCCGAATCAGAATCGAAAACGGAAACTTTTCTGAAAAGACGAAAATGCAAGAAGAACGGGAGAAAGCCCACTCACCAACTAAAGGACAAGCCTATATAAAGAGTTCCCTCACACACATTTAGAAGCTAGTCTGGAGTTTTTCTCCTCCCCTTTTTTCTCCTTTCTTGTTCGTTCCATCACAATCACCACTAGGGTGATTGATGATTTTAATCTTTGTTCTTCCAATCTTGTTGTTTTAATCTTTGTTTAATCTTGTCAAAACATTAATCATTCAATACTAAGTTCTTGTTTAATCCTTCTATTTTATCTTGTTCATCATCATCTTTATCTTCAAGTTTTTAAGTCTTTATTTTTCTTGATTTGATCTTCAAAAGTTGTTGGGATTTGTGTTTTTGTTGATGGGATTAGTAGTTTATGATTAGTAGATGCTTTGTGATTGATTTATTTTAGTTTTTGGTGAAAAACTTGGTGATTTTTGGATTAAAAATAGTTTCCTTGTTCTTCGGGTATTCTTACTGTATCTGGGTTTTCCAGAAGTTCTGAATCAGTGAATAGTAACTTCCGAATGAGTTGTGTTTTCAAAAGTTCCGAGTCAGTTAAAAGTTCCGAATGAGCTTACCTTTAAAAAGTTCCGAACCAGTTTAAAACTTCCGAACCAAACAAAAGTTCCGAACGAAGTAGAAAGTTCCGAACCAATCACTTCCGAACCAGTAAGTTCCGCATCAGTGAACAGTGACTTCCGAATCATTAAGTTCCGAACCAAGGGGCTTCATTCGGAAGTCCAAAACTTCCGAATCAGCAAGTTCCGGATGAGTGTAAAACTTCCGGATCAGAAACTTCCGAATGAGTTCCCAAACTTCCGGATGAATGGAAGTTCCGAATGAAGGATAAGTTCCGGATGAGTAAAAGTTCCGAACCAAGGGTAAAAGTTCCGAATCAATTTTCTTGTAGTGTTACTGTTTGTCTGCTTACTGTTTCTTTATGTTTATTTCACAATTTATATTTTAACTGTAATTTGAACTTTAATTTCAATCTTAATTTTAATCTTAAGTTTAATACAAGTCTTTGTTAATTATAATTAAAGTAATTGTCTTTGATTTAAATTTTCATTTCCACTTTCTTTTAGACTAGAAAACCAAACCCTTTTATTTAGTAACCAAGAACAATCATTCCACTTAAGACTGAGATCAATTCGAGAGGATATCGAGAGAAAATTGAACCTAGCAAAACCATAATATCAGTCCCCTCGACATACACCCTAAGGCTCTAATGACAAGGTTAGTGCTACATGACTTCCACCCGAAGGCTCCTAGAGAACATGTTTTTATTTATTCTTCTTATTAATATGATATTTATAGTAAGCCAAATTTCCGCAATCCCATGATCAAAAGTCCATGACGCTGACACCCTTAATGTGTTCTCACTTTAGTTACAAGGGAAGAAAAAGAAGGAGTTACGAGTTAAGATATCAAGCCTAAACCGCTAAAAACTTCATTTATTAAGCAATTATTATTCAAGTCTGGAAAATAAATACGAGGAGATTAAATCAAACACAAAAATACTTGCACAAAGAAGAGTTAATTTTAGAAACTTATGATTGGACTCTATCATCTCTTGTTCTCCATATTGAAAAATTTCAAAAATGTGAAATCAATGGATACTTAGCCTATTAAATCAAAGTTTTGGGTTTTCAAGTCATCTATAGGATCTTGCATCTTCTTATACTTTTTCAAGTTTTAGAATTTACGTTTTAAAGTTCCCTTGATAAACGACTTTCTAGGATCAATTATAGGAACTTGCAAAAAGTTCTTGTTCTTAACCCGTATGAATTAAGACTTTCGCGTTTTAAAGCTCCCTATATAAAAGCCTAGCAAAACTTAATTCAAATACGTTAAGGAAAAGCTAAGGTTAAAAACCGAGTCGAGTCAAAAACTATTTTTATTTTCACCAACGGAAAGCCTACATTTGTGTCAAAAGCACTTATTTTATTTATTAAAAACTTAAAAATAACACTAAAAATTTAATTTTTTTATGAAAAATGAGAAAAACAATTACGTTTAGACACGACAAAAGCAATTGCAAGCGATTATATCGATTGACTCCCCCATGCTAAAACCAAACATTGTCCTCAATGTTTCTTAGCTCAAGAGTAACACCCCCTTGCTAAAATACGAAGAGTCTAATGCAAATTCCTAGCATGGAAAGAGCACGCAAATCTATAAGCCGTTTATTAATTATGCCTCAAGATAAAACGTTAGTCGATAAAAATCAAAGGATAGAGAGTGTGCCCCTTTTTGGCATTCAAAGAATGGAAGATCAAGTGGACCGGCAAAAACCGAACACGAGAGTCTTCAATGATAAGGGTCATACCTAAGATTCACAACACAACAAAACACGAGCACGAGCTTGAAAGATCAAGCCTTATTAGTTGTTAGAAAATAGAAAGAAGATAGAATGTATGGGACTCTCCCACAAGGCACCTCGTTTGTGTTCATCGAGTCATGAACTCGACTCGATCCCCGCATTCATTGGTCCTTAGGGAAAGTGGTGAAAACCGGCATAATGGAATAAAATCCATAATAAAGCACGATGTCGGGGTCAAAGATCTCATCCTCATTGTCGGACGACAAACGAAAGGATAAAACTCCAACACAAATCTCTAAAAAGAGATAGTAGTCACAAATCACTAAATGGATATAGCATGCTCCCCGAGATAAACTCGCACCAAGATGATCGAAAAATCTTTCAATTATCGCATCGGTGAAAGGCCGAGATTTCCCTAAATCAATGATTTCGGGGTCGAATACCTCGTCCTCGGTGGAGAAAGGAATTGACAACACGGTGTCGTCCCCCCATGCTAATCCAAGATCACATAAAGCACATGGTAATGGTGGGATAAAAGTTTCATCCAAAGTGGGATCAACATTCTTTGCTTTAACGACCATTTCACCCTTAGGAATGTGATCAATAGGGTCATGGTACTCAATATGAGACACATGAAAAACCCGCACATTAAGGTCAAAGTGGGTGGGAGGGGGACTTGGGACGAAATCATCATCAAATAAATTCTCTAAAAAGAGAGCGTCCCCCTCCGGGTCGAATTCATCAACACCCGGTGGTATCGAATCATTAGAAGCAAGAAAAGTGTCAATCTCCTCCATAAGCGGATCACTATCCTCAACGGGAATAGGAGATGGAGAGAAAGACTTGGGATTAGGCTTAGAATTTAAAGCCTCGATCCTAGAAATGAGAAGATAGACGTTGGATAATTTCTCACGAAGAACCACGTCTTCCACATCTAAATGAGTAAGTTCATCGGAGAACTTCTCAAGGATCGGAATAGTCAAATCAACCTCATTTCCCGATGGAAATGGGTCTAAAGGAGCAAGTTCAAAAGTGAACCTCTCAAAAATCGGATCACTATCATCCTCATTTCCCGGTGGAAATGGGTGAAGAAGAGTAGGTTCATTGGTAAACCCCTCAAAATCCGAGTCGTGAATATCATCTTTATAAGAAAGTTCATCGGAGAACTCCTCATTAGAAAATTCACTAGAAGTCGAATCATTCTCAAAATCTTCATTTCCATCACAATTTTCATCATTAGAATTGTAGAAAATATCAAAGTGAATGGAAGAAGTAGAGTCATCACAATGTGGCAAATCACACGTCTCATTGGAAATACCGTCGAACTCTCTTGGGTTTTGAACAAGGATAGTGCTAATATGCTCGTCCCCCTTGCTTAGAGAATTTTCGGGTTCCACGGTGGAAGAATCATGAATAGGAGTAATGATGTCATGAGAGATTTCCTCATCATCTAGGATGGGTGAATTCTCGGGCTCCATAGCCGGCAAGACATGAAAAGGAAGCACGATAGCACTAGACGAAGGATGTAGAGCAATAAGATCTCTCAAAGAAATAGAACTATCCTCGTCATCATCCAAACGCTCGAGTTCACGATTAGCAAGAGATTTTGCTTCCGCTTGAGCTCGTTCTTTCTCACGTATTATAATCTTGCGAAAGTTGTCTAATCTTAAGTTCACAATCTCTTTTAAATCCCTCATCAATTATTTCTCCATGAAATCTGCGACTTCCCAAATCATTAGTTATATCATTAATCTCTTGATTGATTTGTCTCTTTTCAAGCAACATATCTTCAATGCTCTTTTCAACAATTTCGACATTTCTTTGGCACATTGTTTCAAATCGTTCAATATCGAAAGAATATTGTGGAGATTGGTCAAAACCGGAGGGAATCGAATTATAGCAAGGATTAGGCTCATAAAAACTTTGATCCATCGGTTGACAACAAAAACTCTCGTGAGGATCTCCACAATACTCACAACAAAGATATTGTTGTGATAAACTCGTCGAATCTTGTGGATAACAATTATCATTAAAGTTTTGATTGTAGCTCGGTTCTTGCTCGTAATTAAGCGAGAATCGATGAGAACAATCATCACCAAAATGAGAATCGTTTCTACAAAACTCACACGAGGGTGTCTCGTATGTAGGGTGTGGAGGTGGGTAAAAATCGAGAGAATTATTCGAAACATTCGGATTTCCACATGAAGTAATATCATCACAAGAAGGACAAAATCCAACTCGTATATCGTGACATAAGTCATTTCCACAACGCTCTCACGTGCACCACCGACCTGGCAAAAAACCAAATAACGGTTCTCCACACCCAACACAATCGACGAAGGAATTCATGGAAGAATTAAAATTTTGAGGGTGAGGAGAAAAAGATTTAAACATGATAGAGGATTAAGAAGATTATTTTTGGTATTTTTCATAAATCAATCAAAGATTGACAAAAACGATACATACTATATAATAAGAAAATAACAAAACTTTCCGAGGACGGAAAGGGTCTTCAAATCAACGATCAACAAATCTGCACAAAGACGAATCGTACACAAGATCCCCGGCAGCGGCGCCAAAATTTTTGATGTAGAGTGGAATGTATATGTGATAATTAAGATACGTTATAGGGTAAATTAGAAAATTACCTTTAGGAAAAAGTAACAGTCTAAAATTACCAAAGACGGATTCAATTAAACACGTTGGTGAACCAAGTTCGTTGTACACGAAGATCGAGTGAATTTGAGACGTTTTTCTTTGATTTGGACAATTGATTCGAATTGGTTTTCGGTTTTTAATGTAAAATTACTCCTACGATTTTTAATTAAAAACCTTAAAGTGCATGAACCGTAAACTCGAATTAAATTGTATAAGACAATCATATAAACTAATTAAAAATATAATCTATTTAAAATTGATCTATTTAATTAAAGACACTTTTAAAATTATTAAAAATTATAAACTATTTTAATATATTACAAATTTACTTTTAATTAAACTAAAATATTTAAATCTAAATTTATTTAAAATAAAACTAAATTATTTAAAGCTAAATTTAGAACAACTGAAAATTTCTAAAAAGTTATACAATATTTTTATTTATTTATTTATATTTTCTCATTTAAAACTTTTTATTTTATTTAGACTAATTATTTTTACCAAATTAAAAACGACAAATATAAAAAGTAATTATTTATTTTTATTTAACTTTAAAACTAAAAACCGTTTTATATAAAGAAAATCTGACAATCAAAAGAAAGTATATTAATCACTCAAGGTAAAATTAAAACAAAATGATCCTATTGCTCACTGGTTGAGGCGTTGGACAAATAACAGGCAGGTCTCGAGTTCGAGACCTGCAAATGACAAGTTTTATAAACTAATTTTATATTTTATTTAAAAGGAAGATTTTGATTAAACAACCAAAGATACCCTACACGCAATACAGTAATACAACAGAGCTTAACAAATAGCAGCAAATCCTACAAACAGATAAAATGGAAATACAGAATAACATGTAATGAATGATTATGCAGCAGATAAAATGGAAATGCAGTCAAACACAAATTACAGTAACATTAATTCTACAAACAGATAAAATAAGGCTACAAATCTAACATCTTCAGCAACTTTTCACACATCAATTCACAACCTATATTCAGCAGTTAACAAAAAGAAACTCAGATAACTCAATCTCGTAATTTATTTCAGCGATGTGATACCTTTTAGAGACAGCAACAGTACTTCTACATTACGTTTTAAACACAGCAACAAGTAAACACATAAACAACTTTCAGCAATATTTAAACAACGTCGACTAATATCAAAGGCATATTTAGAACAGAAAACATCCTAATCTTAGTTATTATTTCAGCAACTCATTTCGACAGTTATTATGAAACTAATAATGTAGATGATAAACCTAAGATAATTCTGAAAACTTGATTTCATTTATTCAGATAATGCTACTAACATCTAATTAATTGCAGACACAGAGCTACCAAAAACCAGTCAAGACTTACATCAAAAATCTAAACAAAACTCAAGATTCAACAGATCTAATTTATCCAAAGAAAAAGTCCATTCTCTAACAAAACTAGTTAACCAAATCGATCTCATTAGCTTGAGCAGGAAGAATTTAAGCTCATCTAAATAATATGTTTCATTTTATTGCTCAATTATGCTAGTAACCCAAATATTCAGTAAAATTCAGCAATTAAGATTAACAGTACTATAGGTACATAATCAGATAAAAATCAGCAAACACAACAGTTCGACATCTACACGGGCCCATTCAGCAGCTTAATCATATAAACGCAGATTATAAAGCCTTAAACATATAAATGCAGATTATAAAACCACAGGTATACAGCTATGATTAAAGAACTAATAATCACTCAATCCAAAATCATATAACCTAAACATTTTTACCAGTCAAGTAACTTGAAACAAGCAGATTCACTACTAGGACCATCTAATTTACACTACCTATAAACTAAGCAGTAAACTCTAATAAAAACTAAGAACGAGCTTGACCATTTAATGAAGATGTCCGTTGAGATGAAGTCGCGCGCTGAGCGGACTTAGACTAAATCGACACCAAAACACGATCAACCCCACCAAAAGGAAAATCACGAACCATAATCATCATGATTTAGAACCAGCAACTAATATCATTCATTCACAATCCAGTTTATACTTTTATTAGTTTAACCAATGGATTAAACTTTTATCCCAAACTTAGCTTAAAATCAATCTTAATAAACTATAACAAAGCTTATAAGATCAATTAAATATTATGATGGTAAACAGTAACAGGACAAGTATTTTTGGTATGCGAAAATAATGAAAAGCAGTAGACGAGATACAAAAAAACTGTGATTGAACTTTATTAATTAAAAAACCTTCAAGTATTACAAGATTAAAAAGAAAAATAAATCCTATAACTAAATTTACAGCATAACATTAAAACTAAAGAAAGGGACCATTTTACATGATTGAGGGGAGGGTTTTTATAGGCTCGGTGAGGGGTGGTTTGTTGGTGAAGATTGATCTTGAACCGTTGGATGGGTATCTCGCATCATCTCTCTTGTTTGTTATGATCCAAGGGTGTGGATTCGCCCAACTTCACTCGGATTGCCAGGGTGGCAAATCCTGTGCTTCTTTGTGTTAGTTTGGAGCTGAGCTGGCCTCCTCTAATTGGTGGATAGGAAAAGATGCGTTGTTACAGCCAATAAAAAGATGGTAAGCCGCCACGTCACTGCTGCTACCTCCATCTTCTCTGCTCCGCTTTTCTAGGCAATTAATTAAGGTGCGTGTGTTTACACGCGCCTTGATGCGGTATTTATGTACACTTTATTTTAGGAAAAACAAAGCGACAAAAGCGGGTAAGTATTAAGTATCGCGTTTTGTGAAAAACGCGAATACTTAATACTTACCCGCTTTTGTCGCTTTGTTTTTCCTAAAATAAAGTGTACAAAAATACCGCATCATAAATGGCGCCGCTGCCGGGGAGGTGTGTTTAGCCATATTTATTTATCGTGTTTGTTTGAGTGTTTACGTTTTTATCGTAAATACTTCCTTTTATTTTTTTATACTATTAGCCATACAAATAAATAGTGTTAAATAGAACTCTATTAACACAAAATCGTTCTCGTTTTTATTGTGCATAATATATTGTATTTACATAGAACAATTAACACACAATAATTATCCGAATACGCGAGAAATCGCACCTCAATAGTTGAGCGTTCCGGTCACTATTGTTGTATCGAATTCAAACGAAAGTCAAAGTCAAAATAGATAAATACTCTTAATTGGTTTAATCTCGATAAATACAAACTATAAGGTGGGTATAAGGCGGTTTTATTTCACGACCTAATGAAAAAAGGCTCTTAAGTGCTTCGCGCCGCCTCGTTTTCTCCGCTCGCTTGTGCGTATTTTGAAAGTGACGATTAATTAGGGGTTTGCCACATCAAGTATTAATTAATCTATTTTTGTGAGTTTTAATTATTGAACCTCGAAACGTTTTGGCGTTCCGCCAACGTTTCAAAGTCGACGAGGGTTTTTACTTCACGTAATTGCCTTCACTCCTCTTGGATTCATTAATCAAGACCTTTGATTAGTGGATAGTTTTTGTAGATTAATTTCTACGTAATAAACCAAAATTCCAAAAAAAATAAAAAACGAAAAACACAAAAAGATTCTTCGATTTTTCCCTCTATTTTCATAATTCTTTTTCTCAACCCCTCTAAATTTTAATTCTTCATGGATTTTCATTGCCAAGGTTGTGGGAGACGAAAGTTTGGTTCCGTAACTTGTCCATGGTGTGTATGCGAAAGGTGCGGAAAATATGTCAACTATGCAATATTTAGGGCATGTCCACCGTGTAATCCGAACAATTGTTTGTACTCTAACGAAGAACATCTTATCCATTGCCGATATTATGGAAGCCCTTCCCATTGGCACGATGAGTGTCAAATTCAATACCCAAATGGTCACAATCACGAGCCAAATCCGAATTTCGTTGACCAATCTTCGCAATACTCACTGTCATGTGAGTATTATGGAGATGAACCTCACTATGGGTACGATTGTCAACCGATGAACCAAAATACGTATTTCGACAATCAATTTTCCGGTTTTGACGAATCACACGAAATGGGTTACAATTACGACAATGGGGGTGGTTATCCATACGACGAACTGGATTTTTCTCAAAATCCGTGTTGCGACAATTGTAAGGGGCCTCACGATACTTTTTCTTGCCAACCAATGGATTATAATGAACCCAATTCATACGATAATTCCGGTTTGGATAATTTTGAGGCCCCACCATACAATCTCGATCCTCAAAATTCCCATGAGCCCGATCCATGTTACAATTCCGACTTTGACCAACCATCTCCACAACATATTTTCGATGATGATCTAGGTTCTAGTCGTGTCGACGAAAGGTCTAAACGTTTTAATGAACGAATTGATATGCTCTTCCAACTAATTATGGAGAAAAAAGATACCCTAATTGTTGAAGAGGTTGAAAAGAGCGTCGAGGATGAGGAAACGAGGGTGTCAACGAACGAGGTTTTTGAAAATGTTTTCGAAAATAAACAACAAGAAAAACTCATAGCACGTGTTGGAACGATGAATGTTAAACCTTTGGAACCTAGTTTTTCTAATGAAGTTAAAATTATCAAAGATTTTCGAAATCAAAATACACAAGATTTTGACGAAGATAGTCCGTTAAGTGATTTGGAAAAAGAAGAAATTGATAAGGTTTTAAGGAGAATCATTGACCCCTCGATTTTTGAAGAGTATCAAAATTTAATTCCGGAGGGACGCGTTACTACTATTTCTACGTCTTTTGAGAACCCGCATTCGATCCCTCCGAAGGACCAACTTGAAACCATCAAGGCTACAACGTCAAGTGACGGGCCTTTTATTCCTAATCCCACACCGTGTGAGATTATGGATTTATCATGTGAGAAGTTCGCCGATGGCCTTGCTCACATTGATACGTTTTTCGACGCCGATGTTGAAACTACTAAGGCAAAATCTTCAAATGAAGAGCCTTTTACTCCTATACCCACTACGGAAACTGATGCCTCTCTAAGTATGGGGGAGACGAATCTTAGCACTAATCCTAGTGTCGAGATCCCTATTCCAATCCAAAAGTGAGCCTACGGTTTTCTCCGAAGATGAGGTAAGTGATTTTGCTCTCGATGAATTTTTCCACGAAGATTCCAACGAGGCAAATCACAATAGTGAGTGTGAATCGATTTCTTGTGATGATGTCTTTCCCATTGACACTTCGGGGAGGGAATCAACGACTTTTTCGAACCCTCTTTTCAATGACGATGATTTTTCCGCTAGTGATGACGAGTCACTAATCGACAAGGACGTTCAAAACACCGATTTTAAAATCTTTTCGAACCCTTTATTCGAATTTGATGACGCCTTAATTTTTGGTGACGTAAATCCTCTCTTTGATGAGACGTTCGAGGACATCGAGAGTGAGGATTCTAAGGATCCTAAACTCGACGAGCCGGATTTGCTATTCGCCCTCCCGACGTCTCATACGGTTGAGACTTTTTTGTCTTCTAGTCATGATGTTTCCATTCTCGAGGGGTTCACCGATGAACCGCCTCTCGATGAGAATGAGGATTTTAATGAGGCTTTTGCCTTTGATCCGGGGGGAAATTTTGAAACTCCTGTTTTGAAGAATTCTCTTTCGATTTCACCTTTGTTTCAAAGTATACCAACCCACCCCCTCGGATATGATGATTTTTCATACGTTGTAAGGAGTTTTCTTCCTTACAAGACGTATCCTCCGACTTTACGTGTTCTATTTTCAACAAAATGTGAGGATACTATATTTGATCCCGGTATAAAGGCTTTGCCTTTATTCACGGTTGCTTTTGGGCCTTGATTACATATAAGTCCCACTAAAAATGACCGAACCAAGATAATCTCTAAATGATCACATTTATGAGGATTCGAGTCGAGCTTTTGACTCGGTTATCAAAAACAAGATGCCTTGTGGGGGAATTCTCATGCTTATCCATGTACATATTATTGTTTTTTTAGTTAACCTAATGAGGGGATTTGTGCCCTTCCAACCTTTGTTCCGTGGTTGTTTGTGACTTGTGTTTTTAGATGATCATGATCTTCACGATTGGAGCCTTTCGTGTTCGTTTTATGGGAGCACTCAATCGTCTGCTTTGAAGAATTTCTCGATATCCATACATGATATATCCTTATATGTTCTAACCTTAGGTTTTTAGCACACTTCATAAACGGCATTAAATTTAACCGTTACACCTTTTCCATGCTAGATTAGGCATTCGACTACGTCTCTAGTATGGGGTGTTTGCACCCCTAGACTCGAAACATTGAGGACAATGTTTAGTTTTAGTATGTTAGTATGGGGGTGAGTAAATACTTCACCTTTCTTACGTCATCACGCAATCCAAAATTCATCTTTTTGTTACCATTTTGTTGCAAATAAGGCTAAAAATGGCCAAAAATTAAAATTTTCGTATTTTTCATAAGTGTTTAAGACACGAATGTAGGTTTTCCGATGGTGAGAAAAGAGTAATTTTTTACTCGACCGTGCGTGTTGAGCACTTAGCTTCGATTCCTTAACTTTTTAGGCTAAGTCTCTTAAATGAGGACGAGAAATGATAGAGTTATTTATAAGTCTCGTAATCTTTCACGATCTCATGTGTAGTAATTATTA
Organism: Glebionis coronaria; assembly: GCA_025667525.1. Taxonomy (NCBI): domain Eukaryota; kingdom Viridiplantae; phylum Streptophyta; class Magnoliopsida; order Asterales; family Asteraceae; genus Glebionis; species Glebionis coronaria. The sequence goes on along the minus strand of CM046880.1, from coordinate 208,257,337 downwards.
GCTTATTCTCCTCACGCTTTTGAAAATAAATTGTTAATAAATATTGATTTAGCGGTTTAGTCACTATTGTTGGTTTCTAATTTGTTTTAGTAGCTTCCATGTAATTAAATTGGGAAAACATTAAGGTATCGCCAGCGTCACGATTTTGAAGTATTGCCAACCCGAATAATCGAAAGCTTCACCCAATAATAAGATTTCAAGTGCTCACCTAAATTAAGCAAAAATTTGAAGGTCACAAGGCCGAAAAATCTATGCCCAAATTGAAAGTGAATCAAGCCTTAATCTTCGAAGCTTTAAAGATCCAAAATTCGCCTTAGCGTGAGGATATACGTCTTCGGCTAATAAAACCACCGATGAGGCGGATAATAAAAGGCAAGGCAAGACCGAAGTCATAATAAAAGCTTCATGGCGAAGTTGAATAAAAGATAGAGGTAAACCATGATAATAAAACCACCGATGATGAGGCGGATAATAAAAGCCATGGTAATAAGTCTCATGTTCAAAACCGTTATAAAATCGTGTTTATCGATTCTTCTTGTTGACTTAATTTTTTGACATCAGTGTCTATTAGGATGAGTTATTAATTTAATGATTTTGGTTACACCATTAGGACTCTATTTTTAGACCTAAATCTCTATTCACGCATAAGTCAATGATGTATCCTCGTGATCATTAAGACAAAATAAAATATAAGAGATACCAAATAGGAATAAGGGAGTTTAGATTCGAAATTAACACTCATGAGAAGTGATCGTGTTGCTAACTTATAATAACAATGATCTCGTTACACGCTTAGCATGGAATCGAGTGAAAATCGAGGATTACGAACTTATCTCTATGAGGCATTCACGTGTTCTTATTCTTTGACCCTAAAAGTCACTTAATCGTGATGAAAACATTACATTATGTCTAAAACACGTGTAGTAGTTTTTTTGTTTTTTTTTTGTCTTCAATAAATGTCATCATAAAATGAATTTTGGAAATGCTAAGATACTTAATTCTAGCATTTCGTGGGGACACGGCAATGGTTTAGTATGGGGGAGTGATGAGACTGCAATTATACATAGTCTCATCGTCCAAAACGGGCTTAAAACGGTCAAAATATCATTAAAATACCGGAAAATATACTTGTATTCGTTTGTTGCATGTTTTAGGTATGGATATCAGGAAAAAGACAAAAGATCACAAGAAACAAAGCAAAAACGAACACGGGAGACGAAGCCACACAATGAACCGGACCTGAATGATGATTTTCAAAAATACCCTTGAAGATTTGAAGATTGGCAATTTTGGTCCCTCAAGTTTCACAAATTGTTTTTTATACCCTTGAAGAATCAAGACTTACAAGTTTGGTCCTTGAACTTTAAAGACATAAAAAGAAATACCCTTGAAGTTGGTTAATATTACACTCCAAGTCCTTATTAAGTTATGAAACTTAATTGTGCCAAAAATGACAAGGGTCCCAAAGTTGTTTTCAAAGGAAGTTGCATTATAAGCTGCTAAGACTTCTATTAGCATGTTGTGAGAAGTGGGAGGGGATAATCTGCCTAAAACTAAACCTATTACCCATGGATCCAACCCAAACCCTAAACCATACCCATCCTACACGGCCCTTTAACCCGACCCAACCCAAAATCAAACACCTCACGTCACCACCAGTTTTTTTAATAAACTTTTGAATTAATATTTATTAATCCCATTTCCCTTCCCTCTAAACACCTACTGTATCCCAAAACATAATCAAATCATCCCCTTAATCTCCCAAGAACCCTAAAACACTAAACCTTCATTACCCAAAATTAAACACCCATAATATATAGATTAACAATTGATCATGTCTTAACCAAAACCCCATCCCCAAAAATCTATCACTCTCACTCACATGACTAACCCAGCTGTCCCTGACCCACATTGAGCAAGAAGACAAGTCACCACAGAGGAATCAACGACTCATAGGATTTTCTTGTCCCCAAAGGTTTCTTGGATGGTCTAGATCACTTCTATACAACTGGAAAGAAAACATCATCACATGGCCAGGATTTGACCAAGAAACGAATCTAAGAACAAGGGAAGGATTGGTATATCACTCATTAGGGTTTGCAGTATTTCATTTTCCTTCTAGAATTTGTACCCGTCTATATAAGGGGCATAGGATTTCACTTTATTTTCTTGTTCCAGATTTTTGCTATAATTTTTGTAATCCTTTTTATTTAAATGAAAGTTGGAGTTAAATTATATCCCTTTTTCTTTATTAAAGTTTGGTGTTAAATTTAGCATAATCTGAGTTCCAAATTGTTCTTGATTAACAAAAGTTAAAAATCAGTTTTGAGAAAGAAGTTTTCTAAAAAACGATTTTTTTTTTAAAGTCATCTTGACAAAATCTTTCAAAAACTCAAACCAATGATGAAATGAAGTGAAAGTGGAAATTCATCATTGGTTATTGAGGTTTTGATAAGTTTCTGTTAAGAAGTTTAAAAGTTCTGTTTGGTTTCAAAGGTTTGAGAAGAAATCAGTTTCAAAGAGATTTTTGTGTTATTAAGCTAAAGAGATAAGCTTGCTTAATAAATAAGCTAGACTTATACTCTTATAAGCTTTTGAATTCCAGGTCATTCCTTCTCTTCTTGTTTAATCTTGGCAGGTACAAATTTTGCATATTGGAAGTTGGTTCTTTTTTGAAGACCATCATCATCATCAACCCTCATACCAACAAGCCCTTTCTAAAAGTGATCAGCTCAAGCCCGGGCTTGATGGAGAAGGCAAAAGCTGCCTTTGTGATGCCTGGATGTAGGGTCACAAGGTAAGGTCTTTTTCTGATTGTCTATACTTGCTTGGATTTTGTTTGAGCTATGATGATTAATAGGATTAGGTTGTTTGGATGATTGATCAAATGCTAGATATTGTATACTTGATGGATTAGAACATGTTAGGACAGATTTGAGTTGATTTGGTGCAAGTTATAGTGCAATCACTTGTTTAAAAGTCGTTTTCTGATTTTAATGGGGTGTTTGGGAAAGCTTGTTTTGGGATTGTGAAAACCACATCCAATCTAAGTTAAGCACTGCACATCCTTTATTAGCTTAGGTTGGTTGATTTTGTTCAAAGATTTGATAGTTACATTACTAAGATTTGATTTTGTGTGAAGGTGCAAATTATGCAAAATGTGCCTGGTTATTTTGAACTTTGGACATTACTGTTAGAATGAGATTGGCATAAGTGACATACTTAGTTTAGTTAGGGAGTAGGGTTTGAGATTTGAGCATCACTTTTTAGAGGTCTAGACTCGGTGGCTTTAAGCTTTGATTTGATATGAAACAAGTGAAAATACAAAAAAAATGTGTTCTTACACTCTCTGATAATAGAAATCAATAGGTAGTGGAATTTTGTGTATTGAGGTTTCTGTTATAATGTGTGCTTGAGTCTCACTTGTCATCGGACATCATTTGATATTTGATAAGTCTTAAAGGTCAGTGCTCATTTAAGCTTGGATTGGACGTCTCAGGTTGGTTACTTTTGACCATAATTCGAAGCAAAACCCATCAGCAGTTTCATAGAAGCTACAGTAGGTGTGCGATTCGTGTTCTTTGTTGTTTATTTTAATTCATATTGCTTATTTTGCTTGTTTAGATGTTATTTGAGGTTATTGCAATTCACTTTAAGGTTTGATACTCTTAAGTTTGAAATCAGTTCTCTATAGCTCATGAGTTGTCCAAGTTCTTAGTCAATTGCACTAGATGGGATAACTCTCTTATTTTGAGGTATTAGTTGCTATAATTTAGTAATCAAGTAGGTGTTAGTACAAGTTTCTTCTGGTTTACAAAAAAATCAGTGGTTAAAGTTTACTAGGTTAGCTTAATTTTAAGCCAAATTTCACCTTTTCGCACCTATGATAGAACTAATATTGTGCTTCTTTCATTTTTTGATACCTTTTCATTTGCTCTTTGATTTGCTATTTGCTAAGTGTTTCCTGTATAGTTATTTGTGATTTTCATTCGCTTATCAAACGCTCAAGAGCCAACTGCTTTTGAGTGGTCTCTATACTGAATTCCAAAAGCTGAAAAGCAGTTAAAAAGAAATTTAAATAGTGCAACAGGTGGGTCTCGAACCTCATACCCCCTGCACCATACAGACGCATCAAAAGAAAACCAAGCAAGAGGGTTGTTGTTGTGTTACTGTACCGAAAAAAAAGAGACACTTAAAAGTTTTTGTCTTGGTACTTATTCGAGCATTCATAACTGTGCTAGCATAATCACATTTGTGGCGTGTTAAGTTCGTATTTGTGGTGTGTTTTGTGTGCCTATGTCTGCGGGAACCAACAGCATCAACATATAAAACCTAACAGTTGACCAAGTAAAAAAAGAGAAAGGCGCGCCTGTGTGCTTTTGTTCTTAGTCACTGTGTGTATGATCATGTTTTTCTAAGGATTAGGCATTGTTGGATTATCTATTAAGATGGATGAGAAATGGAAGAACCTAGAGAGAGAAAGAAGAGAGAGAAAGGAGAGAATGAAAAGAAAGATAGAATTGATGAATGAAAGTGTTCAACCCCTCCTAACATGCTAGGACGGGGGTTTATATAGCCCACCCTACATGTGGGCTATATGGGCTATATTGGATCACGAGCCCAATATCATTGGAGTGGCCGATCCTTTCTAAATAGGTAAAAACGTATTTCCAACAATCTCCCCCAAAGGGAGGTCACTCCAAGTTACAATGTCCTAAATAGTATATAGCTCGTGATCTATGCTAATAATGATGTGACCGATACTTTCCTTGGAAAAACGTATTTCCAACAATCTCCCCCAAAGGGAGGTCACATCATCTTACAAAATCTTAAACCTAGCATACTATGCTTGAGTCTTCGATCTTGCTCTTGTGAATATGTTGATGAGATATTTGACTTTGGTCTTGAACATGTGTCCTTGCTTTGACCTTGTGCATTCATTACTTGTGATATTTGCCTCTTCGTGACTTCATGTTCCACGTACTTATACTTTTATAAATTCCTGAAAGCTTCAGAGTTTGATACAACGGAAGACTTGACTTTTATACTTTCTTGAATTTGTTGAAGTATTAAGTGCAGAAAGTATAAGCATGTGTTGACGACTTCTTCTGGATTGTACACCGCAATGCCACCTTCTTGGTACGCTGCATAAGACAGTTAGCAACAAAACATATACACGGATGAAATGGCCTTGAACATTTCATTCTAATTCGGTAGCATTTTACCTCCGGTCGGTGAAGACCGTTGGACGATATAAAATATCGTACTTGTTACAGGTAGCTCTAATTAAAGATCTCCTTGACAAGATTTCGTGGGTAAACCCGTTCTTTTATTCGACCGTCCAAAGCTGACTGCGAACATAAAGAGTGAATCATTTAGATAATAATATCCGCATGATTTGAAGTCGTCAATTCATGTTCCTGGAACAAGTGAAATTCAATTAAGAACCGCACCATCGTTGCTTTCCAGTTGTCACGAGCTTGATTCGTATAGAATCTTGCAAGTTACCTACCAAGTGCTGTTTGAGGTTAACACTAGAAGGATTTCCACTCATCACTGTGAACACTATAGAGTGTCACTCTGAGTGTTCTGGCAAGATCATTAAGATATTGCGTAGAGGCCTGGAACGTGTTTAAGTTCAGATAAGAATTAAACAACTGTTGCTTTCCAGTTATCACAAATTTGATTCATAAAGAATCGCACAAGTCACCTACCATGAGCTTTTTGATATTCGCTCAAGAAGGATTTCCATCTTCATTGTAAATACTTTCGTATTACTCGGATGTTCAAGCAAGACCATGAAGATTTTGCGTAGGACTCTTAAAATCTTTCTTACTTTTCAAAGTGTGTGAAGAAGCAAGGAATTCTGAAAGTGTGTCCTAATGAGATATTTGATGATCTCAAATGGCTCTAGACTCGATCGTGCATTTTAGATTTTTAGTGATCGGAGGCTGGAAAGGAGTGCCACCATTTCAATACCAATTTATTCGGAGTGAATAAATCAATAGATAATGTGTTGTCTCCGTGTGATTAAAACAAATATCTTTAAAAAGATATCTGAGTTAGCTGGGATGGGTTGTGCCTTGCATCACTGGGTCCATGATGTCTGTCTTCAATATCAATAATCATTAAACAATGATCTTAATAGCATATGTTTTGACCCGGTTTCTGCCTAAGTTGTAAGGAGGGCTTCTTTCTTTACACCCTTTATCTTTACAATTCTTTTTCATTCTTCAACCCCTTCAATGCTTACCAATACGTCATCACTAGCACCTTGTTGTGATTGTTCCAGTGCTACCATAAGTACTTGGTCGGCATTCAGCTACGTTCACAATCTTTCTCCATCTTTCCTAAGGACTACTATTTCTAGCTATGGAATGTCCTTGGGAATATTCCTCCGGTTCTAGAGGAATCATTGGACTTTAACGTATCCTACCATCCTTATGTCACCACAATCTTCACCGTCGTGAATAGAGATGTTTTGGGTAAGTGTATGTCACCATGAAATCCATTTTGAAGTGCAAATCCATTTTGCTCCCCCTTAACATATGCCACGATATCCGAAAACATTTCGCACATGTTGAGCTAGCACGTTAAGTCAAACCATTTGTGATTAATCATTTCCCATATTAAATCACATTTTCTCCCCCATATTAAAAATATTAACCCAATCGATGTTTTTAATATCAATTGATTTAATAGCATTTTAAGAAAATTTAGGAAGAAAAATGCAAATCCAATTATCTTCATGAATAACACAAGCTCCCCTCACATTAATGAGGGTGTACTTGAAACGTAAATTAAATACCTTTTAAACACAAGTGTAAGGTATTTATCACGTGCAAAGATCATAAATGATAATGTATTCACAAGATTAGCGATTTATGAGGTTGGACCTGAATGATGGAGAACATCATATGAAGGAAGCACATGGTTCTTGTTCACGAATGTTGGTCGCCTCATCATGTCTGAAGTTATCTCTTTACTCCATGTGTACGATTGATATCGTTGTCTTGACACCAACATGTGAACTTGGCACTTTCGGCCTCAAAGATTCTGAATGCTGGACAATTGCTCCCCCTCAATTGTTGACCCGTGTTCTATTGAAAGAGCTGTAGTCGCTGGTTGAGTAGTCGCATCGTCGAGTATGTAGATATCAATTGTAATTTGCTACGGTTGGTGGAGATGATAACTTCATAAAAAACAAGATTTCTCTTGTTTTAACAAATAAATGCACTGACACGTACATATATTCGTGTTAGATTGTGTTATTACGTAAACACAATCCCTTACATGGTTATAAAGTAAACCATGCCCGAGAAAATTAATTCCCGTTGTTGAGTCAAAGCTTTCCGGTGAAATGCTTGACTTGAGTATGAAAAGCGGGTTACTATCTGAAATAATAGCAAACCATTTTGAGCATGTTTTAAAACATTTGAACTTCTGCTCGAACTTTATTTACAACCCCGTGTCATTATTCAATAACATTTCTAGTATCGTAAATATTATCGATTCCAGAAGACATGCTCTTTTTATCAAAACATTTTTTGAACACACAATTTTGAAAGATTTAGAAAACCTTTTTGAGAAATTCTCGAAAAATTGTGTTCATTGTTTTGAAACCAATTACTTGAGCTTAAGATGTTGAATATCTTGCAAAACGAGCTCAAGTCCGAGAAGTTGTAAACTTCCCGTTGTTATGGATAAGTTTATCATCGGCGATAAACTTTCCTTTTAACTGAGGAACGAGTCCTAAGTTGACATTTACTTAGAAGTCGTGTTCATGAGCTTGAAAACTTTGAATGTTTTAACGGAAAGCTCATGACCGAGAAAGGTGAATTTCTCGTTAGGAGGAAAAGTTCTCTTATTTAAAAGATACACTTTCCTTGATGAGCTTAAAACCTGGAATGTTTTACTACAAGCTCATGACCGAGAAAAATTAATTTCCCATTACGAGGATAAGTTATCATTAAAGATAAGCTTTCCTAAAATTAAAGTCTGAGTTACAGTCTGATATTTTAACTGTAAGTCATAGTGCATGAGCATAAAAAACTTCGAATGTTTTTAATATTAGCTCATGCCCGAGAAAAATTAATTTCTCGTTGTAAGAATAAGTTTATCATCGGCGATAAACTTTCCTTTCTTTGAAGTCCGGGGCATAATCTGAAATGTGATTATACACCATTTACACGAGCTTAAAACTTTTGAATATTAATGTAAGCTCGCGTCCGAGAAAATATAATTTCTCGTTAATGAGGATAAGTTTATCATCGGTGATAAACTTTCCTTTATTTGAAGATCGGGTCATCATCTGATATTTAATGATGAACCATATACACGAGCTTAAAGCCTTTAAATGGTTTTAAGATAAGCTAGTGTCCGAGAAAACTTAATTTCTCGTTTTGAGGGTAAGTTATCGTTGCGTGGATAAACTTCCCTGTCTCTGAAGTCCAAGGAAACTTGGTTAATAGCTGATGAAAAATGAAGAGACAAGTTTTGGGGAATTCACGGGCCAAAATAGGCAGACAAGCATTCTCCTTCCAACCACTCACCAGCCGCCACGTCACCTTCCAACCAATTACCACTCTCCACCTCACTTCACCCCCCACGTCGTTACCCACTAACACTTTTATATAACTGATTTTTAAATCAGTTAATAAACTTGGAGGTAATCACATCTTTAAAAAACTAATCCCCCTAATCCCTATCAAACCCAACCTACTCAATCCCTAATCCACATAAACCCTAGAACCTAAAATCGCCTAAACCAAAGGGGTTCTACCCCAAATTATGCAGATTGCTAATTAACCTCATCCTAATCAAAACCCACCCACCAGATTCCCTTCACACATACCCATGTGATGTCCCCTGCCCCATCATTGTCTTCCTTTTCCCAAAACCCGACCAAATCAACGCACCAGCCCATTCCTTGGTCCCTAAGGACCATTTCAACGGTTCAAGATGCATTCACACTGCTGGCAACAACAAAGCATCCACATGTGACCATGAAGACTAGAATTTCAGATTTTGACCAAGGGCAACTTAGGAAAATCAGCAACTAGGGTTTTAGGATTGTAATTTTTTAATATTGTTCTAGTATCTTCTGTTGAGATGTATAAATAGGACGTTTGTGTCCTATTTTGATTTTGTTCCAGATTTTTGTATTAAATTTTAAGTGAATTAATGAAAATGAAAAATTTAATCTTTTGCAAGAATCTGAGTTCCATTTTACAATTCTTAGTTTAAATTTAATTTTAAGCAAATTAGTTTAAGGTCTTCAAAAGGTTTTCAGTTTACATAAGTATTTTTAGAAATAGTGTTTTAAGAAGTTTTCTTTTGAAAAAGTATTTCTATAAGCTTGATTTTCATTCCTACATGAAGTGAAAGTGGAGTGTGGGAGATTTCAGCTTATAATTAAGCTTTTGTAAAAGATTTAGTGGTTTATTTCAAAAGTTTTTTCAAAGATTTTTCACAAAAATCTGATTTCATTTTTTTTAATATTTCACTGTAGCAAAAGCTACAAGCCAACAGCTTGTAGCCTTTTGCTACTTGTAGTTTGTTCTCTGTCTTGTGGTCTTGTGTAGGAACAAAGGCATCAAGAAAGTCTCATCATCTCATGGTCATTTCTTTGCAATTTTGAAGATATTTTTGGCTTTGGGTCCATTATGGATTCCATCAGCAAGCCCTCTCTACATCATCATAAGCCCTCATAAGTTGTTAAAAAAGCCAAGCAGAAGGCCTCAGCCCAAGGTAACAGTAGGCTTGAACCCTGTTTATATTTTTCAAAAGTTTTCTTTGGTTTTATGAAACTGTGGATTGATTGTGTAAATTGTTAGATAATTGTTTGTTTATGTGTATTTGATGAATGTATGCATGCTAGATTAAGAAGGAATCAGTTAGGATAGGATTTAAGTGCATTTGGTTTGAGAAATTTTGGTTTACAGTTATTAATGGGTGTTTGGATTTGGGTTTTGAGGGAAAGTTTGACAAACTTTTGGTTTGAAAACCACTCAAACACACTTATTAGATTAAAGAAGGTCTTATCAGTCATTGGTTTTCAGTTGGGTAGGTTTTTAAAGGAATTGTATGTTTAAAATTTGGTATAAGTAGTCAAAAAATCAGTAGGCTTTAAAATCTGTCTTGTTTTAGTATTTTTTGAGTTAAAAACTTGTTAGACTGTTAGGATTAGGTGTAATTTGGGATTTGTGTATTGTTTGTTGTAATTTGGATGACATATGAGTGAGTTTTGGCCAACCAAAACTCACCCATAGGTCAAATAGACCAGCAAACATTGCTCAGGACTGCATACCATATCAGTAGAAATAATTTGCCATTTGTGTGAAATGTTGGTGTGAAATTTTGTGTGTTCTTGCTTTATTTGACTCCCCACAACCCAACTGGTTGTGGGGATGCCGCCTTGTGCCAACAAAACCAAGCAAACCAACCAAATCGACCACAATCAGGTTCTTAAATCATCAGTTGGTTTTCTGAGTCATCAGAGAACGATTGGTATCTCTGACGACTCTGTTTCTTTTTAAAATTCGTACTGTAGCATAACTTTGAGAACTAAGCACGTTTTAGCTTAATTTTGGTCTAATCTTGTTAATTTTAGGTTTATTTTTGTGTTTTTGGTATTAGATAGTTACTGGTTTTGAGTTTTGATAAAAAGAAAATAAAAAAAAAGTTTTTACAAAAAGGGGCGTGGCCAGGACTCGAACCTGCGCCACCCACCTCACACGCCAACACGTTTACCATCTGCCCTAGGGTCTTTGACTGGTAAACCTTTGCATTGTTTATTATTTTAGGTGTGTTTGTTTTTAGCTTATTTATTAAGCCCGAATGTTATAAGCCGTTTTTCAGCTTATTGATTAAGCTTTTTAGCTGTTTTTCATTTTTCTGTTCTTTGTTAAGTTTAGGACTTTTTGGTATAAAAATTTTATTTTTCACGTTATTATTAATTTTTTATCATTATTTTTAATTTAAATTATAAAAAGTCATTAAAAATAGGAAAAAGTGTTTTTAAAATTTGGAAAAATACTTTTTAGTTTTAGTTAGTATTTTTGAGGTTTACATAGAAAAAAGTTTTCATTTTGACTTATTTTTAATTTTATCTAATTTTTGATTTTTTATTAAACTTTAAAAATTAATATAAAATTATAAAAAAGTTTTGGAAATTTTTGCTTGCATTTTTGTCTTAGTTACATTTTTATTTATTTTTAGGAATTTTTTGGTAATTTTTAGGACACTTTCCTTTTTCGTCGAGTTTTACGATTTCGATCGTTTTACATCGTAGTGTAATTTTTAGCATAATTCATCTTATTTTTACTTCTTTTCTCATCTAAAAACGATACTAATCCAAACTCTTGATTTTATATAATTGGCAAGCACAACACATCCTTCGAGAACGAACCCACACTTATTCGATTCGTCGGTTTTCCTAAATCGTCGAGTTTAATACTTGCCCATTATACGTTGTTTTCCTAAACACGTATTTTTGCGGAAATCATTTTGGCGCCGCTGCCGGGGAGGTGTTTTTAGTGTGCCATTATTATTATCGTGCTTGTGTGAGTAGTGCGTTTTTACTTTTCAAATTTTGGTCCAACAAGGCTACTTTGGTCCAATACGGGTCCATAAGTCACATAGCTCGGGTTTGTCGGTTTTTGCTTGTTAAAAGTGTTTCTATATCAGTAGGTGTCTTATAAAAATCTTACATTAGACGGGTCCGACTATCTAAGTTTTATTTAGCGACATCGCCATCTTTTCGGTTTTAGCCGAAAAGACGTAAAAGTCATGTATATAGTTTGTAGTTAGAAAACTATTTAAGTTTTATTTTAATAAAATGTGATATTTATTTATTCTAGTATATAAACATATTTTCATAATGGTTATAATCAAATATTTACCTTTTTCATATTTACTTATATATAAATTTACCTTGTATTACCATTTTATGTACAAAGGTCTTATATGAATTCTGATGTAAAAACTCATGTCCACCATTTTTAGCATAACTTGAGTCCTATAATGACTTAGAACACCAAATTTTTGCTGTAGAAACTACATATTATGAAATACAATTTATTCTTCTATGGCTCATTCTCAAACAGCCCCTAAATATGACTTTTAATTCGTCCAAGACAGACCAGTTAGAATTACACATCAAAAGTATTTTGACCATAACTTGGTCATTTTTAACATTCCATTGTGTGGCCAATTAACCACTTGTTTATAATTCATTTATCTATACTTATATCAAATCATCTAATCCATTTAATCAACTAAAAATGTTGAAACTTACTGTTTTTCAAAGCCTACTTATCTAGTTATGTTTTTATCATCTTTTACTTGTAGATCTAGCCTCATCAACCTATTCTAATGACACAAAATCCCCATACAACACTTTGATCATCATTTATAACTATCATACATATACACCTGAAAGTAAATAAACTAATACATTTACAAATGTAAAGAAATAAATATGGTTATACCAACAAGAATGATAGAAAAATAATGAAATATGAATGAACAAGGCTTCATCTTTGTACCCAAGTCTTTAACCTTTTAAATCAACTTTTTGTGATCTTCAAATGTGTAAACTTTTCTTTAGAAATCAGCCCAAAACTCCATAGATAACCTTCTTTCACTACTTGAAATCACCTCAAATCATCCTTATTTTATGTGGGTTTCATCGTATCTTGAACGTAGCTTAGGTTTTAGGTTAAAATTTTATGAAAATGGTAAAGTGGTGGTGATGGTGGACGGCTACAAGAGAGAAGGGAGGAGAGTTTGATAAAAAAAAATTGTTAACACATGAAGAAATGAGGTGTGTGTGTGAAGACTTAGTTTATGTATTTAGTCAAAGCAATGGGACAAGTGTCTCAAGCACTTGTAAAATTTTGACACCAAAGAGGCAACCCCTCTTTGGTGAATCCGCCCATATTGGGGGTGGGAAAAGTGTAATACTTGTCTCACCTCTAATATTTTGCGGGTACTCCTCGATTCTAGTTTCCTCGATTTACATGCCCTCGGGTCGATTTACGAAAAATGTTTTTGTAAAATATGAAACTACGGCACAAAACGATTCTAATAAAATTTGTCTCATAAAAAACGGAGCACAAAAGCGTAAATACGTAGACCTAGGGTTTCCGGTTTAAACGTAAACGATGCTAATTTAAGACGTAAACCCTAGTTTCTTCCCAAAAGTGAGTGAGTTCATAAACTAATAATAAAATAATGATTATAAATAATACTTGAGAATAAAATAATGACCTCAAATTGACGGATTGTCACACTTGTTCAATTTGTCTTTCAAATTTGTCCCGTCATATATTTTCTTACATGTCTACAAAAAAGAGGGACAAAAAGGTAATATGAATCAAAACTATCAAGTATGATAACATAACCACAACCCTAAAAAAGAATGTGTTGAATCAAATTCTATTCTCACATCATATATGATACTAGTTTTACATCATATATGATACTAGTCAAACATCATATATGATACTACTTCATCAAATATGTTACAATGTAAAAAAAGTACCATTGCTGGAAGCTTCTGCGTGATATGCCACATGCACAGCCTATGCTTTGAACCAACAAACTCGGCTTCAATGGCATTTCTCATCGCCTTATATTGTTCAGTGACTACTATACTAGGGGCTTTACCAAAGGCTTTGATGAAAGCTTTAAGTAACCAAACATAGGATTATGTGGTCTCGTTCTTGAGCTACCCAGTAGCAACTGTAACACACTTCCTATGGTTGTTAATCGCCGTAAAAGGAACAAAACCCATTTTGTATTTGTTTGTATTAAATGTAGCATCAAAATTGAAAACATCACAAAACTCCTTGTAAATATACATGGACACTTCATCAGCCAAGAATATGGCAACAAGCTCAGCCTTGTTAACCAAAATAATCAAAAGAAAACTCAGGCACGTACTCCTTCCTCTAATCCATCTTGTTTATCAACATATGCGCGTCATAGTCCTCGATGTAACAGTTCACGCTATAGAAGAAGTTCTTGAAGTCAACGGTAGTACCGTAAACGAGCTAATAAGAACCGTTGATCCTAGTCAGAAGGTGATGAGCTCTTGTAGCACTGATATTCACACTCACAACCTTGACAATGAACACTTGTTCCGCATATGTTAACTGCCTCTTATTCTTGGACAGATGCTTGTACTCCTCGCGTGTAAGCTCGTGATTGTTGATAGTATTAAACACACTCAACTTGAACTTCGTGAAACCAGGGATCAAGTCAAAAATGGCACGATCTTTACACCCGGTGATATGCAGGTTTGAATGCCTCTTTTGGTTGTAACCATTCTCCAAATCTAACGTGTCTACATGTATATCCTTGGGGGAACCCTTCTTATTGCAAACCAAATAATTTTGCTTCACATGCCCGCTCCTCAATCTTTTCTGACATGATTTCCTAACAACAAAACCAACTTTTTCTACATACTTCCTGTAAGCAACAATACAATGCTCAACTGGTACTCGTTCCCTTTATCAAGTAAAAAGTCGACAGACACTTTTGGAATGTAGTAACCAGTACCACCAGGAGTATCAAAATTAGAAAGAGTGATATACGACTCAGGAGTCCGCAAAGCATTCAACTCTGCAAAAAATATATAAAACAACAAAGAACAATCATCATACTTTACAAACATATATGATAACACATAACTAAAAGAGGTATCATGTAAACATCATATATGATAGATGGCTATCATATTTGATGTACCATGTATCATATATGATACATGGTACATCATTATGATACATGTCTATCATATATGATACATGGCTATCATATATATGTAAAAATAGAAACATCATATATGATACATGGCTATCATATATGATACATTGTGAACATGTATTCACCTTAACAAAAACTATCAAACTTACTCTTAGCAGCTTTCGCTTCGTCGATGTCTAATTCATACGCAAAAATCTCATCCGCAAGACTATGAAGAACGCTTTTGGGTGGGACATCAGAACCTTGATCGACACTAACCTGATCACTAGAAGAATCAACCAACATAGAAGATTCAACAACACCACTCCGATCACTAGACTCGCTCGAATCCATTATCAAACTTGAGCAACTCGTAAAAAACAACAATCCATAAAAATCAAACACTCCTCTTGTAGAACAATGATAATCTTTGTGAAACAAGGGGGTTGATGTTTTCTAGAGAGAGAAACTTAGAGAGAGAAAGAAAGAACTTTGTTATATTGAAAACAAGAAATGAAACAACCAACACCTCTTTCTATGGTGGAAAGAGGTTTAAATACCCCAAGTCCTTAATGGACTTGGGCTTCCGGACCATGAACATGCTCATAGGTCGGGCTATTTAATAAATGAAACTAAACATTACTACGAGCCTATAACTACATTGTTGGAGTGACCGAGACTTTCTAAATGCGTAAAACGTATTTCCAACAATCTCCCCCAAAGGGAGGTCACTCCAAATTTACAAAGTCCTAATCTAGCATGTTATATCTTGTTCTTGAGCTCGTAGTCTTCTTTTCTTTCTTTTTCTTCCTTTTGTGAATATGTGTTGAATAATATCAGCTTTTTGCTTGGAACATGTTCTTTTGGCCTTTCACGTGCAGTCTTTATTTTCTTGTGATGTTCGCCTCTTTGTGACTTCATGTCCCACACACTTATCCTTTGTTGAATTCTTGAAAGTTTCAGAGTCGATACAGCGGAAGACTTTTAGGTCATACTTTCTTGAATTTGCAGGAGTATTTGATGCAGAAGGAATAAGCATGTGAGGACGTCTTCAACAGGTACACCGCAACACCACCGTCTTCAACAGGTACACAGCAACGCCACCGTCTTCAATAGGTACACAGCAACGCCACCGTCTTCGAATGCAGCAACATAATAAGACACGAATAAAATGGCTTTGACATTTTATTCTAATTCGGTAGCATTTTACCTCCGGTCGGTGAAGACCGTTGGACGATATTAGATATCGTACCCGTGACGGATAGTTTCAATTAAGTAACTTCCTGACAGGATTTCGCGGGTAAACCCGTTCTCATTATTCGACCGTCCAAAGCTGACTGCGAACATAAAGAGTGAATCATTTGGATTATAAATCCTTATGATTGAAGCCGTCAATTCATGAAACCTGGAACAAGTGAATTTCAATTAAGATATTCACCATCGTTGCTTTCCAGTTGTCACAAATTTAATTCAAATTAAATCTTGCTTGTCACCTACCAAGTGCTGTTTGATGTTAACACTAGAAGGATTTCCACTCGTCACTGTGAACACTAAAGAGTGTCACTCTGAGTGTTCTGGCAAGATCGTACGATAATGCGTAGAGGCCTGGAACGAGTTTAAGTTCAATTAAGAATTAAACTACTGTTTCTTTCCAGTTGTCACAAGATTAGTTCTTAAAGAACCGCACGTGTCACCTACCATGAGCTTGTTTGATGTTGGCTCAAGCAGGACTTCCATCTTCACTGTAATACTTGCGTATCACTTGGGTGTTCTGGCAATATTACAAGAATACTGCGTAGGACTCATAAAGATCTCTTACTTTTCACAGTGTGTGAAGAAGCAAGGAATAAACGGAAAGTGTCCTAATGAGACTTTTGATGATCTTGTGGCTCTAGACTTGATAGTGCGTTTTGATTTAGTGATCGATGGCTGGAGAGGAGTGCCACCTATTTAATACCAGTCTATTCGGAGTGAATAAACCAATAGATAACGTGTTGATCTCCGTGTGATTGAAACAAATACCTTTTGAGAGATATTTGAGTTAGCTGGGGAGGGTTGTGCATTGCATCACTGGGTCCATGATGGCTTTCTTCAATATCGAGAATCATTAACTAATGATCTCAATAGCATATGTATTGACCCAGTTTCTGCCGAAAGTTGTAAGGAGGGCTTCTTTCTTTACACCCTTTATCTTTACAATTCTTTTTCATTCTTCAACCCCTTCAATGCTTACCAATACGTCATCACTGGCACCTTGTTGTGATTGTTCCAGTGTTAGCTTAAGTACTTGGTCGGCATTCAGCTACGTTCACAATCATTCTCCATCTTTCCTAGGACTTCTAGTTCTATCTAGGGAGTTGTCCTTGGGAAGATTCCATCGGTTCTGATGAATCATTGGACTAATACCTATACCTACCACCCTTTTGTCACCACATCCGTCATGAGTTAAGTGTGTTTTGGGTTGATATAGTCACCATGAAAAATCCTTGAAAAATCACTTAAAGCACTTGTGATATTGTAATCAAAGTTTTTGTGCCTTAAGTGTTTTGATCATCAAAAACGCTCCCCCTTAACTTGTGCATTACACATGTTAAGTTGGTTTATCTTTTAAGCCTTTTTCATTGTTTTAGTCAAATATCATTAAGTCTCCTTAATCCCATTTTCTCCCCTTTCCAAAATGTTAACCATCAATATTTTGGATATTAATGGATTAACCGGTCTTTGGGTAATGAAATTAGATGTTGGCCAAAGAACATATTAATGCTCCCCCTCAAATTAATGAGGGTAAGTTTAGTGCTTGAGTATGATTTGTTTGAAAGATTTAGAATCTCGAGAGAAATTCTTGAAAAATATCATACTTTTACACTACAACAAGCCACAAAAGCTGATAAAGCAAAAAATAACATATTCACAATTATAGACATATGGAGTTGACCTGTTATAAGACGAAACAAAGTTAATTGGTTCGTTCCGTGAACCGATGGTGAGCTCCATATGGTCGTCCACCGACGAATCGTTCTATACTTCGTAGCAACCGGCGCTTCCTTAGAAGTTCCTCAATCTTCCTGATTGCATACGATGCTCCCTTTTTGCACTGGGTTGTCCAGGTGTATTTTACTGCCGGAAGTGGTAAGTTGGCATTGAGAACCGACAGATCATCTCGAACATGCTTTAGCATTCCATCACTGAATTTGTGTAGTTCGGAGAATCGCATGTATTGCATGACCCCAATCTCATTTGGATAAAAGATCCCTGCTTCCGGCGTTGTTGTCCCCATGTAAACCTTCTTGTTCTTATGGAAATTACTGAGTGGAGTTGTATGGGGACGTTCCAGGTTAAGCTTCTTCTGATAGCTTTCTACTCCAAGTTGAAAGTCTTCCACCCAGTTTTGAATGACGATTTTCCTGGCATATTGACGAAAGTTTGAACTCAAGGCTATGACAATCTCAGGTGATAGATGATCAACTTTTTCTTGAGCCAATAGCAACAAAAGATCTTCGATGTCTTCAAGTTGAAGATACTAGAGATCACTTTCGTCAATGCGGTATTCTTTCTCATCGGTACGTTTGAACACGATTACATTCAAGTAATCATAACCAAAGACGGTCTGAGTGGTTGCTCCTTGGATACTTTTGATTCTGTAAGCTGAGACAATAGAGGAACCTGTCTTAGGACGATGAAAATGATTGTAAGCTAACCTTTTCTTTGCAGTCCAGTGAGAAATGCCAAGTGAAGCATAGGTATCATAAAACTTGAGCAGCTTCTTTCTCCATATTGAAACAGGCACTTTATCCTCTATCCATGGGACATTCTCCAAGTTAACAGCCTTGAGCATTGTTAGTGACGTGGCATATTTCTTTGCTCCATTTTCGAGGTATTCAAGGTCGTGAGAGACAAAATGCTCTATTGGGATAGTGGCAGAACCGGTGATGACCGTTGGTGTAAGAGGTCGCAACACGGGAGTCTGAATTCCTGTAGTTGTCGCTCTCATTGATTTTGTAAGCTCATTCAGGTGATATTCTGCTTCATTATGGCTGATCTTTAACGTGTCAAAGAAATCCACATTTGCAGCTGCCATTTTGATCAGATCCGGAGTCATCGTCGGTTTCTCATGAGAATACCTTAGAAAAACCGAGAAATCGATAGGGTTGTTGAGGAATTGAGTCAGCTCCATTTCAGTTGTAGTGTCAAATGGATGCTGTGGTGCTGTATTTGTTAGCCAAAGTTGCTCTTGTACAGTATCATCGATGATAAGGGATTCAGCAAATGTTGGTTCTGGAGCATTTAAATCTTCAACTTCCATATCATCGTCATGCTGATCTGCAGATGATGTTGAAGGTTTATTTTGCATCACTGGTATATCATCGTGAGGTTCTTCTTCAAGCATTGTCTCTGTCGGTTCTTCTGCTTGCATATATTCAACAGATTCAATGTGAGAATCAGTAGTGAATTCTGGTGTAGTAGATATACCTGTGGCAACATGCTGAGTTTCTGGTACTGTTGACTCCAGCGTCTTTTCTGTGGTGTCAGCAATGTTTTCTGTGGTTTCCTCTAAACCTTTCTCAGTAGCCGTATCATTGTCATCCTTGTTTGACTCTTCGTCATTTGTACCCGTGTCGTCATTCTTATCACCCTTGTTGATTTCATTACCCTTGTCATTATCATCATCGTCATCCTGATCATCATCTGTATCCTCATCCTCGTCCTCATCTTCACCTTCATCCTTACCCTTTCCATCTTCATCCTCTTCTTCCTCCTCATCTCCTTCTTTAGCCTTATCCTCATTCTCATTTTGATCATTGTTACCATCATCCTCTTCACCGTTACCCTGGTCATCTTCCTCTTCTAGCTCATCTTCATCGTTAGACTCAGAGTCGGTAGTGTCTGCATGTGTCTCTTCAAGAATTGCTTTGTTGAGATATTGCAGAACTTTGCGTTTGTATTTCGATTTATGAGCTTTCATATCTAGCAGACGTGTTTGTAACAATGTCATTAGTTGAAGAGTAGATAAACCATTACCGACAAGATTTGGTAGTTGTTGATCAACATAAGACTTGACTTCTCGTCGAATGATCGTGGTCATCTGCTCGTCAATAGACCCAAGAAAAGCAGCATTTTATTTATCTGAGTTTTCTTCTCTTTAAGAAATGATTTATGTTGTTCTTTAAGTTTGGACACTATGTCTGTTAGTTTCTGAAGAGTAGGCTCATCAGGTTGCGGTTCCTTGGGAGGAGTGGTGAACCTTTCAGTCAATGTAGCTATTTGTGTAGCTTGAGCCTCTAACTGTTGTTGAAGAGACTGGATCAGTGGATCATTGACTGTGAGGAAGGTATTGGATGTGGATGATACTTGTGGTTCTGTTGGTGGAGGTGTAACCATAACCGTTAAGGTGGTGGTGGATGATACTGGTTGAACAGGGATAGGTGTTGGTGTAGATTCAGTGATAGGGGCGGTGGTTGATACAGGTTGTTCGGCTGTGGATGACGGTGTAGATTCAGTGGTGAGGGTGGTGGTTGATACTGGTTGTTCAACAAGTGCGGGTGTGATAGTGGTTGTTATGACCTCACTGATGACCGGGGTGGATAGTAGTGGAGTGGTGGTTGATGTAATAGTGGGTATAGGAACATCCACCATTCCTTCATTTGTTGACGGATCAGTGTTTGTGACCTCGACACCCTCCCCTTCTAAATTGAGATATTTCATAACATCATCAGAGTTTGAAGTAGACTTACTTTGAAGTTGCGTTTCTGGTATGAAAGTTGCATGAGCATTGTAAAACCCGCATGCTTTTACCATGAATAGTGCCCTTAAGATCGTACGTCCTAGATTAAAACTTACCTTATTTAGTATTGATCACATTCATGTGCTAATAATCAAGCAAGTGCATACGTGTATGACATGATAA
Organism: Glebionis coronaria; assembly: GCA_025667525.1. Lineage (NCBI taxonomy): Eukaryota > Viridiplantae > Streptophyta > Magnoliopsida > Asterales > Asteraceae > Glebionis > Glebionis coronaria. The sequence goes on along the minus strand of CM046880.1, from coordinate 208,236,681 downwards.
GTATCGATTACGTACGAACTCATGAGAAACAGTTAATAAATATGTCACGTGAACATAATTAAATCATGATCACCATTTAAAATACGAACTAAAATAATTACGTAAATACATATAATATAATTACGAGCGTTAAGATTACGATAAACTACATGATAAAATAAACAGAAACACTTTAAACACGAACACGTTTAACCACGAACGAACACGAAACATCGGGACACGAGAAAAGGTACGGGTACCCCATGTGGGGCCCCCATACCCACGGCACAACAACCAAGAAATGGGCTAAGCCCATTAAGTTTACATGAAAGGGGGGTAAAGGGTAAAAACTATTTTCATTTTCACTTTTCAAGAAAGTAAACATAAAACCCTAAAAGATTTTCTCCTTCTCCTCCTTGTTCCTCCTTGTGCCGCCACCCATAACAACACCATAGGAGGGTGTTGTTGATTTTTGACATTAAAAACAAGTGCTAGAAACCGTGTTTGTTCATCCCCTTTCAAGCTACGTATTGGTATATCATTCTAAACCTTTCTTTTTAATTCTTTTTAATCTTTGATTATTTTCATGAACATGTTATTATTATTCTTAGTAAAACATGATAATTAAACATTGATCTAACATGTTTTGGGGTAAATTAAAATCAAAGGATGATATAAAAGGGTGTTTGTTCTAGCCGCCTAGCATAACCAACCCGAGGGGGGTTCGGTTTGCTTATTGCCGCCACCACCAATACCATTTTTGGTCTTGGTTGGTGCTTGTGGGACCCACGGCAGCAAGGGGGCACACGTACCCCGAGTTTGGCTCGAGGTACGGTGTCGAGTTCATGCCCGATTCATGGTTCGTTGATTAAATCATGATCTATGCTACATGTTAATTTTTATGAATTATGAACTTAGGATATAAATTAATTAATAACATGAGATATTAATTAAATCATGACTTAGGTTATTTTAATTATTAATTTAGCATGATATTCATTTAACCTAAGTATTTTATGTTATAAGTTATAATTAATTAATTATTTAAAACATGCCTATAATTAATTAATTTAGACATGACTTAGGTTATGTTATTAATACATAATAATACACATTTTAACCTAAGTATTTTATTCCATTTTAATTAAAACATGTTATACTTTAATTAAAATGCTTAACCTATAGTTTAATTAAAATACATGAAATAATAATTAAACTATACACTATATCATATGGCTTAAGAAATAAGCTTATAAACACTTAGACTTATATGTTAGCTTATGTAACCAGCTTAATTCTAAATATGGAAACTTCTATTTATAGAAACTTAATTAAATAAGGCAACTAATCTATTAATGGAAACCTTCTATATATGGAAATCTATCTATTTCAGGCAGCTAATCTAATCATGGAAACCTTCTATATATGGAAACTTATTTAATTAAGGCAACTGATCTATTTTTGGAAACTTTCTATTTTTAGAAACTAATCTATTTTTAGCAGTAAATTCTATTTTAGGAAACTTTCTATTTTTGTAAACTTTCTATTTTAGGAAACTTTCTATTTTTGGAAACTTTCTATTTTTGGAAACTTTCTATTTTTGGTAACTTTCTATTTTTGGAAACTTTCTATTTTTGGAAACTTTCTATTTTTGGAAACCTGCTATTTTTGGAAAGTTACTTATTATTACACAGTAAGTATAATAATACATGAAATGCCAGTAATACTTAATCAGATTAATCAGAATACAAGATAAACACAGTTTAAGGCTTTAAACAGTAAACCATGACCTAAAACATACAAAGTAAGCTAAGACGAGACATAAAACCCAGTACGTAATCAGTGAATCGATACTTATACACGTGTGTATTCATGTAGCGTTAGTGATCCAGAAGTAGGAGTCTTTCTTCCGTTCATTCACTGGACTTGAGGTACGGATTCTCGTCCTTTCAGTATGGACATTCTTTCCTTATTAGGATTTCCCCGTATGCAGCCAACTGTTTTCCCCAGTATTTGTTTTATTGTTTTGAACTGCTTATGTTTAATTAGCATAATCTATAGCCATATACAAGCATGACCAGTTTCACCTAGTTTTGGAGGTACCATAACCATAACATTGGAGGCACCAATGTTATGACTTCCCCACGGCGGAGTGATTGCTCGTGGCGTCCCTTTTCAGTTTTGGCCATATTATTATATCATGTGGGGCGTATGGGTGCATCCTAGTTACATGTTTTATTCAGTATTTCATGGTGAATGTGGTGTGTGCCTTGCATCCTTCACAAGGAGTTGATCCTTCCTACCCAAACCAGTATATTAATTAGAGGCATCCCCTCTAATCAGCATGATGAGGTTACCCCTCCAAGTATTCATGCACGTGACCTTTTCATGACCTATATGGGCTATGGTATATTTATGTTAAAACAGTTTTCATAAGATAAACATAAGGCTTTTCAAACTATAAAACCAGTTTTCTTAATACTTAACCAGTTTACTCAGAACTTAGTCTTCCGCTGTTATATGTTACATGCTTATCCTATTTCATGCTATATTGTACATCCGTGCACTGAGCGTCTTGCTCAGCGGTTTTCCTTTTCATGTTCCCAAAACGGCAGGTACTCAGGGGCGCTCGTAGATCTCAAACGTACGTGCATATGGATTGGAAGCTTTACTGCCTTTCTTTACTTTATGCATTTCCTTTACTTTAATACAGTTGCTTTGGACATTGTTTCGGCCTTTCCTTTTACAGTATTTATGTTTGTGTGTGATGAGCTCTACTTTGGGGTTACCGATGTTTGATTCCGGTATTTCCCTTTTATGGTCAAATAATGCTTAGACATTTATCCTTGTATGCTTTGATGACACGCCATGATTATGCGTAAGATTCCATTTCCAAAATGGGGTGTTACAATTATGGTATCAGAGCCAAGGTTTCGACCTGTAGGCTCTCAAATATGACCTGTGATTAGTGGGTAGTCACTACGGTCTTCCTAGAACTGACAGTTGTTTTCATGCATTCATCATTTTTAAGCATACATATACATGTCATTGTTACAGGGTTTTTCACTAAGTAATGGTTGGTACAGGACTGGCCCTATTTAGTCGCATGTGTTTTATCGAAACTTTTAGATTTGGGACCGACCCATAGGCGTCCCCTCGATATGTCTTTTATTTTGAGTGAACTGACCAGAGGCGTTCACTCCCGAGCATCAAAAGTTTTCATAAAACTGCATCATGCATTCATACAAAGATTTTCTTGCATAAAATTTTTCTCGTGAAATTTTTGGTATAAAAAAATTTTTCATGTATATATATATAACTTATATTTTATGTTTTGAACTGTCGATCATATGTTTTATGTTATACTGTCAGATGGCAAACACAGACAAACTCTGGGAGTTATTTGCTGACATGGAGGCAGAAAGGCAGGACGCCATCCTTCATGACGACGAATATCCTCCCCCACCTATCATTTTCCCCATGGAAGGAAGGAATCGACTCATGAGGGAATACTACGCCATGAGACAGAGACCCGACGAGAATTGTGGACAGTTCATGCAGAGGTTCCTCGGGTACATAGCTGTCCTGAGGGCATCCGCAGGCACCACTGAAGAACAAGCACTACATTTTCGTTGGGGCCTTAAGCCAAGGATTGCCAATAATTTATCGGGTGCCCCGTTGGATACTGTGGCACAAGTGGCTTATGCAGCAAGGAAGCTAGAGATGTTGCAGGAACGAGATGAGTTCGGGGAAGCTGAAAGACCCGACAAGAGGTAAACATATCACGTTCTATCGATAACCAGACCGCATCCTATCATTATATGTTCAATAATCATCTCTTAAACTGTATCTTCCAGGCAGAAAACTGGGGACCGGTCTCAGCCGGCTACTCAGCAGCAGCCTCATCAGCCCAAAGGAAACGATCACACTAACGACCGTTCTGTTGTGGAAAGGCGTAGCGGTAATGATAATTACCGTAACAACGTTGGACACTCCAACAACAGCAGGTCCTACTATTTACGCATCTTCTTATGATTTCATGTTATATCTCTCATGCTGACACTATTTTAACCTCTATTAGGAACCACGGTAACGGGAAGGACCAGAACCACAGGGGTTCGCAGCCTAACCGTTCAGCTAACACTGGTGAACATCTTATGATGCATATGTCTTATACTCGTGCATATACTTTATTTTTAACACATTTTGTCATCAGCAGGCCCTCAGCAAGCAAGGACTCCTGTTGGAGGATTCACTCATCCTCTTTGCAGTACTTGCCATCGCAGACACCCTGGCCCATGTCGTCGTGATTCCGACGCGTGCTACAAGTGCGGCCTCCCTGGCCATCGTATGAGAGATTGCCGTAAGGGTGAAATGGAGGGTACTTTAGGTCATGTTGATACTAAACCGCCTCCTACCACTGGGCGTGTCTACACGACATCGCGCGATCAGGCAAACAAATCTACAGGTACCATTACTGGAATTTTGTATATGTACGGCCAAGCTGCATGTGTTCTTTTCGACACGGGTGCCACTCATTCAGTTATTTCCACTACATATGCTAAGAACATCAGGACCCTTCCTTTGCCATTAGAAAATAGGCTTACCATTTCCACGCCTTTGAGGGACTCTGTATTAATAACTCATGTATACAAGAGTCTTCCTCTAGAGTTTGACGATAAAGTTCGTGCAGTAGATGCACTTCCCCTAGACATGATTGAGTTCGATATGATTCTCGGCATGGACTGGCTATCCAAGCACCATGCTACCATAGACTGCCACTCATATCGGGTGATCTTCGGCGACATTAATGCACCAGAGTACATTCATAACGGGTTCATACCCGGACGGTCTGTACAAGTCATATCTACCTTGCAAGCAGGTGCATTACTGTCACATGGCTGCGAGGGTTATCTAGCTATGGTTCACGACATGGATGCTGAATCCCCATCGATTCAGGATCAACCGGTAGTTTCAGAATATCAAGACGTCTTCCCAGCTGAACTTCCAGGCATACCACCTGCACGAGAAGTGGAGTTCAACATCGACCTTGTTCCAGGAGCAGAACCAATCTCTAAGGCTCCGTATCGTATGGCTCCCATAGAGCTAAAAGAACTGAAGGACCAACTGCAGGAACTTCTTGAGCGAGGGTTCATTAGACCAAGCGCATCTCCATGGGGCGTACCGGTCTTGTTCGTTAAGAAGAAGGACTGCAGCATGCGACTTTGCATTGACTACCGTGAACTTAATAAGATTACCATCCGCAATAGATATCCACAGCCACGTATAGATGATCTGTTTGACCAACTTCAAGGAGCCAAACACTTCTCAAAGATCGATCTAAGGTCAGGCTACCATCAGCTAAGGGTTAAAGAGCAGGATATTGCCAAGACTGCTTTTCGTACCCGCTATGGCCATTATGAGTTTGTAGTCATGCCATTCGGCCTGACTAATGCTCCAGCAGTATTCATGGATCTGATGAACAGAATCTTCCACGAATTCCTTGATAAGTTTGTCATTGTATTCATCGATGACATCCTGATTTTCTCAAAGTCCACGGAGGAACACGAAGACCATCTCCGTACGATACTACAGATTCTTCGTCAGAAGCAGCTGTATGCGAAATTCTCCAAGTGTGAGTTCTGGTTGAACAAGGTGGCATTCTTAGGTCACATTGTATCAGCAGAAGGGATCATTATGGACCCAGCGAAGGTTGAGGCCATCACTAAATGGCCAAGACCAACGTCAGCGACTGAAGTCCGCAGTTTCTTAGGCTTAGCTGGATATTATCGCAGATTCGTGGAGAACTTTTCCCGTTTGGCACTACCTCTCACCAAACTGATGCGAAAAGGAGAGAAATTCGTCTGGACGGAAGAACAAGAGAAGAGCTTCGAAGACCTAAAGCAGAAGTTAGTATCTGCACCTATTCTTACTCTCCCATCTGGTACAGGTGGATTTCAGATCTATAGCGATGCATCGGGGAAGGGACTGGGCTGTGTTCTCATGCAACATGGGAAAGTGATCGCGTATGCTTCACGGCAGCTTAAGCCCTATGAAGAAAACTATCCTACGCATGACCTGGAACTTGCTGCAGTGGTGTTCGCATTGAAAATATGGAGGCATTACTTATACGGAGAATCATGCGACATTTTCACGGATCACAAGAGCTTGAAGTATATCTTCACTCAACGAGAATTGAACATGAGACAAAGGAGATGGTTGGAACTGTTGAAGGATTATGATATTAACCTACAGTATCATCCCGGGAAGGCTAATGTAGTAGCAGATGCACTCAGCAGAAAGTCCGGAATGATCAACGGCATTGAGATCAAGGAACAAAACATAAGAGACTTGGAGCGGCTAGACATCGAAATCATGGTACGTGGGCAGCACGGATACTGGGCGAATCTTAGAGTAGAACCTGAGTTACTGTCTAGGATCAAGGAAGAGCAGAAGGATGATGGAGAAATTTGGGCGATAATTCAGAATTTGGAGAAGCAGACAGAATTCAGAATGGACGCAGACGGTATCGTTTGGCAGGGCACGAGACTTTGTGTTCCTGACGATCAAGAACTCCGGGAAGCATTGTTAGCTAAAGCTCACAGCTCCCCATTTTCTATACATCCTGGGTCGACAAAAATGTACCATGACATCAGACAGCACTTTTGGTGGAGTGGTATGAAACAGGATGTAGCCACTTATGTTTCCAAATGTCTTACCTGCCAGCAGGTTAAGATTGAGCATCAGCGATCGGGCGGTCTCCTTCAACCGTTAGATATTCCAGAGTGGAAGTGGGACAAAATCACCATGGATTTTGTTACGGGTCTTCCGCCTACCAAGAAGAAGCACGGTGCTATTTGGGTCATTGTTGATCGACTCACCAAATCAGCTCATTTCTTACCGATACGCAAGGAAGATCCGGTAAGTAAACTCGCAGATACTTACAGAAAGGAGATCATGAGACTCCACGGTACTCCCTCCAGCATCGTCTCAGACAGAGATCCTCGTTTCACGTCGCGATTCTGGAAAGGCCTGCAAAAAGCTTGGGGTACACAACTTAAGCTGAGTACGGCCTTTCATCCTCAAACGGATGGACAGCCGGAGCGAACAATTCAGACATTGGAAGATATGTTAAGGTCGTGTGCGTTGGAATGGACAGGTGATTGGGACGATTACATCTGTTTGGTCGAGTTTGCATACAACAACAGCTGGCACGCAAGTATCAAATGTGCTCCTTTCGAAATGTTGTATGGCAGAAAGTGTCGCGCTCCAATCTGCTGGGATCAAGTGGGAGAGCGAACACTCGAAGGACCAGAAATTATAGAAATGACCAATGAGAAGATCGAAGTAGCTAAGCAGAAGCTGCAGGAAGCACGGTCACGTCAGAAGAGTTACGCCGATAAGCATCGTAGGGACATACATTTTAATGTGGGAGATCACGTCTTCCTTAAGGTTTCGCCGGCACGTGGTGTTAAACGCTTTGGGATCAAAAGGAAACTCAGTCCTCGTTTCATCGAACCATTTGATATCATTGAACGAATCGGTGAAGTATCTTACCGATTGGCGTTACCTCCTCAGCTTTCGCACGTGCATAACGTGTTCCATGTGTCCTTACTCAGAGGGTACAATTATCATCCCCTTCACATGGTTCAGTATCCACTGGAACAGATACGTGAAGATCTCACTTTTATAGAGGAACCCGAACGAGTTCTTGACAGGCAAGAACGAGTCATGAGAAGGAAGACGATTCCATTCGTCAAAATTCTATGGAGGGACCATACCGAGCGGGAAGCCACTTGGGAAACAGAGGAGTCTATCCGGGCTTCTTACCCTCACTTCATATTTTGAGTTCGGGTATGTTACTTCTTTCCAGTTTGCTTTATCTATAATTCGGGGACGAATTATCCTTTTTAGGGGGGAAGAATTGTAAAACCCGCATGCTTTTACCATGAATAGTGCCCTTAAGATCGTACGTCCTAGATTAAAACTTACCTTATTTAGTATTGATCACATTCATGTGCTAATAATCAAGCAAGTGCATACGTGTATGACATGATAAGTATCGATTACGTACGAACTCATGATAAACAGTTAATAAATATGTCACGTGAACATAATTAAATCATGATCACCATTTAAAATACGAACTAAAATAATTACGTAAATACATATAATATAATTACGAGCGTTAAGATTACGATAAACCATGATAAAATAAACAGAAACACTTTAAACACGAACACGTTTAACCACGAACGAACACGAAACATCGGGACACGAGAAAAGGTACGGGTACCCCATGTGGGGCCCCCATACCCACGGCACAACAACCAAGAAATGGGCTAAGCCCATCAAGTTTACATGAAAGGGGGGTAAAGGGTAAAAACTATTTTCATTTTCACTTTTCAAGAAAGTAAACATAAAACCCTAAAAGATTTTCTCCTTCTCCTCCTTGTTCCTCCTTGTGCCGCCACCCATAACAACACCATAGGAGGGTGTTGTTGATTTTTGACATTAAAAACAAGTGCTAGAAACCGTGTTTGTTCATCCCCTTTCAAGCTACGTATTGGTATATCATTCTAAACCTTCCTTTTTAATTCTTTTTAATCTTTGATTATTTTCATGAACATGTTATTATTATTCTTAGTAAAACATGATAATTAAACATTGATCTAACATGTTTTGGGGTAAATTAAAATCAAAGGATGATATAAAAGGGTGTTTGTTCTAGCCGCCTAGCATAACCAACCCGAGGGGGGGTTCGGTTTGCTTATTGCCGCCACCACCAAGACCATTTTTGGTCTTGGTTGGTGCTTGTGGGACCCACGGCAGCAAGGGGGCACACGTACCCCGAGTTTGGCTCGAGGTACGGTGTCGAGTTCATGCCCGATTCATGGTTCGTTGGTTAAATCATGATCTATGCTACATGTTAATTTTTATGAATTATGAACTTAGGATATAAATTAATTAATAACATGAGATATTAATTAAATCATGACTTAGGTTATTTTAATTATTAATTTAGCATGATATTAATTTAACCTAAGTATTTTATTTTATAAGTTATAATTAATTAATTATTTAAAACATGCCTATAATTAATTAATTTAGACATGACTTAGGTTATGTTATTAATACATAATAATACACATTTTAACCTAAGTATTTTATTCCATTTTAATTAAAACATGTTATACTTTAATTAAAATGCTTAACCTATAGTTTAATTAAAATACATGAAATAATAATTAAACTATACACTATATCATATGACTTAAGAAATAAGCTTATAAACACTTAGACTTATATGTTAGCTTATGTAACCAGCTTAATTCTAAATATGGAAACTTCTATTTATAGAAACTTAATTAAATAAGGCAACTAATCTATTAATGGAAACCTTCTATATATGGAAATCTATCTATTTCAGGCAGCTAATCTAATCATGGAAACCTTCTATATATGGAAACTTATTTAATTAAGGCAGCTGATCTATTTTTGGAAACTTTCTATTTTTAGAAACTAATCTATTTTTAGCAGTAAATTCTATTTTAGGAAACTTTCTATTTTTGGAAACTTTCTATTTTAGGAAACTTTCTATTTTTGGAAACTTTCTATTTTTGGAAACTTTCTATTTTTGGTAACTTTCTATTTTTGGAAACTTTCTATTTTTGGAAACTTTCTATTTTTGGAAACCTGCTATTTTTGGAAAGTTACTTATTATTACACAGTAAGTATAATAATACATGAAATGCCAGTAATACTTAATCAGATTAATCAGAATATAAGATAAACACAGTTTAAGGCTTTAAACAGTAAACCATGACCTAAAACATACAAAGTAAGCTAAGACGAGACATAAAACCCAGTACGTAATCAGTGAATCGATACTTATACACGTGTGTATTCATGTAGCGTTAGTGATCCAGAAGTAGGAGTCTTTCTTCCGTTCATTCACTGGACTTGAGGTACGGATTCCTGTCCTTTCAGTATGGACATTCTTTCCTTATTAGGATTTCCCCGTATGCAGCCAACTGTTTTCCCCAGTATTTGTTTTATTGTTTTGAACTGCTTATGTTTAATTAGCATAATCTATAGCCATATACAAGCATGACCAGTTTCACCTAGTTATGGAGGTACCATAACCATAACATTGGAGGCACCAATGTTATGACTTCCCCACGGCGGAGTGATTGCTCGTGGCGTCCCTTTTCAGTTTTGGCCATATTATTATATCATGTGGGGCGTATGGGTGCATCCTAGTTACATGTTTTATTCAGTATTTCATGGTGAATGTGGTGTGTGCCTTGCATCCTTCACAAGGAGTTGATCCCTCCTACCCAAACCAGTATATTAATTAGAGGCATCCCCTCTAATCAGCATGATGAGGTCACCCATCCAAGTATTCATGCACGTGACCTTTTCATGACATATATGGGCTATGGTATATTTATGTTAAAACAGTTTTCATAAGATAAACATAAGGCTTTTCAAACTATAAAACCAGTTTTCTTAATACTTAACCAGTTTACTCAGAACTTAGTCTTCCGCTGTTATATGTTACATGCTTATCCTATTTCATGCTATATTGTACATCCGTGCACTGAGCGTCTTGCTCAGCCGTTTTCCTTTTCATGTTCCCAAAACGGCAGGTACTCAGGGGCGCTCGTAGATCTCAAACGTACGTGCATATGGATTGGAAGCTTTACTGCCTTTCTTTACTTTATGCATTTCCTTTACTTTAATACAGTTGCGTTGGACATTGTTTCGTCCTTTCCTTTTACAGTATTTATGTTTGTGTGTGATGAGCTCTACTTTGGGGTTACCGATGTTTGATTCCGGTATTTCCATTTTATGGTCAAATAATGCTTAGACATTTATCCTTGTATGCTTTGATGACACGCCATGATTATGCGTAAGATTCCATTTCCAAAATGGGGTGTTATTGGCATCTCGATACATCATACTTGTATCAGTGTCAGCACTGCTCTCACGTTCTTCATTTTGTTCACGACATTCAAAATGATAGTTAGCAGCATCTTCATATGCATCTTCATAAGTATCTTCCTCAGTAGGATCGTCATAAAATGCCATATCATCATCAGGATTACCAAAATCTGTTAAGTCTTCAAACACTCTTGAGCCTGATCCTCCAAAAGCTTCCTGTCGGCTTTGTTTAAGAACAATACGCAGTCTTTTGGCTTTAGAAATTTGTTGTTGAGCAGGTTCAGAAATTTGGATAAAGAAATTTGTTGGCTTCAGAAATCACGGTTTGGGCCGTTGAAGTCGTACATTCCAGAATGACCTTGTCAAACTCGGTAAGGTATTGCCCAATCTCTTCCAAGCTGAGCTTTACCGTACTAACCGGTGGAAGATTCTTAGGAATTTCCTTTGGTTGGTCCGAGTTAACGAGTGTAGGAATTATACTAAGGCATTCTCTAGTAGGCATGAAAGTGGATGTTTGGATAGTTCTCTTTTGCATATTAAAGCGAATTCTAAGATCTATTGTGGCATTTTTTGCATTCATTTGAGCATAATCATATTGAGGATATGTATGAATTAATTTTAACCGCTTTTCATCATATGGTGTCATACTCTCAGAATCATTTGAGAACACAATCGGATCTAATACCAATCCTAACTTTGTTGCATCATAAAGTCGTGGGTTGTGGTTAAGCGCTTGCTTTTCATACCTCGGGTTAGGTGGTAAGTCTATAAGACGCGATAGATTGAACTCTTTAAATGATGCATGAAACAAGTGTACTAGATGTGAAGCAGCATATTGTTTTAAAAGCTTAATTTCCGTTTTTTTTATTCTTTCAGACGTCTTAATTTCCATTTTAAGCTGTTTGGACTCAATAATTTCAAAATCCGTTTGAAGTTGTTGAAAATTAGTAACGACTGACTCTTTTTCTTTAAGTTCATTCGAAAGATTTGCTCTTAAACTCTCAATTTCTAGCAGATTGTCCATTTGAACTTTCCTAAACCTATCAAATTCAGGATTGGTTAAGGTAGTGGACACAGGAGTCATTTCCAAGGTTTTAACCTTGTCCTTATGCAAAGCAAGCTCGGCCGATAAAGTCTGATTAGCATTGAGGGTTTCAAGGATCGTATTATTCATTCGGCTAAGCAAAGATGCCGGGACCCTAACCAAATCAGGTTGAGCAGACGAATTGGTAGTCATAATAGCTCCCGGTTGTGGTTCACTCAAAGTCTGAGGACTTGCACTGATATTGCTATCATTGTTTGTCTCGTCGATTGAGTTACTAACCACCGGAGGCTGTTCCGAATACTCAGACATTTGCTCAACTTGATAAGGTACAATACTAGTATCTGTAGCAGTATTTGGTACCTCAGAAATGGTATCAGCTCCATATAGTGAAAGGTTTGCCATAAGAGCTGCTTTGGCGGTGTTAAGATCATCACAATCAGAGTCATATGCATCCAAATCATCACATTGATATGCAGCATTGTTGGTGATGACTGTTGTAAGACCATCAGTTTCCGCTACTCCCGGATCTGCAAGGAATGCCAATTCTTCTTCATCAAGCTCACGACCTTGGGCTTGAGCATTCACCAGGTAAATCTTCTCCTGAAACCATGTGTCGTCCCTTTTCCTCTTAGGCTGCTTGCATTCTCGGGCCATGTGCCCTTCCCCTTTGCAGTTGTAGCAAATAACCACCTTCATTTTACCAGTGTTGTTTGCTCTTGTAGCAGTAGTAGTGGATGAACGTGCACCAGCAGTAGACGAATTCGATCTCCCTTGAAGTGGTTGCACCATGACTCTTCCGTCCTGAATTGTTACCTGTTGTCGAGAGTTAGACGAGTTCCTTAACTAATTGTTAGTTGTTGCTGGACCTCTGTAACCTCGTTTGTTTAATGTTTGACTTAAATAAGCAGACATCAGAGCAAGGATTTCAGTAGGGCTATCTCCTTGTCTAAATTCAGGGACAGGGATGTCATCTTCACAGTAGAATGTTGGTGCTGCTTGAGTTATAGTCTGATTGGTTGGAGCACTGACTTGTTGTGAGTAATGAGGTTGAGGAGCCTCAAGTTGTGGATAGGTACTAGAAAGGTTGGTGGGAGGTTGATACGGTGAATACTGGTGTGAAGCATAAGGTAATGGGTGTGAATCTCCTTGTGATGATGATGTTGCTGGTTGGTGATAAGATGTTTGCGGCGGTGGCAGAATCGAGTACTGTGGGAAGCTTGGTGTTTGATACACAGTTTGATATGAAGATTTGTGTCGTAAAGCAAGCTGAGAGTTGTGGTATGACAGTGTAGGATGGTTTGCCAATAATGCCATTGGTTCATGATAAGGTCCTTGAGAAATTCGGTTTTGGATCACATGTTTCTCATGTTGTTGTAAGAAAGCATAGAGTTGATCTAAATTGGACTTGTGGAGATCACGAATCATCTTGACATTAGTCACATATTGACTCCATTCAGGGGGTAGTGTGTTCAAAAACTTGGTGTTTAATTGAAACTGTTCAATCCTTAGATTATAGACATTCATGTCATTCATCAAAGTGGTAAAACGCCAGTAAAAATCATGAAGTGTCTCCCCTGGAAGTTATGTGAAGCTATCAAACAAATCATACAGTTGACACTCTCATTCTTGCTTAGTGAGAGATGTCCCTTGTAGCAAAACCGCAAGTCTATCCCAAAGATTCTTTGCCACTGTATGTTCACTTACCATTCGAAAGATATCGGGTGGAAGGGCTTGAAGAATTGTCTGAACAGCCCTTTCATCGGCATCTGTAATGATTTTATTGGCATCGGTTAACTCATGATACTCCCTTGGCCTTGTCACATTGTTGACGGTAACCTCTCCCCAATCTAATGGTCCTTTATCAATTGATTGAAGCATAAGTCGACCATTTTGTTTGCCCATGATGTACGTTCTCATACGGCCTTGCCATGCTTCAAATAGATCTTTGATGAGCAAAGGCGGGCGAGTATCGGTACCCGGAATGATCGATATATCGGTTAGTGAAGTCATAGTTGGCATAAATGAATGTGAATTCACTTTGTGATCCCTTGAAAAAAGATTATCAAAGATGATCGAACAATGAAATAAGGTTATGAGTTTTTTGTGTTGTTAACTAAAAGATGTTGTTATCTTGTTGTTGTGTTTGCTTTTGAAATTTACCAAATTACCAAATTAAATGCCAAATAGAAGAAATCCACTAAGTATCTAAAAACAGGTTCTATCGAAATGTTCTTTCTGTCGGAATACCCAGATCGTAATGTCTTACTATCGGAATGCTTAGATCGTAATGCAAAGCTGTTGAAATGATTCAGATCGCAAAGTGCTTGTCGGAATAATTCAGATCGCAATGTAACCTTGTCAGAATGATGATGGTATCGGAATGCCTAGATCGCAATGCAAAGCTGTCGAAATGTTCAGATCGCAAAGTCCTATCGGAATGCTCAGATCGCAAAGTGCTATCGGAATGATTCAGATTGGAATATAGCTGATAAAATTTAGGCAGAGTAACGACTTAAAACTTCCTTATAACCGTCGGAATCCCAGATCGCAAAGAACGATCGGAATGTCCAGATCGGAATAAGTATTGAAATCCAAGTATCGCAATGTGGAACCAGTCACTTTCCGATGGTGATGGTTATTGCGATGGAAGCCCCTTTTCACTTGTACTTTCCGATGGTGATGTTTGCTTGAATTTCGGAATGAAGAACACAAGACCTTTTTGCACTTTTGATCCAAGAAAGATTGTGTTTTAACCAAAACCAAGATACCAAAAACACTATAAAACGAATCACTACGTTATACTACTTGAAATCACGATCAAACACAAAAAAAAATTGAAGATTCGGCAAGAAATACACAACACCCTACAAAATGTTTATAAAACATACGCAACACTAAAAACAAACCTATATTTCATCCCATGCTCTTGATACCAATTGTAGAACAATGATAATCTTTGTGAAACAAGGGGTTTGATGTTTTCTAAAGAGAGAAACTTAGAGAGAGAAATGAAAGAACTTTGTTATATTGAAAACAAGAAATTAAACAACCAACACTTCTTTCCATGGTGGAAAGAGGTTTAAATACCCCAAGTCCTTAATGGACTTGGGCTTCCGGCCCATGAACATGCTCATGGGTCGGGCTATTTAATAAATGAAACTAAACATTACTACGAGCCTATAACTACATTGTTGGAGTGACCGAGACTTTCTAAATGCGTAAAACGTATTTCCAACACCTCTAAGTTCATATATCATAAAAAGCAACAAAAAATCAACAAATTCAATTAAACTCATAAATCATAAAGTTTATTAATAAGATTAAAAAATCAAAGCTTATTTATAAGCTTATCAACGAATTCAGCTTAAAAATCGATCGGAACAACTAGCATAAACGTAAGCTTATTAATAAGCTAAAGCAATCAAATTAAAAAGAACATATGAATGTTACCTGGTAAATCAATCGATAAATCGTGATGTTCAATGCAATAGATATGACGGTTATAGAGAGGGAAACCTAGAGAGGATCAGGGATGAAGAAAGACATATAGTGGAATCTGTGTGTTAAAAACGTATATATAGTCCCAAGGTGAAACGACTAAAATACCCCTGTAGTATAAAGTGGGGATTTAATCTTAGCCCTTGGATGAGATTGAAGTGGAAGGTGGGATGAGTCTCCTTGTATCTTAGAAAACTTTGATATCTAAAAGAACTTAAATCAAATTTAAAATATATTTTTCAAATAAGGTTATAAGTTTTTAACTAAAACTAAAAACAAACCAAAATACAAGGGCTTAAATGCAAATTTACTTTTTATAAAAAAAGAAAAAAAAATACCTTATCTACTTCTACCTCTTAAACATTCAAACGATTATCTGGTGCATATCAAACCAATTAAAATTTAATTCAAAGAAAGAAAAAAGAGAAATAAAAGAAAAAGAAAGAGAAACTAATGATGGGACACATCAATTTTCGTCATTTTGTTCGTCGTGTAGACAGCGAAAGTTGGACATGGCGAGCAAATCTGGTATGGTGGAGAGGTTCGGTGAGACTTGACGAGGTGCACGGTCGGACTGGTGAGGGTGGTTCACACTCTTACTACAAAAGTTAATCAAAGGGTCTGTGGGTGACAGGTGTTCACAAGTCTTAAATTTAAAACAAAGATTGACCAAACAAGGGACTAGAACACAAACACAGGCAAGTATACCCTTTCGTTTGTAATATAGCTTTGTAGTGGTAAGCCAGGATCGTTTGCAAGGACTTAGTTTCGTTTTGATAATCAAAACAATAATCGAAGATAAATATGATTGAGTTTAAAATATTATGATGATAAATATGACTAAATGGGATAGCTCGTATAATTTCGTGATGATGATAATAATGATCGAGATATGATAAGGTAGGTAAAAAGTAATAAACCTTTTTCGTCAAAATGGCGTTTCACAATTCACTTTGTTTGATTCAAGACTTATGTCTATTAAGCAACTAAGCTTAAACAAGTTTCCAACGAGTTCAATATTCTATCAAAATATCTACAGATCTCTCCAACCAAAGATTTAAAAACCATAGACAAGTTCTTTAAAAACTCGATAAAACAACTTGACCCTCTCGGACGTTAAGCTATCGTAACAAATCTATTTTGATAAAACAATATGAGAGAACAAAGTGGCAATGTGGTTCTACGCCATTAGCTTGAAATCGAGTTATAAAGGATCATACCATAACATCATCACTGATTATATTCACGTACCCATATAATCACAAATAACTTAGCCTAACATAGCAATCAAAGTATCAAATGGAAAAGAGTAAGAGAAAATCATACTTATATTATATGGAATGAGAGTACACAAGTGTCACGATTGTATCGACTTTCCATGAACCAAAGAGTAAGATACTCTTATTACAAGTACTTCCCAAAAGTGGAAATATACTAAAAATATGCTAAAGTGACTGAAATACTCGGAGTAGAGAGTATTGTATGAATGAGATGATATATAAAATGAGAAGAGATGCCCTCTATTTACAGTGCTGTCTGGAGATCGATGTGTGTCGCACTTTCCTAAATGTGCACCGCACATTGGAAGTGGCATTTGTGCGCCGCAATTACGAACAAGTGTGCCGCACTTTCGTGCGTCCATATGTTCTTTTGACTTAATTCTTCTTTATTGCAACTAAGGACTTTATTTTGCTTTCTTTCACTTTGGGCTTCCAATCTTTCAACATGCATAGAAAATGCAATGTTTAAGTATCGAAAGTCTTTATTTAACATACAAGATGAGATAATAGCAACGGTTTAGATATGTATAATTGGGTGTTATCGGTGGGTTTGAACACCCTTCACTTAGGATACAAACAAATTTCAATCATCTTTTATGTCCTTTTCTTTTTGTTAACTCCACTTCCCTTCGTCTTCGGATGCAATTTATAATTTCTTTTTTAAAAGTTTAGTAAGCACACTGCAAATAACCATCAGTTTAGTATTTCAAATAAAGCTTATTCTTCATCACTCATCCCAAAAAATGAAAAAAGTTACAGATATGAAAATAATCATCAATTACAAATTCGAAAATATCATATCTTAAAAATTGAATCTTGAATCATACCCTTAAATGAAATCTTAAAAGTTAAATATCTAATTTTTTTGACATCTCATATTTGATTGTTTGGGTATGGTTTTTATTTGGATCTAGATTGATTTTGGGTTTGATAAGTGGTGGTGAAGGTGTCGGATGATAGTGGCAGCAGTTATCTAGACTTAGTGGTCGGTGAGGGTGGCGGTTTGGTTGTACGCGGCAAATGGGTGGATGGTTATAGATCGCAGCGGTGGTATGGCTGGATCTTGATTATGTGTAACACCCCCAAATTACCACGTAGCGGAATACCACTGTGGGGCGCTACTCACAGCACATCGCACACAATCATAGAAAACGACCTCAAAAGAGACGTTAAAAATATTATACAATCTTGTCTAAAAAGTTTTCCATCCCAATATATAAAATCAGAGTAGCGTTTAGCCCCAAATATCGTTACCAATCAAAATACATTCATCAAAGACTTTAAAAGTCATTTTATTCATTTCAAAGGATGGAAAAGTAAACAAAGTTTTAGACAAGTAAGCACCAACTTCCTCCTCGCATGCTCCGCTGCTATCCATCATGATTACCTGAAATACATGCTTAAAATCATCAACACGACGGTTGAGCAAGTCTATAGGTTTTGCAAATCATCATTTGAACACAAGAATTTTAATCATCTCAAGCTTTTCACACAGACAAATCATATATATATCGATAAATGCCTTAAGCTCATGCAACTGAACGTTAACCAACACGTCAATCGAATCACTTACGACGCCCCTACAACAAGTAATATTGTCATATACCAACGACCTCTTCTACATAATATCCCTTTCAGGTGATCATTTATGGATACATACCCTAGGATAAGGTTTATCAAAACAAATAGATCTATCATATGTATTAGCGTTTACCTTGCAAGGTAATTACCAGTTCATGAATTTCAGGGACTTCATAAGACAATGGTACTTAGGCATTTATCATCATATTAGGGTCCAGCATACCAAAAACAACTTGTGTTCACCTTATAAAACAACATGTATTCTCCCTCGCGGGTTAAAAATCATTTACAACAAGTATAAAAAGCGAGGCTATAGACTCACCTTAGATAATACACGAAGCTAGTAGTAGTAGTGATCGTCGAAGTGAAGATGCCTCCCAAATATACACGTCAAAAGCCACCACCTAACAAATAAGGTGCACGCTTAGCAACATACTTAATTATTTCAAAACATACTTATTATAATAAAATCAATGACTCAAAATAGTATGTACATAGACATGACCAATCAATGCAAGTGAATCCCTTCTAATCCCCACAACATATACTAGCTCTCCAAAACTAGTATCTTCGATATTGATCCATCTCAAGATGCCAAATCAACACGGTTCAAGTACCCAACACGGGTATCCAATCTCAGAATATACACTCACACATAAGACTTATATTCTTTTAGAAATTTTAGAAGCTATTATATTAGCCTTTCGTCTCAAACTATGACGCGAGTTTAAGTACCTCCTAATAATACTCAACCGGTACTTACCAAAAGTACACACTGATTTCCCATACCTAAACAACTCCGTTTTTGACGAAACTTGGTTACAAACTCTATTATAATCTTTAAAAGACTCAGTTTAAATTTCATCCAATGATTCACATTTTATAACCACCTGCTCGACACATCTTTAGACTTTAAAATCCGGATAGTTTTGCACACTTGACTTGTTTAACCATTTTGACCTTCTTAACCAATACCATTTACAAATCCGACTCTTGATTATGAAAATAGACTCAAAATAATAATTTTAGGGCCTGAGAACAGCCCTTGACCATTTATAAAACTCAGCGTATAGTTACCGAGATTTGACCCAATATCGACAACAATTTCGTATTGTGTCGATACGCATCTCCCGGTACACGAATATTCAAACTATCATAACTTTTGACTCGTTTGGAGTTAAAAGCTCTATCTTATACCAAAACGAAGGTAGGAAGAAGCTCTACAACTATATCCTATAATGATAACCTGAACATAGACTTAAGACCACGAAAATTAGCCCTAAAAAATCTGTTCTAAAATGCCTCTTTCAAAACCATAACAATTCATCTTTCCAATCAATTTTATCAATCCCTAAACCTATTATAACACTATACAAACATCCTAAAACATCCCTAAAACACTTAATCGCTTGTATGAACAATCTCTAATAAAACCCAAAATAATAAAGGTAAAATCAAACAATCAAAATAATTAATTGAACACAATAACATGGAATATGAACCTTACCCATAACAATTAAGATCAACCACTAAAGAACACCCAAACCCCCATAAATTTCGTAGGTTTTAGGGCTGTAGAACACCAAGGACATAAATTCCAAGCTTGATTGATCACTTAATTAAGATCCTAGAAACAATACAAGTGTTTAATTAGATCAAATCAACCATTTTACAAAAATTAATCTTGAAAATTTAAAGTGGTTGCATGTTGGATTTTTTATGGTGGGATTTACTCACAACGATGATATAAACATGGGATATTGATTGGATTTTCTCAAAATAAAATTTTGGTGGTGGATTCATGGTGGTGGTGGTGTGTCGTGGCTAGAGAGAAATAAAGGAGGGGAGGAGAAATTTTTGGAGTGTTAAAATGAGAGTGTGTGTAAAAAATAGCTTATATATAGTGGAGGGAGGACCAAATGTGTAAATAAGGCTATCTTTTGGCCTTTGTTACAAAATAACTTTTAAAGAGCGGGATTAGTTAGCTAGTCGGTTTTTATAAATTTATGAGAGTCGGGTTTCGTCCCGGATTCATAAAAATTAAAATCTCGTTCAATAAAAATACTTTTTCAAAGATTTAACGCACACAAAGAGTAATAGTGAGGTTCCGACTCGACTTAATACGTAATGAAACGAAAATTTCAAAAATCTCAAATATCGAAATAATCGATACTAAAATATAACATTTGGGCATCCATCGGCATCACAATCACTATTAGTACTCGTCAATTGTCACAACAGTTAAATATATCCACACATTACCGGTTTCAACTAAAACCGTCAAACATAATGATACTTAGAAATTCAATATCTGTTACATAGTTAGGATAAAATAATGACGTTAAGTTCGGGTTATTATATTATGTGTGGTCGAATCTTAATTAATATATGGCTGGGTCTTGATTATTATCTCAAAAATCAAAATCTCTTGTTACCATTTTCAGATCTGGTCTTGTTTGTGCTTCGGATCCGGTAAATATGATAACTTTCTGCCTCAGATCCAATAAAATGAAAGAAAAATATGTATGTGTGTGTGATAAAGATATCATAATAGAATGAAAGGAAAAGAAGAAAAAGATGTGAGAATAGAGTATGAATATGTCAGTGGTTAGTGTGTCAGTTGTATTTGTGGTCCCATAGGCGTAGAGACCACATTACTCTAATAAAAACCGAGAATCATTTTACTCAGGTACACAAACTCTTTACTTTTTTGTTAACGGCTAATGAATTCATGATAAAGACATATTAAAAAGAATATAATTATAAAAATGACTCTAAGAGGCATGCTTGGTTAAATATAAGAAGGAAAAATTTATTAAAAATGACGGTTCATTAAATAAAATGCAATTACCTTTTTCTGGAAAGTTGATATTAAAAAACAGAATTTGGCAAGGCGCTAGAAATTACAAAGGCGATTGTAACCAATCGTTTTAATTATTACAAAGATTAACTCTATATATAAGCAAAAAAACAAGGCAAATGAAATTAAAAATACCGCATTTCTTCATAAAATTAGAGTTGAACGCAATATTGTTTCTAAAACGCCAAAGAATCCAACAAATAACCGTGCAGACGGAATAAACACAAGACTTCTTGTCCTTAGGAGCGTGCCATGAATCAAACCAGCTGACCTAACCTTCATAGAAGAGAAAGATTAGGAAAAAAAGTCCACGAACGAAAGATTAGGACTGGTTAACTGGAGGTGATCAACGAGGGTGATTGTGAGGGGGGAGTATTTGATTTTTGGATTTGGCTGTAAAAGCTTATAAGGAAAAGGATGGTTTGATCGAGTTTAAGGTTAACACACGTTTGATTGGGTTGTGTGTTTGGGGTTTACTTGGGCTACGTGGGTTGGTTTAATTGACGGGTTATGTTAATATAAGTGTTAACTTTAACACTTAATGTCCAAAAGGTAACAAGTTTGTACCGTTAGTCCTTCAAGTGATCAGGGACTAATGGTGCACATGGAGAGGACTTGAAATGTAGTTCTATTTAACATTTGGGACTTGTAAGGTGATGGGAGGGTATTTTGTTAAAAAGGTGAGGGTATTAAGGGTATTTTTGGATTTTAGGATTTAAGAACTCTGTTAAGCGCCATCCCAACTTCGGTCTCGTGTATTTCTTCGTTTCTCGTGTTCGTGTTGCCGTTTTTTGATCTTTGTCTTGTGTTTTCTTGATATTTGCGTCCACACATATTAAATCAAAAAATACATATATATATCACACCTAACTTCATAACCCGTCCAACGGGCGGGTATGCTTCATTGAATGTATAAATAATAGTTATTTGACAAAAATTATTGTAATAAAATTACAAAACATATTAAATAAAAAAAATTCAAAAACAATAGTTATATACTTTATAACAAAAGAGAATGAATGCAAAATGATATTTCATAATATATATTTTATATTTGATATATGCATTGCATCTTTTATGACATTTATTATAAAACGCTAATTGCAACTCGTCATAGTCTGAAAATTCTACTTCATAATCTTCATTGACATACATTGGCTCTGATTCGTATGGATACTTTCTTCAATCTTCGTAAAAATACAAGCTAAGTTTTTTTTATGCAGTATAAATCTCTAAAAAAAATGTTAGATAATGTAACAATTAAGATAAACTAATAGTAATGGATTTAAAAAACAATATAGTATGACTGCAATAAAATTAACATATTTAAAAGGAAAATAATAAATACATTTAGTCGTAGAAAAATACAACCTTTTTTTTCATGAATTTCTATCCCTTGGTTATGTAGTAGCATAAAAATAAAGTGGTATTGTTAATGTATATATAGAAAAAATAACCTACTGAAATGCAAATAATGATAATGATAAACCTTATATGGTAAGTCTGCAAAATTAGCTTTATATTTATTTAATATTGTATTTACAGATAAAAATAAATCTACAACATTTACTATCTAAAAATTTTGGTATATACACAAAAATAAAAAACACAAAAAAATACTTTGACCCCCTATATACAAAAACGAACCCCTATATACAAAAAAAAACAAACCCTTAAAAATATTATAAACAAAGAATGAAAACAGAGTGCGTGTGTATCCATTGAACTTCCATTAAAAGATCATCCACCGCCTGAAGAACAGTAATACATCATCGGAACTTGACCAGTCGATTCAAATGTATGATCTTTACAACTTGATTTATCATGAATTATACATTTTGATATCCAGATTAACATTGTAATCCAACTCATATCGTTCCTGGTATTTTTATGCCCTGGTAATCAATAAATGAAGATTAGTAGTTGATAATGATTGTGATAAATAATCAAACATACTTTACAGTCCTAATATAAGTTTTTGTTTAGGGTTTGACAAGTGCATGTTTGGTTTTGTTAGAAACACGCATACATATGGGTATGATTTTAGGGTTTGCTTGAAAAAGATGTTTGATTCTGTTACAATTACTACTAAAAATACCATAGATACTGGTCAAAATAGCTCATAAAAAGTGGTTTTGGAACCACTCTTCAAAGGCCGGTATCTCTATGACCAAAATATATAAAAACCAGTTATACAACCAGTCTCTATTAGAAGAATCAGCACCGGTTATCTATACTAACTATAAAGGAGGAATGTTGATTGTTGAAAATTGAAATTTTGCAACACAACTTCTCTTGGAAGGAACATCTACTTTAAGAATTGTTGAAATTATAAATTCATCTCTTAAAACTTCTCCGATTCAGATCCTCACACAATCAGTTTTAATTTAATTTTTAATTTAATAAAAACCTTCCAAAAATCTCTTAAAGCTTCTCCTATACTATTCTTGATTAAAAACCGTCAGTTTCATTAGCTTATATGTACGCTTTTGATTCAACAAGAATCAACAAACACTCGAATCATCAATCATCAACCACTTGATCTTTGTATATACGATTTAAATCAACCATTATCATCAACCGCACTATTTGTCTGTGTGAATTGGTTATATATAAACTATGGTTATGTTTTTGTAACCTTTTTGTTTCATTCTACACGTCAGGTATGAAGGTTGGATATAATCTGTAAATGGTCGGAAATCACAATACATAAGTTATAATGTTGTATATCAGGTTTAATATTTGCTTTATTTGATTCATAGTAGAATAGTTTTGATGTTTATTTTTTTAATTTCGCCTTTCAGATGATGTGTTGATTTTGTAATTTGATTTTTCATTTGTGTGATAATTAAGATAAATTTATGTGTTTTGTTTAATGTGCAGAAGCGTGTTATTCTTACGTTCGATTAGGATCATCATCCATTTTCTCATGGAGGTAATACAAAATTCATATGCTTTTGTCTTGTGTTTTATATTTCTTTAAATCACAGTGAGGAATAGATTGAACAAAATGAAAAGCAATAACTTAATTACAATCCAAAGGATGTGTTCTTATCCAAACACCTCATGAAGGTTTCTGTCTGGTTGTGATTTGATGGATATGACTACACCTGCATAAATGATGAAGGTACGAATATGTCCTATAAAAAATATTAAGTAAAGACTATCTTTCGAATAAATAAGGGGTTAACATATTCTGATGCATATTGTTTCTATTATTCTTTAGGTTATTCATATAGTGAGTAAAGAAGTATAATGGGAGAGTTTAGCGTTGTAACTCCCTAAGGTTGGAATGGGAGCATGGAAACTTCAATGCAGTACCATTACCAAATGGCATTATTGTAAGAGGCACCTCAGCCTCTTACTCATAGGTGGTATTTACAATAGCCACTGCTACTCTTCTCAGTTAAGGTATTGTAAGGTTTAAATTGTTGTCGGTGAAACAATATTCGATTGAAAGGCGAGATCGCTGAGAGGAATATATACTCTCTTACATTGTAAGTAGTCGCTTATTTCATGATAATATTTGTAAAACAAACATATTTGGCCTACATTTCCTAAACCAATAAAGTGTGTGCTTACTTGGAGGCCATACTCTAGCGAAACCGACATATTCGTTACTTTTTGGTGCATTTTAGCCCCAAGGGTTGGTGTCGGGGATTGCTTATTAAAAAGCATTTTTCTGCGCCTTACCTTCTTAACAACAAAACAATGGAAATGGTCTAATCATGAAATTTACATTCTTTTTTTGCAGGGTCTTAGTGACACAAATAGATCCAGATTTACTCGCCTTGCAAAGATTGTATGGCCTTCTTCTAAACGACGAAATCTAAAAACGTAAGTCTATGTATCTTTACTATTCTACTCAAAAATTAAAATTTGAAAAGCATTTTTTCTATGTGTTACCTTCTTATGGAAATTTGACCACTGCATCATACTATTTCTTTTAGCCAAAGTATGTTAATCACTTTGAAAGAGGATAGTGATAGTTTCTATGGAAACCGTTAGTGGCCATCAAAATTGCTCTCTTCAAATGTATTATGTAAATCTTTACATGATCAGCCTGACTGGTTTTGTGTATGTACGCTCAGCTGATGCACATGTACAAGAGCATTGAATATACAATGGTTGAACATGCATATATTTTATGTTTGTTTTTAAAAAGATATCATACTCTGATATCTTGCAAATTCTTATGTAAAGGTTATAGCTGCTGTCATAATTTTACAAATTTTACATACCACAGTACTTTAGTTAAAACTACTTTATAAAAATTCAACTTAATATGGCCAGTTATTGGACTTTTCATGGGTGCATTACATGCAAACTTCTATTGGTTAATTAGGCTTTAGGTGGCAATTAAAAATTCAGCAGCGTCATTGACTGTTTGTATGCATATTGCATTAGGACTACGAACTTAAACCCGCGATGCTTAAGAATTATCATTATGTTTATTTTGATGCATTTGCCACGGGTCAAATTATTCAGAAGGTCTAATATGACAAGGGAACAACATGTTCTTCAATGCATAGAGATTCTTAATTGGTAATATTATCAGGACGTAAAGGTGTACGCCCGTTCACGCATCATTTGCGAACGAGACTGCTGGTCCTCGACAACATATATGATTGTTGAAATTGCATCAACTAAAGAGCTAACAAGTAAGTGCTTAAGATCTTAACCAGTTTCATCGACCAACTGTTGGTTAATACCAACAATTTTGTACCATAACTCAAGTTATGCATGTATACTTTAAGATTATTGATGTATTATTTTGTGTAAATGAGGTTTATGGTTTAAGTTTGAAAAGTTTTTTCTTCTTTTTTTTCATTTCGCTTCCCACCTAAAGCATAATTAAGACGCCATACACAAATAATCAAGAGCCTTCCAATTAATCAAAGTGTTTATTAACCCCAAAAACCAACTATTATATATAAGCAAACAAATTGGCCTCCGATAAAGACGGCAGAAGCAACTATTATACATGCAAATAAAGTGTTTAAACCCCGCGTCGCGCGAAAGAACGCAGGCTTAAAACCTTGTTTTTAACAAAGACCAGTTTGGATGGGTACAATACAAATTATTAACAAATTAATCCACATTTGGTGTCATAGAATACTTGGGGAAATCATATTGTGGGTTCAGGTCTATGGAGAATATATATCCACAAAATGACTTGGAAGTCTTCACACGGCAAGTTGAAGTTAACAAAATAAAATGCCATGGTGGATACAGGATGGTAACAAGTTTTGATTTCATTTATCAAAATTTGTTAATGATATAAGTATATTTGCCTTACTTAACATGAATGTTAAAAATTTTCAACAAAATATCATAAGTGATGTAATGTTTCACGTATTGTTATCAAAAGTGGTCAACTTGTAATACAAAATTATACTTCATAATAAAAAGTGGACCAAACATACTTTAAGAATTTATTGCATTTTACGAGTGCTTGCAATTACATTTTGTATTTTCATGTTTTATTTTGAATGTTACACGAAACGCTTATCACAATATCGCATACCGTTAATTATGTGCTGCTAGAACTTTTCGCCGCTATGCGCGGGTACTCGTCTAGTCTCTTTATAAATGGATCTATTAATTAAAATAAACACACATGTTTTATTGAAAATAGACACTGGTTCTTTCATAACATGTCTTTATAGAAACATTCAACCTGTCTTCATATAGAGTTAAAACATATGTTTTTATCTAAAAGCCTGTCTTTTTATTAATTTAATTTTTAAATAAAATTACTTTTTAAATCCCAATTTACAAATTTGACCCACCAATAAAAAAATATATAGATTCAACAAATATATATAAACATATTTAGATGGACAAAAAATGTCAATATCAGTAAATTAAGACTACTTTAATCAAGCTTAATATGAATCACATACAAAAATCAAATCAAATTATAACACTAGAATTCAAATAACCATAAAAAACACTAGCATTCAACATAACTATCTTAGATTAATCTAAGCGTCAATGTAAACCATGCGCCAACTCTTTGTTATTCAACAGACGCTCATTACTCCAAGATACCTATAAATAATTTAATGAAATAAAAAAGTCAGTGATCAAAAAACAAGAACTTGTATGTCAGCTAAGTGATGACTGCTTTAGTTTTTACCCAAATCGTTAGAGTATACAATCAAAAATGAGTATAAGGATAACAAATTAAGTCAATATAGCATACTGTACCATAAGTGCATATTATGTAGACCAATTTAATTTAGTGAATCTAACAGAATTCCTGCTTACGCGTCATCATCTAATGCAGCAGAAACAAGTTCATCCTTTAACCGATCGGGGTCATAAGTTTTGGCACCATGGAAATCACCTCAGAACTACATATCTACGTAAAAGAATAATGCAATTTTGAAAACTACATTTACATACATATAAATAAAACAGATGCAAATAAAGAGCTTACGTTCTTCTCAAACAAGCAAGGTGATTAAGGTAAAAGCAACGTCAAACATACTTGAAAAATAGCTTGTATAGTAGCAGTTTCCAAGCATCCATCACCATGTCCCGTGAACCTGTAGAAAAAGATATTAGTGATGGTTCAACAGATCTTCAACAAAGATATTGAATAGTAAATTAATAAAATTTAGTCTCACCTGTGTAAAATCAAGATTTACAAGGTATGAAACAAATTATCCATGGGAGATCATAAGCACATTCGTGCTTGTAAGACCTCCACGTATTTCTAATGGTGCTGCATATGTAACATAAATTAAAGAAATAACAGAATCTATACCAACAACCAGCCCAATCAATAAGCAACCGAATATAAGAACATAATGACCGGGTGCAGCAGTCATGACAATGAACCTGCCCTTTAAATTTACTTTTTTTCGAGTATTGCATTATGTTTAGAGCATACACACATTCAAACACTATCTCCTGAACTACTTATTTTGACATAAAAAAGCAGTTTCTAATCCACTACTATAAAACACGCATTCTTTACTGCAAATCACTCTAAATGTGAAAGTAAAGCAATATATAAGTCTGTGCTTCTTCACTTATTTTAAAATGTTGCATGCTACTCAAGTCTAAACTTACCTGAGTAACCAATGTGTAGATATTTGTGCAAAAGGGAAGATAATGATTTGTTAACCACAATACCTTCTTGCTTTATGCTACGCAAGGTAGACTTTCATTTATTCTCTGATAATAATTTGGGATCCAAGTACCCCGTGCATTTTAACAACCAAAATGGCACCGTCTCAAGACTTGGCGTATAACAACCACCACCGCATTTTATGGTTGCACTTCATAACTATAAACAGGAAAACCTGCCAAATATCAGTAAAGTAACTAAGTAGTGACTAAGTAGGCAATAAAACTTGCAACACAAATTGGAACTGTTGGAAATTCACTTTATGTGACGACATTTAAGAATCCCTATTAGTTATCATAGTCACTCACGCAAGGACTAGACTAGGAAACGATGTATAATATCTATGCATGAGTGACTATAAATACCCCTCCAAGGCTTCCTAGGAGGGGTTGTTGTTTGTGTTTTCTATTTTCATTTATCAATTTGTCTTCTTTCTCTTGAACACCTTCAACTCTCTCTCTCTAAACTTAACAATAGATTGTAGTTATTTCAGACTGCAACCTGCTTTTCATATTAAAGTCAAGTATTTCTTATGAAAGCTTTGGCTTAACAACGGGAATTAATTTTCTCGGGCATGGTTTACTTTATAACCATGTAAGGGATTGTGTTTACGTTATAACACAATCTAACACGGATATATGTACGCATTGGTGCATTTATTTGTTAAAACAAGAGAAATCTTGTTTTTATGAAGATATCATCTCTACAACCATAGCAATCTACAATTGGTATCTACATACTCGACGATGCGACTACTCAAATGACGACTAGAGCTCTTTTGATAGAACACGGGTCAACAATTGAGGGGGAGCAATTGTCAAGTATTCAGAATCTTCGATGCTGAAAGTGCCAAGTTCACTAATTGGTATCAAGACAACAATACCAATCGTACATGTGGTGTCAAGAGATGACTTCAGACGTGACGAGGCAACCAACTTTTGCCGACAAGAACCATTGGATCTTATCATATGATGTTCTCTTCAATCAGGTCCAACCTTGTCAATTTATTCTAATATGGTGAATTTGTGATCATTTTACTAATCTGTATCATATCCCAACATTTGGTATCACGAAGATAAAATGTACTTGCATTTTTCTTCCCAAAAACTTTCTTAAAATTTTATTAAATCAATTGATATTAAAAACATCGATTGGGTTAATATTTTTAATATGGGGGAGAAAATGTGATTTAATATGAGACATGATTAATCAAAAATGGTTTGACTTAACGTGATGGCTCATCCTGACATGTGCGAAATGTTTTCGAATATCGTCGCATATGTTAAGGGGGAGAAAAATGGATTTGTATTTCAAAATGGATTTCATGGTGACGTTTACTTACCCTATACCCATTTATTTCACGACGATGAAGATTGTGGTGACATAAGGATGGTAGGATAGGTTAAGTCCTATGATTCCTCTAGAGCCGGAGGAATCTTCCCAAAGACATTCCATAGCTAGAAATAGTAGTCCTTAGGAAAGATGGAGAAAGATTGTGAATGTAGCTGAATGTCGACCAAGTACTTAAGTTAGCACTGGAACAATCACAACAAGGTGCTAGTTATGACATATTGGTAAGCAATGAAGGGGTTGAAGAATGAAAAAGAATTGTAAAGATAAAGGGTGTAAAGAAAGAAGCCCTCTTTACAACCTTAGGCAGAAACCGGGTCAACACATATGCTATTGAGATCATTTTAATGATGCTCGATATTGAATATAGACATCATGGACCCAGTGATGCAATGCACTACCCATCCCAGCTAACTCAGATATCTCTCAAAAGGTATTTGTTTTAATCACACGGAGACAACACGTAATCTATCGATTTATTCACTCCGAATAAATTGGTATTGAAATGGTGGCACTCCTCTCTAGCCTCCGATCACTAAAATACAAAATGCACGATCGATTCTAGAGCCATTTGAGATCATCAAATATCTCATTAGGACACACTTTCATAATTCCTTGCTTCCTCACACATTGTGAAAAGTAAGAATGATATTAAGAGTCCTACGTAAAATCTTCATGATGTTGCCTGAACATCCGAGTAATACGCAAGTATTTACAATAAAGATGGAAATCCTTCTTGAGCGAATATCAAAAAGCTCATGTTAGGTGACTTGTGCGATTCTTTATGAATCAAGCTTGTGATAACTGGAAAGCAACAGTTGTTTAATTCTTAATTGAATTTAAACACATTTCAGGCCTCTACGTAATATCTCAGTGATCTTGCCAGAACACTCAGAGTGACACCCTAGTATTCACAGTGATGAGTGGAAATCCTTCTAGTGTTAACCTCAAACAGCACTTGGTAGGTAACTTGCAAGATTATATATGAA
Organism: Glebionis coronaria; assembly: GCA_025667525.1. NCBI lineage: Eukaryota > Viridiplantae > Streptophyta > Magnoliopsida > Asterales > Asteraceae > Glebionis > Glebionis coronaria. Next base: position 208,206,011 of record CM046880.1, on the reverse strand, counting down.
TCAAGCTCGTGACAACTGGAAAGCAACGATGGTGTGATTCTTTAATGAATCAAACTTGTTCTAGGAATCGGATTTAACGGCTTCAATCATGCGGATAACTTTATCCAAATGATTTACTCTCTACGTTCGCAGTCAGTTTTGGACGGTCGAGTAAAGAGAACGGGTTTACCCGCGAAATCTTGTCAATGAGATTTTTAATTAAATCTACCTGCCACAAGTATGATATTTTATATCGTCCAACGGTCTTCACCGACCGGAGGTAAAATGCTACCGAATTAGAATGAAATGTTCAAAGCCATTTCGTTCGCGTCTACTTATGTTGCGGCATTTGAAGACGGTGGCGTTGCGGAATCCGAGAAGAAGTTGTCCCCGCATGCTTATACTTTATGTACTTAATACTTCATCTAATTCTAGAAAGTCTAAAAGTCAAGTCTTCCGTTGTATCGAACTCTAAAGCTTTAAAAAAATTACGAAGGTATAAGTATATGGGACATGAAGTCACGAAGAGGCGAAGATCACAAGTGATGGATGCACAAGATCAAGGCAAGAGATTAATGCTAAAGATTGATATCAAAGATCACATCAGCATGTTCACCAGAAAAGAAAAAAAGAAAGACGAAGACTACGAGCACAAGACAAGCATAGAATGCTAGGTTTATTTTATTATTGTAACTTGGGTAACGCCCTTGTTTGGAGTGACCTCCCTTGGGGGGAGATTGTTGGAAATACGTTATATGTATTAGAAAGGATCAGTCACTCCAACAATAGTCTAAGAAGTAGCTCGTAGTTTAGTTATCGTAATAGTAAACAAACAAGGCCAAGCCAAGCCTACAACTTGTGTATGTCGGCAGCCCAATGTAAGCCCAAGCCCATGTCATGGGCTTGGGTATATAAACCCTCTCCTTAGTTGGAGAGGGTGTTGGTTCACATTATTTATTGTTGGAAATACGTTTTACGTATTAGAAAGGATCGGCCACTCCAACTATAATCTAAGAAGTAGCTCGTAGTTTAGTTATCATAATAGTAAACAAACAAGGCCAAGCCAAGCCTACAACTTGTGTAGGCCGGCGGCCCAATGTAAGCCCAAGCCCATGTCATGGGCTTGGGTATATAAACCCTCTCCTTAGTTGGAGAGGGTGTTGGTTCACATTATTTATTTATTTATTTAATTTTTTTTAGAGAAATGAAAATGTATAAATGAAAATAGAAAACACAAACAACAACCCCTCCTTGGAAGCCTTGGAGGGGTATTTATAGTCACTTACGCATACATACTATACATCATTTCCTAGTCTAGTCCTTGCGTGAGTGACTATGATAACTAATGGGAATTCTTAAATGTCGTCACATAAAGTGAATTTCCAACAATCTTCCCCCATGGGACGACGTGTAGAATTCCTTACAATATTTTTCCTAAAACATAATGATTAAGAACAAAAGCTTCCATGAAGCGTCCAATGCTGATGAAGTCTTCTGAGGCCTTTGACTTCAAGTCTTCACTTCAAAACGACTCATCTTTGTAGTAACTTGTAGAAGAAATACTGTAACGGCACGAGCTAAGTAACTCATATACTTCTGGTTAAGGAGAAGCTTCTGAATTAACTTCCCCCAAATTCATGCCACATATTCTTGATGTAGAAGCTTTTAATAGCTTCCCCTAAACCGACAATCCTCATAAGCAATTTCAAAGCTTTCAATATATCTTAGAATGATTAAGCGCACAGCGAAATCTAACAAGCAAACCCAATCATATGAAATGATAATGTTGCTATGAGTGATTAAAAGTTTGTGGCACACCAAGTAGATCAACAACGTCTTTTTATCACGCTTGAATAATTCTTCTGAATTTTCTTCCCCCGGAGAGTTCAAGTTATGCATACTAGAAAGAATCAAGATATTTCTTCCCCCACATAGTTGAAGAAATAAAACCAATCCCATGTATGAAGCCCAAATACTGAAGTAGACAATTTATCCCATTCATGAAGTTGACATAAAAACACCATAGTCAATTAAGTCCCGGAAATGCACATATCTTCTTCCGAAGATGCACCAGAGTCAATTAAGTCCCGGAAATGCATATTTCTCCATATAGGATAATGATGATGAATAATTGCAACATCAAAACAATTAAACATCGAACAATAGTATCGTTTAGAGACTCATAACGCCACGAGTTAAAACACTGATTTTCTCTGCGGTTATGACATTTGTCTTCCCAGAATGCCTTCAAATAAAAAGGTGTAAAGTTCATCACATGTACTCGTTGTGCGTTCAATATGTCTTCTTCTTCATAAAAAAAATGCCAGAAAAATCCTTTGACCATTAAAACACTATGTGACAGTGAAAACAAGATCAAATCCGGGAAAAAAGTGTTGACTTTGGACTTGAAAAAATGTTAAACCATGGCAGTGATATCAAATGACCGTGAGTGACTAGACTATATATATTTCTCCAAGGCTTCCAAGGAGGGGTTGTTGATTGTGTTTTTCCTATTTTTCATTGAATACATTTTTCCTTTCTCTTTACACAAATAACCTTCTCTCTAACTCATTTACACAAATAACCTTCTCTCTAACTCATCCATGGCTGCCACCATATACCACCCAACTAGACCACACTGGTTTCTGATCACGGTTCTTGTTACATCTGGTATTTATCAGTCACACAAGTTTGTGTACCATTGGTTTTAACATGGTCTTGTATTTTTCTGGTCTCTTCAATTTTCAAGATCTCAAGATCTGGTTTCTTTTGTTCTCATAATCCGGTATTCTTAAAGATCTCCTTTAATTTTTTCTGGGTTTCTTAGTTTTTTTCTTGAAGATTCTAAAAACCAGATCCAAAAATGAAGATAAGATCAGATTCAGAAAAACCAAGATCCAGAACATCCAGAAAGGACAATATGGATAAGATTTCAGACATTGCGATGAATGCATAAATGGTATATTGCAATGATGTTGGTTTGAAGTGACATTACGATACATGTTCTGTCTCACATTGTGACGCTTTGAAGTGACATTGCGATACATATCTTCTTTGCAAACATTGCGACATCTTTTTTTTAAAAAGACATTGCAAGACTGTGAAAAAAATATCCCGAGACTGTGACCAAATACCTAACATCACCTTTTCACTCCTCAACACCAAATCTAAACCTACTCTCTTCGACAACTATATCCCTTCTAAACAAAAACATTAACAAGATCTCAGCTATTTTTTTCGTGTGTACATGCAATATTCACGAAAATAAGTACTCATCATAGATCTAATTATCTGGGTAAACCCATTTCAATTTTCGAGATGCAAGGGTGATTGAAAACAAGTTTGTTTCAATCATCTCCTTGTTTCAATCATCTCCTTGTTTCAATTTGTTGAAAAACAATAGTGTTATAATCTTTCTCTGTTTCATTCAAAACCAACATGCAATTGAAACTTTATCACCTACCTAAGACCTATAATTATAGATCTTGAAGCCATAAAATCCTTGTGTTCTTCATGGTAACTGATTTATTGATTCGAACTCGGAATATGATTCTTATAATCGAACCTGATCGATATCAAATAAAGGCTTTTTTATTCGTGTGTGGGATTGATACAGAAATAATTGTTATATGGTGATGAGATATCTTGGTTAATTGATGAAATGAGATTGGGATTTAGAAGTAATATTGTTTTGGTGAAGGATGGATCTAATTAGACGAGTTTGGGATAAAATAAGATTGGTGGCTGCGTTTTTTGTGGAGAAGACAGCGGCTGATGGGAATGAGATTAGTTTAGGGTAACTATGTCCGTCATATTAGTGTATTGTTGCACTTTATATCCCAATCTATTCTAAGGACCGAGTATAACGTGGGCTGGTATCCATTTTTCTTGTGCAACTCATGGGCCCATATTGGATTTGTATATCCGAATGATTGGAAGTATAGAGCCAGAACAACATTCACATCTTGCAATTAATGTTGGCTCATATATCACGTGGGCTCAACATTTAGATTTTGCAAATAATGTTGGTAATGTTGCCATGTTGGTAACGTTTAATATGTGACTTGTAGTATCGAAGTGGGACGTGTCTCTATTGTTAAGATGTTTCGAATATGTTTATAAATTTGTGATGATAAGGCGATAAATTTGGACTCCATGATAGTTGTAAAAATACACTTTTGTTTAGGAAAACAAAGAGCGTAATTAGGGTAAGTACGACGGTTTAGGAAAACCGTGCACAAATGACCCAAAGGTGAGATCGTTATAAAGGAGGATAGTGTGTTGTGTTAAAACTTGATTAAATGTTTGTGATTATGATTATGAAGAAAGAAAAGAGAAAAGGATGACGGTTACGATTAAAATTACACTCAGACTAAAGTCGTAAACGTAAAACCGTAAAACGTGACGAAATTTAAAAATTACCCTAAAAATTCCTAGAAAATTGCAATAAATATTAAAAAATGTAATTAGAGTTTACAAAAAAATCAAAAATCACTCAAACCTTTTATTTAATTAAATAATAATTTTTTAATGTTAATTAAAGCCCAAAAATCAAATTAATTAACAAAAAGCCCAAAATGAGATTTTTTAATTTGTAAACCTCTAAAATAACTTAATAAAACTAAAAACTATTTTTGAAAAATTTAAAACAAATTAAAACTATTTAAAAATGATTAAAAACTATTAAAATATTAAAATAATTCTAAAAATTAATTAAATGACAAGAAAATTAATATAAAAATTTTAAAAATCCTAACTTAATGTTTTTAACCTAGGAAAAATGTAAAAGTTGCAAAAATATTAAAAACAATTTTTAATAATAAAATAATAATAAAATATTAATATAAATCCAAAAATTTTAAAAAATTTTAAAAACTTGCAAACTAGTTTAATTTAACTTAAATAAACAGAAAATGAACTTGAAATTACAAAAATACCCCTAATGGGCCACCAAATGGGCTAAAAGTCCAAACAGTTAGCTTAATAGGCTTATTTAAGGCCCAATAAGAAAAAGTTGCCCAAATAAGCTCAAAACTTCCAGTCTAGCTTAAAATTCAATTTTAAACACAAAACTCTAAAGGCCCAAAAGCTGAAAGTGAGCTTATCACAGCTTAATGAAATTCAGCTTATTCTTAGTGGGATTTTTGGCCCATTAAGCCATAAGCTAATGCCATAAGCTGAAATTTGACACACATCCTTCTCTTGACCTTATAAAGCTGTTTGTAAAAAGAATTTTTGAATAAGCCCAAGAAATAAGCCTGAAATAAACAAAAGCTCTCTACACAAAATGACAAAATAGTCGTTTTCGAGTTCTAGACCAATTCAAGGGCTGATTCTTTTTGCAAAATGTTTCGAATCACTTAACTAAGATTAATAATCAAAAAGATTTCCAAAAAGCACACTGAATAAGCTGGAAAAAGCAAATAAGCACTTATGAAAAAGTCAACTAAGTTGGTTTTCTAGTCAAACCTAAAAGTCAAAGTCTCAAATGCTCCACTATAGTCAAATGGGTCAAATAAGGAATATTGATTACAACAACAAAGTTTTTGCAAGTCTAAATAAGCTATTATAGCTTATTGATAAGCTGAATGACAATTAACACTAGCAGTAGCTAGCAGCAGTGGGAAAGGATTCCCACTGTTTGACTTTCTTGACCTTTGATTTTAGTGAGATTTACTTGGATTCAGTGGACAATCAAGGCACCCTTATAACCAGTAAGTTATAAGGAGTCTACAGCAAGCAAGAAATCACAATTTCACCAAGTCAATTGATACAGTTTAATCAAACAGCATACAGACCTAGCACAGTCATGAAAAATAAGAAGATTTGAACAAATAAGCAGTTTACGCAAGATTAAGCCAACCAAATTGTACCAAAAGCATACACAAGCTATATTAATCTTAAATAAGCAATATTAAACTTGTTTCATGCAATGAGTAACAGATTAGACCAAGATTAGAGCTTATGCTACTTACTGATGAACAATGAACAAACACAAAATCCTTTTGCTGATGTACTTGACCACCAATCCAATTTTAAACCCTCAAATCAATTAATCAGCTTATACAAACTATGTTTAAGCACCTTTCAACCCTAAACATGCATACACTCTAAGTGTTCCCAAGCTTTCAGATCAAAACAGGCAAAATCAAAGCAATTATAGCACAATTCAGATTTGATGTTTAAAAGCTCAAATATTATAGATAAAAGCACTCAACCAACTCAATATCAGCTACAAACTCAATACAACCCTTAACACCTACTCAAATTAAAACCTTAAAACAGTAGACCCAAACACCCCTTTCACTTTTTAAATCAAGATTTAACAAAGCAAATGTGTTTAACAAGTTTACCCAAGCCTAATCTAGCATTATACCAACAATATCATGCAATATTTACAAGATTCAAGCCACAAGAACACCTCATACAACAGCAGATCACAAAATCACTTATAACCACTTTTTCAACAGATTTTTGGAAAAGAGAACTCAAACCTCATGAATGTACATCCACACCCACGAATTGTTGAGCTTATGTGCCTAGCTAAACAAGGCACAAGCTTCCAATAGCTGCTAAGAATAACAAGGTGAGTAGCAAACAGATTATATAAAAAAATGAAAAATGAAACTAATTTGATTCAAGCTTGTTCCCCACTCCTTGAATCCTTCCAAACCACAAGATCACTACACATTGATAATCTCCTTATTAGGGTGTTATGATCACTTATAATCCAAGAGTTCAAGTGTTTGAACTAAGACTTAGAAAATTAATCAGATTTTTAAAAACTTTTGCAAACTTGCACAAAACTTTAAACCAATCTTTCAAACTTCAAACATAAACTCATAACATGTAAACAATAATAGATAAAGTAAATTAAAACTTGGAATTCGTCACAAACTTTCATACTTTTTCATTAACTTGAAACAAGGATTTACAAAGTTTTGACCTAGGAATCCAAGAACAAGAACTAATGTTGCATACTAGGGCCTTTATATAGGCTACATGAAACTAGAAAACTGAAAAGAAAACATGAAACCCTAGTATATGGTCTTCCAAATTTGCCCTTGCAGTTTGAATGTCATGTGATATCTTTGGCATTTTGCTGGGATGCCAGTGGTGAAAAGTTGATCTAACGGGCTCAAAGTGAGCTTAGAAATGAAGATGCTTTGTGGTTTGTTGATTCTACTGGCAAGCTTTGTCATTTTCCCAAAAGGTGAAGCAGGGTAGAATCATGTGAGTACTTGGGGTGATGTGGCATGGGTTTTGTGAGTTGGGTTATGATTAGTATAAGGTTAATCATAATTCTGGAGAAGATTAACCTTTAATTGTTAGGGATTAGAAAAAACCCAAATCGGATTATGAACATGAAGAACAGGATTTTGATCTTGTTTAATGTTTAAATGGGTGTTTGGCACGTGTATATAATTAATTAATATAATTAGATAATAAACCGGCTGAGTGGATGGTGACATGGAAGTTTGGTGTGTTGTGATTGGAGGAAAAGAGATAGTAGGGCACGTGTCCATCATTGGTTGGTCTAGGTTTCTTTCTTGTCTTGGCAGTAATCACCCCTCTTCTTTCTTTCTTCTTTCATTTCAGTTTTAATAAGCCAAAATCAGATTTCCTTTGTATTGCAAGTTATGTTTATCACACTTTTGCCACAAAAGGTTTTGCAAAGTGTTTTCAAGGGTATGTTTTGCCAATTCATGATATTTGAAGGACCAAACTTGTAATGTCTTCAATCTTTAAGGTCTTGACTTGTATTGTTGACTTTTTGAAGGACTAATATTGATAAGTCTTCATAATTAAGGGACTATTCTTGTCAATTCTTCAAAGTTGAGGGTCCTTTTTGTAATTTTGACAAACTTTAAGGACCAAACTTGTATTTATGAATATTCAAGGGTTTAAAGTGTCAATTCTTCAATAATGGAGGACCCTTCTTCTACAATCTTCAATTCTTCAAGGGTTTTTCTTGGAAAATCAACTCTAGGGCCCGGTTCTTTGTGCGGCTTCGTTTCCCGTGTTTGTTTTTGCTTGTTTCTTGTGATCTTTTGCCATTTTCTCAATATCCGTACCTAAAATACACATTGAACAAACACAAGCATATACTTAGCACTTTTTATGATATTTTATGCATTTTAAGCCCATTTTGGACGATGAGACTATGTATAAAAGCAGTCTCATCACTCCCCCATACTAAATCATTGTTGTGCCCTCACGCAATGCTAGAATAAAGTATTGTAGCACCTCCAAAGTTCATTTTTATGCACTTTTATTGAATCATAAACTTGCTACACTACTACTACTTACACTACTAGCGTTTTAGACATAATGTATGATTTTCATCGCAAAATGGAACGTTTAGGTTCATAGAACAAGAACACGTGAATGCTTCGTTAGAAATAATTTCGTCGTTCTCGATTTTCCCCCAATTCTATTCCAAGCGTGTAACGAGATCATTGTCATTATAAGTTACTAATGCTAACACTACTCATATGCCCTAATCACGTACTTAGACTCCCATAATCCTAACTGGTATCTCTTATATTTTATTTTTGTCTTGAATGATCACGAGGATACATTTTTGACTTATGCGATGATAGAGATTTAGGTCTAAAAATAGAGTCATAACGTTGTAACCAAGACCATCGAATTAATAACCCCCCCCCCCCCCTAATAGACAACGATGTCAAAAAATTAAGTCAATAAGAAGGATCGATAAACACTGTTTTATAACGGTTTTGAACATGAGACTTATTACCAAGACTTTTATACGCCCCCTAACGGATGGGCTTTATTATCATAGGTTTACCTTCATCTTTTATTCAACTTCGCCATGAAGCTTTTATTATGACTTCGGTCTTGCCTTGCCTTTTATTTAACCTCGCCATGAGGTGTTTATTATGGCCAAAGACGTATATCCTCACGATAAAGCGAATTTTGGATCTTTAAAGCTCCAAAGATTAAGGCATAATTCACTTTCAATTTCGCATAGATTTTTCGGCCTTGTGAGCTTCAAATTGTTTGCTTAATTTAGGTGAGCACTTGAAATTTTATTATTAGGTGAAGCTTTCGATTATTCGGGTTGCCAATACTTCAAAATCGTGACGCTGGCGATACCTTAATGTCTTCCCAATTTAATTACATGGAAGCTAATAGAAAAGACTAGAAACCAACAATCAAGACTAAACCGCTAAGCCAATACTTATTAGCAAAATATATATACAAGCAAAGGGAAAATAAGCAAACAACAAGAACACATGTGTTTTTGAAAGAATACGAGTACTCTACGTTTAGCATAGTAACTTATAATTAACTCTATCATTTTTCGTCCTCATTTAAGAGACTTAGCCTAATATAAAGTTAAGGAATCGAAGCTAAGTGCTCAACACGCACGGTCGTGTAAAAAATAACTCTTATTCTCGCCATCGGAAAATCTACATTCGTGTCTTAAACACTTATAAAACATGAGAAAAAATTTAAATTTGGTCATTTTTAGCCTTATTTTGCAACAAAACGATAAATAAGAAGATAAACTTTGGAAAGCGTGAAGGTTTGGCAAGGCAAGTATCTATTCACCCCCCCCCCCCCTCCCCATACTAAAGTTAAACATTGCCCTCAATGTTTCGAGTCTAACGGTAGGATACCCCCGTACTAGAGATATAGTCGAATGCCTAATCTAGCATGGTAATAAGTGTGAAAACACTTATCCTTTTACCACTTATTTCTAATAATAACAAGACCAAAACGTGTATTTAGTGTCGTAAAAGGCGGAATTATGCGTGGTTTGTGTTTTTATTGTGTTTTAGGATAAAAATATGAAAAAGGAAGAAAACACGGGCTTTCACGGGCTTTTATCGAAGAAAAAGACAAAAGACGAAGTCAAAAGATCAAAAGTGCAAGAAGAACGGAAGTCAAAGGCCTATTCTGAGGATTTATCGAAGAAAAAGTCTAAAGACGGAAGTTTAACGAAGTCGAAGAACCAAGTCTACTAAAAGAAGAAAATTAGAAGACAAGTTCAAGTTATCATTCGACTAATCCCGAGAAAAAAGTCGAGAAAGACGAGTTATTTTAAAAGACGAGAAGACAAGAAGAAAGAGAGAAGAAACAACACACTCCCTTCCCCTATATATAGCACACATATCATTAGAAAAGAGAGTCCTTGGTCTTTATTTTTCTTTAAGTTTAGTAGGTAATTAGTGTGTGTTTTACTTTTTTCTCTCTAGCTTTTCTTTCAAGCTTATTAAACTTTCATATTAATCTTGTAATTTTGGATCTTAATCTTCAGTCTAATCAAGCTTTTTAATTAATTCTCATTCTACCTTTCTTAATCATAATCTATATTTTACTTTATTAATCATGTAATTGGTTTAATATTGTTGAATATGTGATTGGGTTGCTTATTGGATTGTGCTTATTGGTTTGGTGTGTTTGACTTTTTTTAGATTATTGTGCTTATTGCTTAATTTTTATGTTTTCTAGTTTTTAAATAAGTTGATTTTGGTAGATTAAATTTTTTATAAAAAGTTGATTTTAAATAATTTTATTATTTAGTGTTCTTAAAAGTTTTTAAATTGTGTTTTATTAGCTTTTTATAAAATTTCATTTTGTTTAAATTTTGGTAAGTGCTTATTTTCGTTTTGCTTATTTTGAGTTAAACCGAGTTTTCAAAACCCTTTTATCCCGACTTGTGTACTGAATGCATCATTCCGACTTAAGTTGCAAAGCTTCATTATTCAGACTTGTGTGATAGACTCCATTTCCCAAATTAGGTGCATTCCCATTATTCCAGATTACTTAAAGGATCATCATTCTGGATTAGCTGCAAAATTAGGTATTCCGAAATTAGGTGTGGATTGCACATTCCGAATTAAGTTCAAGTTTCATTATTCCGGATTTTATCTGGATACGTATTCCGAATTAGGTTCTGCATATATGGATTCCGGATTAAGTTGAAGACCAGCATTCCGGATTACGTGTTGCACCCCACATTCCGAATTAGGTGAAGGACGACAGATTCCGGATTACATGCAGCATCTACTATTCCGAATTACGTGTGGAGCAGGGATTCCGAATAAGGTTTAAGACCTTTATTCCGGATTAGGTGTTGGACAAGCATTATTCTGAATTAAGAGGACGGATTCCGAACTACATAAAAGATCCTCATTCCGAATTAAGTGCAGGATTAACATTCCGGATTGTGTGTAGGATTCACATTCCGGATTAGTTCAAAAGTTGGTTTCCCGACTTATGTTCAGTTTTAGTTTCCCGAATTAATTTTCAAACTTTAATTTTTCCCGCCATTTTTCTTAAGTATTATTTTAATTTTTTTTATCTTAGCTCAATTTTCAAGTTTATGTTTTTATAAAGTTTACATTTTTATAAAGTTTTAAGTTTCAAATTTACTTTTAAAGTTTTAATTTTTCGTCATTTATTTTTTAGTCTTAATTTTTAGTTTAACTTTTAAAGCTTCCATTTTTACTCATCGACATTTACATTTTCACTTTTATTTTAAAATAGACAATCACTTTTAGTTTCTTTCACCAAGTTCTACTGTGCAGCATTCATTCTGGACAAGCAATCAAGGTTAGACATCCTTCTTTTATTTTTAATAGCTTTTACGTTTATATTATTAGTAGACTTAGATAATCAAAAGCTCCCCCTTTTAGTGACCAACACCAATAATTCCACCCTAAACGTGATCTATTCGAATTGAATCGAGTACGAACACACACATACAATATCCATTAAATCAAATGGCACCGCTGCCGGCTCTTTTCGTAAAGATTAACGGTTTTTAATGAGAAAAATTGGATTTTGGGATCCGTTCTTTTGGGAACCTTATTTTCCAGCATAAAAATTTCAAATCCTAAAAAATATATATATATAATTTTAAAAAATCCAAAAAAAATAAAAAAATATAAAAAACCAAAAATATTGTATTTCATTTTAGTGTATGCGTACTCGATCTACGTATTATTCTGAGCTCGAGACTCGTAGAGACTTAGATATGGCCGGTGTGCATAATAATAATAACAACCCACCTCACCCCAATTTGAACAATAATAACAACAACAACCATGTCCCTCAACCCAACCTTCGTACGATGGAGGAGCTTTGTCAACCAACTATGAATGGACGTGGAGGACCGATTGCGCCGATGCAAATCACGGGTCCCGAATTTTCGTTGAAGCATCACATGATCCAACAAGTTCAAAATGCTTGCCCATTTCGCCGATTACCAGATGATGATGCCAACAAACACCTCGATAAATTCATAACCGTCACTCAAAGCATGAAATTGCCCGGTGTTTCCATGGATTTTCTTCGCCTTCACCTTTTTCCACACACTTTATCCCACCATGTCGAAAAATGGTTTGATCGTCTTCCCAAAAACTCGATTCATACATGGGACGAAATGACTCAAAAAAATTTATCGCGCTACTTTCCACCATCCATGGTCACTAGTCTTCGCAATCAAATCAGTGGTTTCACTCAAGAACCTGATGAGTCGCTTTTCGATGCTTGGGAACGTTATAATGTCTTGATCTACCGTTGTCCTAACCATAATATGCTCCTCGTCACTTTGATTGATACTTTCTACAATGGTTTAACTTTTCGTGATCGTGATACGATTAATGTTGCCGCCTGTGGTACATTTATGAAGAGAAGACCTGAGGAGTGTAGAGAGCTTATAGAGAACATGACCACTCATCACAAAAATTGGGATTCATCCGCATCTTCAAGAAATAACCCGAGGTCCAATGTTTCTTCTACTTCATCAAACCCCGAGATAACCAAACTTACCCGCCAAATAGCCGAGATGAACAAAAATTTACCATGGCTACGAACCAATTTCAACAAGTTAAAGCTGTCACACCTTCTTGTGAGACTTGCGGGGGTTCTCATTCATATACTGATTGTCCTTCTACTCATGACAATCCGGAAAACGTGTATGCGGCTAACGGTAACTTTTCCACGGGAGGCTATCAAGCTCGTCCTCAAGATGACCGCAATTTGCTAAGTTATCAGTTCAAGCAACTTCCTTTCACCACCCGGTTTTCCTCCTCAAAACCAAAACAACTTCAATCGCAACAGTCAAAACCAACCTCGAGCTCCTAATCAATATCAAACCCAAAGAAATCCATATCCACCTCAAGGAAATAATCAAGTTTACCAACAACCCACTTTTCAACCACCCGCTTACCAAGTTCCCCATCCTAACCAACCCACGACATAAAATCAAGAGGTTGAAATGTACATGAGGACTAATGACGCGCTGGTGAAGAATCTTCAGAGCCAAATTATCAACTTGAAGGGAGACATGGTGAAACAAGGGAATGATCTTCGAGCCGAGCTTAGGAATGACATGCGAAACTCTTTAAGCAGTCAAACGAATGACTTAAGGGATATGATGGCTAGTTTTTCCCAAAGTAATCAAACCTCTGCTTCGGGTTCTCTTCCGAGTAACACCGTTGCTAATCCAAGAGGGGAGATGAAAGCAATCACCACCCGAAGTGGAAAAGGTTACAAGGAACCCGAGATTCCTAAACCTCCTCTGGTGATTGTGACAAAGGAAAACGAGCCCCCTTCACCAATTCCTCCACCTTATACTTCTACCCCTCCTCCACCCAAGGATGTGAGTGAGAATTCCATTCCAAAGCCTTCCTCTCAACCCGATATACCTTATCCTTCAAGGTTGAGGAAAGAGAAGTTGAAGAACAAGGATGATTTTCAAGTTTCAAACTTTCTTAAAATGTTTAAACAATTGAATTTCAACATCTCCTTTGCTGAGGCTCTCGCTTACATGCCTAAATATGCTAAAATGTTCAGAGATCTTCTAAGTGATAAGGAAAAACTCCTTGATATTGCTCAAACCCAACTTAATGAGAATTTCTCCGCGGTTCTTTTAAGGAAATTACCAACCAAACTAGGTGATCCGAGTCGTTTTCTCATTCCTTGCAACTTTCCCGGGGTAGAGAATTGTATGGCCCTAGCCGATCTAGGTGCTAGTATCAACTTAATGCCATTAAGCGTTTGGAAACAATTATCTCTACCCGAGTTAGTCCCCACACGCATGACATTGGAGTTAGCTAACCGTACGGTTTCTTATCCGGTGGGGATAGCCGAAGATGTCTTCATCGGTGTCGACAAATTCACCTTTCCGGCGGATTTTGTTGTCGTTGACTACGAGATGGACCCCGTGTTCCATTAATCGTTGGACGTCCATTCTTGAGGATCGGACGCACTCTTATTGATGTAGCCGTGGGCGAATTAATCATGAGAGTTGGTGACGACAAAATCGTCTTTAACATGGGTAAACTTTCTAAGCAACCTTATGAACACGAGAGCGTTAATTTCATTGACGTACTTGATGAGGCTTGTGAAGAACATTTCAAAGACGCTTGTAAAAGTGGTTTTTCTTCTCTACCCATTGTTGAGACTGTTGCCTCTATTGCTCCCTCATAGACTCCATTTGGAGAAAGTGATTTTCTTTTGAAAGAAATTGAAGCAAGTTTAGGGGATGTGGACTTAAAATATGACGATTCTCCCTCTGATTGGGATGAAGACATTCGTACCATTGAGAAACTTCTCAATGAGGACCATATTTCTCCACCTTCTCCTATGGAAATTACAAACGATGATCCGAATTTGACTACGCCTTCCATCAACAATCCTCCGGACTTAGAACTTAAGGATTTACCGTCTCATCTTGAATACGTTTTCCTAGAAGACAATAAGAAGTTACCCGTCATCATTGCAAAGGACTTAAAAGAGGATGAAAAATCTCGACTTATCGATGTGCTCAAAAATCATAAGAAAGCAATTGCTTGGAAAATTTATGACATACGCGGAATTGATCCTAACTTTTGCACTCATAAAATTCTCATGGAAGATGACTTTAAACCCGCAATCCAAAGCCAAAGAAGGGTTAATCCAAAAATTTATGACGTCATTAAGAAAGAAGTTATCAAACTTCTAGATGCCGGAATGATTTACCCTATTTCGGATTCGCCATGGGTTAGTCCCGTCCATTGTGTGCCTAAGAAAGGCGGAATAACCGTTGTTCCCAATGAAAACAACGAGTTGATTCCTACTCGACTTGTCACGGGTTGGCGAGTTTGCATAGACTATCGCAAGCTCAATGCCACTCGTAAGGATCATTTTCCTCTTCCTTTCATGGATCAAATGCTCGAGCGTTTAGCGGGTAATGACTACTATTGCTTCTTAGACGGTTTCTCCGGGTATTTTAAAATTCCTATCGATCCAAAAGACCAAGAGAAAACCACATTCACTTGTCCTTATGGAACATTTTCTTAGAAAAGAATGCCTTTTGGCTTATGCAATGCTCCTGGGACTTTCCAAAGGTGTAAGATGGCTATATTCCATGACATGGTTGAAGAAACTATGGAAGTCTTTATGGATGATTTCTCGGTCTATGGTGATTCTTTCTCTACTTGCCTTGCCAATTTAGAACGTATGCTTAAACGGTGTGAAGACACTCGTCTCGTTCTTAATTGGGAAAAATGCTATTTCATGGTAAAAGAAGGCATTGTTCTAGGTCATAAAATCTCCAAAGCCGGTCTTGAAGTCGACCGTGCTAAAGTTGATGTGATTACTAAATTACCTCCTCCTTCAACCGTGAAGGGTGTGAGAAGTTTTCTTGGTCATGCGGGCTTCTATCGTCGATTCATTCAAGATTTTTCTAAGATCGCTCGCCCGATGACCCACCTCTTGGAAAAAGATACTCCTTTTATCTTTTCTAAAGAGTGTATCGAATCTTTCAATCTTCTTAAGGATAAATTAACTAAGGCACCGGTCTTAGTTACCCCTAATTGGGAGTTACCTTTTGAATTGATGTGTGATGCTAGCGACTTTGCTATTGGAGCGGTTTTGGGACAAAGAATTAACAAACATTTCCAACCAATCCATTATGCTAGCAAGACAATGACGGGGGCTCAATTGCATTATACCACTACCGAAAAAGAGCTTTTAGCTGTAGTGTATGCTTTTGAAAAATTCCGCCCCTATCTTGTCCTTTCCACCACCATTGTGTATACCGATCATTCCGTGTTGAAGTACTTGTTAACAAAACAAGATTATAAACCAAGACTTCTTCGTTGGGTTTTACTCCTTCAAGAATTCAAAATTGAAATTCGTAACAAAAAGGGAGCGAAAACCTAGCCACGGATCATCTTAGTAGACTCGAGGATCCTTATCAAGGGGAGCTCCCAAATCAAGAGATTAATGAATCTTTTCCCCTTGAGGCCTTGATGTCTATTAACTCCAATCTTGATGAGACCCCATGGTTTGCGGACTTTGCAAACTACTTGGCGGGTGGAATTCTCATCGAAGGGTTATCGTCCCAACAAAAGAAGAAATTTTTCAAGGATGTGAAAACTTACTATTGGGACGACCCTTATCTTTTCAAACAATGTGCTGACTTGATCCTTCGTCGGTGTGTTGACGGGCCCGCAACATTACAAATCTTGGAAGCTTGTCATAAAGGACCAACCGGTGGTCACTTTGGTCCCAATTACACCGCGAAGAAAGTTTTCGATTCTGGATTTTATTGGCCCACCATTTATCGTGATGCACACGAAATGGTTAAGCATTGTGATGCTTGCCAAAGACAAGGCAAGATCACACATAAAGATGAGATGCCTCAAAATTTCATCCAAGAGTGTGAAATCTTTGACGTATGGGGCATCGACTCTATGGGGCCATTTCCATCATCTAAAGGGAACAAGTACATCCTCGTAGCCGTTGACTACGTATCTAAATGCGTTGAAGCAAAGGCTTTACCTACGAACGATGCGAGGGTGGTTGTGAACTTTCTGAAACAATTGTTTGCTCGATTCGGCGTTCCTCGTGCTATTATTAGTGATCGCGGGACTCATTTTTGCAATGATCAATTTGCTCGAGTCATGGCTAAGTATGGTGTCAATCACCGACTTTCCACCGCGTATCATCCACAAACTAATGGTCAAGCCGAGATTTCAAACCGTGGACTTAAGAGAATCTTAGAGCGTACTGTGGGAGAGCATCGTGCCTCATGGGCCGATAAGTTAGATGATGCTTTGTGGGCTTTCCGTACCGCATATAAGACACCTATTGGTTGCACTCCATATCATCTTGTGTATGGAAAGGCATGCCATCTCCCTATTGAGTTGGAGCATAAGGCTTAGTGGGCCTTGAAATGGGCTAATTTTGATATCAACAAGCCGGTGATCTTAGGAAGATCCAACTCAATAAACTAAATGAACGGAGGAATGAAGCTTATGAGAATTCATTGATCTACAAGGAGAAAACCAAGCTCATTCATGATTCTAGGATTAAGAACCGAGAGTTTCACATAGGTGATCAAGTCTTACTATTTAACTCTCGGTTGAAAATCATTTCGAGCAAGCTTAAGAGTCGTTAGTCTGGTCCACTCACCGTCGCTAAAGTCTTCCCTTATGGCACCATTGAGTTATCGCAACCAAATGGGCCAAACTTCAATGTGAATGGCCAGCGTGTTAAGTTGTATTTTGGTGAGGCCGTCTCTCATGAGATGATTCCATCCCTCACCATGTTTCCCTTGAATTAGTTCTTGGTCGAGTTAGGCTCGTGACTTAGTTAACAAAAACAAGCGCTTCTCGGGAGGCAGCCCGATGATCTATCCTTTACCCGTTTTCATAATAAGTGTAGGGGGAGCTACATAGGGTTTGTTGTCTTGTTTCTTATGATGTGTAGGGATTAAAGTTTTCAAAGAGCACTTTTGATGATATTTGACGACCCGTGTTCCCGTCTTCCCAGTTCTATCCTAAACTCTTTTGATTCACTGTTTTATATTCTTAAATATTAAAATAGAAATCACTTTAGTTGTCCTTTCCTCAACAAGATTTAAACAACGTGCACAATGTCCTAAGTGTAGGGGAGTTTACTCCCACATGCTTAAACATTGAGGACAATGTTTATATCAAGTGTAGGGGGACTTCTATCGAAGTTAAGTGGGATTTTCCATTAATTTGTCCTCATTTTAACCGGAAAATCTAATTTTTTGATATTTTTCAAAATTTTTGATCTATTTTGGCCAAGTAGTATTTTTCATTTATTCTCTTTTATGTTCTTTCCTTTTGTTATCGCATCGTATGTATATATTTCAATTAAAAAATAAAGTCAAAAGAAAAATAAAAGAATAAAATGGTTTTAAAAAGATAAGATGTCTTTGATATATTAGGCCGTCATGAATCTTTTGACTCAACCCGAGTTTACTTATCCAAGTTTACTCTAGCTAGTATCCTTAACGTGTTTAAATCAAATTTTGCTAGGCTTTTATTAGGGAACTTTAAAACGCGAAAGTCTTAACTCTTACGGGTTAAGAACAATAACTTTTCGCAAGTTCCTATAATTGATCCTAGAAAGTCGTTTATCAAGGGAACTTTAAAATGCGAATTCTAAACTTGAAAAAGTCTAAGAAGTTGCAAGATCCTATAGATGACTTGAAAACCCAAAACTTTGATTTAATAGGCTAAGCATCCACGAGTCTCATTCCTTGAGATTTTAAATTATGGAGAACGAGAGATGATAGAGTCAATTATAATTTTGGTATTCTTTCATGAATTTATGTGAGTTAATTATGAGCTTTTTCTCCCATCGCTTGTTAATAAATATAATTGCAATAAGTAAGGTTGTACGATTTGAGAAGTTACTTAGCTTCTAGCACAAGATCGTTTAAAAGTTGCTCGGTATTAATTAGAGTTCATAGCCAAGGCATAACTTATTGAAGCGGGATGCAAAGATTGGCGAGTCCGAAAAGGCCCTAACAAGGCATGAGGGCTACATTTTATTGCTAAAGATCCCAAGTGATGTGAAGAATCATTTAACAAAAATCAATATGAAGGATCGAGACACACGACGGAAAGAAAATACTCTCCTAAAGATCATGGAGAAGTCTATCCGAAAAGACCCTAGCAAGGTATGAGGATAAATAGATCCAAGTCCTATAAGGAGGCGGATCGTTGTATATCAAAATCCAAAATAAAGATAGGAGAAAAATGAAGAAGTCGTGGTCCAAGTATGAAGAATCTCTCAAAAACTTCAAGTGAAGAAATTCCTATTACGAAGAGAAGACCATTATTTCAAGAATGTCACTCAAGATTCGAAGTATGAAGTCGCTGCCAAATATCGGTCCGAGAAAGGTCTAAAATCGTGAAGCGAGTTATGCTAAGATATGAACTTTATGAGGTCCCGAGAAGCAGTTTTAAAAGATTTTGTCCTTTAGCTAACTATCGATTAAATCGTCCTACTTTACTTTTAGCCTAAATAAACTATCGAAATAAGTCAACAATGCACCCTCGTGATCATTCAAGACAATAATAAAATATAAGAGATACACCTAGGAATAAGGGAGTCTAAGTGAATAATTGGGCCACATGAGTAAGTGTTAGCTTACTAACTTATAATAACAATGATCTCGTTTTTAAGCTTGGTACGAGGAACGTGAAACTTGAGGGTGATAAACATTCATGACAACCAAAGCCCTAATGTAAGTCTTCGATCTCTTTACTTGTTCTTCCTTCAAGCATTTTGTATATATTTATATCTTTTTAGTTTCCTTAGTGTTTAGTATTTAATAAAGGCCAAGGTGGGTTAATTATGATAAAAAAATGTAAATCGTGCTTTGAAATTAATGCATTGCATGAGGGCATTGCAATGGTAAGTGTAGGGGATTTAATAAGTGTGAAAACACTTATCCTATTACCACTTATTTCTAATAATAACAAGACCAAAACGTGTATTTAGTGTCGTAAAAGGCGGAATTATGCGTGGTTTGTGTTTTTATTATGTTTTAGCACAAAAATATGAAAAAGGAAGAAAATACGGGCTTTCACGAGCTTTTATCGAAGAAAACGACAAAAGACGAAGTCAAAAGATCAAAAGTGCAAGAAGAACGGAAGTCAAAGGCCTATTCTGAAGATTTATCGAAAAAAAGTCTTAAGACGGAAGTTTAACGAAGTCGAAGAACCAATTCTACTAAAATAAGAAAATTAGAAGACAAGTTCAAGTTATCATTCGACTAATCCCGAGAAAAAAGTCGAGAAAGACGAGTTATTTTAAAAGACGAGAAGACAAGAAGAAAGAGAGAAGAAACAACACACTCCCTTCCCCTATATATAGCACACATATCATTAGAAATGGAGAGTCCTTAGTCTTTATTTTTCTTTAAGTTTAGTAGGTAATTAGTGTGTGTTTTACTTTTTCTCTCTAGCTTCTCTTTCAAGCTTATTAAATTTTCATCTTAACTCTTGTAATTTTGGATCTTAATCTTCAATCTAATCAAGCTTTTTAATTAATTCTCATTCTACCTTTCTTAATCATAATCTATATTTTGCTTTATTAATCATGTAATTGGTTTAATCTTGTTGAATATGTGATTGGGTTGCTTATTGGATTGTGCTTATTGGTTTGGTGTGTTTGAGTTTTTTTTAGATTATTGTGCTTATTGCTTAATTTTTATGTTTTCTAGTTTTTAAATAAGTTGATTTTGTTAGATTAATATTTTTATAAATAGTTGATTTTAAATAATTTGATTATTTAGTATTCTTAAAAGTTTTTAAATTGTGTTTTATTAGCTTTTTCTAAAATTTGATTTGGTTTAAGTTTTGGTAAGTGCTTATTTTTGTTTTGCTTATTTTGAGTTAAACCGAGTTTTCAAAACCCTTTTATCCCGACTTGTGTACTGAATGCATCATTCCGACTTAAGTTGCAAAGCTTCATTATTCAGACTTGTGTGATAGACTCCATTTCCCGAATTAGGTGCATTCCCATTATTCTGGATTACTTAAAGGATCATCATTCTGGATTAGCTGCAAAATTTGGTATTCCGAATTAGGTGTGGATTGCACATTCCGAATTAAGTTCAAGTTTCATTATTCCGGATACGTATTCCGAATTAGGTTCTACATATACGGATTCCAGATTAAGTTGAAGACCAGCATTCCGGATTACGTGTTGCACCCCACATTCCGAATTAGGTGAAGGACGACAGATTCCGGATTACATGCAACATCTACTATTCTGAATTACGTGTGGAGCAGGGATTCCGAATAAGGTTTAAGACCTTTATTCCGGATTAGGTGTTGGACAAGCATTATTCCGAATTAAGAGGAAGGATTGGGAACTACATACAAGATCCTCATTCCGAATTAAGTGCAGGATTAACATTCCGGATTGTGTGTAGGATACACATTCCGGATTAGTTCAAAAGTTGGTTTCCCGACTTACGTTCAGTTTTAGTTTCCCGAATTAATTTTCAAACTTTAATTTTTCCCGCCATTTTTCTTCAGTATTATTTTAATTATTTTATCTTAGCTCAATTTTCAAGTTTATGTTTTTATAAAGTTTACATTTTTATAAAGTTTTAAGTTTCAAGTTTACTTTTAAAGTTTTAATTTTTCGTCATTTATTTTTTAGTCTTAATTTTTAGCTTAACTTTTAAAGCTTCCATTTTTACTCATCGACATTTACATTTTCACTTTTATTTTAAAATAGACAATCAATTTTAGTTTCTTTTACCAATTTCTACTGTGCAGCATTCATTATGGACAAGCAATCAAGGTTAGACATCCTTCTTTTATTTTTAATAGCTTTTACGTTTATATTGTTAGTAGACTTAGATAATCAAAAGCTCCCCCTTTTAGTGACCAACACCAATAATTCCACCCTAAACCGTGATCAATTCGAATTGAATCGAGTACGAACACACACATACAATATCCATTAAATCACATGGAAAGGGTGGAACCATTGAATGAATAGCCGTTTATGAAGTGTGCTAAAAACCTAAGGTTAGAACATATAAGGATATATCATGTGGATATCGAGAAATTCTTCAAAGCAAACGATCGAGTGCTCCCATAAAACGAACACGAGAGGCTCCAATCGTGAAGATCATGATCATCTAAAAACCACAATGCACAAACAACCACAGAACAAAGGTTGGAAGGGCACAAATCCCCTCACGTTAACTACATTAGAAAGCGATAATATGTACATGGATAAGCATGGGACTCCCCCACGAGGCATCTCGTTTTTTATTAACGAGTCATGAGCTCGACTCGATCCCCTCAATACTAATTATCAATGGGCAAGGTGACTTGGTCGAGGTAGTTCAAAGAAGGAACTTCCCCACCAACGTAGTGCTTCAACCTATGGTCATTCACCTTAAAGTTAGGGCCATCATTTTGAGCTAGCTCGATGGTCCCATATGGAAAAACTTGGGTAACGGTGAATGGACCTGACCAATGGGATTTCAACTTGCCGGAAAAGATTTTCAAACATGAGTTAAAAAGCAACACTTGATCTCCAATGTTAAAAACCCGGTTTTTAATTTTAGAATCATGAAACTTTTTGGTTTTCTCTTTATAAATCAATGAATTTTCATAAGCAATGTCTCTCAATTCATCCAATTCATTAAGTTGCATTTTCCGGTGTTTTCCCGCGGTACAAAGTCATCATTACAATGTTGTAGGGCCCAATAAGCTTGGTGTTCGAGTTCAATTGGCAAGTGACAATTCTTCCCATACACGAGCTTGTAAGGAGTGCACCCAATGGGCGTCTTATGAGCGATACGAAAGGCCCATAAAGCATCGTCTAACTTATCCGACCACGATTGTCGGTTTTCTCCTATCGATCTCTCCAAGATTCTCTTCAACACTCGGTTTAAAATATCGACTTGCCCACTCGTTTGTGGGTGATAAGCCGTAGAAAGCCGATGTGTAACCCCATATTTCTTTAAAACTCTTTCAAATTGGTCATTGCAAAAATGGGTTCCACGATCGCTTATAATAGCACGAGGGGTTCCAAACCGAGAAAACAATTGCTTCAAGAACTTGACTACCACACGAGCATCGTTTGTGGGCAAAGCCTTAGCTTCCACCCACTAAGATAGGTAGTCAACGGCGACAAGGATGTACTTATTACCACGAGATGATGGGAACGGCCCCATAAAATCAATTCCCCAAACGTCAAAGATCTCACATACTTGGATGATGTTTTGTGGCATTTCATCGTTTTGTGAGGCTTTTCTTTGTCATTGGCATGAGTCACATGACTTGACAAGTGCATGTGTATCTCGGTAAATAGTAGGCCAAAAGAAACCGGCATCAAAGACCTTCTTCACCGTGAGACTAGCACCATGGTGACCACCCGTTGGTCCCTCGTGACAAGCTCTAAGGATATTAGAAGCTTCAGTGCCAAAAACACAACGTCGAATAATTTGATCCGCACAAGTCCGAAAGAGGTAAGGGTCGCTCCAAAAGTAGAACTTGACGTCATGAAAGAATTTTCGTTTTTGTTGAGTCGTCATACCCTTAATGATGAAGTTTCCCACATGGTAATTTGTGATGTCCGCAAACCATGGGGTGGAAGAGTCATTCTTAGAATTCACTACACCAAGTGTCTAGAGGAAATGTTTCGGTGATTTCCTTGTTCTCGTACACACTTTGGTGAGGATCTTCTAAGCGAGAAAGATGATCGACCTCTAGATTCTCGACTCCTTTTTTGTCAAGGATTGTGACATCAAGTTCTTGTAGGAGGAGCATCCAACGAAGCAATCTTGGCTTTGCATCTTGCTTAGCCATGAGATACTTGATTGCCGAGTGATCCGTATACACTATGCATTTAGTCAAGACGAGGTAAGGTCGGAATTTCTCAAATGCATACACCACGGCAAGGAATTCCTTTTCCGTTGTGGTATACTTAAGTTGAGCCTCGGTCATCGTCTTGCTAGCATAGTGAATAGGCAAGAAGTGCTTTTCATGACGTTTCCCCAAAACGGCCCGTATGGCGTAATCACTTGCATCACACATAAGTTCAAAGGGGAGGTTCCAATTGGGAGCAACAAGAATGGGAGCTTCGGCAAGTTTCCTCTTAAGGATTTCAAAGGCTCGTACACAATATTCGTTAAAGACAAAAGGTGCATATTTTTCGAGAAGATGTGTAATGGGTCGAGAAATCTTTGAAAAATCCTTGATGAATCGACGATAAAAGCCCACGTGGCCTAGGAAACTCCTAACTCACTTAACGGTTTTGGGATGAGGTAATTTGGCGATGACGTCTACCTTAGCTTTGTCTACCTCAATCCTCGCTTTCGAGACCTTGTGCCCTAAGACGATTCCTTCCTTAACCATAAAATGACACTTTTCCCAACTGAGCACAAGGTTGGTTTCCTCACAACGTTTTAACATTCTCTCAAGATTCGACAAACACAAAGTGAACGAACAACCAAACACGGAAAATTCATCCATAAAGACTTCCATTGTCTTCTCGATCATGTCATGAAAAATAGCCATCATACACCGTTGAAAAGTTCCCGGTGCATTGCAAAGTCCGAATGGCATTCTACGATAGGCAAACGTTCCATATGGATACGTAAACGTAGTTTTTTCTTGATCACGAGGATCGATGGGGATTTGGAAGTAACCGGAAAAACCATCTAAAAATCAATAGAAATCATTTCCCGCAAGACACTCCAACATTTTATCCATGAAGGACAAGGGAAAATGGTCTTTACGAGTGGCGTCATTCAACTTACGATAGTCAATGCACACCCTCCAACCGGTCACGAGTCGAGTTGGAATGAACTCGTTGTCATCATTTGGCACAACGGTCATTCCTCCCTTTTTAGGGACACAATGAATAGGACTCACCCAAGGCCTATCGGAAATAGGGTAAATCATTCCCGCATCAAGGAGTTTAAGGACCTCCTTTTTTATGACGTCGTGAATTTTGGGGTTCACCTTCCTTTGACATTGGATTGTGGGCTTGTAGTCTTCCTCCATTAAGATTTTGTGGGTAAAAAATTTAGGATCGATCCCCTTAATGTCGGATAATTTCCACGCAATTTCCCCTTTGTGGTCCTTTAAGACATCGATAAGTACGGTTTTTCATCATCCGAAAGATCTTTCGCAATAATAACCAGCAACTTATCGTCTCCTTCCAAGAATACGTATTCAAGATGAGGAGGAAGATCTTTCAACTCGAGGATTGGTGGTTCCTCGATTGAATATTTGGGTTCGATACTCATAACCTCCTCGGGCGGAGGAAATGGGAAATCGTTAAGAAAACCCTTGATAATCGAGAATTCCTCATCGTTGTCGAGGTCTTCGTTACAAGTACGAGGAACATCAAATTCTTCCAACGTAAAACCACCACCTTCAAATGGAGTGAAGGATGGTGTCGAATTATCACGAATAGGATCGAGCATAGTGGGATTACCACTATTTTCATCATCACCAAAACCTAAAAATTCTTGTGAAAAACCCTCGCAAACGACATAGATCATATCAACATGGTTTATAGTCGCGACGGAATAAACATGAAAAAGTTGAGAGTTTTGTGTTTCGTTTATAACAAGTTCCTCGTCGTTGAAACGTAAGGTGATTTTTCTAGCATGCACATCAATCAACGCCATTGACGTATCAAACAACAAACGACCTAAAATAAGAGGAACTTGAGGATCCGTGGGAATATCGACAACGATAAAGTCTACCGGATAATAGAACTTTCCCACTTTCACAAAAACATCTTTGGCCAATCCACATGCGGGAATTGTGGAATGATCGGCCATTTCGTTAGACATTCTTGAAGGAGTAAGATTATGAAGATTGAGCGACTTGAAGATTGCAAGAGGCATCAAGTTAATACTAGCACCAAGATCGGCCAAGGCATAGCATTCTTCCATATCTTGAATAGCACATGGAATCAAAAATTTACCGGGATCACCGACTTTTTGAGGTATGCGGTTAAGATAAACCGATGAACAACTAGACAATTGTTGCAATTTCTCCTTGTTATTCAACATACTCTTAAAGTTAGCGGCAAATCGAGGCATCATGACCAAAGCGTCGGCAAAACTCATGTTAAAATGCATCACGAAACATTTTCATAAAAAGCTCAGATTGGTAATTTTCATGCTCTTGTCGTTTCTCCTTACGAAGTCTCGATGGGTAAGGCAAAGGTGGTGTGGGATGGGGCATAGGCATAGCCTTTTGAAGCTCGGGTTCCAATGATGGTAATGGGTCAACCGTAGGTATGGTTTGAGTGGTACTTCGTGGGATTGGGATATGCTCCTCTTCGACCACCACCTCGGATTCTTCCTCAATTTCCTCCACCGTTGGAGTAATTGGTTGAGGAGTCGGTTCCTTAAAGGTCTTACCACTACATGTGGTAATCACTTTCATCTCTCCCTTAGGGTTCGATATGGTGTTACTAGGAAGACTACTCGAAGAAGACGGTTTACACATTATAGCCTCAAACATAGATGAAATTTTATCCTCAAACATAGATTGCCTCTTATCGGCCTTAAGTATCTCTTGTTTTATCTCATGTTGGCCTTGTTCCATCTTTTGTTGGTTTTTTTGTAACCTTTGCACATTACTCTCCATTTTGTTTGCATGAGACTTAAGTTCATTTGCTAACTCGTTTTTCAACTCATTTTTCAAGTCATTCTTAAACTCGGATCTTAGGCTAATGATCTCCCTTTGTATATTATCAAACCTAGCATCATTTCCATTTGCGTATTCAACAAATTCATTTGGAAGATCTTTCAAGTTTTGCAAACCTTTGTTGTTGTTTTAAAAATCACGGTTTTGATTTTTGTTTTGCACTTGATTATTAGCCCCTTGATTCCCATAGTTGTTATTACCCTTGTAATTGTTCCTTTGATTTCCTTGGTAACCAACTCGATTGTTTCGATAATTGTTAGCATTTTGATTTGGTGCAAAACCCGGTAGAGTCAATTGATTAGTGCGGGTAACTTGACCGTTTTGGTTATAAGTTCTCATGGCCGCATAGGAACTCGAAGTGTTATCACCGTTGGTAATGCACTCGGAGAAATCATGACCTACACCACAATACATACAAGAAACCTCAACCGCTTTAGCCGTAGCGGGAGTGGGTTGTTCACCAACTTTAAACTCAATCAAAAGTCCCTTAAGCTTATCAAAGATTTTGTTTTCCAAATTTGCCTCGATTTGGCAAGCATCGATGGTATGTGACAATGAAGGTGAAGACGAATCCTTGCTAACACTCGATGTGCTACGAGGACTATAGACCTTAGACCTATTCTCAATAATCAACAATGCTTCCTCGACCGTTTTACACAAAAAATTACCACCCGCGGCGGCATTAAGATAATCACGCTCATGATCGTTCAAGCCATTGTAAAACGTGTCAATTTGATGCAAGTCGGAAAAACCATGATGAGGACACTCATGTAACATTTCCTTAAACCGATTCCAAGCCGTAGAAAAACTCTCATTAAACTCTTATGAAAATTTCGAAATCTCGTTTTTCAAATGCGTAGTCTTAGAGGGCGGGAAAAATTGGTTCACGAACTTCGAAACAAGATCCTTCCACGTCAATATACAATTGGGTGGCTCTTTCTCTAACCAAATTTTAGCGGGGCCCGCTAAGGAATACGAAAAAAGCCTCATCTTAATCGAGTCGTTCGAGGCATCCTTAAACTTGCAAGTGGCGGTAAGACGATTGAATTGGCGGATATGGTTGTGAGGGTTGTCCTTTTCATCACCACGGAATTTGTTGTTTTGGATCATCGACAACAAACCCGTCTTAACTTCAAAATTCTCCGCAAGGATAGCGGGAATCACAACAGCCTCTCCATAACCCTCGGTGGGTGCTTGAAGTAACTCCATCATAGTACGATTAGCCATGGTTGCTTCTTGTTCTACGATAGGTTCGTCAATAGGAGATTCTTCACTAGAAGGCGTTCCTTCCTTTCGGTTTCTACTTTTACGTGCACGTCTTGCTTGGTTGCGAGTTTTCATAAACGTCACATACAACGTGGGGATGAGCAAAGAAGATTCTTTTGGGTGTTTTTAACTTTTTAATTTTTTTGTGCTTTTGATTGTTTTTACTTTTTTCGATTTTTGTGATGTATTACGTAGACACAAATCTACAAAATCTCTCCTCAAATCAAATCTCTCGATTAAAGGAGCCTCAAGGAATGAAAACGATCACGTGAAGTGAACGTATTCGATGACTTTAGAACGTTGGTGGAACACCAAAACGTTCAAGAGGGTTTAATCTTTTGAAACCAAGAAAATATATAGATACGTAGATAATACTTTGGTTGGCAAACCCTCGATTAGCCCTTTTTCTCTTAACATGCACAAGCAAGCGGGGGAAACGAGGCGGCGCTAAGCACTTAAAGCCTTTTTCCCTTAGGTCGTGAAATACAACCGCCTTATACCCACCTTATAGTTTGTGTTAATTAAAATCAAGCTTCACGAAAGTAATTATCTATTTTGCCTTTTTTTCTTTGTTTGAGATTCGAATACAATGATTGAGTGATGAAATTCGAAATCAAGGTTGTGTTTTCACACTTTTGGATTACTTGTGAATTTATTATGATACGTATACAATATAGTAATAATATTCACACAAAAACGAAAAACCGATAATACGTATGATTAGAGTGCTAATCACACAAATAGCTATTATGGTTAATATAAAAACAAAATTTGTTCAAATCAAAACACAACACGCCTCCCCGGCAGCGGCGCCAAAAATGATAGTTGTAAAAATACACTTTTGTTTAGGAAAACAAAGAGCGTAATTAGGGTAAGTACGACGGTTTAGGAAAACCGTGCACAAATGACCCAAAGGTGGGATCGTTCTCAAGGAGGCTAGTGTGTTGTGTTAAAACTTGATTAAATGTTTGTGATTATGATTATGAAGAAAGAAAAGAGAAAAGGATGACGGTTACGATTAAAATTACACTAAGACGAAAGTCGTAAACGTAAAACCGTAAAACATGACGAAATTTAAAAATTACAATAAAAAATCCTAAAAATTTGCAATAAATCCTAAAAAATGTAATTAGAGTTTACAAAAAAATCAAAAATCACTCAAACCTTTTATTTAGTTAAATAATAGTTTTTTAATGCTAATTAAAGCCTAAAAAATCAATTTAATTAACAAAAAACCCAAAATGAGATTTTTTAATTTGTAAACCTCTAAAATAACTTAATTAAACTAAAAACTATTTTTGAAAAATTTAAAAATAATTAAAACTATTTAAAAATGATTAAAACTATTAAAATATTAAAATAATTCTAATTATTAGATAAATGACAAGAAAATCAATCTAAAAATTTTAAAAATCCTAACTTAATGTTTTTAACCTAGAAAAAATGGAAAAGTTGCAAAAATCTTAAAAACAATTTTTAATAATAAAATATTAATAAAAATCCAAAAATTATAAAAATTCTAAAAACTTGCAAACTAGTTTAATTTAACTTAAATAAATTGAAAATAACTTAAAATTACAAAAATATCCCTAATGGGCCTCCAAATGGGCTAAAAGTCCAAACAGTTAACTTAATGGGCTTATTTAAGGCCCAATAAGAAAACGTTGTCCAAATAAGCTCAAAACTTCCAGTCTAGCTTAAAATTCAATTTTAAACACAAAACTCTAAAGACCCAAAAGCTGAAAGTGAGCTTATCACAGCTTAATGAAATTCAGCTTATTCTTAATAGGCTTTTTGGCCCATTAAGCCATAAGCTAATGCCATAAGCTGAAATTTGACACACATCCTTCTCTTGACCTTATAAAGCTGTTTGTAAAAAGAATTTTTGAATAAGCCCAAGAAATAAGCCTGAAATAAGCAAAAGCTCTCTACACAAAACGACAAAATAGTCGTTTTCGAGTTCTAGACCAATTCAAGGGCTGATTCTTTTTGCAAAATGTTTAAAATCACTTAACTAAGCTTAATAATCAAAAATATTTCCAAAAAGCACACTGAATAAGCTAGAAAAAGCAAATAATCACTTATGAAAAAGTCAACTAAGTTGGTTTTCTAGTCAAACCTAAAAGTCAAAGTCTCAAATGCTCCAGTATAGTCAAATGGGTCAAATAAGGAAGATTGATTACAACAACAAAGTTGTTGCAAGTCTAAATAATCTATTATAGCTTATTGATAAGCTGAATGACATTTAACACTAGCAGTGGCTAGCAGCAGTGGGAAAGGATTCCCATTGTTTGACTTTCTTGACCTTTGATTTTAGTGAGATTTACTTGGATTCAGTGGAAAATCAAGGCACCCTTATAACTAGTGAGTTATAAGGAGCCTATAACAAGCAAGAAATCACAATTTCACCCAGCCAATTGATACAATTTAATCAAACAGTATACAGACCTAGCATAGTCATGAAAAATAAGCAGATTTGAACAAATAAGCAGTTTGTTGGGCCAATGAAAGTTTTAACTATGGCCCAGTCTAGATTTGTTTAAATTAGACTAAGTGTTACTGATCTCTAAGAGAACCAGCGACAGAGACCAGACCAGTGGAAGGCAAAGCCTCAGCTGGCACACCAGGAACATTCAAGTCAAAGACAACGTCAGAGAAGTCGAATACAATCTGAAGTCATACTCACCAGCGATTATGGATAGCTGGGATGTAGAAGGAATGTGTTGGCGTTCAAGGATCTCTGAGTTGACAATACTCAGAGATCACTTAAGAACCCTAGAAGTCTGAGACAAGCAAAGCTTGTCCAATCCTTTATAGTTTAGGCGGGAGAATCTACCAAGTGTTTTGAGCGGGACAAAACAAGAGATTCAAGATAAAGCCTAGTACAACCTAGTGGGACAAAAGGTGAACAGTTAGCAGAACTGTTCACCTAAAGTTGTTTAAAGGTATGTCTCGATTTGGACATGCATTTAATACGTTGTACTCTTCCATTCAGAAGATTACACGTATCAACTACTCCCACTAAGGAAGCAACCTCGTACCACTATAAATAGGAGTGAGAAAGGAGAATTAAACAAACCCTTGTGCTCGGATAAATTATCTAAGTTATTTCTCACTTTGGAACCGCTGAGCCCTCAGCTGTCTACCAACGTCTCATTGGTTCCCTTGTAAACTTGAGTCTCGAATCTAGTTTACTTGTTCTAGGGTTCATTTCTTATTGTCATTCAACGAGTGTATTCATAGCACTTTGTAATACTTTGTTTATAACAGTTAATAAAGCATTACGCGTTTGAATAGTATTTCATTGTGTTCTCGTGGTTAGACGAGTTATAGTTTCAATAATTGTCATATTTAGGGACTCTCACAGTTTAAGCAAGATTAAGCCAACCAAATTGAACCAAAAGCATACACAAGCTATATTAATCTTAAATAAGCAATATTAAACTTGTTTCATGCAATGAGTCACAGATTAGACCAAGATTAGAGCTTATGCTACTTACTGATGAACAATAATGAACAAACACAAAATCCTTTTGCTGATGTACTTGACCACCAATCCAATTTTAAACCCTCAAATCAATTAATCAGCTTATACAAACTATGTTTAAGCACCTTTCAAAACTAAACATGCATACACTCTAAGTGTTCCCAAGATTTCAGATCAAAACAGGCAAAATCAAAGCAGTTATAGCACAATTCAGATTTGATGTTTAAAAGCTCAAATATTGTAGATAAAAGCACTCAACCAACACAATATCAGCTACAAACTCAATACAACCCTTAACACCTACTAAAACTCAAATTAAAACCTTAAAACAGTAGACCCAAACACCCCTTTCACTTTTTATATCAAGATTTAACAAAGAAAATGTGTTTAACAAGTTTACCCAAGCCTAATCTAGCATCATACCAACAATATCATGCAGTATTAACAAGATTCAAGCCACAAGAACACCTCATACAACAGCAGATCACAAAATCACTTATAACCACTTTTTCAACAGATTTTTGGAAAAGAGAACTTAAACCTCATGAATGTACATCCACACTCACGAATTGTTGAGCTTATTGATAGGTGTGTAAACACCCATCCTTTTTACCACTTAATTACAATAATAACCGAGCCAAACGTGTATTTTATGTCATTTATGTCGGAATTATGCGTGGTTTGTGTTTTTGTTGTGATTTAGGACGAAAATGTGGAAAAGGGAGAAAACACGGGCATTCACGGGCTTTTATCGAAGAAAAAGACGAAAGACGAAGTCAAGAAATAAAGAATGCAAAAAGAACGGAAGTCCAAGACCAATTCTGAAGATTTATCGAAGAAAAAGTCAAAAGACGGAAGTTTACTAAAAGCCGAAGAACTCAAGTCTAATTTATTGAAGAATTACAAGACGAGTTCAAAGAAATCCCGAGAAAAAGTCGTTAAAGTCAAAGAATTAAGAAGATTAACAAAGAATTAAGAAGAGCAAGGACTTAATGACGCAATTAAGGAAAGAAGAAAGAGGGGAGGAAGCTTCCTAAGCACCTCCCTAATCCTCTCCTATAAATAGAACATTAGGATTTACATTTCATTTTGTTGGCTAAGTGTGATAATTAGTCTTCCACCTTTTAATTACCTTGTCATTTAATTTCATGTCCATTTAAATACATTGTCTTGCACCTTAAATACATTTAATTTCAAGTAAGTTTCCTTTTAATTCTTGTCAATCTTTACTTTTATTGTTATTCTCTCATCTACCTTTCTTTTTATTGATTTAATCTTATTGTTTATGTGCTTATTGTGTTGCTTATTTGATTTATGTTCATGTTTTTATGCTTTTGGTTGAGTTAGCTTATTGATTTTATAGCTTATTGTGTAATTCTTAAATTTAATTAAGTGCTTATTAGTTAATTTTTATAAAAAGTTGATTTTTAATATTTTTATTGTTTAGTGTTTTTTAAAGTTTTTAAATTGTAGCTTATTTTCTTTTTCTTAAAAGTGTTTTGGTTAAACTTTTAGTTAAGTGCTTATTTGTGTTTAGCTTAGTTTTGGTTTTGAGCTTATTTGATTTAATTGTTATCCGGGTTTTGGTAAAACCCCTTTATTCCGAACATAGCCTCCATCCCATCATTACGAATAGTGAGAATCTGATTATTCCGGATAAGCTACACGGGTAAATATTCCGGATAAGTCTTCTATTGTGTATTCCGAGTAAAGTGACAGTTTATTCCGGATAAGCTACCGGCGGATTATTCCGGATAAGCCCTATGAGCAAGTATTCCGGATAAGCATTTGAAGAAACATTCCGGATAAGGGCCAAGTTCAGGTTATTCCGGATAAGGAGGGGTTGATTTATTACGGATAGTGACTCAAGGAATTATCCCGAATAAGCTGCATGATTTAGTATTCAGGATAAGGCTTCGTTTTAGTTATTCCGGATAGTGGTGACAACGCACATTCCGGATAAGAGGCACGAGTCATATTCCGGATAAGAGTTCGAAGGTTTATTCCGGATAAGTCATTGAAGATTTTTTTTCCGGATAATGGTCTACTGAGGATTCCGGATAGCACGCTGAAGATTATTCCGGATAAGCGTCATTTTGCTTATTACGGATAAGCCACAGGAAAACTTATTCCGGATAGCACGCTGAAGTTTATTCCGGATAAGTGGAAGTTTGGATATTCCGGATAAGGACGGTGAGTTTATTCCGGATAAGCTGTGTAAGTTTGGTATTCCGAATAGTGACAGTATTTGGGGTTCGACTCAGGTTTTGTTTACTTTCCGTTTTATTTTCAAGCATTTATTTTTCCCGCTATTTTTCTTTAAGTCATTTTAATTGCTTTTCTTTATTTTAAATTTCAAGTTTACATTTTTTATTACATTGTCAATTTAATTTTTCGTCACGCTTTAATTTTACTTTTCAAAGTTTTAATATTGCACCACTTAAGTTTTAATTAGATTTAGATTTAAATTACCTGCTATTTACGTTAAAGTTTTGCAGTTTCCCTTTACTACAACGACACAACATTTGTTTCCATCAAAGAACGACTGAGTCACATAGTTAACCAGAATCAATTCGATTAGACCACTATAACAAATCTTTTTACCTGGCCAAAAGCCTTGTATCAAATGGCGCCGCTGCCGGCTCTTTTCGTGAAGATAAACGGTTTTCTGTGAGAGACGCGTTGCTTTTTGGGATCCGTTCATTCATGAGCGTTATTTTTCTTGCTAAAAAAATTCTAAAAATCCATAAAAATTAAAAATTGTTAAAAATCCAAAAAAAATAAAAATTTTCAAAAATCCAAAAAGATTTTATTTTTATTGTGTATATATATTCTCTTTGTGTTTGGTATTGTTTTCTTTTGCCTTTGTAGGTGTATGCGTACTAGATCTTCTACTTATCAAGAGCCCGAGACTCGTGAAGATTTAAGTATGGCAGGTGTGAACAACAACAATAATCCACCGTACCTCAACAATAATAACAACAATGTTCTTCCACAGCCCGATCTTCGGACAATGGAGGAGCTTTGTCAACCTACCATGTTTGGACGAGGAGGACCGATTGCGCCGATGAAAATCATGGCTCCGGAGTTTTCGTTGAAGCACCACATGATTCAGCAAGTGCAAACAAATCCTTTTCGAGGAATGCCTGATGATGATGCCAACAAACACCTCGACAAATTCATTACAATCACTCAAAGCATGAAGTTGCCCGGAGCCACAATGGATGTTCTACGCCTTCAACTCTTCCCACATACTTTATCACACCACGCCGAGAAATGGTTTGATCGTCTCCCGAAGAATTCAATTCATACTTGGGACGACATGACTCAACGCTTTTTGTTGCGCTACTTTCCACCATCTATGGTCACGAGCCTTCGCAATCAAATCAGCGGTTTCATGCAAGAACCCGATGAATCTCTTTTTGATGCTTGGGAAAGATATAATGTCTTAATCGATCGTTGTCCAAACCACAACATGCTCCCTGTGACCTTAATTGATACTTTCTACAATGGTTTGACTTTTCGTGATCGTGATACGATTAATGCAGCCGCCGGTGGCACATTTATGAAAAGGAGACCCGAGGAGTGTAGAGAGCTTATTGAGAACATGACTACTCATCACAAAAACTGGGATTCATCCGCTTCTTCAAGGAACAACCCGAGAGTCAGTGTTTCTTCTACTTCAGCAAACCCTGACATGACCGAATTCACCCGCATGATGACCGAAATGAACAAAAATATCTTGCTTCTCGCTACAAACCAACAACATCAAGTTAAAGCGGTTGCCAATCCTTGTGAAACATGCGGCGGTCCACACTCATACACTGATTGTCCTTCTACTCAAGGAAATCCAGAAAACGTGTATGCGGCTTATGGTAATTATTCACCGGAAAATTACCAAGCTCGACCTCAAGGGGATCGAACTTTGCTGAGTTACCGGTCCAACAACTACCTTTCACCCGGTTTTTCTCCTCAAAACCAAAACCCCAACAACAATTACACTAGAAGCAACCAAATCCCACCCAGCTTCTAATCCTTATCACCCACCCGCTCAACAAGCCCCACCCATCAATCAAGATGTTGAAGCTTTAATGAGAACCAAAGGTGAGCAAATCAAGAATCTGCAGAGCCAAATTATCAATTTGAAAGGGATATCACCAAGCAAGGGAATGATATTAGATCCGAGCTTCGAGGTAATATTCAATCCTCCTTCAGCAATCAAACGAATGATTTGAAGAATATGTTGGCTAGTTTCTTGCCCACCACTAAACCTTCTACTTCGAGTTCTCTACCTTCAAACACCGTCACCAATCCATGAGCGAATGTGAGTGCTATTACTACCCGTAGTGGAGTTACCATAGTAGGACCACCTATCCCACCCCCATCATCTACACCTCCTCCACCACCATTTATCCCTACTCCTTCCACACCTAGTATTAGTACACTATTACCGTCTCCACCTCGTCGTGACAAAGTACCCAAGAAGAACCCTTCAACATCTCACCCTTCAACATCTCAACCTGTACCTGCTACACCTACACCTTCCACCTATAAACCCAACATCCCATATCCTTCTCGCTTGGACAAGCCTAACTTGCTCACTAAGGATGACACTCAAGTGTCGAATTATTTGAAGATGATCTCTCAAATGAATTTCAACATTAGCCTTGTTGAAGCACTTGTCCACATGCCGAAATTTGTCAAAGCATTCAAGGAATTGCTTAACAAGAAGGAGAAGCTGATTGAGCTCGCCAACACACGCTTAAATGAAAACTGTTCTGCAGTTATTCTTAAAGAACTTCCGGAAAAACTTGGAGATCCCGGTCGTTTTGTGTTGCCTTGCATTTTTAACAAAACCGAAGAATTTACTGCCCTAGCTGATCTCGGGGCCAGTATAAATCTGATGCCTTTAAGTGTTTGGACAACACTATCATTACCCGACCTTACTCCAACAAAGATGACTCTTGAGCTTGCAAATCGCACTCTCGCTTACCCCGTTGGTATTGCCGAAGATGTGTTCATTAAAGTTGGCACCTTCACTTTTCCGGTCGACTTTGTTGTTGTTGATTATGAAATGGACCCTCGTATTCCTTTAATACTTGGTCGGCCATTCTTGAGAACCGGACGAGCTTTAGTTGATGTTGCCGAAGGTGATTTAATTTTAAGGGTCGGGGATGATGCACAAGTGTTCAAAATGGGGAAGCTTACAAGCAAATCCTATGGAAGAGAATTCGCGAATATGATTAATGTGCTTGATGATTTTTTCATCTACAACAATCCTCTATTCGACTCTTGCATTGATAATCCACTATTTCAAGATGATGTGGATGATTCTCTATCCAATTTGGAACCTTCACCCATATATGGTTCTCCACCGATCTTTGATGCTTATGATGATGATTCTAGCTCAGCTTCGGATGATTATGATGACTTTACTTCCGAGTATCCCGACATGCCCACGTATAATGATTTTGATGAGGCCGATACTCTTTCGAATGATTCTTCTCATGATGAAGATCCTCCGCTATCCATGCTTAATCCTACTTTGGATGACTACTCATTTGAGGAAGACTTCTCTACTTTTCTCAATACATACTTCCCTCATGAGAGTGATGCTCCTCCTTTAGACTTTGATGATTATGGTCTTGATCCTACTTTGGATTTGAAGAAAATTCTTTCAAAGGAAAAGCAACCGGACGACACCAACATCCGCAACACGTATGATTTAACACCTCTTTGTCCACCTTCTGAGGACGAGGTTGTGCATTTTCTTCGCGGATCATCTTCAAATTTTGCTGAGCCTGAGTGCTATTTTCCCCTAAAGGAATAGGTGTTCGACCCCGGTATCGAAATTCTTCAGCCATCTCAGTATCCGTCTGATGAAATAAAAGGAAAAATCTTTGGAACTTATGGAAATCTGCTTGCACCTCTTCACCCTTGCTACCACCGTGCTC
Source organism: Glebionis coronaria (assembly GCA_025667525.1). Taxonomy (NCBI): domain Eukaryota; kingdom Viridiplantae; phylum Streptophyta; class Magnoliopsida; order Asterales; family Asteraceae; genus Glebionis; species Glebionis coronaria. The sequence goes on along the minus strand of CM046880.1, from coordinate 208,168,833 downwards.
CATCTTTGCTTACGGAAACCTTGCCTACTCTTCTTTGGCTTGCCTTGTTCGCCTTAAGCTTGTGCTATTTGATGGACAAAAACTATGTCTTTAATCCCGGTGGATATGTTTCATGCTTCTTCCTATGATAATCAAGGTCGAGTCAGGCTCACGACTCGGTGAACAAAAATCAAGCGCTTCTTGGGAGGCAACCCATGTATCTATCTTTTAGCTTTCTTTATCCTAAGTGTAGGGGAGACCCGTTGGTGTTTGCTATCCCCTCTCTTCTCATATTCAGGGATTCGAGCTTCAACGATCCACTCTTGATGATTTTTGACGACCCGTGATTCCGTTGTTTCCTTCTTCCCGGTTCTATCCTAAACTCTTTTCGATTCACTATTCTATATTTTCCAATATTAAAATAGGAATCTCTTTAGTTGTCTCTTCCTTAGCAAGATTTAAACAACGTGCATAATGTCCTAAGTGTAGGGGAGTTTACTCCCACATGCTTAAACATTGAGGACAATGTTTATATTAAGTGTAGGGGGACTTCTATCGAAGTTAAGTGGCCTTTTCCTTGTATTTGTCCTCATTTTAACCGGAAAATCAATTTTTCGACATTTTTCAAAATTTTTGATCTATTTGGCCTATTAGTTTTTCCCTTTGTATAGTTATTTTCTTTCTTTACTTAGAATAAAATTTTAATAAAGTGGTTTTAATTTTCAAACGTTGTGAATCTTTTGACTCAACCCGAGTTTACCTATCTAAGTTTACTCTAGCTAGTATCCTTAACATGTTTAAGTCATGTTTTGCTAGGCTTTTATATAGGGAGCTATAAAACGCGAAAGTCTTAACCCTCACGGGTTAAGAGCAAGAACTTTTCGCAAGTTCCTATAATTGATCCTAGAGAGTTGTTTATCAAGGGAACTTTAAAATGAGATTTCTAAACTTGAAAAAGTCTAAGAATTTGCAAGATCCTATAGATGACTCGAAAACCCAAAACTTTGATTTAATAGGCTAAGCATCCACGAGTCTCATTATTTGAGATTTTAAACTGTGGAGAACGAGAGATGATAGAGTCAATTATAAGTTTGGTATTCTTTCGTGAATTTATGTGAGTTAATTATAAGCCTATTCTCCCATCGCTTGCTAATAAATTTATCTGCAATAAATAAGGTTGTACAATTTGAAAAGTTACTTAGCTTCTAGCCCAAGATCGTTTAAAAGTTGCTCGGTATGGATTAGAGTTCATAGCCAAGGCATAACTTATTGAAGCGGGATGCGAAGATTGGCAAGTTCGAAAAGGCCCTAACAAGGCATGAGGGCTACATTTTGTTGCTAAAGATCCCAAGTGATGTGAAGAATCATTTATCGAAAATCAATATGAAGGATCGAGACACACGACGAAAAGCAAATACTCCCGTAAAGATCATGGAGAAGTCTATCCAAAAAGGCCCTAACAAGGTATGAGGATAAAAAGATCCAAGTCCAAAAAGGAGGCGGATCGTTGTATATCAAAATCCCAAATAAAGATTGGAGAAAAATGAAGAATTCGTGGTCCAAATATGAAGAATCTCTCAAAACTTCAAGTGAAGAAATTCCTATTATGAAGAGAAGACCATTATTTCATGAACGTCTCTCAAGATTTGAAGTATGAAGTCGCTGCCAAATATCGGTCTGAGAAAGGTCTCAAATCGCGAAGCGAGTTATGCCAAGATATGAACTTTATGAGGTCCCGAGAAGCAGTTTTAAAAGATTTTGTCCTTTAGCTAACTATTGATTAAATCGTCCCACTTTATTTTCAGCCTTAATAACTATCGAAATAAGTCAACAATGCATCCTCGTGAGCATTCAAGACAACAATAAAATATAAGAGATACACCTAGGAATAAGGGAGTCTAAGTAAATAATTGGCCCACATGAGTTCGTGTTAGTTTGCTAACTTATAATAACAATGATCTCGTTTTTAAGCTTTGTTTGGAGAAAGTGAAAACTTGAGGATGATAATTATTCATGACATTTCCAAAACCCAAGGTATGTTTTTGATTTCTTTACTTTGAATGTTTATAATTTTCTATCTCTTTATTAAAGGCCAACGTGGACTGATTATGATGAAAAATGTAAACGTGCTTTGTAACTAATGCATTGCATGAGGACATTGCAATGGTCAAGTGTAGGAGATTTGATAGGTGTGTAAACACCCATCCTTTTTACCACTTAATTACAATAATAACCGAGCCAAAAAGTGTATTTTATGTCATTTATGTCGGAATTATGCGTGGTTTGTGTTTTTGTTGTGATTTAGGACGAAAATGTGGAAAAGGGAGAAAACACGGGCATTCACGGGCTTTTATCGAAGAAAAAGACGAAAGACGAAGTCAAGAAATCAAGAATGCAAAAAGAACGGAAGTCCAAGACCAATTCTGAAGATTTATCGAAGAAAAAGTCAAAAGACGGAAGTTTACTAAAAGCCGAAGAACTCAAGTCTAATTTATTGAAGAATTACAAGACGAGTTCAAAGAAATCCCGAGACAAAGTCGTTAAAGTCAAAGAATTAAGAAGATTAACAAAGAATTAAGAAGAGCAAGGACTTAATGACGCAATTAAGGAAAGAAGAAAGAGGGGAAGAAGCTTCCTAAGCACCTCCCTAATCCTCCCCTATAAATAGAACATTAGAATTTACATTTCATTTTGTTGGCTAAGTGTGACAATTAGTCTTCCACCTTTTAATTACCTTGTCATTTAATTTCATGTCCATTTAAATACATTGTCTTGCACCTTAAATACATTTAATTTCAAGTAAGTTTCCTTTTAATTCTTGTCAATCTTTACTTTTATTGTTATTCTCTCATCTACCTTTCTTTTTATTGATTTAATCTTATTGTTTATGTGCTTATTGTGATGCTTATTTGATTTATGTTCATGTTTTTATGCTTTTGGTTGAGTTAGCTTATTGATTTTATAGCTTATTGTGTAATTCTTAAATTTAATTAAGTGCTTATTAGTTAATTTTTATAAAAAGTTGATTTTTAATATTTTTATTGTTTAGTGTCTTTAAAAGTTTTTAAATTTTAGCTTATTTGCTTTTTCTTAAAAGTGTTTTGGTTAAACTTTTAGTTAAGTGCTTATTTGTGTTTAGCTTAATTTTGGTTTTGAGCTTATTTGATTTAATTGTTATCCGGGTTTTGGTAAAACCCCTTTATTCCGAACATAGCCTCCATCCCATCATTCCGAATAGTGAGAATCTGATTATTCCGGATAAGCAACACGGGTAAATATTCCGGATAAGTCTTATATTGTGTATTCCAAGTAAAGTGACAGTTTATTCCGGATAAGCTACCGGCGGATTATTCCGGATAAGCCCTATGAGCAAGTATTCCGGATAAGCATTTGAAGAAACATTCCGGATAAGGGCCAAGTTCAGGTTATTCCGGATAAGGAGGGGTATTCCGGATAGTGACTCAAGGAATTATTCCGAATAAGCTGCACGATTTAGTATTCAGGATAAGGCTTCGTTTTAGTTATTACGGATAGTGGTGACAACGCACATTCCGGATAAGAGGCACGAGTCATATTCCGGATAAGAGTTCGAAGGTTTATTCCGGATAAGTCATTGAAGATTTTTTTTCCGGATAATGGTCTACTGAGGATTCCGGATAGCACGCTGAATATTATTCCGGATAAGAGTCATTTTGCTTATTCCGGATAAGCCACAAGAAAACTTATTCCGGATAGCACGCTGAAGTTTATTCCGGATAAGTGGAAGTTTGGATATTCCGGATAAGGACGGTGAGTTTATTCCGGATAAGCTGTGTAAGTTTGGTATTCCGAATAGTGACAGTATTTGGGGTTCGACTCAGGTTTTGTTTACTTTCTGTTTTATTTTCAAGCATTTATTTTTCCCGTTATTTTTCTTTAAGTCATTTTAATTGCTTTTCTTTATTTTAAATTTCAAGTTTACATTTTTTATTACATTGTCAATTTAATTTTTCGTCACGCTTTAATTTTACTTTTCAAAGTTTTAATATTGCACCACTTAAGTTTTAATTAGATTTAGATTTAAATTACCTGCTATTTACGTTAAAGTTTTGCAATTTCCCTTTACTACAACGACACAACATTTGTTTCCTCCAAAGAACGACTGAGTCACATAGTTAACCAGGATCAATTCGATTAGACCACTATAACGAATCTTTTTACCTGGCCAAAAGCCTTGTATCACTTATGTGCCTAGCTAAACAAGGCAAAAGCTTCTAATAGCTGCTAAGAACAACAAGGTGAGTAGCAAACATATTATATAAAAAAATGAAAAATGAAACTGATTTGATTCAAGCTTGTTCCTCACTCCTTGAATCCTCCCAAACCACAAGCTCACTGCACCTTGATAATCTCATTATCAGGGTGTTATGATCACTTATAATCCAAGAGTTCAAGTGTTTAAACTAAGACTTAGAAAAATAATCAGATTTTTGAAAACTTTTGCAAACTTGCACAAAACTTTAAACCAATATTTCAAACTTCAAACATAAACTCATAACATGTAAACAATAACATATAAAGTAAATTGGAACTTGGAATTCGTCAAAAACTTTCACACTTTTTCATTAACTTGAAACAAGGATTAACAAAGTTTTGACCTAGGAATCCAAGAACAAAAACTAATGTTGCATACTATGGCCTTTATATAGGCTACATGAAACTAGAAAACTGAAAAGAAAACATGAAACCTTAGTATATTGTGAGAACCCGTAATTTCCAACATTATTTTATTCTTTTTATTCGTGCTTCTTGAATTTTTCCAACGTATTACGTTTTCTTGTATTGCTATATGTAAATCCTGAGATTTTTAAATTATATTTTTTTAAGTATTTTTCTGATCATCGATAAATACTTTGTATGGAATTATAAATTTTCATTTTATTTTTTCATATTTATTTTAAATCAATGTTTTTTATTTAAAATCACCCGTGTGCGTTTTACAACGAGTTTATTCAAATCAATGTACAACGAGAATTCCTAGTGATCGCGATACCGACGGATGCCCAAAATTTTACGTTTACTTATCGATTGTTTCGATAATTAATATTTTCGATGATGTCGTTTTAATTACGTATTAAGTCGTGTCGAGAAATCATATAATCATTTTTACGATGCATTGTAACTTTTGAAAAGTATTTTTACGAAACCCGAGCCCCGTAAATATTTTGAATATTTACCAATAACCATTTTCTACCCTTTAAACTAGTATTTATTTTCTACTCCACAAGTTTCAAACTTGGCAACAATAACCCTTCTACTACATATCATATATATATAATTTATTTTAATCAAAACACATACAACTTCCACTTTAACAAACAAAAATCACCATCTCCTCCCACTCCTTCTTCTTTGCCGCCACTCCCCACCATAAAACACCTAAAAACATCATCATTCACCATGAATTTAGCTAAACAAAAATTAGACACATTCCTAAAATCATCTTGTGATCCTATTGATACCAAAATTTCCCACATGCATCAAGATTTCAAGAACTTTTGATTTCATGATTGTATGATGTTGTAATCATCTTGCATATGTTATATTTGGTAAGATTATCATGTTTTGATCCTTAAAAGTCTTGTTTTTAATCTTTTATTTTTGTTAGATTTTTCATACAAGTGTTTTTAGGAGTGTTTGGTTGATGGGTATGATAGTATAGTGATCCTAGGAGTATGAGAATGATTGGTTTTGAGTGAAAAATAGATTTGTCATGTTTTCTAAAAAGCTAATTTGGGACAGCAGCCTTAAACAGTATGTTTCGTGGGTTTAAGGTCTGTGAAAGACTGAGATTATTTGAAATTGTTGTAGAGTTTTCCGAGACGCTCGTTTCAGTATAAGATAGAGCCTATAACTCATTACGAGTCAAAAGTTATGCTAGTTTTAGTTTTCGTGTACCGGGAGACGCAAGTCGGCACAATCCGAAATTGTGGCTGATTTTGGGTCGACTCTCGGGGACTTTAGGCTTGGTTAGATAGTTGATACTACTGATTTTCAAAGTTTACAAACTGAGTTTGATGAGTCTAGTAGTGGTTTCAAAAGACGGATTGTCGGGTTAGTACTTTTAAAGTGGTCCAAACGGTTTTACAAAACAAGTGTACAAATCTGTCCTAAAATTTGGAGTCGAGTAAAGCGTCGAGCTGATGGATTTTAAAGTGTGAACTTTGGCTCAAATTTTGGTGAGGTCTTATACAGGTTATAAGTGACCTTGACACCAATTTTCATGTAAAACGGACAAGTCTAGCTAGGGTAGATCGGTGTGTACATTCAGGGTGTACTTGCTGATTTTTATTTTGGACACGTAGTTCAATGCTTGTGTTGCGTGAGTTTGAGTGTTCACCATCGGACATGGTGACTTACTCAAGTGCTTAGTCATTATATAAATGACTTAGCTACTGGTCCAAATAAGGGTAAAGGATAATTTGACTTGCGTTGACTTGGCGTCGTATGACGAGTCATTTTCAAGTGTTCAAGTGTTTTAACGAGTAACGTTGGATAAATGGGTAGTATGAATTCATTTGATTCGTGTCAATGGTTTTGAAACGTGTATACTTTGAAAACATTTGAGTCATGTTATATTTGGTATATATATCGATATTGAGTTCGAGTCTTAGCGCGCGTCTTATTGTGATAGGTTGCGGTTTTCGTGTTTTTCCCCGGGCATCCATATCGTCGGTGATCGTCTCACTACATTGTTTCTACTCAGTTGCTGAGTACCGTGATTGACTTAACACGTGGCTAAGGGCCACGGAATTTCTAAGGATCAAGGAGGAGGAATTTTTTAATTTGCGTGTTTGGATTAATTCCTACGTGTTATGAAGGTATAGTCACTCCTAGCATTTTAGTTTTGATGTTACTAGTACTTTGATTCTTTTTATTCATGAATTTTGAATTCCTTGGGTTAAACCCACTGAGATTATAGATACTTAGGGCATATTAGGACTTAGGACAGTTGCGTGGCGATTTGGTATAGCTTAAGTGTTGCTTGATTGAGGTTAGGTAGCTAAATGGAGTTGTTTTTGTAGTATGGAAATCACCACAGAAACAAACAGGTCATGGCAAAATTTTCTTAAACATATGACCTTATTTTTATTTGAAAAATGGATACCCACTGATGTGATTAGTATGTGTTGAGTTGGATGGAAACGGTAAGTGTCCGGATGAGTCCGAAACTGTCGTTTTACTAAACTAGGTCAAATCTGAATGTTATGCTTAAAACGTGGGTAAATTGACTTGGGTAAAAAGAATTAATTTATGATTTTATGACTTTTTACAGTAGCTACAAGTATAATAAAACTTCTCTTTTTGGTTTCGTGTCAAAATCTTTTACCGATTGGGATTTATGCTTAATCTACCGTAAGGTACGAAAGACATTTACAACTTTCTGTTTTGATAGTCTGTCACTAAAAGTGCATTTCTCGTTGATTGAAAATTGTTCTAGGGCTGTTCTTTCCCAACTTTTAAAGGTAAGAGAAATACCTATACATGTCAAGAAATTTCACCTCCTGTACAATTATAGATTTTTAGATATGACCAAATCTTCACAGCCTTTTTCAGAAAACTGAATGCAGTCCCTTGTTTTGGTTTTTCAAACCGAGTCTTAAACGTGTTCGAAACCCACACATAAATGCTTGGACCATCATACAAGGTTGATATTAGGTTATTACAGTAGGTTCAAGGTGTTGGGTCAAAATTTTAACTTAAGCTTAGGTCTCGCCATCACACGCAAGTTACCTAGTCATACTATGTCCCACCACTTCTAAAACGTTATTGCTTCATTGAACGCATTCTTATTACGCGTCACCATTGCATAGGTCCGTGAAGACTTCTTTTTACTCAGCCCCTTTTACCTTGTGATTACTTACTAAAGGTGAGTTCATAGCCCCTTTTACTACTTGTACATTGTTTCTAAACGCGGGGTGAGATTTTACATGGTGGAACACATCCATTTAAAAACTGTATGCTATTCAGAACTTGTATGCTATTCAGACTTGTATGCTTTCCAACAGTTTTCATTGATATTATTGCTTATAGTTAATAGCCTTAAGTTTCCTCTCTTGATCATGAACCGTTAATTGTCCCGTATGCTTTGCGCTAAGCGCGAATGTTGTGGGTGGATCCATCGGGATTGACAATCCCCGTCCCGATTACCTTGACACACTTACATTTGTTTATACTTGAGTATTTAGGCTGAATACTCCCTAGAGGAACTTACTTTGAGTTAAGCTTCGGTTCATGAACTAAACAGCAATAATATTGGTTTCAAACTATGGTTAATGATCATAACCATTTTCTCTATTTACTTGTTTTACAAAAGAATGCTTGTGTTCCACACCTTTATTGCTAAACCTATGAATTTCACTCAACTTTGTGTTGACGATTTTACATGTTTAATCTCAGGTATTATTACTTAGCTTTGCTTGGATGGGAGCCCGCAGGATATTATCGCAACTTGAAGATTTCTGTGATACTTTTAAAAGACTGGTTTTAGTATAAACTGTCAGAAATTTATTATATCTTTTGGGCAACTTTATGTTATAAATCATGATGAAATAATATATCTTTCCGCATATAAAACTTTGGGACCTATGTTTAAAACTCTGATCATTTATGATGTGATATATATGCTTTTATTATCTCAGCTTTGTGTCAACTGTAATTCATTGTTTCTTGTACTATGACGTGTTACCCCCTCGTTGCCTAGTTGTTCCATGTCAGATTTTGGGGGTCTCACAGATTGGTATCAGAGCGATGGTTATAGGGAACTGAGTCATTTTTCAAAACTTAGTCTATAACCGAAAGTTCAAATATTTTATTGTTTCTAAGTGTCAAACACATAATTTGCCATTGCTGTTCGATATCTTCGCGGGTAACTCTCTAATCCTTATTATTTACTTTTAATTATCGTTGTAGCATTTCATCTCTTGATTACATTTTGAAATATTACTTTACGCTAATGACGATAATTACTATGTCTTTTCAAAGCCTATGTGCTTCATGAATTATCATTGAATGTTACTGTGATTACATCTGCCTATACTGTATTTCTTGAATTCTTGTTCTTGTGAATTGATCTTATTGCAATGATATTATATCGTTATGACGTTACATACTTGTATTCAGAGCGCGTATGCTGCCGACTTTTCATACTCATTTTTCTGAGTACTATTGCTATTTCATTTATGCGTGATACGACTGACTTTATATGCTCGTTCGGTTTGAACCGTCTGTTTTTTTTGACTCGTTGATACGTGTTGTGCATACTATCGCGATACCATTGTTCGGGATTGAATAAGTGTTGTTTTCGATGAACTTCTGATTTTCATTCTACTACCGTGTGTGTCGCTTTCATTGTTTATTTCCCTTAAAATATCTACTTAGATACGCAGATTTTCTTTCTGACCATTCATAATTGAATGTCTAGTCTATAGACCAATGTGTGGCTCAATGTGTCTCCCAGAAAGACTAAAGGACATTGTGTGAGTCTCACATCTCGAAGAATTCGTTGAATCAGTGCTGAATAATATTGTGGGTTTTCATAATCTTGATTTACCTTTACGCCACCGTTTTACGCGACACTTGTACATGGATTACATCTTACTTCATTGACCATTCTACGTTTCGATTTCAACTTAGAACATCCGATGTACCTTGAACACATAATCGTCATTTATTATGTGATGATTGTTTGGAATACGATACTACTTGTATCCTCCCTTTTCATTGAACCTCCTCGCTCCAGGAATGCCACTTGTTATTGTCCCGTTTCTTTCTCGATATATCTTGTGATTCTGGAAATCATGCCACCAGGAGACCTTTCTGCATTGCATCTTGCAGCCGAAGACACGGATGATATGCGTCGTTTTTTTTATGTCTCCGATTATCGTTGGCATTCTTGAACCATTTCTATATTGTGTTTTCTTTACATGACTAATTATACAGTTTACCTTCTTTCGTCTTTATGGAATCCACAAGTCCTATGTGTACATTAATTTTGAGTTATCATGAAATTTGGATTTAATTTCAAACTGTGTTGAAAAATATACTTTGTACAGAAACTTTACAGGAAGTTTAACAGTGTCGAGAAAATATTTTTATAACTTTAGACATAAAAATATATATATTTCTACATGTTGAGACGTCCGTTTAGGACATAAAATTTGACCAATAAACTTTAAAATCAAGCAAGTTACGCTCATTTGAGATTGTAAAATCTAAGAAGTTATTTTCTGAATAATGCTAAAATATCATTTTGTTAACAGATTTAATGCAAGGGCATTTTCGTCCATTTTTATTCCGTTTCAAGTCTCGGGTAAAACTAGAAAGTTGTTCAAAACATTGTTTTACATCGAAATGCATTAGACTTTGAGTCTTAGAATATCCTTTAGTGAGTTAATTGGTCTAGTCAAACCCAAAGGTCAAAACTAATAAAAGTTAAAAACATGGATTGAAGCGTTTTTGAGTTCGTTGAGCTCGTAAAACTTTAACTAATGATATTTTGCAAACTAAAAACAAGGATTGCGTTTGAATAAGTATAAAATAGTAACTTTGTGTTCGGTCATACATGTACATAGATCTTGAACTTTTGAAATTCGGTAACTTCCTAATATAGAAAATTTTCAGTGTGATTGTACTATTTGTTAACTGATACCTTACTTTCTTAAAAGTGTATTATTGTCAAATAAATTACGATGTGCACATACAGATTCCTTATTCCTTTATTTTGTTTATGACTTATTTGTCATTCTATTTTCTTTCATTGCTTCGATCGTACCACTGAATTGGATCGAGATTTGAAGATCTTGCTTTCATATCGTTTGTTATCATCTTGACACGTGTCTCCTGACGATTTCGGCTAAACCTCTTGAAACCTAATCACCTTGTAACCATTTTATTGGTTGTATTGAACTACTCCTTACTTCCCTCTACTAACCCACTCGCTACTTTATAAACTATTGTCATGTTACCATACAACTCAAACTGGTTTGGTTTACGAATCATTTTAAAAAAGGTTTCATTTGGGCTTTCTTAAATAATTGAATGCTATCTTATAAAATTAACTTATATTAATTTTACAATGTATTTTCACAAATTGTTCTAATACGGTCTTATAAATAACCCTTGTAACTATACGAATTGTCGATTTAAAACAGTTAGCCAGTAACTTATTAGCAAATAGTTTCATAAACTATTTTGATTTCTGTTTTTACAAATGGCATTATATGCATATTTTAAATCATATGATATGTAATATTGGTTGACGAAGCTGAGCATCGCATTGCTAGTCCTAAATTATGCATGGCCTGATCACCTATGCCTAATTTAGAAGGAGCCATGCAAGGCCAAATAGTAGTCACCTTAAATATTTAACCAAGAATCAACTTTTTAATTATGCTTCTTAAAAAGTTAGATAAATATAAGTTTTGAAAACTTTTACTTCTTGTGCGAGTAACAACAGTTCGCGACATACACCTATGAACCCTTATCTTTTCTTGAACAAAATACATGCCTCAAGCACAGATTTCTTTACTCAACGATCCTTGCTTTACTTGTTACCTCATCATCCTCATGATACAATTTTCGTTACCATTTGCCTAAATTCTTACCATTGATACCCGACTTGAAAGTTTCAACGTTGCTATGCTCCTACATCGATTGACCATCTCTATCTATTTTGGTAGACCTTCGAAACGTCTCTGTACGCGATTAGTGATTTATGACTGGACGTGAACGATGATTACGTGTAATTGCCATGATATGTGTTAAGATACTATCGTCTTGAAATTTCATTCGTGTGAATCATGTGTTGATTTCGCCTTTCATTGCTAATGTTGTTCATCTTATTGGAACTTCTCTCAATTGACTTCTTAAGAATTTTCTTTGATTCGAAAATTCGTTGTGTGGCTTTTCCCTTTCGATCGTATTTCGACCACCGAGAACTTAATAAGCCGTTATTGGTGACGCCAACCGCACTCATGAATTAATCTTGCTATAATCATTGTTTCTTATTATTTTTATTATTGACGTGACTATTCTACCACGTTTGTTAAGAATTGATACGACTTCCGTCTTATTCCTTTGTATATTGCTCGCATGCAGATTGTTGGCCTTTATATGATTCACATTCGTTGTTGTCTTGTCACCTTTTGAAAACCAGAAACTGTTACGTGTTTATCGTTTGATATCTTAAACACTTTCTTAAATTTCTAAAAAAAAAATTATTATTAATTTTTAAGAACATTTTATACATTTTATCAAATGTTTAAATTACCAAAATAACTGTTTCAAGTTAAGTATCGGATCTATATATCCTCTTTGGTAAATTTACCTAATGTTTCAAAAGATATCAAGCTGTATCTTTTAAAGTATTTGATTATATCATACTTTATTGTCAACCTAATGAAATTATTTAAATTAATTTATAATTTCTAACAATGATTCAAAATAACTTGGAAAAAAAAATCTGAATTTTCTCTAATGGTGTTGATAAACCCGAGTTTTAACGATAATTTAATACAGTCATCCAAAAGTTCTTAAGCCGATAAGGATAACTATCTTGAACTGTTCTACTTTTGCTTTGAAAATCCTGATCAAGAAAAAGATATAGCAACAGCTTACTCCCTAAATATAGATAGTTTGATTTTAAATCACTACACCTTGTGAAATTTTCTTTTAATCAAGGAAATACATAAACTGAGTTTTAAAGTAATACCAAAATCCTAGACAACTGATTATGACAACTTGTATTTTAAACGATCATATGTTATTCATTTTTCCCTTCTATTTCTCTTGTAAATAGATTCTTACGTTTTAAGATTTTCACGTTTTACAGTTGCACGATTTGCGACCCCTTGTTGATTTACAATCTTGGTTCATTTTATCGCACTTTGCCTGTTTAAGTTATTCTTGTGTTCATTCTTGTTAGTTTATCGCACGTATTTCCAACAACTCTATCTCTCAATGTATCTCTGTATTGAAAGATCGTTATCCTAATCCAAGACTGAAAAGTTATACGAAAAGGAGTTAAGAAACTGAAGCATAGTGAATTCTAACCGTTAAGATTCATCATGGTACGGAAGTTTACCTGGGAAATAATGAATTTTGTTCTACACTTTGTACCTCCTCTTGTTTGCATCTTCTACTGTTTTCAGGAGAACTCTGGGGACCAGAGTTCCTTTAGGGGGGAAGACTGTGAGAACCCGTAATTTCCAACATTATTTTATTCTTTTTATTCGTGCTTCTTGAATTTTTCCAACGTATTACGTTTTCTTGTATTGCTATATGTAAATCCTGAGATTTTTAAATTATATTTTTTTAAGTATTTTTCTGATCATCGATAAATACTTTGTATGGAATTATAAATTTTCATTTTATTTTTTCATATTTATTTTAAATCAATGTTTTTGATTTAAAATCACCCGTGTGCGTTTTACAACGAGTTTATTCAAATCAATGTACAACGAGAATTCCTAGTGATCGCGATACCGACGGATGCCCAAAATTTTACGTTTACTTATCGATTGTTTCGATAATTAATATTTTCGATGATGTCGTTTTAATTACGTATTAAGTCGTGTCGAGAAATCATATAATCATTTTTACGATGCATTGTAACTTTTGAAAAGTATTTTTACGAAACCCGGGCCCCGTAAATATTTTGAATATTTACCAATAACCATTTTCTACCCTTTAAACTAGTATTTATTTTCTACTCCACAAGTTTCAAACTTGGCAACAATAACCCTTCTACTACATATCATATATATATAATTTATTTTAACCAAAACACATACAACTTCCACTTTAACAAACAAAAATCACCATCTCCTCCCACTCCTTCTTCTTCGCCGCCACTCCCCGCCATAAAACACCTAAAAACATCATCATTCACCATGAATTTAGCTAAACAAAAATTAGACCCATTCCTAAAATCATCTTGTGATCCTATTGATACCAAAATTTCCCACATGCATCAAGATTTCAAGAACTTTTGATTTCAAGATTGTATGATGTTGTAATCATCTTGCATATGTTATATTTGGTAAGATTATCATGTTTTGATCCTTAAAAGTCTTGTTTTTAATCTTTTATTTTTGTTAGATTTTTCATACAAGTGTTTTTAGGAGTGTTTGGTTGATGGGTATGATAGTATAGTGATCCTAGGAGTATGGGAATGATTGGTTTTGAGTGAAAAATAGATTTGTCATGTTTTCTAAAAAGCTAATTTGGGACAGCAGCCTTAAACAGTATGTTTCGTGGGTTTAAGGTCTGTGAAAGACTGAGATTATTTGAAATTGTTGTAGAGTTTTCCGAGACGCTCGTTTCGGTATAAGATAGAGCCTATAACTCATTACGAGTCAAAAGTTATGCTAGTTTTAGTTTTCGTGTACCGGGAGACGTAAGTCGGCACAATCCGAAATTGTGGCTGATTTTGGGTCGACTCTCGGGGACTTTAGGCTTGGTTAGATAGTTGATACTACTGATTTTCAAAGTTTACAAACTGAGTTTGATGAGTCTAGTAGTGGTTTCAAAAGACGGATTGTCGGGTTATTACTTTTAAAGTGGTCCAAACGATTTTACAAAACAAGTGTACAAATCTGTCCTAAAATTTGGAGTCGAGTAAAGCGTCGAGCTGATGGATTTTAAAGTGTGAACTTTGGCTCAAATTTTGGTGAGGTCTTATACAGGTTATAAGTGACCTTGACACCAATTTTCATGTAAAACAGACAAGTCTAGCTAGGGTAGATCGGTGTGTACATTCGGGGTGTACTTGCTGATTTTTATTTTGGACACGTAGTTCAATGCTTGTGTTGCGTGAGTTTGAGTGTTCACCATCGGACATGGTGACTTACTCAAGTGCTTAGTCATTATATAAATGACTTAGCTACTGGTCCAAATAAGGGTAAAGGATAATTTGACTTGCGTTGACTTGGCGTCGTATGACGAGTCATTTTCAAGTGTTCAAGTGTTTTAACGAGTAACGTTGGATAAATGGGTAGTATGAATTCATTTGATTCGTGTCAATGGTTTTGAAACGTGTATACTTTGAAAACATTTGAGTCATGTTATATTTGGTATATATATCGATATTGAGTTTGAGTCTTAACGCGCGCCTTATTGTGATAGGTTGCGGTTTTCGTGTTTTTCCTCGGGCATCCATATCGTCGGTGATCGTCTCACTACATTGTTTCTACTCAGTTGCTGAGTACCGTGATTGACTTAACACGTGGCTAAGGGCCACGGAATTTCTAAGGATCAAGGAGGAGGAATTGTTTAATTTGCGTGTTTGGATTAATTCCTACGTGTTATGAAGGTATAGTCACTCCTAGCATTTTAGTTTTGATGTTACTAGTACTTTGATTCTTTTTATTCATGAATTTTGAATTCCTTGGGTTAAACCCACTGAGATTATAGATACTTAGGGCATATTAGGACTTAGGACATGTAAAACCCGCAGGCTTTTACCATGAATAGTGCCCTTAAGATCGTACGTCCTAGATTAAAACTTACCTTATTTAGTATTGATCACATTCATGTGCTAATAATCAAGCAAGTGCATACGTGTATGACATGATAAGTATCGATTACGTACGAACTCATGATAAACAGTTAATAAATATGTCACGTGAACATAATTAAATCATGATCACCATTTAAATTACGAACTAAAATAATTACGTAAATACATATAATATAATTACGAGCGTTAAGATTACGATAAACTACATGATAAAATAAACAGAAACACTTTAAACACGAACACGTTTAACCACGAACGAACACGAAACATCGGGACACGAGAAAAGGTACGGGTACCCCATGTGGGGCCCCCATACCCACGGCACAACAACCAAGAAATGGGCTAAGCCCATCAAGTTTACATGAAAGGGGGGTAAAGGGTAAAAACTATTTTCATTTTCACTTTTCAAGAAAGTAAACATAAAACCCTAAAAGATTTTCTCCTTCTCCTCCTTGTTCCTCCTGGTGCCGCCACCCATAACAACACCATAGGAGGGTGTTGTTGATTGTTGACATTAAAAACAAGTGCTAGAAACCGTGTTTGTTCATCCCCTTTCAAGCTACGTATTGGTATATCATTCTAAACCTTTCTTTTTAATTCTTTTTAATCTTTGATTATTTTCATGAACATGTTATTATTATTCTTATTAAAACATCATAATTAAACATTGATCTAACATGTTTTGGGGTAAATTAAAATCAAAGGATGATATAAAAGGGTGTTTGTTTTAGTCGCCTAGCATAACCAACCCGAGGGGGGTTCGGTTTGTTTATTGCCGCCACCACCAAGACCATTTTTGGTCTTGGTTGGTGCTTGTGGGACCCACGGCAGCAAGGGGGCACATGTACCCCGAGTTTGGCTCGGGGTACGGTGTCGAGTTCATGCCCGATTCATGGTTCGTTGGTTAAATCATGATTTATGCTACATGTTAATTTTTATGAATTATGAACTTAGGATATAAATTAATTAATAACATGAGATATTAATTAAATCATGACTTAGGTTATTTTAATTATTAATTTAGCATGATACTAATTTAACCTAAGTATTTTATGTTATAAGTTATAATTAATTAATTATTTAAAACATGCCTATAATTAATTAATTTAGACATGACTTAGGTTATGTTATTAATACATAATAATACACATTTTAACCTAAGTATTTCATTCCATTTTAATTAAAACATGTTATACTTTAATTAAAATGCTTAACCTATAGTTTAATTAAAATACATGAAATAATAATTAAACTATACACTATATCATATGACTTAAGAAAATAAGCTTATAAACACTTAGACTTATATGTTAGCTTATGTAACCAGCTTAATTCTAAATATGGAAACTTCTAGTTATAGAAACTTAATTAAATAAGGCAACTAATCTATTAATGGAAACCTTCTATATATGGAAATCTATCTATTTCAGGCAGCTAATCTAATCATGGAAACCTTCTATATATGGAAACTAATTTAATTAAGGCAGCTGATCTATTTTTGGAAACTTTCTATTTTTAGAAACTAATCTATTTTTAGCAGTAAATTCTATTTTAGGAAACTTTCTATTTTTGGAAACTTTCTATTTTTGGAAACTTTCTATTTTTGGAAACTTTCTATTTTTGGAAACTTTATATTTTTGGAAACTTTCTATTTTTGGAAACTTTCTATTTTTGGTAACTTTCTATTTTTGGAAACTTTCTATTTTTGGAAACTTTCTATTTTTGGAAACCTGCTATTTTTGGAAAGTTACTTATTATTACACAGTAAGTATAATAATACATGAAATACCAGTAATACTTAATCAGATTAATCAGAATACAAGATAAACACAGTTTAAGGCTTTAAACAGTAAACCATGACCTAAAACATACAAAGTAAGCTAAGACGGGACATAAAACCCAGTACGTAATCAGTGAATCGATACTTATACACGTGTGTATTCATGTAGCGTTAGTGATCCAGAAGTAGGAGTCTTTCTTCCGTTCATTCACTGGACTTGAGGTACGGATTCCCGTCCTTTCAGTATGGACATTCTTTCCTTATTAGGATTTCCCCGTATGCAGCCAACTGTTTTCCCCAGTATTTGTTTTATTATTTTGAACTGCTTATGTTTAATTAGCATAATCTATAGCCATATACAAGCATGACCAGTTTCACCTAGTTATGGAGGTACCATAACCATAACATTGGAGGCACCAATGTTATGACTTCCCCACGGCGGAGTGATTGCTCGTGGCGTCCCTTTTCAGTTTTGGCCATATTATTATATCAGGTGGGGCGTATGGGTGCATCCTAGTTACATGTTTTATTCAGTATTTCATGGTGAATGTGGTGTGTGCCTTGCATCCTTCACAAGGAGTTGATCCCTCCTACCCAAACCAGTATATTAATTAGAGGCATCCCCTCTAATCAGCATGATGAGGTCACCCCTCCAAGTATTCATGTGCGTGACCTTTTCATGACCTATATGGGCTATGATATATTTATGTTAAAACAGTTTTCATAAGATAAACATAAGGCTTTTCAAACTATAAAACCAGTGTTCTTAATACTTAACCAGTTTACTCAGAACTTAGTCTTCCGCTGTTATATGTTACATGCTTATCCTATTTCATGCTATATTGTACATCCGTGCACTGAGCGTCTTGCTCAGCCGTTTTCCTTTTCATGTTCCCAAAACGGCAGGTACTCAGGGACGCTCGTAGATCTCAAACGTACGTGCATATGGATTGGAAGCTTTACTGCCTTTCTTTACTTTATGCATTTCCTTTACTTTAATACAGTTTGCTATGGACATTGTTTCGTCCTTTCCTTTACAGTATTTATGTTTGTGTGTGATGAGCTCTACTTTGGGGTTACCGATGTTTGATTCCGGTATTTCCCTTTTATGGTCAAATAATGCTTAGACATTTATCCTTGTATGCTTTGATGACACGCCATGATATGCGTAAGATTCCATTTCCAAAATGGGGTGTTACAATTATGGTATCAGAGCCAAGGTTTCGACCTGTAGGCTCTCAAATATGACCTGTGATTAGTGGGTAGTCACTACGGTCTTCCTAGAACTGACAGTTGTTTTCATGCATTCATCATTTTTAAGCATACATATACATGTCATTGTTACAAGGTTTTTGACTAAGTAATGGTTGGTACAGGACTGGCCCTATTTAGTCGCATGTGTTTTATCGAAACTTTTAGATTTGGGACCGACCCATAGGCGTCCCCTCGATATGTCTTTTATTTTGAGTGAACTGACCAGAGGCGTTCACTCCCGAGCATCAAAAGTTTTCATAAAACTGCATCATGCATTCATACAAAGATTTTCTTGCATAAAATTTTTCTCGTGAAATTTTTGGTATAAATTTTTTTTTCATGTATATATATAACTTATATTTTATGTTTTGAACTGTTAATCATATGTTTTATGTTATACTGTCAGATGGTTCTCACACGCGAGCAAGAGCAGCTCAATGCTGCAATTCAGGCTGCCATGCAAGCCTTGCTTCCTCAACTGAGGAATGACATTTGTGCTGAAGTCCAAGCTGCTAACAATCAGCAGCAGCAGAATCAGGCACCTCCTCCTCCTCCTCCCCCAGTGACACTAGCAGTGTGGTTGGAAAGATTCAACAAGCTCCGTCCTAGAGCTTTTGAAAAGACTGATAGCCCCAGCGATGCTGAAAGCTGGTTGACTCATATCGAGAAGATTTTCAATGCTATGGGATGTGACCCCGCATTCAAGGCGAGATTGGCATGCTACCGGTTTGAAGGCGATGTACTCAACTGGTGGCTAGCCTTGACGCAGTCGGAAGGAGGTGATGATTGGGTCGCTGGTTTGACATGGGCCCAATTCAAGGAGAGAGTGATGGAGCAGTTCTTTCCTAAGGCAGAGCAGGACAAGCTCAAGCGAGAGTACCATGGGATACGTCAGAGAGCGGGCGAGAATAGCAACGAATTCATGCAGCGCTTTCTTCGCTTAGCTGGTTTTCTGGGAGCAGCAGCTGGTACTCCTGAGGAGCAGGCACACCACTTTAGGTGGGCACTTCGCACCTCGGTCGCGAACAATCTGGTGTGTGCTACGTTCAATACAGTAGCACAAGTGGCCGACGCAGCAAGGAAGCTAGAGATGTTGCAGGAACTAGATGAGTTTGGGGAAGCTGAAAGACCCGACAAGAGGTAAACATTTCGTGTTCTATCGATAACCAAACCGCATCCTATCATGATATGTTCTATAATCATCTCTTAAACTGTATCTTCCAGGCAGAAAACTGGGGACCGGTCTCAGCCGGCTACTCAGCAGCAGCCTCATCAGCCCAAAGGAAACGGTCACACTAACGACCGTTCTGTTGTGGAAAGGCGTAGCGGTAATGATAATTACCGTAATAACGTTGGACACTCCAACAACAGCAGGTCCTACTATTTATGCATCTTCTTATGATTTCATGTTATATCTCTCATGCTGACAGTATATTAATCTCTACCAGGAACCACGGTAACGGGAAGGACCAGAACCACAGGGGTTCGCAGCCTAACCGTTCAGCTAACACTGGTGAACATCTTATGACGCATATGTCTTATACTCGTGCATATACTTTATTTTAACACATTTTGTCATCAGCAGGCCCTCAGCAAGCAAGGACTCCTGCTGGAGGATTCACTCATCCTCTTTGCAATACTTGCCATCGCAGACACCCTGGCCCATGTCGTCGTGATTCCGACGCGTGCTACAAGTGCGGCCTCCCTGGCCATCGTATGAGAGATTGCCGTAAGGGTGAAATGGAGGGTACTTCGGGTCATGCTGATACTAAGCCGCCTCCTACCACTGGGCGTGTCTACACGACATCTCGTGATCAGGCAAACAAATCTACAGTTACCATTACTGGAATTTTGTATATGTACGGCCAAGCTGCATGTGTTCTTTTCGACACGGGTGCCACTCATTCAGTTATTTCCACTACATATGCTAAGAACGTCAGGACACTTCCCTTGCCATTAGAAAATAGGCTTACCATTTCCACGCCTTTGAGGGACTCTGTATTACTAACTCATGTATACAAGAGTCTTCCTCTAGAGTTTGACGATAAAGTTCGTGCAGTAGATGCACTTCCCCTAGACATGATTGAATTCGATATGATTCCCGGCATGGACTGGCTATCCAAGCACCATGCTACCATAGACTGCCACTCATATCGGGTGATCTTCGGCGACATTAATGCACCAGAGTACATTCATAACGGGTTCATACCCGGACGGTCTGTACAAGTCATATCTACCTTGCAAGCACGTGCATTACTGTCACATGGCTGTGAGGGTTATCTAGCTACGGTTCACGACATGGATGCTGAATCCCCATCGATTCAGGATCAACCAGTAGTTTCGGAATTTCAAGACGTCTTCCCAGCTGAACTTCCAGGCATACCACCTGCACGAGAAGTGGAGTTCAACATCGACCTTGTTCCAGGAGCTGAGCCGATCTCTAAGGCTCCGTATCGTATGGCTCCCATAGAGCTAAAGGAACTGAAGGACCAACTGCAGGAACTTCTTGAGCGAGGGTTCATTAGACCAAGCGCATCTCCATGGGGCGCACCGGTCTTGTTCGTTAAGAAGAAGGACGGCAGCATGCGACTTTGCATTGACTACCGTGAACTTAATAAGATTACCATCCGTAATAGATATCCACTGCCACGTATAGATGATCTGTTTGACCAACTTCAAGGAGCCAAACACTTCTCAAAGATCGATCTAAGGTCAGGCTACCATCAGCTAAGGGTTAAAGAGCAGGATATTGCCAAGACTGATTTTCGTACCCGCTATGGCCATTATGAGTTTGTAGTCATGCCATTCGGCCTGACTAATGCCCCAGCAGTATTCATGGATCTGATGAACAGAATCTTCCACGAATTCCTTGATAAGTTTGTCATTGTATTCATCGATGACATCCTGATTTTCTCAAAGTCCACGGAGGAACACGAAGACCACCTCCGTACGGTACTACAGATTCTTCGTCAAAAGCAGCTGTATGCGAAATTCTCCAAGTGTGAGTTCTGGTTAAATAAAGTGGCATTCTTAGGTCACATTGTATCAGCAGAAGGGATTACTATGGATCCAGCGAAGGTTGAGGCTATCACTAAATGGCCAAGACCAACGTCAGCGACAGAAGTCCGCAGTTTCTTAGGCTTAGCTGGATATTATCGCAGATTCGTGGAGAACTTTTCCCGTTTGGCACTACCTCTCACCAAACTGATGCGAAAAGGAGAGAAATTCGTCTGGACGGAAGAACGAGAGAAGAGCTTCGAAGACCTAAAGCAGAAGTTAGTATCTGCACCTATTCTTACTCTCCCATCTGGTACAGGTGGATTTAAGATCTATAGCGATGCATCGGGGAAGGGACTGGGCTGTGTTCTCATGCAACATGGGAAAGTGATCGCGTATGCTTCACGGCAGCTTAAGCCCTATGAAGAAAACTACCCTACGCATGACCTGGAACTTGCTGCAGTGGTGTTCGCATTGAAAATATGGAGGCATTACTTATACGGAGAATCATGCGACATTTTCACGGATCACAAGAGCTTGAAGTATATCTTCACACAGCGAGAATTGAACATGAGACAAAGGAGATGGTTGGAACTGTTGAAGGATTATGATATTAACCTACAGTATCATCCCGGGAAGGCTAACGTAGTAGCAGATGCACTAAGCAGAAAGTCCGGAATGATCAACGGCATTGGAATCAAGGAACAAAACATAAGAGACTTGGAGCGGCTAGACATCGAAATCATGGTACGTGGGCAGCACGGATACTGGGCGAATCTTAGAGTAGAACCTGAGTTACTGTCTAGGATCAAGGAAGAGCAGAAGGATGATGGAGAAATTTGGGCGATAATTCAGAATTTGGAGAAGCAGACAGAATTCAGAATGGACGCAAACGGTATCGTTTGGCAGGGCACGAGACTTTGTGTTCCTGAAAATCAAGAACTCCGGGAAGCATTGTTAGCTGAATCTCACAGCTCCCCATTTTCTATACATCCTGGGTCGACAAAAATGTACCATGACATCAGACAGCACTTTTGGTGAAGTGGTATGAAACAGGATGTAGCCACTTATGTCTCCAAATGTCTTACCTGCCAGCAGGTTAAGATTGAACATCAGCGATCGGGCGGTCTCCTTCAACCGTTGGATATTCCAGAGTGGAAGTGGGACAAAATCACCATGGATTTTGTTACCGGTCTTCCGCCTACCAAGAAGAAGCACGATGCTATTTGGGTCATTGTTGATCGACTCACCAAATCAGCTCATTTCTTACCGATACGCAAGGAAGATCCGGTAAGTAAACTCGCAGAGACTTACAGAAGGGAGATCATGAGACTCCACGGTACTCCCTCAAGCATCGTCTCAGACAGAGATCCTCGTTTCACGTCGCGATTCTGGAAAGGTCTGCAAAAAGCTTGGGGTACACAACTTAAGCTGAGTACGGCCTTTCATCCTTAAACAGACGGACAGTCGGAGCGAACAATTCAGACATTGGAAGATATGTTAAGGTCGTGTGCGTTGGAATGGACAGGTGATTGGGACGATTACATCTGTTTGGTCGAGTTTGCATACAACAACAGCTGGCACGCAAGTATCAAATGTGCTCCTTTCGAAATGTTGTATGGCAGGAAGTGTCGCGCTCCAATCTGCTAGGATCAAGTGGGAGAGCGAACACTCGAAGGACCAGAGATTATAGAAATGACCAATGAGAAGATCAAAGTAGCCAAACAGAAACTGCAGGATGCACGGTCACGTCAGAAGAGTTACGCCGATAAGCATCGTAGGGACATACATTTTAATGTGGGAGATCACGTCTTCCTCAAGGTTTCGCCGGCACGTGGTGTTAAACGCTTCGGGATCAAAGGGAAACTCAGTCCTTGTTTCATCGGACCTTTTGATATCATTGAACGAATCGGTGAAGTATCTTACCGATTGGCGTTACCTCCTCAGCTTTCGCACGTGCATAACGTGTTCCATGTGTCCTTACTCAGAGGGTACAAGTATCATCCCCTTCACATGGTTCAGTATCCACTGGAACAGATACGTGAAGATCTCACTTTTATAGAGGAACCCGAACGAGTGCTCGACAGGCAAGAACGAGTCATGAGAAGGAAGACGATTCCATTCGTCAAAATTCTTTGGAGGGACCATACCGAGCGGGAAGCCACTTGGGAAACAGAGGAGTCTATCCGGGCTTCTTACCCTCACTTCATATTTTGAGTTCAGGTATGTTACTTCTTTCCAGTTTGCTTTATCTATAATTCGGGGACGAATTATTCTTTTTAGGGGGGAAGAATTGTAAAACCCACAGGCTTTTACCATGAATAGTGCCCTTAAGATCGTACGTCCTAGATTAAAACTTACCTTATTTAGTATTGATCACATTCATGTGCTAATAATCAAGCAAGTGCATACGTGTATGACATGATAAGTATCGATTACGTACGAACTCATGATAAACAGTTAATAAATATGTCACGTGAACATAATTAAATCATGATCACCATTTAAATTAAGAACTAAAATAATTACGTAAATACATATAATATAATTACGAGCGTTAAGATTACGATAAACTACATGATAAAATAAACAGAAACACTTTAAACACGAACACGTTTAACCACGAACGAACACGAAACATCGGGACACGAGAAAAGGTACGGGTACCCCATGTGGGGCCCCCATACCCACGGCACGACAACCAAGAAATGGGCTAAGCCCATCAAGTTTACATAAAAGGGGGGTAAAGGGTAAAAACTATTTTCATTTTCACTTTTCAAGAAAGTAAACATAAAACCCTAAAAGATTTTCTCCTTCTCCTCCTTGTTCCTCCTGGTGCCGCCACCCATAACAACACCATAGGAGGGTGTTGTTGATTGTTGACATTAAAAACAAGTGCTAGAAACCATGTTTGTTCATTCCCTTTCAAGCTACGTATTGGTATATCATTCTAAACCTTTCTTTTTAATTCTTTTTAATCTTTGATTATTTTCATGAACATGTTATTATTATTCTTATTAAAACATGATAATTAAACATTGATCTAACATGTTTTGGGGTAAATTAAAATCAAAGGATGATATAAAAGGGTGTTTGTTTTAGTCGCCTAGCATAACCAACCCGAGGGGGGGTTCGGTTTGCTTATTGCCGCCACCACCAAGACCATTTTTGGTCTTGGTTGGTGCTTGTGGGACCCACGGCAGCAAGGGGGCACATGTACCCCGAGTTTGGCTCGGGGTACGGTGTCGAGTTCATGCCCGATTCATGGTTCGTTGGTTAAATCATGATTTATGCTACATGTTAATTTTTATGAATTATGAACTTAGGATATAAATTAATTAATAACATGAGATATTAATTAAATCATGACTTAGGTTATTTTAATTATTAATTTAGCATGATACTAATTTAACCTAAGTATTTTATGTTATAAGTTATAATTAATTAATTATTTAAAACATGCCTATAATTAATTAATTTAGACATGACTTAGGTTATGTTATTAATACATAATAATACACATTTTAACCTAAGTATTTCATTCCATTTTAATTAAAACATGTTATACTTTAATTAAAATGCTTAACCTATAGTTTAATTAAAATACATGAAATAATAATTAAACTATACACTATATCATATGACTTAAGAAAATAAGCTTATAAACACTTAGACTTATATGTTAGCTTATGTAACCAGCTTAATTCTAAATATGGAAACTTCTAGTTATAGAAACTTAATTAAATAAGGCAACTAATCTATTAATGGAAACCTTCTATATATGGAAATCTATTTATTTCAGGCAACTAATCTAATCATGGAAACCTTCTATATATGGAAACTTATTTAATTAAGGCAGCTGATCTATTTTTGGAAACTTTCTATTTTTAGAAACTAAACTATTTTTAGCAGTAAATTCTATTTTAGGAAACTTTCTATTTTTGGAAACTTTCTATTTTTGGAAACTTTCTATTTTTGGAAACTTTCTATTTTTGGAAACTTTCTATTTTTTGAAACTTTCTATTTTTGGTAACTTTCTATTTTTGGAAACTTTCTATTTTTGGAAACTTTCTATTTTTGGAAACCTGCTATTTTTGGAAAGTTACTTATTATTACACAGTAAGTATAATAATACATGAAATACCAGTAATACTTAATCAGATTAATCAGAATACAAGATAAACACAGTTTAAGGCTTTAAACAGTAAACCATGACCTAAAACATACAAAGTAAGCTAAGACGGGACATAAAACCCAGTACGTAATCAGTGAATCGATACTTATACACGTGTGTATTCATGTAGCGTTAGTGATCCAGAAGTAGGAGTCTTTCTTCCGTTCATTCACTGGACTTGAGGTACGGATTCCCGTCCTTTCAGTATGGACATTCTTTCCTTATTAGGATTTCCCCGTATGCAGCCAACTGTTTTCCCCAGTATTTGTTTTATTGTTTTGAACTGCTTATGTTTAATTAGCATAATCTATAGCCATATACAAGCATGACCAGTTTCACCTAGTTATGGAGGTACCATAACCATAACATTGGAGGCACCAATGTTATGACTTCCCCACGGCGGAGTGATTGCTCGTGGCGTCCCTTTTCAGTTTTGGCCATATTATTATATCAGGTGGGGCGTATGGGTGCATCCTAGTTACATGTTTTATTCAGTATTTCATGGTGAATGTGGTGTGTGCCTTGCATCCTTCACAAGGAGTTGATCCCTCCTACCCAAACCAGTATATTAATTAGAGGCATCCCCTCTAATCAGCATGATGAGGTCACCCCTCCAAGTATTCATGCGCGTGACCTTTTCATGACCTATATGGGCTATGGTATATTTATGTTAAAACAGTTTTCATAAGATAAACATAAGGCTTTTCAAACTATAAAACCAGTGTTCTTAATACTTAACCAGTTTACTCAGAACTTAGTCTTCCGCTGTTATATGTTACATGCTTATCCTATTTCATGCTATATTGTACATCCGTGCACTGAGCGTCTTGCTCAGCCGTTTTCCTTTTCATGTTCCCAAAACGGCAGGTACTCAGGGACGCTCGTAGATCTCAAACGTACGTGCATATGGATTGGAAGCTTTACTGCCTTTCTTTACTTTATGCATTTCCTTTACTTTAATACAGTTTGCTATGGACATTGTTTCGTCCTTTCCTTTACAGTATTTATGTTTGTGTGTGATGAGCTCTACTTTGGGGTTACCGATGTTTGATTCCGGTATTTCCCTTTTATGGTCAAATAATGCTTAGACATTTATCCTCGTATGCTTTAATGACACGCCATGATATGCGTAAGATTCCATTTCCAAAATGGGGTGTTACAGGACACTTGCGTGGCGATTTGGTATAGCCTAAGTGTTGCTTGATTGAGGTTAGGTAGCTAAATGGAGTTGTTTTTGTAATATGGAAATCACCACAGAAACAAACAGGTCATGGCAAAATTTTCTTAAACATATGACCTTGTTTTTATTTGAAAAATGTATACCCACTGATGTGATTAGTATGTGTTGAGTTGGATGGAAACGGTAAGTGTCCGGCTGAGTCCGAAACGGTTGTTTTACTAAACTAGGTCAAATCTGAATGTTATGCTTAAAACGTGGGTAAATTGACTTGGGTAAAAAGGATTAATTTATGATTTTATGACTTTTTACAGTAGCTAAAAGTATAATAAAACTTCTCTTTTTGGTTTCGTGTCAAAATCTTTTACCGATTGGGATTTATGCTTAATCTACCGTAAGGTACGAAAGACGTTTACAACTTTCTGTTTTGATAGTCTGTCACTAAAAGTGCATTTCCCGTTGATTGAAAATTGTTCTAGGGCTGTTCTTTCCCAACTTTTAAAGGTAAGAGAAATACCTATACATGTCAAGAAATTTCACCTCCTGTACAATTATAGATTTTTAGATATGACCAAATCTTCACAGCCTTTTTCAGAAAACTGAATGCAGTCCCTTGTTTTGGTTTTTCAAACCGAGTCTTAAACGTGTTCGAAACCCACACATAAATGCTTGGACCATCATACAAGGTTGATATTAGGTTATTACAGTAGGTTCAAGGTGTTGGGTCAAAATTTTAACTTAAGCTTAGGTCTCGCCATCACACGCAAGTTACCTAGTCATACTATGTCCCACCACTTCTAAAACGTTATTGCTTCATTGAACGCATTCTTATTACGCGTCACCATTGCATAGGTCCGTGAAGACTTCTTTTTGCTCAGCCCCTTTTACCTTGTGATTACTTACTAAAGGTGAGTTCATAGCCCCTTTTACTACTTGTACATTGTTTCTAAACGCGGGGTGAGATTTTACATGGTGGAACACATCCATTTAAAAACTGTATGCTATTCAGAACTTGTATGCTATTCAGACTTGTATGCTTTCCAACAGTTTTCATTGATATTATTGCTTATAGTTAATAGCCTTAAGTTTCCTCTCTTGATCATGAACCGTTAATTGTCACGTATGCTTTGCGCTAAGCGCGAATGTTGTGGGTGGATCCATCGGGATTGACAATCCCCGTCCCGATTACCTTGACGCACTTACATTTGTTTATACTTGAGTATTTAGGCTGAATACTCCCTAGAGGAACTTACTTTGAGTTAAGCTTCGGTTCATGAACTAAACAGCAATAATATTGGTTTCAAACTATGTTTAATGATCATAACCATTTTCTCTATTTACTTGTTTTACAAAAGAATGCTTGTGTTCCACACCTTTATTGCTAAACCTATGAATTTCACTCAACTTTGTGTTGACGATTTTACATGTTTAATCTCATGTATTATTACTTAGCTTTGCTTGGATGGGAGCCCGCAGGATATTATCGCAGCTTGGAGATTTCTGTGATACTTTTAAAAGACTGGTTTTAGTATAAACTGTCAGAAATTTATTATATCTTTTGGGCAACTTTATGTTATAAATCATGATGAAATAATATATCTTTCCGCATATAAAACTTTGGGACCTATGTTTAAAACTCTGATCATTTATGATGTGATATATATGCTTTTATTATCTCAGCTTTGTGTCAACTGTAATTCATTGTTTCTTGTACTATGACGTGTTACCCCCTCGTTGCCTAGTTGTTCCATGACAGATTTTGGGGGTCTCACATATATGGTCTTCCAAAATTGCCCTTGCAGTTTGAATGTCATGTGATATCTTTGGCGTTTTGTTGGGATGCCAGTGGTGAAAAGTTGATCTAAGGGCTCAAAGTGAGATTAGAAATTGCTTTGTGGTTTGTTGATTCTACTGGAAAGCTTTGTCATTTTCCCAAAAGGTGAAGCAGGGGAGAATCATGTGAGTACTTGGGGTGATGTGGCATGGGTTTTGTGAGTTGGGTTTTGATTAGTATAAGGTTAATCATAATTCTAGGGAAGATTAACCTTTAATTGTTAGGGATTAGAAAAAACCCAAATCGGATTATGAACATAAAGAACAGGCTTTTGATCTTGTTTAATGTTTAAATGTGTGTTTGGCGCGTGTTTATAACTAATTAATATAATTAGTTAATAAACCGGCTGAGTGGATGGTGACATGGAAGTTTGGTGTGTTGTGATTGGAGGAAAAGAGATAGTGGGGCACGTGTCCATCATTGGTTGGTCTAGGTTTCTTTCTTGTCTTGGCAGTAATCACCCCTCTTCTTTCTTTCTTCTTTCATTTCAGTTTTAATAAGCCAAAATCAGATTTCCTTTGTATTACAAGTTATGTTTTTCACACTTTTGCCACAAAAAGTTTTGCAAAGTGTTTTCAAGGGTATGTTTTGCCAATTCATGATATTTGAAGGACCAAACTTGCAATGTCTTCAATATTTAAGGTCTTGACTTGTATTGTTGACTTTGTGGAGGACTAATATTGACACTTCTTTATAATTGAGGGACTATTCTTGTCAATTCTTCAAAGTTGAGGGTTCTTTTTGTAATTTTGACAAACTTTAAGGACCAAACTTGTATTTATGAATATACAAGGGTTTAAAGTGTCAATTCTTAAATAATGGAGGACTCTTCTTGTACAATCTTCAATTCTTCAAGGGTTTTTCTTGGAAAATCAACTCTAGGTCCCGGTTCTTTGTGCGGCTTCGTTTCCAGTGTTCGTTTTTGCTTGTTTCTTGTGATCTTTTGCCATTTTCTCAATATACGTACCTAAAATACACATTGAACAAACACAAGCATATAATTGGCACTTTTTATGATATTTTATGCATTTTAAGCCCATTTTGGACGATGAAACTATGTATAAAAGCAGTCTCATCACTCCACAAGTGACAAAATGACGTGAAAAAAGTGACGAGATTTATTTGACGAGACCAAGAAAAATGGCTATATTTTTAGTGGCTACGGATTTTTTGATCAGGTATTATTATTTGAAGTTCAAAGACCGATTTTTTCGAAGGAGTGTACTTATTTTATCCTTGAAAGATAACTTGTTCGTGCTTAATCTTAGAATGAAGACTTGTTTATCTAGTTTCCGGGTGGTTGGTTGACGACCCGGTTAACTATCACTTAAAGGAGATACATTGTTGTATTCAGTGTCACATGCATTCGTTGCTATGGATAATTTCAAGAGGTGTTGTGCTTATATACTTCTTCAGTAATGTATTGAGTACTTAGAAATTTCTCAAGGATATTTCTACATCGTTCCTCATTCAACAATAGTTTTGCAAGCTTAAGTCACAAGATCGAGGGATTCTTATTTAGTTTCACGTTTGGTATATCTGGTTCATTCCATCAGTGGTCACTTCAAATAGCCTTCAATGGGGTTGGTAAAGATAGCCATGAAGAGTTTATGAGTAGATAATTTCGATCAGCAACTGATTCTCACCGAATATAATTAAGCTGATTTATTATTCTCACGAGATTTTCAGGTACATGTCTTACGATTTATTGCTGGTTCCGAGGTTTCGAAACCATCAAGGGGGAAAAAGAAGACATATTGAACGCACAACGAGTACACGTGATGAACATTACACCTTCTTTTTATTTGAAGGCATTCCGGGAAGACAAATGTCATAACCACAGAGAAAATCAGTGTTTTAACTCGTGGCGTTATCAGTCTCTAAACGGTACACTATTGTTCGATGTTTAATTGTTTTGATGTTGCAATTATTCATCATCATTATCCTATATGGAGAAATATGCATTCCCAGGACTTAATTGACTCTGGTGCATCTTCGGAAGAAGATATGTGCATTTCCGGGACTTAATTGACTATGGTGTTACGATGTCAACTTCATGAATGGGATAAAGTGTCCACTTCAGTATTTGGGCTTCATACATGGGACTGGTTTTATTTCTTCAACTACGTGGGGGAAGAAATGTCTTGATTATTTCTAGTATGCATAACTTGAACTCTCAGGGGGAAGAAAATTCAGAAGAATTATTCAAGCGTGATAAGAGACGTTGTTGATCTAATTGGTGTGCCCCAAACTTTCAATCACTCATAGCAACATTATCATTTCATATGATGGGGTTTGCTTGTTAAATTCCGTTGTGCGCTTAATCATTCTAAGCTTTATTGAAAGCTTTGAAATTGCTTATGAGGATTGTCGATTTAGGGGGAAGCTATTAAAAGCTTCTACATCAAGAATATGTGGCATGAATTAGGGGGAAGTTAATTTCGAAGCTTCTCCTTAACCAGAAGTATATGAGTTACTTAGCTCGTGCCGTTACAGTATTTCTTCTACAAGTTACTACAAAGATGAGTCGTTTTGAAGTGAAGACTTAAAGTCAAAGGCCTCAGAAGACTTCATCAGCATTGGGACGCTTCATGGAAGCTTTTGTTCTTAATCATTATGTACTTGTTAGGAAAAATATTGTAAGGAATTCTACACGTCGTCCCATGAGAGAAGATTGTTGGAAATTCACTTTATGTGATGACATTTAAGAATTCCCATTAGTTATCATGGTCACTCACGCAAGGACTAGACTAGGAAACGATGTATAGTATGTATGCGTAAGTGACTATAAATACCCCTCCAAGGCTTCCAAGGAGGGGTTGTTGTTTGTGTTTTCTATTTTCATTTATCAATTTGTCTTATTTCTCTTGAACACCTTCAACTCTCTCTCTAAACTTAACAATGGCTGCTACCACCATATATCACCCAACTAGACCACCGGATCATAGTAAATAGCAAACCCACAGGAACATACAGTTGAAAACTAGTTTTACCTCAAATTCTAAAAAGTTTAGGTATTTTTGGATCTCGGTTGCACATGTTGTTAGTTTGTTGCAAAGATTTTCCACAAAGTTCCTTGTTGTCATAACAAGATTTTTCACAGTGACAGTAGGATTATATTTTTATTGAGTTGGCTTAGAAAATTCAGTCATACGACCATCTAAGAGCCTCAACCACTTGTGACAAGTTTGCACCCCTATCATTTTCATGTTTATCAGCCTTCAGTTCATGTAACGTTCACGTAACTGATTCTGCAATTTACTTACATTTTTCCTCAACATATCATACTTTTCTTTGCACAAGTAAAACGAGTATCTGTAATATACTTGTAACTCCGGCTTTAGGTGTCACATCACTAACTTGGAATCATTGTGATTCAACATCGTTGTTTACATTTTCCTTCAATGAATAAAAGTTATATATGGGTTTCCATTTTGAAAAAATATTCAATTCGCACATATTATTACAAATATTAAGTAGTATACATGTTCTCCAAAATTCTCCATTCTGGCGCATAAGAGGTATGTAAGCCAGAAACATTAAATTAAGGAGACAAGGTATAAAATAAATGTAACAAACTAATAGAGGGTGAAAAAACCGACTATAGAGATAGAAGACACATACCCAAGCAAGCCACGGTAACGCCATGTCCTAGGTTAGACAACCAAGTTGATTGAAGTCCCTTGGTTCATAACTGGCATAGTTACATGACACACTTCATTCTACTGTGCCTCAAAATCAAGCTTTGGCTGATCAATACGTGCGTGCAGAATAATATTCACACATAAGAAGATGAGTAACACAGTACTAAAAAGAAGAGGTGTCGAGATATCCGTAAATTTAAAAACTTTTATAAATAAAAAGTGACAAGTTAATCTCTTGTACAACATCTAACGACCCCACATGACACGGTAAATATAAACATATACTTGCTAGCATTGTATAAACTGTACTTTTTTATTTGTTTTCAAAATTAAATCTTCAAATATATATACTGTCTTTTACATAAATATGGAGAAACTCCCTAGTTTCTCTTTCCATAAGAACAATTTCTTGTTCCAACTATCTATTTATTAATTAGCAAATAAAAACAATGACTTATGAGCAATATTTTTTTATGACAGTTGAATCAAAAGAAGGACTTGTTTTCTCCTCCTTAAATAATATATATACACATGTTAATAAGAGTCTTATGCAATAAATAACCAAGACAAAACTGCCAGTACAATGTCTTTTTTATTAAACACACATTGAACTCATTATTAAGATTTTTTGTTGTATGAGCAGTCACTTGTTTCGTAAGGCCAGATTAGCAAGTTTAGCTATGCATCATGTCAATCAATATATGTATAAAGATGTTGAGCTAAATGCATCAAGTCAATCAAACAGGTGTCTTTTATTAACAAAATTGAATCAAACTACATTAATAAACACATGAGACAATGAATAGCAGATATACACCTGAGCACGTCTCTGTTCGTCCATATTTGGTGGGGCAGAGCTCGTTCAAGCAGGTACCTATAAAAAGCAAAAGATTATGATGCTTAGAAGCAGGTCTTAAAACTAGATAACTAGCATAGTTAGCAATTGCAACCTATTACTTATATCCGAGATCTTTTACAATGAGAATAAGTCATTAACTATTCATTAATGACAAAATATACTAGTGTATCAAACCAAACCATTTTCACCCCTTACCCAGCCTATATAACATACCTGCATTCGGTTGTTGGTCAGAAATTTGTGCAGTTTGTAGAGAGAACATGTATTAATAAAATTTGACAGCTGTTGGTCCAATATTCAAATTTATGGTCCTATTTTAAATCTATTGCTAAGTGGTTTGAACTGCCCACTATGAAAATACATGTAGATTATATCATGTTGCTCACTTATTTGATGAATTATGAAGACACAAGCAAACGCACCACCTGAATGTGTGATGCAAGTCTGGAAAGGACAGATTCTTGGTCCACTGAGATCGAGGTAAACAACAGAAAGTCTGATACGATAAACCGATTTTGGGAATCAATACTTTCGGTAAGTAAGTGGTTGTATTTTAGAATTCCCATGGGATACCAGCTTTGTGATTCCAGCACACAGCCTAATTCGGACTTGCATATCGTACACATACTAATTGCAATGATCATGGGGATATATTTGTACTGGTAGTCTGGTAACAGGTACGCTTACATACTAAATATCCGTGTTAGTAAGGCATAGAATAATCTATCTACAATGTTATTTATTGTGCTTTATTTTGTGATTCGTACAACCAACTCACCATAACATGATTCAACCCGACCCGTTTTGACCTGAAATCTATTAACCCAATAACCTTATAGGGTTGGGTTAGGGTCAGTCTTTGAGACACCAAAACCCGAATCAGCCCGACATGATGAACCCGATAACCCGACAACCCGATAACACCCTAGCTATAAATATACCTTCTACAAAATATAAAGAAGATACATGTAGATTTATAGAAAACGTATAAGAGATCCAAGTCTTTTTATATTCTATCAAAACTGCTCAGCCCAAAAGAGCATCCTTTATCCAAATATATCACTTGTGGCATACTTGTGGTCATTCGAAAAACCTTTTACATAGTTGAGTAAATTAAATAGCACTCCTAAAATGAAGATTAATAGAATAAGTCAATAAACTAATACCAAAAAATATTAACTGCATGATGATCAAAACATTAAATAATCAATAACCGTAATAAGTAGAATACTTACCTACAAAATACACTACGAATAATCTATGCTAAGCGCCATTTTTTAAGAATCTTTAATTAAAAACCATATAAAGGCTATCATTTATGTTCCAACTTTCAAATGGATATTTTATCAAACATTTTATATGCAAAGGATCTTCAAATAGGTGATAGTACAAACACAAACCAATTGGTATTCACTTGGGAATTTCGTTAAACAATTGGTGTTTATCAAATAATCTCCAGCTTAAGACTTACAGTAATAAATAAGAAAAACCAATTTTATAAAAAATCTCATATCCAAACACCCTTACTCACTCCTCGAACCCTAATTTGGTACTCCCATTAATCAACTTAATATCAAATCGATATAGCAGGAACAATTTCTGAATAAACCATGGTTTTATGCATCAACCATCGATGAACTTCATAGTTAGAAATTGATAAGTTATAAAAGATAAAAAGAACGAACCCACAAATATGGTAGAAAATCGAACCAGAATTATGGTGGAGATTCAATCAGTGGAGAACGACACCGTAGGATCAGTAAGGAGAGCCTTCGCGAGAGTAAAAGAAACAATGGAAGACTTGAGAGAAAGAGATAGTGTGTGTGTAAAAAGGAGGCAAGAAATACAAAGGTTGTAAAAGTGATAGGGTTTGATGTGGGGAACAAAAGGGCGGGGGAGTTTTGATTTTACAAAAACATATGGGCGGGAGTGTGACTCGAAGGTAAATATTTCACCAAAAGTAAAATTTTCATTTATTTTAAGATTCACAATAGAATTGACATTTGTCAAGTTCAGATTTAATATTAACAATTTAGCATAATTTTTAGTTTAGAAATTACTATTTTTTACGAATTTAGGTGTATAAGAGGATGAAAATTCGTTGAGGGAAGATAGTTCAAAACAAAGAGTTATATCACCGGTTGTATCTTAAAAAACAAGTGTTTCTAACATAAATACATAAAGATATGTTGTTACATACATACCAATTTCTATGATTATGTAAAAAGATCTGTCTTCACCCGCAAGACCAGTTTTTATGCGTTTTATATTATGAACACTGGTTTTTTTCAAGTTAACCAGTCTCAGTTTGTTCCATTCCCACTAGTTTTTTTTATCATAGGAATAGGTTTTTACGTAACCATTCTCTATTTGGGGGTATTTATAGCCTTTTGTGTAGTAGTGAATAGACATTAGTTGTAAACAATTTAACTATAAACTTTTTATCAACCATGGAAAACAAAATAGTGATATGCATAAATGAATTTTGATCCTGAAAAATGCATGTTTGTTCTTATTGTGTCCATATATAGGTAACCTACTTCTCTGATATTTTTAAAACTAATTTTAGATATAAACTTTTTTTTCTAATGTACTATGATAAAGGAAAATAAAAAAATCTTTAAGAAAATCGTTTGTTAAGATCAAAATCTCTGCATATTTACACTCTGTTTTTTAATGTCTCGTGACTTCAATAATTACTTGTATGAAAGTGTATTGATGTTTGAAATAACACGCAATATGCTATAAATACCTCTAGAATTTATTTTTCTGGTGAACAGTGATACATTTCCAAAATCACAGGTATTAAAATCTATACTGTTAAATTTCACTATATTTTAGATGTCGTTATAATAAAATTAAACATATGTCTTGAACTTCTATATAATTTGTGGGTCCTATCGTTCAAGGAAGGTTATTATAATGGGAACATGTACATGTACTTGACAAGTAATGATCTATACATGTTTAATTACAATTCAAAGGTGCCAGCAGTGGAAACGTTCGGGTAGAAGGTCAAAGGTGGGCTGAGTTTTGTCGTGAGAACATGGAAAATTCAGTATTGATGCATTTCATTTAAGAGGGAGATGACACATTTTTTGTGACTGGGTATGGTATTGATGGAATAAAATGTGGCGGGTATAATGTCATTACTAACATGCCGAAAATATTGTTGACACGTGGCCATGTGAAGAGTATGCACAGGTAACTTTACATATATAGTAAAAAGTTTATAAATAGAAAATATGTTTTAAGTAACATAGTTTACTTGAACCAAGCATAGCTCTTTTAATCACACACCATTTCATATGTTATTTGTCATTTGATGATTATGCGCAGATGGTTCCAATAACCTTCCGGACTGGTTTTGATCACAACGAGACCTATACTATCATATATGAAAGGGTGAAGTCTAATGATATCCCTGAGTATCAGCTGAGTGGAACAGATTGGAATGCGTTGGCTAATGGACTAGAATTTACGGACGGTATGTATGTAGTGTTCAATCATAACAGACTCGGACTAATGGCTTTTCAAATGGACGGAATCCAATAACACTTCCAGTAGTATCTTATATAACCAACCTGAAGAAACGACAGATGGAGCTTTCTTTTTTAGAAAAAGGTATGATCAACTAATGAAAAGCTTCATTTCTTATAAATTAAATTGTATAATATCCATAGTTGATTTGGTATTATAAGAAATTGCAGCCGATGAGAGGATGCAACACGTATGTTTATGCCCACATCATTCTGGGCATTTTGCCGAAAGATCTCGTGCATTTTACAGGCCATTCTCATCAACTGTGGATAAGCAAAGATTGGTAACTGTTTTGGTTTACTAATTTAACCACATTTTAATAATCTATACATAAATATGATATAGTTTAATTAAACTTCTATCTAATCTGAATTTTGTTAGGCAATCAAAGCTTCACTAATGGAAGATCATCCAATGCATATTTATCGTAGGGCTCTGCTCAAACATCGTGAACAACAATGTTGGATGCATATGACAACATACCATCACAAGGAGAAGTCGTTAAGGACTAACAGTGTAAATCTTGAAGGAAAATGGAGGGAGTCTGGAAAGGCATGCAAGTTTCACTATGATAAAATGATAAGGTTAAAGAATGTGATAAATATTCAGGTATACGACAGTGAGGGTGAAGAAGAAGATTGCCCAGTATTTGATGTTTCTTAGACAATTCCTAAACTTATAATGATGTTGTATATTTTGAGGGATGTTCATGGCTAATAAACTTATAACTTTAGTAGATGATTTAGGATTGTGGATTTCTAGAAAATACATTTTGATTTCATACCATTTACATATAATGGTTTATGAACAGGTAGATTTTGTAGTTTCATCGATTAGGCCTGCCAGAAATTCTGTTTATATTATCTACTTTTTAGAACATTAGTGTTAACGGTGTATGAAATTGGGATTATGTTTATTCAGTTTACTTATGTTAAGTGTGTTATATTATGTTGGATTTAATTTTATATTCTCCTTAGCATAATATAATGACACTATAAATGAAAACTTTGCAAACTAAATTTCATTCAGTATCAGAATGATAAAGTTTCAAAGAAAAATCATTAAAACGAAACACTAGCTATTGTTATCCTACTACATTTCGTAAATAAAAATATGACTTGATAAACTTTTGCAACTAAAATGGCCTTTAATCTTCCTTGAAGAAATTCAAATCAACAACATCATCGTCAGTTAACTCATGATCCATTGCGCGAAGTTGGTTGATCAAATAATTTGTCTTCGAAAGCCTCTCTTGTACACCATCAAGAACATTTTGATATTCTTTAGGGTCTCCAACATTAACTTTTAGCCAGTCAAACATGATGAATTCATCGAGATCATCTATGCACCAAAATAAATGTGCATCAAAATAAATTCGGATCATATAGTCATTTGATAATTGTTAAAAAAAATTAAATACGTTCACAAGATTACCTGGATTTGTATTTGAAGATTCGCCATGTTCAAAAATTGATGAAAGAAAATTAATTGCATCGTCAACTTTGTCCTGTGTTAAGATAGACTTTTTATCACAACCGTCATTATCGATCTTTGAATTAACAGATAGTTCAACAAATGCAAGGTTCAGAACACCAATACTTGTCTTTCATGTGACGGAATGCTTGACAAAATTTTCCTCTATTTTAGGGTTTGGTGCAACCATTGAAGATGATATAAGATTCTGATTATTGTATGGTTTTCAAAACAATATTTATAAGGTCCAATACTTATGTTGTTTTTGTAAAAAAAAATAAATGATAATAATCACTCAAATATTCACCATTATGTATATTCTTGGAATGTATAAACAAAACAGTTTTATAAAATCATTGACAAATTCTTTCAAAAATACCGGCTGAAAAAAGTTATGTTTGAAAAATTAATGGTTAATTAAATTTTCCGTAACAGAAAAAGGTTTAAAAAAAGCAACTATGTTTTTAAAAATTGAGTTTCAAAATTGCAGCACAAGTTATATTATATACAAAAGGTTTAAAAATATTTTTAAACTTTAATGTTGGTCCATAAGTATAATTACATACAACTAGGGCTGTAAACGAACCGAACGCACGCGAACGGAAGTATGTTAATGTTCGTTTATTTAGTTTTTGGCGAACAAATAAACGAACGTGAACGCTTAATCGGACAAAAATTGTTGTTCATGTTCGTTTATTTATATTTAAACTTGTTCATGTTCGTTTATGTTTGTTCATATAACTTAAACGAACGTAATCGAACGAACATAAACGAACATAAATAAACGTAAACGACGGAATATAAATGTAAATAGGCTAAACGACCGTGAAACTAAAGTTTTTAATTTAGACGATCTTTCTTATCATCTTATATACTTATAGAATCATTATATCACACAATATTGTTTTAAAAATAACATTATTTTTAACCTATGTGATCTTAAAATACACATGTTACCATATTAGAAATTATTTTTTAAGTTTTCAATTTCTAAATCTAATGTACGTATAATTTAAAAGAAATTATAGATAGTTTGTAACCAAGTACTATATTACTAGTATATTATTATTAGACATTTTAAATATTTGATATATAGTTTATTATTATTTTTAAGTTTGGGATATTAATCGAACGTAAGCGAACGAAATAAACGAACGAAATAAACAAACATAACCGAACAGACATAATCGAACGTTCACGAACGTAAATGAACGAACGAAGCCTTTGTTCGCGTTCGTTTATTTAACTAAACGGACCAAAAATCTTGTTCGTGTTCGTTCATTTATTAAATAAACGAACATAAACGAATTTTTCGTCGAACGATCGACGAACGGTTCACTGAACGTTCAGTTCGTTTACAGCCCTACATACAACATACGACATATGTAAACCATATAAAAGTAGTCTAAAAGTAAAATACATAAAAATGAAAAAGTAAATAAACAGATGGTAAAAAGTAAACTTAATTAAAGCCAAAATACCACATAAATAGGAAAAAGTTCACACTCCGTACTTCAAAGATTAACATTAGCATTGTTCAAAAAGCACACATATCTAGGAAGTAAAATTATTGCCAACAAAATGAAAAGTTGCGTACGATAAAAAAGAAACTAAAAACACCGTGAGTTTAGTCTTCAGGCTCCAATTTGACTGCAGCCAACTCCTTTGGATTCCCGTCTTCATCTTCGGGCTCACTATCAATGTCATCAAGATCAATCAAGACGCGCCTCTTCATTGATCAAGAACTTTCCCCGCTTCCGGATGACTCATTTGCACCAGAGGATGATCCCAATTCAAGAACACGGGTCGCAGATGTATCGACCATGGTAACACGGTTTATCATACTAGCTGGCGTAGAGAATTCATCATTTTGTACCTGTGCGAAAATAAAGTTAGAACTATACGAATGAATCAAAAACTGTACTAACGATATAAATATGAAAGTTTACCTCTTCATGTAGTTCCTTAGTAAGAAAGTCTTTCTTAAAGTGGTTTATCAATGCAACGTCTTCCGAAAAAGCATCACAACGATAATTGTGATTGTTGTTGTTCACATTATATTCAGAAAAGAAAATTTTGAACAATAATTTTTTTCCAATTATTTCATCCAATTCTTGAGGCCAGTAAGTATCAGGATCCATACCATGTTGTTCCATAAGTGCTCAGGCGGTATAACCAGATAGTTTTAAAAAGTTGTTATTGAATAACACAATAGTCACTGAACAAGACTCGTCAATTATACACACAATTACCTTAAACCTATAGTAAAAAAATATATCTTTATAGTCTAACTGCTAGTTTATGGTTTAAATACTACTACTTGGAATAAAGAAAACAACAAATTTTTACAGAGATGCATCCTGAACATTCCCATGGTCTTCACAAATAAAAGACGGCTTGTGGTTAACATGCTGAATAGTATCAACTCTTTTGTTGCATTGTTTGCACGAAGTATAGGCCATCCATGTTCTCTATGGATCCTATGGATTGTGGCGTACACAATGCAATGGCTATCCTGGTGTATATACATTTAAAAGTGGGTAGATTGTCAATTTAAAACCGGACAATAAATCATTTGTATAAAGAAAATACAGTATAACATGTCACTAACTGGTTCACAATCTCGAATACCACCAACCATCTTTTTCACACATCCATGAAAGAACTCAACAATCAAAACAACCCTAACTTCAGGAGAAAATACTTCAATCTTAAACTGCGAGGGATCATAGCCTTTACGCTCTTGAATCCTATCATACAATATTTATACAAAATTAACATAGGTGATATATAATTTTGTTCATTTTTTATAGGAAACAATAAATGCCAATATTCATAAACCGTGTATACAATATTAATAGGAAAAGAAATATTCTGGTATAATCAAAATAAGTAACCTTTAAAGGGAACGGTATCATACAGAAAAATGTATGATCAATCAATTAATGGAAGTCGTCTCATAAAGAAAATTAAGATAGGTTATATACAGTTTTGTGTATTTTTCTTAGTGAAACAACAAATGCCTATTTTCATCATATGTGCATACAATATTTTATAGAAAATGAAATAAATAACCGAACCTGTTTTTAAAAGCAACTATCTTAGGTATGTCACGGTTAGCATAAATTTTGGTGCCAAACAAAGCATTGTGAATTGCAGGAACCCCTGCATCAAATCAGATGCATAAATCTTATGAAATAACTATAAAAAAACATGAATTGTTTATTAATAATAATATCAAAATACTGCAATTACCATCCCAACACTTCACTTTGGTTAGCTGAAGAATGGACATGTTGATCCCGTTTGTTCGCATACTCGTCCCACATTGAGGCCCATGTGTCCCAAAAGGTTATGATCTATCAACCATGATATTAAATTTACATAATATATTAAACAAGTATTAAGACTTACTCATCGTCTTGAACAACAACCTTTTTGCAGATTTTTTTCCCAACAACAGACATAACAGGGACAATGTCACCTATACCAACAACCGAACCAATAACATCTGTTTTAAATCATGAAATGTTGTACATTAGTAAATATGTTTAATTAAATTGTAGAACCAAATTAAAAAATATGTTTTGATAACAAAAACTATAAACACATACAACGTCATTTTCAACATATTCATGTTGTGCAGTATCCAAAAAGATGGTTGTATGGCTCAAGAACCAACCCATGAGTATTGTTGTCAAACGAATCAATCCTGGTTACAGTGGTTGATCTGAAAAAGCTAATCTTGTACCTGTGAGGTAACAAAGGTAGCCTGCCACCATTTTCTATTGCCAAAGTTAGAAATAATGTAGCACTGCCCTTCTTGAAACAATGGTTTGAAACGAAACATGAACTCCTTCTTAATATACACTTGTTTAACTGGGTTTTTTGCTACCTTGAATTTTTAATGGTGCGGTGTAGTACCTTGAACTTGTAAACTCGCTTATCATTAGGTCTTGAGTCACTCACATCCTGTCAAATGACTAACCATCGTTAGTTTCTTAACGAAAGAAAATGAGATTTAAGTTTGTACCACTTGCTCACTGTATTGGTACATTATGAATTCTTACGTGATACATAAACTAGCATAGGATTAGCAATTGCATTATATACAATAAAATGATTTGAATAGTAGTCACAGTGGTTTGACAAAGACAAGC
Organism: Glebionis coronaria; assembly: GCA_025667525.1. Classification (NCBI taxonomy): domain Eukaryota; kingdom Viridiplantae; phylum Streptophyta; class Magnoliopsida; order Asterales; family Asteraceae; genus Glebionis; species Glebionis coronaria. The sequence continues at coordinate 208,126,403 of CM046880.1, read as the reverse complement.
AAGTTAAGCCACTGACCATAATCTCAAACAAGCACATAGATAACATATGAGGTCACTGACATAAATCTCAAATTTGGACTTTTTTGCTGATATTTACCACCGAAACTTGGACTTTTTTTACTAGCATATTATGTTTCAATCTGGATATCTCGAACTAGCAATATTATGTTTCAAACTAATATATTACTGTATGAAATGGTATCATACTTTAAATTCTTACCCAGAAACTTGGAGTTTTTTTTTTACCAAAACATGCTCTCAAATACCACTCACCATAAATCACAAGCATATTATGTTTCTTAGCATGCTACCTTCTAAGTTGACACCTTTATCCATATAATATGAACACATCCAAAGTACCAACTGATGAACACATTTAAGCTGGTCTGCACCAACATGGACATAAAACAAAAGCCAAACACCCCATAACTAAACTATAAACTTAACATAATCTTAAGAATTTCAAATCATGCCCCAGCAATTTAATTGTAAACGTGTCAAAAAAACAGTATACTGTATGATAGTTCTAATGAAAAGACTCACATTAATATTCAAATAATGTGTCCTCAAAATGACATATAATGCAATATGAGTTCCAACATACTGCTAATGAGTCAAAATCCAGTAACACATTAGCTTATTTTTAGCAAACCAAAATAATTTTTTTTGCATATGTTCTTTAATAAACGAGATTGCATCACGGATTAAAAACTTGAGAAGGCATATTCTTGGTAGCAGACTTTTTAGTTGGCTTCTTAATCTTGGACTTCTTCGGCTGATACTTGCCACCATCGTCGACATGGCATGTTTTATAGTTATGACCAACTGAGCTGCAAATACCACAATGAATGTCTCTTCCATGACGGGATAGCTTAGTCTTAGACTTCTTTGGCTCGTACTTTCTTTTCATTCTTGCTTTCCTTGGTCGACCAGGCATTGCTTTTGGGAGAGGTGGAACTAGTTCACCACGACCACTATTTGGCCAGAATTCTTCACTTCCAACAACTTGAATTGGATTATTGTAGGCAGCAATGAACTTGTCCTTCGAATAACAAGCATGTAGGTAATCAAATGGGTATTTTCCTCTACTCCTTATGGCTGTAGTTGCATGAGAGCATGGGATACCAGAAAGCTCCCAAGCCCCACAAGTGCACGTCATATCTCCAAGATGGACACAATGTTGAGTTTTTCCAAAATAAACTTGAAATCCATCGTCACCATTCCATTTTGTCTTCCACTTACATCCCGCTGAACAATTTTCATTCACCACATCTCTAATGTTTGGTCCACAATTAAGTCTCCACTTTTGTGCAAAAATAAGCCTCTTAATCCTTCTTTCCATGATATACTCTCTAAGGTCTTCATTCATAGAAATTATAGGCTTACTTCTTGCACGTATAAGCACAAAATTCCACGCTTCTGTGCTATTATTATCCACCGAGTCACATTTTGAGTACCCCTTAAAATAAGCCCTACACCACTGCTTAATGTCTCTTTTCTCTAAGGATTTCTTTGCACCATCATGAATATTTTCAATCTCATCTAACCTTTTCTGAAGTTGTGCTTCATTTGAACATTTAGCAACGGCATAGAAGGCCACTTTGAGTTGTTCACCACGAAAATCAGAATACCAATTTGCATATATGTGACGTGCACATAATCGATGTTCAGCTTTCGGAAAAATTGTTGCAACTGCGTTCAACAATCCCTGAAGAATAAGAAATCTTAGTTGTAAAAAAAGATCGACTGTAATTACGGTGTTGAAGTGGTTTGTATTGCGATTCTATGAATCTAAACGTCTTGCAAAGTATTTGATGTTGCTGCTATATAATTATATGGAGTATCAATTGAGACAAGAAAATGCGAAAATATAGTATACCTTTTGCTTATCAGACATAAATGTCCATTCTTCTCCCTCGCGAGTTTTAATGTCAACTCGTAGACGCCTTAAAAACCAAGTCCATGAAGATTCTGACTCAATCTCAACAATTGCCCACGCTACTGGAAACATTTGGTTGTTTGGGTCTTTTCCCACCGCCGTTAAGAGCATACCTTTCACCACACCTTTAAGAAAACAGCCATCAACTCCTAAATATTTCCTGCATCCACTTAGAAACCCATCACGAACAGCCGCCAAGCAAACATACATCCTCTTGAAGAAGGGATGAACGCCCTCACCAATTTGCTCAACCTCAATGTCAATAGAACTCCCTGGATTTGTATCTACTAATGCTCTTGCATAGTCATTCAATTTTCTATACTCATGTAGAACATCCTTTTCTAGTCGCTTAATTACTATCGCCTTAGCTCTCTTACATTGGCTTCTAGTCACTTCTAATTCTAATTGTGCTTTAATTGTGTCTTGAATGTAAGTGGGCTTAATACCAGGGTGAGCATAGATCATAGTCTCCCACTGCTCCGCTATCCATGGTGCTTTGATATGTGAAATCATGAAAACTTTTGAACAAGTGTGCATATTATTCAATGTTTTCACCAAGAAATATTTTTTCCCATCATGATTTTCGTCAGCAGCATATACCAACCATTTACAATGTTCATCAATACATTTTACTCTCACGCGTTGTCGAGCATTTTTTACAAACTCGTAGTCTCTTTTTTCTTGTACAGCATACTTTAACAACGCTCTCTTAAACTGTGTATGATCATTAAATGATTGACCAATGAAAAAACTTACTGTTCGGCAATTTTCATTGTACCTAGGGAATCTCACAGGTGTTCTTATCATTTGAGTTGTTCCATCGTCTAATATCTCTTCATCTAAACTTTCAACGTCAGAGTTGTCAAGATAATTCTCTTCACTACCTTTAGAGTTGTCGTTTTCTTCATTACCATGGTGTAGTTCTTTTTGAGGGATGTTAGCAGCAGGTATTAATATGTTTCGGTTCAACGCTTTATAATGTTCTCTTACTACATCTATACCATCAGTCACCTCTATATCTTGATTTAGACAAAGCGTCTCAACTACCGTATCAAGTTCAACTTCAGAATCTTCTTCATTATCCTCTTCTTCGGATGAAGTAGTTTCATCTTTCTCACTTTCTTCATTGTCATCAGTATTTTTTCTTGACCCCGTACTTTGGCCAGAATTCATCTCTGCGGTGTAGTTAAAATCAACCAGCTTGTTGTTGGTCCTTAACCATTCTTCACTATGCTCCACATACAACTCAACCACACCGTTTCTACTTGCACAAGAGAACATCTCATATAAGCTAGCTTGATCGTAGATAAGTTTCATACCATCCGTAAGTGTCTTGAGTGGTTCTTTGTAGTAAACACCATTCACATCGTAATCTTCAAAACCTAAACTTCTCAACTCGGTAGTGAAGGACCACAAACATACCCGATTCTTTTCTCTTTCCATACTAAGGTAATCATAATCCCTATATTCAGTTATTGGTCCCCTCACCAATACACCACCGTAATGTAACTTAAATGTTACAATTGTATCCTTCATCCTACAAAAAAAACCAACAAGGTAGCTGCTATTAACCGTGAAAATATTCAAAAGAACCATGTCACTACTGAATCTATAAGGCTCGACATATATTCAGAAGGAAAAAAACTATATAGATTATTAGCCTTATTGTTATCTAATCTCCATAGCTTTAATGGGTTTGACTACACATAATAAAAAAATCATGTGATATGGAATCAACCAAAACTATATAAACAATTACATAATACAAGTGGATTAGAATCATACCTCTCCATGCATAGATATATGATTTGTTGCTCGTATGATTTCTAACTTTTTTTAACGATCGTATGATCTCTAACTTGAGAAAAAGCAAGTGATAAAACCCTAACACTCGTTTTCTTTTGTTAAGTAAGTAACGATATTTAGTCACGTGACAACGTGTGACTGAGTCAAGGCCCAATTAAACACGAGTTTACAAGTCCAAGGTACTATACCGCACCGTAAAAAATTTAGGGTAGTAAAAAACCCGGTTAAACAAGTGTAAGGTATCAATATACACTTTGGCCTATACAGTTTTGTGTATTTTTCTTAGTGAAACAACAAATGCCTATTTTCATCATATGTGCATACAATATTTTATAGAAAATGAAATAAATAACCGAACCTGTTTTTAAAAGCAACTATCTTAGGTATGTCACGGTTAGCATAAATTTTGGTGCCAAACAAAGCATTGTGAATTGTAGGAACCCCTGCATCAAATCAGATGCATAAATCTTATGAAATAACTATAAAAAAACATGAATTGTTTATTAATAATATCAAAATACTGCAATTACCATCCCAACACTTCACTTTGGTTAGCTGAAGAATGGACATGTTGATCCCGTTTGTTCGCATACTCGTCCCACATTGAGGCCCATGTGTCCCAAAAGGTTATGATCTATCAACCATGATATTAAATTTACATAATATATTAAACAAGTATTAAGACTTACTCATCGTCTTGAACAACAACCTTTTTGCAGATTTTTTTCCCAACAACAGACATAACAGGGACAATGTCACCTATACCAACAACCGAACCAATAACATCTGTTTTAAATCATGAAATGTTGTACATTAGTAAATATGTTTAATTCAATTGTAGAACCAAGTTAAAAAATATGTTTTGATAACAAAAACTATAAACACATACAACGTCATTTTCAACATATTCATGTTGTGCAGTATCCAAAAAGATGGTTGTATGGCTCAAGAACCAACCCATGAGTATTGTTGTCAAACGAATCAATCCTGGTTACAGTGGTTGATCTGAAAAAGCTAATCTTGTACCTGTGAGGTAACAAAGGTAGCCTGCCACCATTTTCTATTGCCAAAGTTGGAAATAATGTAGCACTGCCCTTCTTGAAACAATGGTTTGAAACGAAACATGAACTCCTTCTTAATATACACTTGTATTCTGTTGTTCTGCAATAAAAAATTATCTTGTCAAAATCTACACCAGGTCATTACTAACTAAATACATATTACATTGTAAAAAATATACCTGGTCATCTTGCAAAACCAAATTTACGCTATACGGATCATGAGCAGCATTGATTCTGTGAGAATGCCAAAGTAAAATACACCTTTATCTGATCGAAATGTTGTCCAACATAGGATCAACATAGCATATAGGTGTGATTTTTGTTTCTTTGTGACCATCTCCTGACATATTGTTTAACAATATTATTTAGAAAATGCTTCAAGTATGAACTAATAAAAGTATCAAAAAATGTTAAAAACATTAAAAAAAACATACCTCCCGAGCTAGAAGAACCACCAAGCCTTTTGACCCACCAGATCCACCCGATCCTCCAACACCTCCGGATCCTCCAACACCTCCATAAGACCCATTCTTCCAAAAACTCTGACCTGAATAACCATGTGTATTTTGATAACCCATTTTTGTTACCTTCTTCCTTGATAACTGACTCATGTTTTTGTTTGTGATTTACCAATGCGATGTGTTGAAGAATATGATTCGTATGAGTGACTAACCACTCTATTTATACCCATTAAATAGGGTTTTGAGTTGTAAACAAATATAATCGGGAATGATTTTTGGTTTCTAAAATCATGAGACAATCTCATGATTTGATTTTGAAATTGGAAAAACATTAAACCGCCAAAAGGATAACAATGGAAAGGATTTGAAATCAAAAACAAATTTGGCCGATGAATTAAGGATGTTAGCTGGAAATCTTGAATGCTTAGGAAAAATGACAAAGTAAAAAACTGATAATGATATAAATGATGCATTTCTTGTTTGAGCTGAGATTTAGGAGTTGTTATTAATATTGGAAAATTTAAAGGATGGTAGGTTTGTTTTTCAAATGTGATCACCAAAAGGATTAACAGTCTAGTGGTTGTGTGCATTGTCTTTGAGACACACGTGCGTGTACGAATCTTGCCCGCGACATTATTTTTACATTTCGGAAAAAATGTATAGTGCCATGTCAGCTTTCAGGGGTGCCACATCATTGTTTGAATGTGCCATGTAGGATTAGAATTGTGCCATGTAGGATTAGATTGTGTCATGTAGGATTAAATGTACTATATCATATTATCCTCATATCCTTGCTCCTATATATATATATATATGTAAAGATTAGATGATTTTTAACTGTTTTAAGCCCGACTTACGAAAAATAAAAATGTGTAATTTATTACACATCAAACTCTGGTAAAATAAAACTATACGTAATTACCTCAATGCTAGTCGTACGATCACGCAAAAACTAACGCGATCTACGATGAAAAAAATAACGCATTAAAGAAAGCTTTTTAAGAGGCGTAATATAAACTTGAAAACAAAGCGTGAAACAGTGAAAGTAGGGGTGAGCAGAACACGCACAACGAACCGCAAAAACCGCACTACGACAAAACCGACGGTTTGATTTTAAGAATAAATAAAAACCGCAAATGCGGTGCGGTTGCGGTTTTACCTGTAAAACCAAACCGCACCACATCACATAACAATTATTTATACTGAATAACGTCACATCGATTATTTTATGCGAGCAATGTGACTTTTAGTGTATATTATCATTGATATTCTTATAATTCATGAGTCTAAGTGTTTGTTAGATTTGGTTTATGCATTGTTATAAAAAAAAATCAACATTTTAAAATATAAACCGTAAAAACTCACATTTATGATATAAGTCACAAGTGATGACGCTTTTCGATTAAAAATCGAGAAACTTATAAAAGCGCAATAAAATCATAAAACTGAAACCGTTGTTGTAGTGCGAAGCGATTATTATTTTTATAAAAAACACAAATGCAATTAAAATTTAATTTTAGTTAAAAACCACACCAAATTATTTCGTAACCAGGAGGTGAAGTGAAAGTGAGTTGTACCAAACACTCTCACAAAGTATTATATATGTAATACCTAGACGGCAGAACAACCTCCATAAGTAAATTCATTTCAAGAAATAAAAATAAATAAAAAATGGGTTATGTTCAAGAAGCAAGAGAAAATCATGTCAAGAAGAAGGTCGAAGAAGGTATAATCATTTTAATAAACCTCTTTTATCAATTTCATTATTATCATCTGATTTTCTGATGATGTTTTTTTTATTAAATTTGACTAATTCATACAATTAGCAGCTGTTTAGGATCCTAAATGTGTAAATATTTATAACAATGTTTCCGAAACTTATGATTTCATTTCTATTGTGTCTTCTTTATAGAAAAATATATGTTTTTGTAGTTTAAGTTATGTCATTGGTGTTGTAGCTTTACGAAGCAAAATGAAGGCAAAGGCGCTCAAGGAATGTGATTTTTACACTTCTAAGTATGCAGAGTGTGCTTCCGGGAGGACTTTTTCTGTTGTCTGGAAATGTCGCAAACAAGCTAAAGAACTTAATACTTGTCTTCATGACTAGTAAGTTGTTCATTCTTTAGATCGTTTACCAGACTTATACTTTCCCTAACTTATGGGCCACCCATTATGGTAATACTTTTTAGGGATTATGTATCGGAAGGCCGCTCAACTACGGAGTATTAAACTTTTTACTTGTAGGCAGCTCAATTTTTTATAAACAACTTATGGGCCGCCCAAATATGTGTTTGTTTTCGTTTATACCAATCTCGTTCAAGTTCTTGCCGGAAATTTATAAAATTCCAAGTATAAAGCTAACTTTAACACAATGTAGCACCGAAACGGGACGGCACGGGGATACGGGAACGATACGGGAACGAGAAACGGCAAAAATAAAAAAATCAAGATACAGGAACGGCATGGATACGACAATAAAAATATATAAAATAAATAAATAAGAAAATTCAAAATAAACATTATATTCTTTTAGAGGTTGAAACCTAGCTAGTTAAGCTTGTCGGTTAATTCTTACGCTTATTTTTATTGAATAAATGTCATGCTATAAATTCCCAAGTACAAGTTGAACATCGACTATCTAAATCGACGTCTTAGAGCATCTTTTAAGCAAAAACTGTAGTCCACATTTGCAAAAACAATTACTTTCCATAGTAAAAATTGCTAACGTGATGGGACTTTTCTTAACTAAAAATAATATTCAGTTTGTTTTCTAGAGTGCCTTCTAATATTGCTAACAAGATGGGCATAAGTCATTACTAAACCAATAAATTAAATGTGATACGTCTCTTTTATAATCAAGTGATAAAATAGTTAATTTTTTTAAATTTTAAATAGACAAAAATTATCTATGAACAAAATGTCACATGATCACATTGCATTGGAAATCGCTTCACTGCAAACGGTTACCAATAACCAAAATTGTCAAAAAGCTAATTTTATATTATAATAAAATAAATCTTCTTCCCTTTCGTCTATCCCTTATCCTGTCCCTAGGGAAGAAACTGCAAACCAGCTGATGATTAATATGTTGAAACTACAAGTTTATGTTTTCTTGTAGATCGACTGCATATAAATTGGCATGGGATATAGTTATTTCCTGCATTCAGCATTTTTAACAAATCAAAGCAGTTGTTTTTTTTATAAATTAAATACAATGAAGGCTATTGCTTTTGGTGAATTATTATTCATGACCTGGTTAGCTGTCACGGACATTATATAAATAGAGCCGTGAAACTTTCTGGTAGTAATTGTTTCTAACCGTTTAACATTTTCAGTTTCTGGGTCCCATTATTTGGTAGTAGGAGAATTTAAGAGCTGTGAGTCCATTTGCTTGAGTAGTGTGGGGAGAAATAGCGAGGAACCTCCAAAATGGACCACAATTTGTATGAATAACAATAACTTGAAACTGCAGCATCTTAGGGGGTATTTCTCCAGAAGGTTTAAACCAGCCGGGAAACCCTGACCCCGTGCACCCCTTTTGGGTGCCGACTGACCTCTTAGGTTTTTTTTTGTCTAAGCTTATCTGTTGGAATCAAGCTTATGTTTAATAAGTAGCTTATGCATTATGATGAATAAGCTCATAAGATAAGATTAAGTGTTTGGATTAGCCTGGAATAAGAAGGTGGAAAAATAAGCTTAAAAAGTTGTATAGGCCATAAGCAAGAAAAAAGGGCTTATCAAAACCCCCTTATTTAAGCTCATAAGCCCAAGCATATAAGCTTAACCGAACACTTTAATGGACTTATTTTGGCTATATTAGCTAATAAGGTGAACAAAGAAAAAGTTAAACAAACCCCTTTTATGAATCATGGCACAAGTTCACATAACAAGAAGTATCATGCCTAAAAAGATGTATAGTTATGTGACATAGCTCTAATCATGTACATTGATCTAACCAGTGTTCTTGTGGCTAGTTCGGACTTTTCCTTGGTCATCCCAGGATGTTTACCCAACAACGTCTCAGATAGAGGTGGCAATTTTTGATCCAATGGTTATTTTTGGTCTACATGGTTAAATATAAAAAAAGGAGGGGTCTAATTGGGTTTTGTTGAAAAACATAGATGGGTCTAGATGGTTAATTTAGTTTCATCAAAATAATTAAATGGGTCTTGATGGGTCTAATTGCAAGACCACATGGGTCTAGATGGGTCTAATTGCAAAACCGGGTCTAGATGGGTCTCACATGGATAACTAAAAAATGACAAAAACAAAGTCTAAAAAAATTAACAAATAAAGTATTTTTACGTTTTCGTCAGATTTTTTACGTTTTCGTCGGTATTTTTACGTTTTCGTCAGAAATTTTACGTTTTTGTCACAAATTTACGTTTTCGTCACTTCTTTTACGTTTTTGTCAGAAATTTTACGCTTTCGTCAAAATTTTACGTTTTTGTCAGAAATTTTACGCTTTCGTCAAAATTTTACGTTATTGTCAGTATTTTTACGTTTTCGTCAGAAATTTTACGTTTTCGGCAGGAATTTTACGTTTTCGTCACTATTTTTACGTTTTCGTTGGAAATTTTACGTTTTCGTATTCGTCAGAAATTTTACGTTTTCGTCAGTATTTTTACGTTTTTGTCAGTATTTTTACGTTTTCTTCAGTATTTTTATGTTTTCTTCCGTATTTTTACGTTTTCGTCAGAAATTTTACGTTTTCGTCATTAATTTTACATGTTTGTCAGAAATTTTACGTTTTCGTCAGAAACTTTACGTTTTCGAGAGAAATTTTACGTTTTTTCGACCGAATTTTTACGTTTTCGTCAGTAAATTTACGTTTTCGTCAGTATTTTTACGTTTTCTGACGAAAACGTAAAATTTCTGATGAAAACGTATAATTTCTGACGAAAACGTAAAAATTCGGTCGAAAACATAAAATTATTGAGGAAAAGGTAAAAAAACAGATGAATACGTAAAATTATGAAAACGTAAATTTAATTACGAAATTCTTTGTAATTGTAACAAAACGTGAAAATTACCTCAACTACTGATGTGATTAATTATTTTGAATTTGGAATGAAGATGTATTAATACTCCTTTATAAAATAATGTTGTATAAAAAAATGTATAGAGTGTTATTGAGAATTATTATACAATTTTAATATTTTTATAATTAAAATACAAAAAATGTTAGAACAAACTTAACCATTCTCATAAACACCCATAGAGACCAAAAAACCCCCATTTAGACCCAAACTCATCTAAACCCAAACCCATCTAGACCCACGCCCATCTAAAACTATCATTCTAAAGACCCATGACCCAAACCCAACCCATCTATTTGCCACCTCTAGTCTCGGATAAAACCTGGGCTCAAATATCTTGGGATGGCTACGGAAAAGTGCGGAAACGGGCACGGAAACATATATAACATGCTTCTATCAGAACAACTCAATTCTGAAAACACATATCAAATCCGGAGTTGACATCGAATTTTTAGATTTCTGTATATACAACTTGCTTTCGTAAGGAATGTTTCGTTATCATTAAATATGTACTGATTTTCCAATAAATAAAAAGTATTATGTCATTATAATTTTAAAACGAAAGCACCCGTCACTCAAAAGTGAATTTTAAACTTGATAAAAATGGTAACTTTTCTAAGAACTTCCTTGTAACATGCTTCATCGAATTTTAAAGGAGTTCTAGGTTCAGTATTGCACTTTCCAAGTTCAAAGTTGAACTCTAAAATCTTAAATTTGTTTTTGCTTACTATCTTTTATTAGTTCAAGTACAGTTCTTATTTTCTTGGTTCAACTTTTTATCAGTTTCTTGTTAAATGTTGATACCCGGTATTTAAATATCAACTCTTTTAGGAGTAGTACATTACAGTATAACTAATTTGTGGACCATGGATGTGTTTTTTTTTTCTTTTCCTTTTAATATTTTGGTCATATCAAACTGCATAAGTGCAATTAACTTCATTTTTTATTTTGATGATGGAAGCAAGCTTTTAATGGGTGGTACCCTGCAACCTTTAGTCGTATATAATGGACATGCCCTTGATATGAGCTATTAATAGTAATTATTATTTTCTTGCAGCACGAATGACAAAGTGTTGGAAGAAATGAAGAAAGCGTACGCACTTCAAGAAGATGCCAAGAGACCCTTAGGAGTCTAAACGTTGTTGTTTTCAAGAGATGTGTGCCTTTTCAGTCCAAGGTCTAAATTTTTAGATGAAAATTAGCTATTTGCTGGATAGAGATAAAGTATGTGTGTTTCTGCAACACTTGATTTTAAAATGCACGAATTATTAAAAAAATCAATCTGAAAATGTGAGCTTGAGATTTTTATAAGTGTTCTACCTGAAAATGTGAACTTCTTTTGTGATGTCTTGGCAGCATAGTTGCTATTGCCTTCCATGCATTGGTAAGGTTTGAATGAAAGGAATAAGAAAATCCAACAAAAATGCTTTTCCTAGAGTTTGTTTGGTATTTGAAAAGTTGCATGCGTTATAGTATTTTTATATGCATTCAGTACATGTATCCAGGCTGATTCAGAGAAAATGCTTGACAAATTCACTGAACTTACGAAGTAAAAGATATACCCTATGTATTTAAGAAGTTGCTCTTCAAACTTTTTGAGTTGATAATATATTTTCAGTTATAAAAGAAGGATCTAGCCAATTTGTATAGACATATCCCCATTTCAGTATCGAGTTACAGTGTAATATCTCATGAAGTTCAAAGGTAAACATCTCACAAGGTTCAACTGGGTCACTTAGCCGTCATGATATTAAGATCTATATCAAAACATTTGGCTTGCTTTGCGGACTTAAACAAAGTCTGAAGAACATAAATAATAGGATTAAATTAAGCTCTATATCAAAACATTTGGCTTGCTTTGCGGATCCAAACAAAGGCTGAAGAACATAAATAATAGGATTAAGAGTATCTTCTTCTATGATAAACAAACTTTTTAAAAAGTTTATAAACCTTGAACCTAGTTCACTATGTAGAATTCTAACAAAGTTTATAAGCATCATATATATAAATCAAATGCATCTAATTATGAAAAGGTCTAAGATTATAAACTTTTTCATGCCACACACACAAGCATGACATGGTTCTTAACTATGGTTAACAAGTTTTTACACCTCTTCATAACTTTATAAACCTATCATAGTGAATGCCCTAAGTTGACTTTATGACATGTTGCGGCCTGCACGAATCACTTTATCTACAAATAGCAACACTGATGCAATTAGCCAATTACGAGCTACACAAACAAAACACGAGTTTTATTTTCTCTCACTAAATCATCAAATCATAAAATTTAGCTACAAATGGGCCATCTATTCCCGTAACTTGTAATCCCGATGTTTTCCTACTCTATCAAGGAAAAGTACAAAATAATTTTTCTTTTTCGTATTTTTCGTGTTTCCCGTAACTTGTAATCCGGATGTTTGTTAAGAATAAAAGAAATAACAACATACAACCGTGTTTTCTATGTTTAAAAAAATAAAAGATAAACATATTTAGTTATTAGAAAATGAGAAGCTTTCATATAAAAAAAAAAAAACAGAAAACGCATTTAAATTTATACTTTTTGAACTAAAATAAGAAAATGGTTGACAACGTAAACAAAAGAGTATGAGAGGTTAAAAGTGACAATTTAACATAGTTAAGAACCAACTATGTCAAGTGACCAATCATATGAAGAAAAAACACAGTACCAGAAAAGGGTTTAACAGTTTTCCGAGAAACCCCAAATTCAAATTCAAATTCAAATTCAAATAAATAACTCACCGGCCGGCGGAGCCTATACTTAAAAGTAAGATATATCGGCTCCGTTTCGGCCGGTGTTATTCACTTTATAATAAGTTTCTAATTACAGTCATGGATCAAGGTAGAGAATTATTGATTCTATATGCCACTGAAACCGGTAACGCCTTAGACGCTGCCGAACGAATAGGCCGTGAAGCCGAAAGAAGAGCTTGCCCTGTTCATATACTTTCCCTAGACCAATTTCATCCTGTAAGCTTTCTTTTCTTATGCAATTCTATCGCTTTTTAGACGATGGATAATAGTAATAATTGTTGCAATTGAGTAGCTTTTATATGTTTCTGATTTATGCTCAGTTTGTTAAATTTTAATTTATTTAAAAAAAACGGTCATTACTTGACTACCCGCTAGATCATTCGACAACATTATGTGTTCTGGACACTTTATGTAGTAATTGCGATTGATATGAAGTTCGAACAGATGTATGTGGTTCAAGTTAAGGTATGAGGAGTATCTATTAGCTGAGATGAGTACAAATGGTTATTATACCTTTTATCTGGATAACCATGGTCTCCGACCTTTTGACTAATCCACGGGGTTTCAAACCACTGCCACACACCTGGTAAAGCCCTCTTTTTTCAGAAGGTTGGCGTGGCCACTTTAGCAGGAATTGCACTTGAGAGACCTCACACCTTTTTAGTGTGATAGTCACAAGCCCTTTTGCCACTAAGCCGCCCCTGTATGGTTAGTTATTATGCCATTTGCTTGAGTGGAAAGTATGGAATGATTTGGAGTAATGGAATATTTTTCAAAAATACTCGTATAAGCTTTGGGTGGCAGATTTAACAGCAAAATGCTTTTGCTAGTTGTTGGCCTTTTGTATTAGGTTTATTACTATCGGGGCATTTGGTATAATATACAAAATGCTTGCATACCTAATAATCTTTTCTACTGGATATTTTAATGTGATTGTAATCATTGGGGTTGGCTTAGTGATAGCTCATTGGCTCTTGATGTATTTTGAAACAATAAATTTCTTCAGGCCTGTAGATGTAATTGGTACCATTTGCTCGTCAACACTTACATTGTACAACGTAGTCGTTTTATTGCCTTTTGTTTTTCTTTCATTTCATATATCTTAGTTGCTGGCTTATGTTTTTCTGCTATGACTGTTGCTTGTGGACTATGACAGAGTTCCTTACCTTCTGAAAAGTTTGTCATATTCGTTGTCTCAACTACTGGACAAGGGGACACCCCGAACCCCATGAAGGTTGGTTCATGTTAATAACAAAGGTTTCGTTTGTTTGTGATTCTTCTTTTCTTTCTAACTCTTGTTAACTAACACTTAGGCGTTTTGGACATATATCTTACAAAGAAGTTTAACCCGACAATGGCTCGAAAACACACACTATGCTGTGTTTGGTTTGGGGGATTCAGGTTACCAGAAGTACAATGTAAGTTGACTTGGCAACAAATTTCAATAATCAATAATTTACTTATACACGTCATGGAGGATGCATTAGCCATATTTTTTGCTTGTTTGTGGAAACAGTATATTGGGACATTGCTTATTATAGATTATCATCGGGTTTTAGAATTTCAACCTCTTGAAATATATTAAGCTTCTGTCATAACTCGGTTATGTTATTTTTTTGCTTCTAGTTTGTCGCAAAGAAGCTTGATAAAAGACTTGCAGATCTTGGGGGAACAACAATTATTGAAAAAGGCTTGGGAGACGATCAACATCCTTCAGGGTATGTTTGTCATTTCCATTATGCCAAGTGAAATGCTGTGGAGATTAAATTTTTCTGATAATACATTTGAAATATGATTAATAGACATGCTTTGATTTTCTAATGCAGGTATGAAGGGGCGTTAGACTCATGGATGTCATCTTTATGGACTATGTTGTATAATAAAAAACCACAACTCTTTCCAAAAGGTTTAGATATTCGTGCATCTGACATAAGGATGCTTGATCAACCCAAATTACATATTACATATCTTGACCTTGATGAAGGCCATTTAAAACCTCCAGCAGAACTTGGTAATAGATTTATCTTAAATTTAGGACTTTTTGTAACCAAACCTTTCCGCATTTACTGTATTGCGGGTGTGTTCATGACATTTTAATAAATGTTCTGACGATAGAATTTAATGTCACAGATTTTCAGTCACTTGAGAAGGATATAATGAGGTCCCGGTCAATGCTTTCTGGAAAAAAGTCAAGTGACAAGAGTAAACCCAACTGCTTTTTGAAAATGGTAACTTCAGTAAATGAACAAATATTTTGCACTGTTCCTTTTTTATTTAAAGCTGCACCAAAGAGCTATAATCTCTACCAAAGGCCTTCTGGTCTAGCGGTATGGAGGTTTTACTCTCCTGGGCAAGGTCTCAAGTTCGAGTCTTGTCTAGGGCGATAGGGGTTTCCTTCTGCGTGTGTAGGAAGGGTGTCATTGCTTTCTGGGCTGGACCCAACCTGGTTGTGTGGGCTCGCCACGCCTTCTGGGCTAGGAGCCATGTAGCCACAATTGCCGTTAAAAAAAAAAGAGCTATAATCTCTTATCCATTTGTACATATTATATGACAGTATTGGTGACTTCTGGGACTCTCGTCACTATAATTTTTTACACTTTTCAATTATGTAGGTTACAAATCATCCCATTAGCAGAGAAGGTTGTGACAAAGATGTGCGCGATTTTGAGTTTGCTGCCCTTTCATCTGTAAGTACTAAATTAGTAAATTACTATGTAACTTGCTGCAATCGAACTCATAAGTAGTTTATTAAATCGTTTAAGCTCTTCTTAAAAGCTTTCAGTTAGGAGCTCAACCTCACCTGTAAAAGTATCATAGTTGAAATAGAGTTGGTTGACTTATTATTTATTCTTCTTGCTGTTATAAAGGAGTTGCTGTAATAAATTTGTTACTGTTTTGCCTCTTTCAGACCATCGAGTATGAAGTTGGTGATGTTCTTGAGATCCTCCCGGGACAAAGTCTTGAAGCTATAGATGCGTTCATGAAGCGTTGCAATTTGAACCCAGAATCATATATTGTTGTGAGTAGCATTTCTTTATATAAAAGTGGTCCCTAATTTTTGCATTTATGTAGTGGTGAGAGTGTAAATCGGTACATGTCAGTTTTATTGACATATGTTGATTTCTTATCAACTAAAATCAATTATTGTTGCCTATGGCTATATGGATCTCAGGTTGCACCTAGAAATAAAGAGGATAGTCTTGAGAATGGTGAAAGGGACTTAAACGTTCCCATAAAGTTACGAAGATTTGTTGAGCTGACTATGGATATTGCATCAGCTTCGCCAAGACGTTACTTCTTTGAGGTACAGTCTCCCTGTGATTTTTCTGCGCTTTTGTTAATATTCATTGTTTCATACATACATGTAAAGACTTACTCATCATATTCTATATACACATGTAGGTGATGAGTTTTTTCGCCACGGCTGAACATGAGAAAGAGAGGCTTGAGTATTTTGCTTCACCTGAAGGACGGGATGATCTGTACCAGTACAACCAGAAAGAACGAAGGACTGTTTTAGAGGTAAGAATTTCAAGTGCCAATTTCAACCCATTTGCTTATGAATAAAATCATGGATTAGTTTGGGCTGTGCTTTGTCGATTATGAGATAGATGGGTAAAGCAAAAAAGTTAGGTCAGAAGGAACTAGTTGAAAGTCGCCCTAAGTGTATCCTTTATGCCATAAAACCTCATTACCCGGGTCTCAAGTTTCATGATGGTCTCGAGTCACTTCAGGTCAGACCAACCTGCTTAGTTTCAAACTACACCAAAAAGAATTTGTTAGACTCGTGACTAACCGGTACATCTTACAACTTCTAGTGAATGTGCCAGGTCACTATTGTTACTTGTATTTGATGTGCTTATATAGAAATTCGATAGCCAAATTTGTAATTTTTAGAGATGCAAATTTTTGACAAACCTATGTTGGGCAAACAGTAATTTTGGAGTAAACTTTGCCAGAAAAAGTCAGTATGGAATTTGTTTTGGGGCAAAAGGGAATGGGGTCTTGACTGATACTATAATAATCGCATTTTTCAGGTACTCGAGGATTTCCCATCTGTTAATATGCCATTTGAGTGGTTGGTACAGCTTACTCCTCCCCTGAAAACACGGGCTTTCTCGATTTCTTCATCTCCATTGGTTCACCCCAATCAAGTGCACCTTATTGTTAGCATAGTCTCGTGGACAACTCCTTTCAAGAGGAAACGAACTGGTCTATGCTCTAACTGGCTCGCTTCACTGGATCCTCACCAAAGTAAGTAACGACCTTTTTATGATATGTATGTAACCCTCTCTACACACTAGCATTGTCAGTAGATTATGAGAATTTGTATATGTGTTCCAATTTGTGATTATGTGGCTCGTTCTGTACTCACTGTAGGTTGGTTCATATATGGATTAGGTCTTTATCAAAAACATCTTACATTGAACTTTTTGAAAGATATACAAGTGTTATACATTCCTTCACAAAATAAGTAGAAGGAGATTGAATATTATAGGTGGCAAAATGGGTAAACTATATGTACCGGCCAAATTTTAGGTCAGGCCAGGTTGACTTGTCTTTCTTTTTCCAAACGGTTCAATTAGTTAATTAGTTAATGTTGTATAAACTTTATTGACAATGATATAGATAATTAGTCTGTTAAGTATTATTAAGAAAACTAGTATGTTCTTACAGTTATAATCTTATTCATAAAATAAAATGATTTGGGAGGTTTTATGCATTTTGAATACACTTTGAGTGACTTTAGTTCTCAATTCGTTCAAACCTTTGTTTCCAGTTTTACATGCAATTGACCCGTTAAATGCATGCTATAACCAAAATCAACCTGTTTACTTAAAGATGGATTGAAATTACCACTTCTATTTAACTATTAAAACCAGTTAACCACTCATGCTACCACAGTACCACCAGATACAGAGAGGTCACTTATTTATAAAACACAATACCAAGAAAGGATTATACTATTAACCACGTAGTTGTCTTCACAAAGCATCCTGGTTTTAAATTTTTGATAATTAACGGGATCATTTTATTAATTTAGAGGAATCACCATTGTATTAAATTTTTTATAACTAACGGGATCATTTTATTGATTTAGAGGAATCACCATTGTATTTTAATGAAGTGATCAATAGATCGTATCATTAGTTATTAGATTAAACTATGAATCAAGTCATTTGATCCCTCTAACCTCATGTGGTCCCCTCCACGGCTACTACCAAGTTCGCCATCTTTTTTTTTTCTTTTTCAAGAAGACAATCAGTGCAAGGGGGAATTGCAGTTGGGATTGAACCCATGACCGTTTTTGCTCTAAACCCTCCTTGGCCGGTCAACGGGACGTTTGTGGTGGGGGGTTATTTACCTTGTAAACACATAGTACTATATAATATAGAATCTGATCCATATGTGTGTTAATATCTATGTGGAACAGGAGTCTGCATACCAGCATGGTTCCACAAAGGGTCTCTTCCTGCACCTAAACCCTCACTTCCACTCATTCTTATTGGGCCTGGAACTGGATGTGCGCCTTTTCGCGGGTTTGTAGAGGAACGGGCCTTAGGAGCAAGTAAATCAATACCAACAGCTCCAATTCTTTTTTTCTTTGGGTGTCGAAATGAGCAAAATGACTTCTTGTACAGAGATTTCTGGATTTCTCACTCACAAAACGGTGGAGTCCTTTCAGAAGAAAAAGGTGGAGGGTTTTATGTTGCTTTTTCAAGAGACCAACCACAAAAAGTGTATGTTCAACATAAAATGAAAGAGCAGAGTGTGAAAATATGGGATTTATTGAGTAAAGGGGCTGCTGTATATGTAGCGGGTTCTTCCAATAATATGCCTGCGGATGTGTTGGCGGCTTTTGAAGAGATTGTAGCAGCAGAAGGCGGCGTGTCGAGAGAAGCTGCTGTAAGGTGGCTGAGGATGTTGGAGAAAGGCGGGAAGTACCATGTTGAAGCTTGGGCTTGAATTCGGAGAGAACATACGTGTTATAGTTATTCTTATTCTTATTCTTTTTCTTATAGCATGTATTCTAATTTTTTTTTTAATGATTGTGATAATCTGCATATGGGATTGGGTAGGTAGAAGAAGCTATAGGAGATTTGTCATTTTTACCAGAAAGAACTGAACTACTTTGAATTTCATTACAAAATTTGCAACTGATTCAAACTTGTATCGTTATTTATCACAGTACCAAATTCTTGTACTGACTACAATCTTTATGTGACAATCTCCTAATTTATAAATTTACGATGTGTATACGTTGTTTACTTTGCACCTACCTTAGACATGAAAACAAGCTTTTGGTGCTAAACTTTTGATAAAATATGGATCAGAAATGTAATGATGAAAGCGTACACGAAGTTTCATTATGTGCCTTAAACACTCTTTTGAGAATCCAACAGGTCTCGTTTTGGTTTCATTATGTGCCTTAAACTCTTTTGAGAATCCAACAGGTCTCGTTTTGGTGTCAAGATCGTGATAGGGTTTCTTCTCAATTTTATGCAAGTGATGCCCTTAGGTGGTTACCCGTGAAAATGACAACCAAACTTTTAGTATTGACGAGAAGACGGTTGATCAAGTCAAGTCAACTTGCCACCGCTTTTGTGTTCTTAACGCGTTAAATATCGTTCTCGAAAACAACAATCAAACTATTTTTAAGTTCATGTATGCACTTGGCAACTTTCATCTAACTTTACCATTTGGTGTGCATGGTGTCCGAAGACGCTACCCCTATTGGTTGTGAGTAGCAAGATCGGTGACACGATAGAAAACTCCTCAAGGCTTGTCAATATAATGAATATATAATGAACGTTTTGACACAACATAGAAATGATATCCCTACTTAGAATCTACTGTAATAAACATTGTTCCATTTTCATTAGATCTATCTTTCAGACTCAATACCTTGCCGACTTTCATCCATGAGGGCCAACGTTAACATTTCCGTGCAAAACTGATCATCTGGGTTGATCCATAGTGCCTGGTCAAACAGAACCAGTTACTTGCACATACTAAAATATATACAGATATGATACTATAACAATCGTTTTTACTGCAGACATTCACAACGAACTTACCTTGTGATAGTACGTAACTGCATCACTGTAATTACCCTGTCAAACAAATGAAAACCAAACCATTAGAGAATTAAAAGGAGAGTATGACAATCTGTTCATTTCAGTTTCACTTTTTAATTTCATTCTTTAATCTCCTGGTGTATTAAACTACCAACATAAAAATGCTTAGATTAGAGTGTCTTGACCTGTTTAAGCATTGCTAAAATTTGAATATGTGATAATAAACTAATCACAATTAGATACCATATGTAACAGAACATGTTTGGGAGCGCTTCTGATGTTTGAAATCGTAATACCATTAGATAACAAATGAGTAAGATGGCCAAATTGTTGAAGTATTACAACAACCAATCAGACTCGCAATAATCAGATTTGACTTTAGAAAATCAAATGTTCACAGTCAGTCACTTTATGCAAACACGAAATACTGATTATTACAGCTTCAAGTCGCAATAATTAAAATTTATAAGGCAAATCCAAACACCTAAGACCACAATGTTTGCATGTCATGTTACCTGTAGGTGGTATGTGTATGCTAAACCAGCATACGTGCTTAAGCTTCTTGTTAATGTGAGTGCCTTCTCGTAGTGTGTGATCGCTTCATTGTATCGCCTGATGGCCAATTATACAAAAATTAGCACAGAATTAGGTATTAACATTTAACTCGACCATAAAACCCCTTAGATTAGGAAAAGAGAAAGAGAACATACTTCAGTTTTCTTAAGGCGTGAGCAAAATTAACAACTGTTGATTCCCACATCTCACTTATTGGTGCTGGTATGAGTGCCAAAGTTTTTTCAAACCACAATACTGACTTCTTATACCTAAAAATGTTTTACAATAAGTTTGCTGATAAAAGGAAGGGGGGTTCGGATACTTGTGACCTTTATGTAAAGGATACTTACTCTTTCATATGATAAGCAACAACTCCAAGTTCATTACATACAAGAGGATCCGAAGGGCATATTGCTTTTGCCTGCATAAAAAACTGTAGACAGCACCAAATAAGAACTAAAAAATAGGTTGACCTTCATCCAATATATAATTATAATGAAAAAGAGATTTGAATAGCAAGCGAATGTGATGTAAAGTAAAGCCATCAGTGAACAGCGTATAAACTCATAATATAGTACCTGATCAGCAAGTTTGAAGCTGTGGGTTCGCATGTACTCCATTCCAATATACAAAGTAGGCAAGTGACACCTGAGACAAGACAATTATGAAAAGAATGGGGTTCGGAGATAAATGGTGTAAATGGGTGGAGGTATGTCTAAGTTCCTCGTCTATGTCCATACTTGTAAACGGGTCTCCAACGGAGGAATTCGGTCTCGAGAGGGGTGTTAGGCAAGGTGATCCGTTATCCCCTTTCTTATTTATCTTGGCAGCGGAGGGGCTGAATTCAATGGTTATCGAAGCGGTTGAAAAAGGTATATTTAGGGGAGTAAAGGTCGGGGAAAATAGGGTTACGGTTTCCCATCTACAATATGCAGATGATACCATTTTCTTTGGAGAATGGAATAAAGAGAATGCTAAAGCACTTATGTGTATTCTTAAGTGTTTTGAAGAAGTCTCTGGACTAAGGGTTAATTACAACAAAAGTAAGCTTTATGGCATTAGTGTCAATGAGGAGGAATTATCTAATATGGCGAGATGGATGGGATGTGGTATTGGGGAATTTCCGTTTACTTACTTGGGGTTACCGATCGGTGAGAATATGGGACGTATTAGTGCATGGAATATTGTAGTGGAGACATTCAAGAGTCGGTTGGCCGATTGGAAAGCTAAAACGATGTCGTTCGGGGGTCGGCTAACACTAGTTAAATCAGTTCTTGGTAGCTTGCCGTTGTATTATTTTTCGATTTTCCGTGTGCCTTTGAGTGTATTAAAACAGCTTGAGAGAATTAGAAAAAATTTCTTTTGGGGCGGGGTTGGGGAGGGGCCTAAAATTCCTTGGGTAAAATGGGATTCCGTTATTGCATCGTACGGGTCGGGAGGGTTAAACATTGGGTCATTAAGGGCAAAAAATTTAGCTTTACTAGGCAAATGGTGGTGGAGATTTAAAAATGAGGGAGAGGGGTATTGGATTAAGGTAATCAAGAGTATTCATGGGGTTTGTGGCGGGTTAGGTGACATTAAGGGAGTGGGAGGAGGTCCAAAAGGTGGAGGGGTGTGGCGGGATATTGTGAGGGCAGGGGAGGAGATTGAGGGTTTGGGGGTAGGGTTTGTGTCGTCTTGTGTGGGGTTGTTAGGGGATGGTAGGGATATTAGGTTTTGGTTAGATAGATGGGTGGATGATAGAAGATTGTGTGATAGATTCTCGAGGCTTTATCATTTAGATAGAAATAAAGAGTGTAGTGTGATGGAGAAGGGGGTGCGGGTTAATGTGAGTGGTGTTGGGTTTGGGATTGGGTCAGAAATATTAGAGGCCGAGTTAGTAATGATTTTGAAGATCTGCTAGGTGTTTTGCAAAATGTGGTTGTTTCTAGTAATTGTAGGGATAGATGGAGATGGACGATATTTGAAGATGGTAAATTCACGGTCAAGGTGCTGTCGAGTATGGTCGAGGATAAGATCTTACGTGTGGAAAGTGGTGCTCAAGAAACAATTTGGAACAAGTTGGTGCCTAAAAAGGTAAATATATTCGTGTGGAGAGCATTGAAAGGAAGGCTTCCGGTTCGCGCGGAGCTTGATAAAAGAGGTATCGACTTGGATTCGGTTCTTTGCCCAAGTTGTATTAATGCGGTGGAATCTTGTGCTCATAGCTTTGGTCACTTGTGATCTCGCTATGAGCATTTGGGACAAGATATTTAGGTGGTGGAAGGTAGGGAGCGTTAATGCTTTCTCCATTGGTGAACTTTTTTCATCCAGTGGAAACGTTAACGTTACTAGTAGAATATCTCGTGTTTGGCAAGCGGTCATTTGGACGTCCGGGTACTACATTTGGAAAGAAAGGAACGCTCATGTCTTTGGTAATAAGGCTTCTAGTAATAATAAGGTGGTTCAAGATATTCAACTCAAAAGCTACGAATGGATTGTGAGAAGATCTAACAAATATAAAGAGCTAGATTGGGTACAATGGCTGAGGGAGCCCGCAAAGTGTCAGCTGCAAGATCAGTTGATCTAGATGCGTTTGCTCTCCAGTTCTCATGTGTGCATTGGTTCATGTTCTGATGTGTTGTAGTGATTCACGTTCTGCTGTAGCATTTTAGGCTCGAGCGCGTCTCTATACTTTGGTTCATGTTACTGTTTCAGTGTTGTGAGTCTGTGGTGAGGTGTACAAATGGTTTGTCTTGTTTTCTTCTCGGGCTCCATGCTCCTTAAGTGTCTTATTTAAGGAGATGGGATGCCAAACTTTGTATCATTTTGTTTTGTTTATTTATATATATTGTTGCCTTTCAAAAAAAAAAAAGGAACATGCAAGAAAAATGCAAGAAAATTGCGCAAAAAACCGAAAAAAACCCTAAGAAAATATAGCAGTCACTTGGACAAAGAAGAAAAATATGAAGAAAAGTTGCATTACCCAGGAAATAAACGAGCAGCAGTTCGATAACCTGACATCGCTTGATCAGCTTCTTCTTTGGCTGCAAAAGCATTCCCATACCCTATCCAACCAGGTGCAAAGGTTCCATCTAGGCTAGTGGCTTTGCTGTCAAAGTAGAGGATAACATGCATCAGTAATTTCGAATTCAGTGTACAATCAGATCCAAATAATAACCAAGTGTAGGATGCCAACAGCAAACTAAATGCCCAACTTGCAGCTAGTATTGGTATCCCTCATGACAATTACAAGTAGATTAAAGCATGATCATGAACATCTAAAGAAGAATACACAACTACCTGAAATAACGACGAGACTGATCGTACTTCTTGATACAGTAGTAGTAGCAACCAACAGCAAACCATGATATCGCCCTTAAAAGAAAAAAGATAAATCCATGCACCCGTTAATTATTTGGTCATAACTGTTAAATACCTAACATTGAGGATAAACATAGAGACATATGATGATACCGTTGCAAGAATGGTAACCAGCACAGGTATAAAAAACCACTCACTTTAATCTTTCCATACCCCACTCGGGCGGAATTGGGTATTGTTCTTGTTGTTGTTGTACTCACTTTAATCTTTGATTTTTAATTTATAAGTATGCTTAAGTTGAAAAAGCACTAATTATACACATAAATTGCCTTAAGCCCTTGATTAAATTTTATATCAAATAATAAACCTAAAGTTTCTGTTTAATTCTAAATAAACATGTGCCTAGTAGGCACACCCACACGCTAGCAAAACCCATAAGATAATTCACACCCCATCGGACTTAATTCAATAAGAAGAGAAAGCCTCAAGCAAGTCTAACTCGAAAACATAGAACGCATTTGAAGAATCGAGACAAATGAATGTTCTAGACACCATATCATGGCGTGAGAAATGGTCTTCCATTAGAGATCCTGATTCCTAAATTTCAATGTAGCTAAACTTGTAAAACTTAGTGCTAGAATACTCAGAATTCCATTGGGTGATATTTACACATATGGGTGATATCTTCACATATGTATTCCTTGAAAATGTTGTCTAAGGTGCAAGTGATAACAGGCAGAAAATGTAAACGCTTGAAATATAAAAAGAAAAACGAGGTACATGGTGAATCCAACAAGCATACAAGATTGTCTTACTTTTGAGGATAGTCCTTGACCCAGTTGCAAGCCATCAGATAGAGTTCATTTGAGTTTCCAAGCTCCATTGCCGCCGCTATATGAACTCTGGTACTTTTTAGATGGAACGGATCCTTTTCAAGCAATCTGGGTGACCAAACAACAACACATGGAGCAACTATTTCAAGATATCAACCTATCAGGTATGATCGATAAAAAAAAGTTATATCAGACTGTCAGCAACTTACATTGAGGTCAACTCAAAACATTTCTGATATTCACCACATTGATGGTAATATTCAGCTTTGCATGCCAAAAGATCGGTGTTGTTTTTAAGTGTACAAACCAAGGAGTGATTTGATGGTTTAATGCTAGTATCTTCTTTCTCAAGTTCACTGAACTTCGCTTCCACGACACTTGCTTTATCGTACTGAACAAATACAAAGACAATACAGTAACTATGTAAGATGAGCATCCGAAAAAGTATTGTCATGTTCACTAGCACACTTAAAATATCACACGCATTCTGAATTTACAGGTACCTTTTTTATTAAACATGAATAGAAAGAAGAAAGCCAGCCATCTTCTTGAGCAAACTGCAGAGATGAAAGAAGACTTTTCTCTGAAATTGAATAACAAATCAAACAATGACACAGTGACTAATGTGATATAAACAATTTATCCATACAAATTGTATAAGTGGATGTTTAAATGCAAAGATTCTTTTCTAGGCAGATACGATATGCATCAAGAAAAAGGATCTTATGGTGTGAGTAAAATGATATCAAGATATATGATCTGAGATCAAGTATTTTAGTGTAAATAAACTACCTTCATCACATGTTAGCATATGACTCTCAATAAGACATTCAAGAGCCTGAAACAGAAAGAAACGCATAAAGAAAAGGATGTCAGTATACCTATGAGAAGTGGAACAAATCAATGCGTATAACATAATAATAGTTAGAAATAAACATTGCGCATGAGGCAAACTGCTCCCAGTACACTGATAATGGTAAATAGTACTAGTAATTATTAAACAAAAACGGTGATAATGAACTTTGCAATTACACAATCTTGTGCTCACCTCGTAACATAAAGGATCAGCTTTAATTGCAGCCGTGTACCTAAAATATCAGAAGTTAAGAAGGACAACCTGGATAGTATAATTGTACTCCAAATAGATGAACGACTCAACAGAGATACAAGACACGATAGACAGCATGAAGTGTTAAAACTCCACATTTTGCAAATTTATGTCTGGTCATAATCCGACATCTAATCCTCGCATGCATAAAGTCTACTTGGAAATATACAAAGCATCTTCAAATTATGGAGGTGAAATTAATAAAGAGAAACAAGAGCATGATTTTTTTTATCCACGTTGCTCTCATGAAGTAAATAAGTGAGCTACCAATAAATACTGTGGGTGTGCATCATGTGCTGGCTTAAGCACATTTAGACCCGAATACCTTCAAGGTTAGACATTAACATTGTTTCCCCCTGACCCTGTTCACTATCGTGTTCTTGTGCCCCTTCTAAACATGACCAGGGAATTTACATCATATTCTCCAAAACCTAAAACTCATTCTGTCCTGACTAAAAAAATAAAATACTTTTATGTCCATCCATTAAGGATTACAAGATCTCTCATTTGAGTGTGTATTAGTTTGAGGGGAGGTAATGATGGATACAGCCAAAACTTGTCTAAAGTCTAAACCATCCTAATTGTTTAACTAATTATGGGGGTGTTTGTTTCAGCTTATATAACGTAAGCCCATTTCGGCTTATTTTGCATAAGCCCCAACTTTGTGGCTTATTTGGAGATTTATGGGCTTATATAAGTAAACTATATCATAATAAACTTATATAAGCCATAAGCCTCAAGATAAGCCACAAAAATTAGGGTTTATGAAATATAAACCGAAATCTGGCTTATTTTCGGCTTATATTTCATAAGCCTCAATTTTGGGTGGCTTATTTGGAGACTATGGGCTTATATAAGCCTATCATGATATAATAAACTTATATAAGCCCATAAGTCTCCAAATAAGACACAAAATTGGGGCTTATGAAATATAAGCCGAAATGGGCTTACGTTTCATAAGGCAAAACAAACATCCCTAACATGTGTAGTTCCTAAAAGGTTGGGAATTCGTGGCTTCAAACCAGAACATAATTTCTTTACTATTTCAAAAACATAATATATCTTCCTATGGTCCTGCGAGTCAAAGGTGACTTCACCAAAAGTTAAGCCAGATTGAAAGTTCTATCAGGTTTAAGTTAACTAAGACTATAAAACAATGTGGTGTAAGTAAATCCACATTAGAAGAATATTTTTTGATACTTCTAAGATAATTCGAACATGTATCCATATTGCAAATATGCTGAAACTAACCACTTTCGCGCCAGAGAACGATTTTCCAGAGCTTCATACGCCTTGCCTCTAAGAAAAGATATGGCCGACGAGATCTGCAATGGGATAGATGTATTAGTTCACATCATGTGAAACTAGTAGTCCCTATGTCTAAAAAAAAGTGACTCATGAGGGGAGCAAAAATAAGGTGTAGACAAAAGACTTCTTTTAGCTATGAAAGTTGCTTCATTATAAAAGAAATCATACCAAAGGAAGGTAATCCTGTTGTTTTAAACTAGAATAACACTGAATAGATCAAAGTATTGCCGTGAGCAATACAAAATCGTTTATACTTAATCGGATGAGGAAATGTGTCCCTAGATTGCTTCTCCCATACCAAAAGAACCAGGCATTATATCAATTCATAATATTTTTAATGTGAGCAAATATTGTACATAACTTAATTTGAATCCTTTATACTTTGAAACTCAATCAAAGGAGTCGGGACTCGGAGTAAACACAAAAAAGGTACCACTTAATGGCAAAATAATTTTAGGATAAACGTTGCAGAAAGTTCTTATCATAAAAATAATTTTTTTTTTGTATAATTTAGATATTAGAACTGTGTTTGTCCAATTCCCTTCCAAGAGCGAAAATGTAAACAAATATTGGAAACAAACAATGATATTAGTAAACTAATCTAGTCATTAACCAACTGCAGTTGGCCACCAAGGTTCCACTAAGTGGTTTCCTTGGGGGGTTTCTTGGAGATCTTGGGTTCAAGACCTGCCAAGGGCCTTTCAGGCGAAGCGGATAAGCAGTCTAACATAACTAGGCGAGGGTTCGAAGAAGACATTCTTCCGCTTGGATGTCATTGCACGACTCGACCCACTAACCACTAACATTTGCCGTTCTAAAAAAAAACTAATCTAGTCATTGGTGTTATCCAATATACCACTTCCCAAAACCAAAAGATAGGCAATTATGAAATAGAAAGTTATCTAGAGAAAGACAACTTACATTAATTTCACGATCTTCGGTATCTTTATCCAAGTACATAGCATTAGAATCCTTGGCATCAGTGAAATTCCCATGTTCATCGACCATGGCTTCTCCAAGCATTAAAAGACATTGATCCCACTCCTTGAGCTCCTCCTAATTAAAAAAATGAGTGAGAGAGAGAGAGAGAGAGACATAAAGAGTAGTAATAATAATAGGATACTAACGAGGCATTTAGCAGCGAGATAGCGAAAGCGAAGGTCGCGGAGGACAATCTGAGAAGCGTTAAGCAAATGGAAAGCACGGCGAAAATGGCGACCAAGAAAAAGGGCTTGAGCTTGCATATAAATATCAGCAGGATCGGAAGTGAAAGCAGCGACTTTATCAGCGAAGAATATAGCCGATGAGTAGAGATGTTTGCTCACACAATCTCGTACCACTCCTCTCAATCTCTCCATTTCTTCTTCTCTCATTTTTAAACTTTCAATTTTTTCTCAATTTTTGGTTTTGGGGAATTTGATTTGAGTGTGTTTTTTTGCAGATTTCAAAACAACAGGAGATGAGTGTCTATTTTGTCAGTCTTCAGCCCATTTATCGCTTATTGGGCTTTTATTTTCTACCCAATATACAATTATACAAAGGTGGCCTTTTATCTCTACCCGTTTTAATTGATGATCTTTCTTTTCATGTTCGTTTATTAAGAAAACTAGGTTTTAAGCCCGTGTTTCGCCGCGGATGTTTTATCGTTTTGCTTTTTATATGTGTGATAAAACAATACATCATTATGTCTTCATTTTCTGTTTTGTTTTCGCTGTGTGTGCAAATGGTTGCAAAATCTGGTTAACATGCACAACTAAAAAACATTGGTTCAGATGCAAAATACATCAAGATGATCGCGTCACCTGTTATAAAAGAAACTGAAAACAGGTTACAGGCATACTACACAGTTCACAGCTTTAATTTCACCAATGAATGAAATTATATGTGTAGAAGCTAATGGTAGTCTCTTGTTTATGTTAAATATACAATTACTTATGTATGGAAACTAACTTATGTACTAATACAACAATATGTCGTACATGGATCCGATTCAATGCAAAAGCTTTAGACCACTTGTACCATCACCTTGCAACAATTCATCTTTATCGCCTAAACATATTGGTGCAGAAGCCATTGTCGTATGTAGAAAGTGTATTAGGAAGACATTTCAGCGAAAGTTGCAGACTTCGATATGGAGACCTTATCATTCCGATCATACTCGTCCCTCTTGACAGGAGCATTCACACTGTAAATGCCACATCTGCAAATCTGCATACAGTTGCATACGTATTATATTTCTTATCACCCAAAACACGATTCGAAGACACTTTCCAAACGTAACTCTGTAGATGAATGAAACCATACAATGCACAAATCAAACCATTGAAAAGGCATGAGAATGAACTTTCGAATAGTGATGATGCACATTATGGTAATGCGTATCTTGATGGTTTCACGCTTCTGTTTTGCATATAAGGCATTCCTAAGGGAAAATAAGGAAAACAACCATCTGTGTTGTATTAACCATTTAAAATAAAAGATATGATGAGTAAATTGCTAGTAGTATTTCATAATTCTGTGAAAGCATCATGTTGGTAAACTTAACTAATAGTATAGTCCATTAGATACTATGGAATTCACATTTGGAACGAAAAGCTAATACAGGTACTAAACAACATACATTAAAAACCATATTGTATTTGTCATTTTCTTTTTGCTTTCCGTTTATAAAAAAATTATCGAGATAGATACTATACACATCAGGGAATGGGGCATTTGTGTTATACCACACCAATAAGAAAAACTAATTGACAAATGAGGATAGTTATCAAATGAAGATACTTGCTACAACAAATGGAATATGATGATGGGTATGTGGAAGTCGCAGTTATGTTTGGTTAGATGTAATTTCTTTGTTTGCATTTTATTTCCATTTAGATACGAGATTCTCCTCATTTTTAAGCAAATAATCAGTTTTAAGCATTTGGATAAACCCCTTTATTCGTTAGATCATGGAAAAATAATTTTGTATCGTTGTGTAGTGGCCATCTAAGGCTAAATGGGTCAGTAAACACACGCACACGGGACGCTAACAATATAGACCGACATGTTACCTTGTTCGAGCCGTTTCTTCCCAGCATTATGAGCAAGGTACTCGGCTGCAAAATTTGTCCAAAACTCAATGTTGTTGTCGTGCAAATATAAATCAAGTACACAACAGCAACAAAACTAATCAGAAACTTGGGGAAAACAAAAAACTTCACTTACAATGAGACCACATTTACAAATATCCAAATGGAATGATTTTGCGCCAAACATGTGAGCAACCAGAAAAAAACCGTGTGTCACAAACCACAATTGCATAAGGTTATCATCATTGCCTATAGTCAAAAAGGAAAAAAGGTACGAAAGACGTGGCAGCTGCAAACACGATGTCGTTGCCTTGCCAAGCCACGTGGCATTTTTATTGTTAAGCAACTTGTAAAAGACAACCTCGACCAACCCAGTACGCAAACAAAAACGCGAACCATCCAAGTCGGCCAGCCGTAAACGGGCCAGGTTTATGAAACATAGCATTACAAAGAAAACTAAAATAAAAACAATTTTAAATAAAGAACAAAACTATGATATTTTATAAAAATACCTTGATTAATGCAATTTTTGTAGATAAGAAAACTGAACACAAAGCATATGGTGTTTACCTGATCTATATTTGCATAGTTTATACACTAATATTTCCTTTTCAAACTACACACATACAACATCAAACATGAATTTTGCAATGTGTTAATGCAATGATGCCTAAAAACGTTACTTGCATTTTTCGGTCTCGCTTTGTTTTGATTACGACAATATGCAAAAACAAGCATTTACGAAAACAACGAAAAACGAATTCTTGAGTTCAAGTATTTTTCATTTCAACCATTATCACTTAAGGTATGAATAAACAAGTAATTATCCTAATTAAGTGATCAAGGATTTAATCTTTACTTAAAA
Source organism: Glebionis coronaria (assembly GCA_025667525.1). Classification (NCBI taxonomy): domain Eukaryota; kingdom Viridiplantae; phylum Streptophyta; class Magnoliopsida; order Asterales; family Asteraceae; genus Glebionis; species Glebionis coronaria. Next base: position 208,095,200 of record CM046880.1, on the reverse strand, counting down.
CTCACTTTTTATTAAGTGTGACAAGTTTTATTATTAAACTTTCTTTTTAAGAAAATGTTTTATTAAATTAATTATTTGAAAATTTAAAATTTAAAAATGGCATATTCTATCTTGGATTGGAATATCCTTTCAGGATATTTTAATCCCCAGATTCGAACCAATCCACTAAAAGACAAAAGGGAGCGGACTCTACGCCAACGGTTCCTTAGCGCCTTTGGCGGTTCCTTATCGATAAGGAACCGCGGGCTCCAATAAGGAACCGCGGGCAAATATAGCCGTTGGATGTTTGTATTAGCCCTATATTTTGTATAGTCGAACAAGAATGTAATAGGTCATCTTAGTCGTTAAAGGTCTTTGTTGTCCCATATATTTGTGATGATTAAGCAAGGAAGAAAGAAAGAAAATAGATGAAGAAGAGATGAATTCCTAGAGAGAGAAAGTAGTGAGAGAAAATAGAGAGGAGGAGAGGATTAACTTTTGGAATATTAGATTAGAAGTGAGAAAAATGAACAACCAACCCTCCTAACATGCTAGGAGGGTAGTATATATAGTCCACCCACATGCGGGCTTTAATGGGCTATATATTGGACCGGACTTGTCTTTTGGACTTTAATTAGTTTAAATCCAATCCCGTAAACCACGACTAATTAACTACCTATTACAACGTTCTAACTAATGTTACAATAATAATCTATGACCGAGCATTCTTGTTTGACTCAATATTTTGAGGCTAACAATCTCCCCAATGTGAGGTCATACCCTTTTGATATTTGAAGATCAATGGATATTACGAATCTCGTCATAAATGAGTCTTGAACGTGTAACAGTAGTTTTGTTCCATCATGCTGTGATCTTTGAGCCTTTGTCGTTGTCTTTCGACTTTGTCTTTTATCTTGAGATCTTCAAATCATTCTTGACTTGTCTTTGCCATCTTGCGATCTTGTGTCTTTATCCACATACTCACACTATTGATTGTTGAATAAGTCTTTGGGCATGAATATGTGGTTTTGAATCTTTGACTTTGCTGAGTACATTGTGACGCACCTTCTCAAGACAAAACATAGACACGGACTGAATGGCTTTGACATTCGTCCTAAATCGGTAGCATTTTACCTCCGGTCGATGAAGACCGTTATACGATATTAAATACCGTACCTGTGATTAGGTAGATTCAATTAAGAATCTCCTTGACAGGGTTTCGCGACTGTACTAGCCGTTCTCTTTACTCGACCGTCTCAAAGCAAGACTGCGAACATAAAGAGTGAATCAATTGGATGAATATCCGCTTGATTAAAGTCGTCAACTCAAATTCCTGGAACAAGTTTGATTCATTAAGAATCTTACCATTGTTGCTTTCCAGTTGACACAAGTTTGATTCATAAGAATCTCACAAGTCACCTACCGTAGCGCTATTTGATGTTGACGCTAGAAGGATTTCCATTCGTCACTGTGAATATTAATGAATATCACTCTAAATGTTCTGGCAAGACCATTAAGATATTGCGTAGAAACCTGAAACGAGTTTGAATCAATTCAGAAACAAACCACTGTTGCTTTTCAGTTTTACATATGTTCAATTCATAAAGAATCTTACACATGACCTACCGCAGTGCTGTTTGATGTTATCACTGGAAGGATTTCCACTCATCATTGTGAATACTAAGTAGTATTACTCTGAGTGTTCTAGCAATATCACAAGGATATAGCGTAGGACTCTCTTGATCTTCATCCGTGTGTCCTAACGAGATTTGATTGATCTCTTGGCTCTAGACTCGATTTGTGCAATTTTAGTGGTCGGAGGCTGGAGCAGATTCCACCTATTCAATATCAACTATCTCGGAGTGAGAAAGTCAATAGAAGTCGTGTTGATCTCCGTGACAATAAAACAAACTTCTCTTGAGAGAAGCCTGAGTAGCTAGGAAAGGGTTGTGCTTCACATCACTGGGTCCATGATGAGTTGTCTTCATGATGTGTTGACCCGGTTTCTGCCTAAGTTGTATGGAGGGCTTCTTTCTTTACACCCTTTATCCTTACATTTCTTTTTCATTCTTCAACCCCTTCAATGCTTACCAAGACATCATTAATAGCACCTTGTTGTGATTGTTCCAGTGCTATCATCAGTACTTAGTCAACATTCAGCTACGTTCACATTCTACTCCATCTTTCCTAAGGACTTCTAATCATCTATTGGATTGTCCCTGGGAAGATCCCTCCGGTTATGGTTGGATCATAGGACTTAAACCTAACCACCCTTTTGACACCAATAACGTCGTGAATTAAAGATGTTGTGGGTATTTGATCGTAACCATGAAAACCACTTTAAATTCTAACAAAGTGTTTGAAAAACACTTAACACCTTGCTAGTTTTGTCGTTTCAGAAATGCTCCCCCTTCACATGTGCATCAATAATCGAAAGTGTTTCGCACATGTAGGTAAGAGTTAAAGTGATTGAGTCTTATATAAGATCACATTTTAATCACATTTTCTTCCCCTATCTCTAATATATAAAATCTTTTGTTATTAGAGATACCAAATTTGATTAAAATATATTTTGAAAAATAGTCTTGAAAATCTTCGGGAGAAAGATGTGTTAATATTTTGCATGAAGTTGAATTGCTCCCCCTCAAAAATTGATCCAATGGAATTGTCATTACGAGGATTTGATCCACATTAAACTTTTGAGGATAGGAGTTGTTGAACACACAACTTTTGAAAGATTTTGAATATCATTGAGAAATTCTTGAAAAAATTGTGTTCAACGCTTTTTGAAAAATCAATTCTTTTTGACGAAAATGTTTTTCTAAAGCATAAATTTGAGTTCATAGACTTTGAATGTCTTGACGAATCCACTCAAGTGTAAGAAGATTTAACTTCTTTTGCTAAGGGTAAGAGTACAAAAGCGTACACTCCCCCGTGAATTTAGATCCGGGTTGCAATCTGAAAGTGATTACAAGCCATTGTGTTGAGCTCAAAACGTTGAATGTTTTGTGACAAGCTCAACCCGTGATAGATTGCTCTACCCGTTGTTTGGAAATATTGTCCAAAATAGACAATTTCCTTTATTAAAAGAAGAAATGCCATGTTTTGAAAAATATTTACAACTTTCATTCGAGCTTTATGTACACACCCGTGTCGTTATTGAGCGACATTTCTAGGCACGTCCATATTATCGATACTGAAAGACATGTCGAGAAGAATATTTTTGGATTATCAAAGATTTTTAATTTTGTATTTTGCTTTTTGATTAATATTTACAGGTAGATGTTTGATAGATGAATCAAGCAGGCTTCTTTGCCAGAACCTCCAGTTCTGCTGGAGTCAAACATCTCATACCAATTTGCCTAACTAGATACGCAAACCTCTCTTTCGAAAGAGCTTTTGTAAACAAGTCAGCTAATTGGTAATCAGTTCCAACAAAGTATAATTCAACAATACCCTTTTCAACTTGTTCCTTAATGAAGTGATATCTGACATCGATGTGCTTCGTGCGGGAATGTTATACCGGGTTGCAGGAGATGGCTATGGCTGACTTTGAGTCACATTACATAGGTACTTTATCAAAGTGGAAGCCATAATCCGTGATTTGTGTTCTCATCCAAAGAACTTGAGCACAACACGCAGATAAAGACACATACTCCGCTTCGACTGATGACAGTGACGTGCAATCCTGCTTCTTGGAAGACCATCCCATAAGCTTATCTTGTCCTAGAAATTGTGCACCACCAGAAGTACTTTTACGTGTATCAAGACACCCTGCATGATCAAAATCTGAATAAGCCGTTAGAAAGAAACCGGTTTCCCTCGGATACCAGAGTCCCATGTGAATGGTATTCTTAAGGTACCGAAAGATCCGTTTAACCTCCTTGAGGTGCTTTTCAGTGGGTCGTGCTTGATATCATGCACAATAACACGTAGCATGATGAATATCAGGTCTGCTTGCTGTCAAGTACATGAGGGACCCGATCATGGAACGATATCTCGTTTGATCTATGGGTAATCCCTCCAAATCAGCATCTAGGGATGTGGTTGATAATGGTGTCCAACGGGGTCACATGATGTCATACCATGCTTTGTGATTATCTCTTGACAATACTTAGCTTGATTAATGAATATACCACTTGGGGATTGGTGAACTTGAATTCCTAGAAAGAATTTTAGTTTGCCCATCATAGACATTTCAAACCTGCTGTGCATTACTTTTTCAAACCATTTTGAAAGTTTTGGGTTTGTAGACCCGAAAATAATGTCATCAACATAAATCTGCACAAGCAAAATGTCATCCCCATATTTATAAGTGAACAAAGTTAAATCAATGGAACCTTTTGAGAAACCTTTGGAGACCAGAAATTTCGAGAGCTCGTCGTACCACGCCCTTGGAGCTTGCTTGAGTCCATATAGTGCTTTGTGGAGACGATACACCTTGTCAGGATAATGAGGATTGACGAATCCTTCCGGCTGCGTGACATAAACTTCTTCCTTCAAAGGACCGTTAAGAAACGTCGTCTTTACGTCCATTTGATAAACGATGAATCCCTTATGTGCAGCATAAGCAAGGAAAATCCTGACCGCTTCCATTCGAGCTACTGGTGCAAATGATTCTTCAAAATCAATACCCTCTTTCTGTCCATACCCTTTAGCCACTAGCCTAGATTTATTCTTGATGATCGTGTTCTCTTCATCCATTTTGTTTTTCCAGATCCATCGAAGATTTAATGGTGTTACATCGTATGGTCTGTCAACAAGTTCCCAGACTTTAAGTCTTTCAAGTTGTTGAAGTTCATCCTTCATCGATTCAATCCAAGCATGATCAGCCATGGCTTCTTTGATGTTTTTTGGTTCAGCTGAACTCACGGCGAGTGCGAACATACAAACATCAGCATCGGTGTTAAGTTGTCGTCTTGTGCGAACGAGCTGTGAAGGGTTTCCAATGACATGAACCAAAGGATGATCTCGAGTCCAATGATGTGTTGAAGGATGTCGTTGATAGAACGTATGCATATTTGACGGATCAACATGACGAGTAGAAGACTCTGCAGTTTCGTGTACCGGTGTACCGAATGGGTTGATAAATTCGTCTTCGTCAGATAATGCATTGTCTGCTTGATTTGTGTTCTCTGGAGCAATGACAGTAGTTGTGGATGTTGTAGGATCGATTGTTGAAGTGATATTCCGAGGAGGTAAATCTGCAGCAACCCGTGTTGAAGTAGATGAAGTTGTATCCGGTTGTTGACGATGATCGGTATCATCATTCTTATCATGAGTGACAGCGGAAGACTTCGATACAACTTGTTTCTCCCCCGTGAAATATTCATCATACATTGGTCCATATAACATTTCCAACTCTTCAATGGTCGTGTCGACTGTCATATCAGCTCTAGGAACATTTTCAGGAACCAGCGTTGAACTTGACGGTTCATTGCTGTGGTCTTGAGTTCCGAGTTCCGTGCGGTTGTGAACGGAAGTCGTTTGTCGTTGTGGATCGGGACTTAAACTGTTTTGTTCAAGTGCCATTTCTTGTAATTCATCAAATCGGATGTGAATAGTCTCAACTATCAATTTTGTTCTATTGTTGTACACTCTATATCCCTTAGACTGAGTTGCATATCCCACAAGAATACATGCATCACCTTTTTCTTTCATCTTATCCAAATTTTCACCATCTCGAATGATGTAACAAGTACATCCAAAAACATGAAGGTGTTTGAGTGAAGGTTTTCGATCATGAATTATGTGATATGGTATCTTTTCGTGTCTTGGGATAATTAAGGATCGGTTTTGTGTGTAGCATGCGGTTGACACGGCTTTGGCTCAAAAATATAGTGGAAGTTTTGAAGCGGATAATAATGTTCGAGCAGCTTCAACCAAAGTACGGTTTCGTCTTTCAACAACGCCATTTTGTTCGGGTGTTCGAGCAATAGATGTTTCATGTTCAATTCCTTCGGCTTCAAAATACGTTCTTAGATTTGAATTCAAAAATTCTGTACCTCTGTCAGTACGAACCACTTTAACTTGAGCTTGAAGACCACGTTGTATCAGTTTAAGAAAGCTGATGAGAACTTCGGGTGTTTCATCCTTGGACCTCAAGAAGTGAGTCCATGTGTACCTTGATTAATCATCGATAATTACCAGAATATATTTCTTTCCATTGATACTCTGAACACGCATTGGACCACACAGATCCATGTGAAGAAGATCTAACCGTCCTTTAGAGCTTGGTGTGGTCTTTGTTTTGAAGCTGCTTCGTTTAGCTTTACAAAGTTCACAAGAAGAACAAAGATGATCTTTGATGAATTTCAAACTTGGAAGGCCTCTCACAATATCTTTCTTGGAAAGCAAGTTGATGGTATCAAAGTTGAGATGAGAAAGACGTTGATGCCATAACCATGCCCGAGTCGTTGAAGCTTTAGCCATGAAGCAAATTGGAGTAGATGAAGTTGTGTCTTGAAGTGAAATTGTGTAAAGATCAGTACCCCGTGTACCGGTAAGTAAGTCATTCCCATTATAATCACGAACAAAACATGTCTTCTTTCTTAAAGCAACCTCCAAATCCGCATCACATAATTGACCAACCGAGAAAAGATTGTGATTGAGCCCTTCGACGTAGTATACCCTTTTAATCGTGATATTCCCCTGAACCAAATCTCCATATCCTAGGATCGGTGTAAATTGATCATTTCCAAATCGGACCGTACCCAGGAACTTCTCCACGAAGTTAATTAGAAGTTTGAGATTCCATGTCATGTGCTTCGTGCATCCGGAGTCCAGTATGAAGAGAATTATTTGTATTACCTGTAGAAGAGTTAGAACACGATGGAGCATTTGCTAAATTGGATACCACAGTAGTTGTGATAGTAGAATCATTAGTGTCCTTATCAACATTTAAAGGCAAACTAACACTCGTTTTTACATTTTCTGTCCTAACTTTAGGCATCCATTTATATCCGGGAGGACATTGATTAGCAAACCACCATTTCCAAGACTTACTGGCAGACTCATATAATTCCTTAATTTTGCTTCTAGGGTTCTTAGTGGTGGAGTCAGATGCATTACTTTTCTCAGTGGGGGTTGCACCAGAATGGTTCACTTTGCGTTTGGGTTTACTAGCTCTAATATGCATTGCAACTTGCTTCTTAGTTCTAGTATCTACGCCTTTGACTTTATTTATAGCACACATAGAATGATTAGCATTAGCACACTTTCCACATTTGACACAAACAAATGTCACATTCATAGCATTCAAATCATTCAAAGCATTCAAATCGTCATTACATGCAATTACAGACTTTTGATTCTTAAAAAACGTTCAAATTCCTAGGGTGTTCTTCTACTTCCTGCATCTCCCCTTGATTCTTGTGTTTCCAGACCTTATCATTCACTTGAGTGCGCTTAAGCTGAGGCCGGCTAACACTAGTAGTGGAAACTATTCCTGTAGTAGAAGACACACGAATATTAGTGTTTCTAGAAGTCTGAGGCGATTGAGTAACTTTGTTTGTGGGCTTAGTGGGCATTCTATACATCCCTGGTTTAATCACATTATTGTGCTTAACGCTTGGTGCTATAGGATTCCTTATGGGTTGATTATGTGGTAACCTTTCCTTTCCATCCATCTTGGGGGCAAACACAGGTTTTGCAAACGAGGAATTTGATAAAGCAGATGGTTTTCCCAAGATAGAGGATCTATTTACTTTAGAGGCATTGGGTTGTCTAACAACAGGTTTCTTAATGCTAGGTTCCACGATTTTCCCACCCATTTTAGCAACGAGTTTCTGCAACTCTGCTATCGCTCTGTCCATGTCTTGTAATTGAGCTTTCAACCCTTTAATTTCCAAATTTTGTTCATTCATTTCTCGAAATGTTTGGGAAAGTTTTTCTTGCAATTTATTATCATGTGGAAAACTACCAACGTTTTTTTGTAAAGCAAGTTCAAGTGAATGACAATGTTTTTGAAGGAAATCAGTTTTGTGTTGAAGTAACTCAAAGCCTTTTTGTCAACATTTTTTTTACGTTTCGAAATCTCAATTTCAAGACGTTCACATTCTTTGATCTTATCAAGATATTGGCATGCAACTTCAGAATATTCATCAATATCAGCACAAGATGTAAAATAAGCACACATAACATCTTTAGAAACGCATTCTTGCAAGAGTAAATCATATTCATCTGAGAAATCAGACTTCTCCATTTGAAGATCATCAATGTGTTTCTCAAGAGATTCAACATATTTTAAATCATCATACATTTCAGTCCGAATGAACTCCTCAAGTTGAAGAACAGTTTATTTAATCAACGCCGTGTTTGGAATTAAGAGTTCTTTGACAAGCAAGGTAATATCTTGAGGAATCGGACGTGTCCACTCAGCATTTTCACGTTTTGCCCAGTCTCTTTCAACAATAGATTTAACATTATCTATGTGATGTTTAAGAATACCTAATGTTTTCTTACTCTTGCTTTTAGATTCATCTAGAGGGAGGTAGTTTATGTATTTGTAAACATTAGATTTCTTAGGGGCAAATGCTTTCTTCCATTGAATTCTCTTTTGTTTGCATTCTAGAAACACTTCATCACGAGTTTTCTGAGTTTGTTTGTTGAAAAGACCATAGAGACTATTCTCATAAGCATAATTATATGGTTTTACAAACTCCTTATTGACAAGAGGTTGACTATCATCATCCCAAAGGGCAGTCTCTTCACTATCGGCACTAACAGGCATGCAATCAAGATTGGTCCTTTCAGTCTCATCAAGATAAAGACTCGGGTTCGCAGCTTGAGCTTTGGCAAGGTACTCAGGACTTGCAAAGCTAGCTTGACCCTTAAACATCGACGGAGGTGCTAGCATTCTTACGGATTGAATAGAATCATGCGTTTTATAAACAACGTTCTTTAAAAATTGGACTTGTTCTTCTAGTTTCGTTACTTTTTCGGTTTCTTTATCATATCTACTTTTGAAGTCTTGTTTTAACGCATCTACCTCTTGTTTCTTATCCTCAAGAATTTTAGCAGAATCTGTAGTGGTCATAGAGAGCTTTTGTTCAAGTTCATTAACTTTGGTATTGGCAAGGTACGTTTTTTGACGTTCATCCATTAAGAAAACATTATATTGACGCTTCTCTTTGGCTAATAACTCAAGAGTGGTATTATATTTGTTTTCAAAATCGTCCTTTTGACTTTTTAACGCACTTCCCTTGTACCCCTCAAGCTCTTTGGTTTTCTGAAGGAGCTCATCTCTATAGCTTTCAGTCATCTCAGTAGATTTGATAAGAGCAGCTTTGCATTCTTCAAAACTTTGAGTGAGCGTAGCGTTTGCCTTCTTTAATTGCTTTTGACTCTTTTTATTTTCAGTGACATCTTTTTGTAAAGTAGCAATTAAATTAGCAAGCGCAATACGTTCCTCTTCATCATATTCATTTGCATGTTGATCATCCTCAGACTCATTATTGCACATGTCTGATGAATCGGGTGTGGTATTACTATCAACCGTTTCCATCATACACGTGTCATTAATGGCATTGGGTAGATCACTATGCTCAGGAATATCACCAAACACATTATATTCATCAGTAGTGTGTACCTTATCGATTGGCTCAGTGTCAAAGATAGGGCCATTGTCATCTTCAGTGACTTTGAGAACTTCTTCAGCTCGAATCTCATTTGCTTCATTCTGAAATTGCTTCATGATATCAAAGAGTCGATGATATGAGACCTCGTCTAGCTTTTCTTGTTGTTTCACCAAAGTGACGAACCGTGTCCACTCGGGTTGAAGTTGTTGAAGAAATTGAACATTGACTTGCATGGTGGAGACTTGCAGATTATTTCTTGTCATGTCATTCATCATCTTATAAAACCTGGAGTAGTAAGAGTCAATTGATTCTCCATCCCTTGAAGTAAACTTGCCAAAATTCCAAAACAAGTTTGTTTTGACATCTTGTTTGTTGAGTGATTCTCCTTGTTGCAAGCGTTCAATAGCAGTCCACATTTCATGTGTTGTCGGGCATGCATCAACCGTGGAGTAAATATCATCTCCAATCCCACTTAAAACCATATAGATGGCTTCCTTCTCCGCATCATGCCAAGCACAATATTCAGGTGTGAGATCAGCTCTTGTTTCATCACGTTCACTTGCAGGTATTGGATCAGTAGTATATGTGGCTGCTCTTGGAGGAATTAAGATCTTCTTGAATATATATGGTCCATGAGTAATACATTTCCTCAAGGCATCACCATTAGGTCTTGTGTCAAGGTATTGTATGAAACGTGATTGCCATTGAGCATACCGACCAGATACAAGCATTGGTGGTCTCTCTTTGTTACCCGCCACCATTATGTTGTTCGTCACACGATATTCCGCAGTAGAATCCATCTCAATATTCTATGAAATGATGAAGTGAATATGGATCTTAAGTAGATTTGTTGTGATTGTTGTTGTGGTTTAAATTCCGAAAATTGCAATTTTTCTCCAGTCCGACAATAAATTCTCCAGTCCGACAAAAACGGTAGACCAAAAAATTTTGTATCGCCAAATTTTGAAATTGAGCTAGAAATGTCCTAAAACTAGTATGGAAAAAATTCGAATTTACTTGACGGAAATATTTTAACTCTTTTTTTTTTGATCTTCGTGTAAACGATATTCCGAAACTAGTCTAGATGGTGGCTAAGTCTAAAAAATACTCAAACAAAATTTAGCAAAACACATCATCGGAATGTCGTCGGAATAACTTATCGGAATACAATCGGAATCCGTTCGTCGGAATGATGTCGGAATGTCCTAATCGGAATGCAATCGGAATCCCTTGTCGGAATGATGTCGGAATGACCTAATCGGAATGCAATCGGAACACCTTGTCGGAATGATGTCGGAAAGGCCTTGTCGGAATACAATCGGAATACCTTGTCGGAATGATGTCGAAAAGACCTTGTCGGAATACCAAATCGGAATGCAATCAGAATATTTTTAGTCCAGTCGGAATGATGATCGGAAAAGCTGGTCAGAATGATTAAACCCTTTTCCGATGCGAGTGATCGGAATCACTAATCCCTTTTCCGATTGCACTGATCGGAATAATAGCACTGTTACGAGATTTTGAGGTAAAAAATGATATTTTCGACAAGAAATCCGTGATTTGAACCAACCAAATGCGACCAAATCCCTACCACAGCTATGTAGAAGATTTATATCAAGATTTAGAGCATGGAAAACACAAAAAAATCTTGAATTCGAGATGATTATAAGAGAAAATCACACGAACCAAGTAAAATCAACAACGAATCACAAAACTACCCCATGGCGATTGATACCAATTGTTGTCCCATATATTTGTGATGATTAAGCAAGGAAGAAAGAAAGAAAATAGATGAAGAAGAGATGAATTCCTAGAAAGAGAAAGTAGTGAGAGAAAGTAGAGAGGAGGAGAGGATTAACTTTTGGAATATTAGATTAGAAGTGAGAAAAATGAACAACCAACCCTCCTAACATGCTAGGAGGGTAGTATATATAGTCCACCCACATGCGGGCTTTAATGGGCTATATATTGGACCGGACTTGTCTTTTGGACTTTAATTAGTTTAAATCCAAGCCCGTAAACCAGGACTAATTAACTACCTATTACAACGTTCTAACTAATGTTACAATAATAATCTATGACCGAGCATTCTTGTTTGACTCAATATTTTGAGGCTAACAGTCTTGTATTGTAATAGGTTAGTCGGGAAAACCGGGCTTGGACTTTAAGCTAATATTGTATAAGTTAGGGGCGTAAGCCCAAGTGTAAGCCAAGCCCGGCCCAAGTCACTTAAACCCGCGACCTAACAAGCCAAGGGTATATATACCCTCTTCCATGTGTGGAAGAGGGTGTTGGTTACCATTTTACTTTCTCTCTCTAAAGTGTTTAACCTTCTAAATTCTCTCTTGTTTCTCTCTCTACTTTCTTCTCTTTCTATCTCTAAATATCAACTAAATCTTGTGTTATGGATTGATATGGGAATAACATTTGGTATCAAGAGCCTATAGTGGATAGGTGATTGAAGATTCGTGTGTTGTGTTCTTGATTTTTTCGTGCCTATTTTGATCTAAAACTCACGTACCAAAAAATTTCTTGTGTTTTTATGGTTTATTCTTGATACAAATCATCTACATACTATTGGTAGTGATTTGGTATTGTTACTTTGGTTAAAAACACAAATTTTTTGGGTGCTTGATTCATTTTTAGGCTAAAAATCTCGAATTTGTTGTGTTCAAGTACTATCCGAGAAAAGCGGTACTTTTGATTCCTTGTTACGATCTGAATATTGCGATCGCATAAACCCTAGGGGTTTCTACTTACGATCCAATATCATGATCACATCTTACGATCCACGTTACGATCTAGTGACTGCGATCCATTACCACGATCAAGGTTACGATCAAAGAGTGCGATCACTAGTGCGATCAACCATTACGATGAAGGAGTGCGATCACATGTTGCGATAAACCGTTACGATCAAAGAGTGCGATCACCGGTGCGATCAACCATTACGATCACGAAGTGCGATCACAGGTTGCGATCAACCGTTACGATCAACCGTTACGATCAAGGAGTGCGATCACCAGTACGATCAACCGTTATGATCAAGAATACGATCAAGGTTACGATCAAAGGCTACGATCCCTACTGCGATCCAAGGCTACGATCTCCATTGCGATCCAAGGCTACGATCTCCATTGCGATCCAAAGTTGCGATCCATAGTTACGATCACCCACTGCGATCAGAGTTACGATCACCCACCACGATCAAGAGTTACGATGGGTATTGCGATGGACATCTAAATTTTGTTTGAGTACTTATTAGACTTAGCCACTATCTAGATTAGTCTCGGATCATACTTTACATGAAGATTTAAAAAAAAAGAGTTAAAATTTTTAGGCCTAGTAAAATCAAATTTTTTTCCCTACTAGTATTTGGCTATTTCTAACTCAATTTCAAAATTTGGCGATACAAAAAATTTTTGGCTTACTTTTTTTTCGGACCGGGGAATTAATTATCGGACTAAAAATTCTCGGAACACTTCGAATTTTAAACAACACCTCATCACAACAAATCTACTAAGATCCTAATCCATTCACAAGAATTTACCATGTCTAACAACATCAACATTGCGACTGCTAATCAAATTCGTTTGGAACAAGGTGGCAACGGTAATTCACCTGTGCTGACAGCCGGTTGCTACGTTCAGTGGAGATCTCGTTTCCTGAGATTTCTAGATGGAAAAGAGAACCAAACCGCTCTTCATCATTGCCTTGAGAATCCACCTCCAGTATTCAAAATTCAGACCCATTACCACACAAGCAGAAGATGGTACTTCATCAACTACACGAGCTATGAAGGATTTCGACACATGTCCTGCTGAGAAAAAGAAACTACTCCAAGCTGAAGCCGATGCTGTTAACTACAGACTCACTGGGATTGATAACGATATCTATTCCACGGTTGATGCATGTCCTAATGCTATGGAAATATGGAATGCAATTCATCGATTAAAGCAAGGTGAGTCAATAAATGTTCAAGATCTCGAGACTAATCTACTTTAGGAGTTTGGAAAATTCACATCCGAAGATGGTGAATCCACTGACTCATATTACTCGAGATTCTATAAAATGACGAATGAGCTTGTCAGAAATCAGTGCACCATCTCCAATCATCATGCCAATGTTCAGTTTCTACTTCAACTCAAACCAAAATGGCAAAGGTTTGTGACTTTGGTCAAACAAAGAGAGGATATCAAGACTATATCTTACCACAAACTTTATGATATATTGAAACAACATCAGAATGAAGTGAATGAACTTAGGGCTGAAAAGGCAGAACGATCTAGCTCTATTGCTTTTGTGGCTGCTACTTCAACAAAACCCGTTCCCGTCAACAACCACCTACACATTCCTCAAGGTCATCAAGCTCATCAACCAAACCTCTAGCTATTACTAGAAACAAAGCAAAAGCAATTGTCCCTACTCCACCTCCAAAGTATGACACCAAGTCAGATGGAGATAGTGATGATGAACAAACTTCAAGGGACAAAAAGATTGAAGAACTCATGTCTTTACTCACCACAACTTATAAGAAGATATACAAACCTACCAACAACAACCTCATATCATCATCAAATGCTAGATATAAGGAAGTTGATCATGCACCTCGGTATGATCGTGATGCTAGGTATGATAATCAGAGGATGCCGAATCAAGTTGGGGCTAGAGATAATGTAGGCACTCCGGTTGTGCAGAAGACTGGGATTCAATGCTTCAACTGCAAGGGATTTGGGCACATGGCTAGGGAATGTAAGAAGCCAAAACGGGTTAAGGATTCGGGATATCACAAGGAAAAGATGCTACTGTGTAAGAAAGAAGAAGCAAGGATTCCTCTCACAACAGATGAAGTTGACTGACGTGATGACACTGATGATGAAGCCGATGATCAAGAGTTAGAGGCACATTATGTGTACATGGCAAAGATTCAAGAAGTAATTCCAGAGATTGCTGAAAATTCTGGACCAATCTTCGACACTGAGCCAATTGAAAAGGTACCATCAAATGATAACTATAATGTGTTTTGTGACAATCCGTCAATTTATGGTTGATATTTTATTCTTGAATATTATTTAAAAACATTATTTTAATGTTACAATATGAACTCACTTATTTTTGGGAAGAAATTTGGATTTACGTCTTGAAGTAGCATTGACTACGTCTAAACCGGAGGATTCAACGTTACGTGCTTACGTTTACATACACCGTCTTTGGTGACAAGTCCGACATTTCAGAAAATAAATTTATCTATGAATATTATTTTGGAGTTTTAAATTTGTGTTGGTTCATAAACTCACAAATTTACGAGAAGAGATTAGGACTTACGATTTTATTTTAACGTCCTTTACGACTAAACCGGAAACCTTAGGATTACGTATTTACGTTTTCGAACTCCGTTTTTTATGAGACAATTTTTATTGGATTCGTTTTGTGACGTTGATTCATAATTTATAAAAACATTTTTCGTAAAACGACCCGAGGGCACGCAAATCGAGGAAACTAGAATCGAGGAGTACCCGTAAATAAATGGGGATGAGACAAGTGGGACACTTGTCCCACCCCCACTCCAAAACCGGCCTAAAGAAGCTAACACCATGAGGTGTCATCTTATGCTTACTAGTTACAACACATGTAACTTGTAAGCTTACAATGTAAGCTACATCACTCAAAACCACTTGCCATTTACCATTTCTCTCATTTCCACCATGCAATACCACTCAAAATTCTCTCTTCCTCCTCCATTGATGCCGTCCCATATCTCTCCCACAAACACCATTTTT
The DNA here is from genome assembly GCA_025667525.1 of Glebionis coronaria. NCBI lineage: Eukaryota > Viridiplantae > Streptophyta > Magnoliopsida > Asterales > Asteraceae > Glebionis > Glebionis coronaria. The sequence continues at coordinate 208,079,863 of CM046880.1, read as the reverse complement.
ATCAAAAATCAACCATGAAATCCTATGTTATTCTTGCATATGTTGAAGCCCTTTTGAAACCCTATTGATTGGTGGTCCTTATAACATCCAAGGAGGAGTTTTCATGGTGTCTTGGGGCTGATTTCCACAAGGAGTTTATGAAGATTGGTGGCCTTGAAGATGGTCTTGGTGCATCACAAGTTTCTCCATCAAAATCCATGTTTTGATCAACTTACATCATCATGGTGGTATAAAGATTGTCCTCCTTATCTTCTTGTTATTTTGATTATGTAAACATGTATTTTATTCCCTATTGTATATGTATATGATTATTATATGATGATAAAAATATTATGTGGGGATTTGGTGTTGATAAACATGATTAAAAAGGTAAAAAACTATAAAGAACAAGGCTAAAATCTTGCTTAAAAGTGATGGCTGTATAAAACAGTAAAGAAACAGGTCATGGACTGATAAAATGATGAAGTAGAATCCATTTACAATAATCTATATGTCTTGTACACATGTGAGAGTTGGCCATGCAATGGAATCATTGTAATGAGTGAGATATGATCAAAACAAGTTTAAGGTACAAATCTGAGTTCATTTTTTTGGACGATTTTTAGAAAATACTTAGAGGATGATTCAACAGTAGCTATAGAAGAGTTAAATGTAGCACATATCATTTTGTTTATGTGATAAAAATTTGAGCTTCTATCTCCATATAGAACTCTAGATATGGCAGTTTTGGTGAAAGTGAAGATAAAAATCAGATTTTTGAAATTAAAGTATAATACTATTATATAAGCACTCAAAATTATATTGTATAAAATGTAAAGTTAAAACCCACTAACTTATATAATATATTTATATAAGTATGTACAATGATAAATAAGTGGACATTTTATAAAAATGGTAACTTGTTATGTTTTATAAGTTATAAAACTATAAACATGATTTTTACGACTTTTTCGGCTATCACCGTAAAATTAACGTTTTTGTTAAATAAAACTTAGATGGTTGGACCCGTCTAATGTAAACTTTATAAAACTTATATACTGATATATAAACATGTATAACAAGTAAAAACCGATAAGACCCGAACTATAGGACATACGGACGTTAACGGACTAAATTAACGTTATTGGACTAATAATACAACAAAAATGGACTAAAACACTTATAAACTTATTATTGGGCTTAACCCATTTAGGCCCAACTTGTAAAGTGTAGATACAGATAATATAAGTATAACATGGAGTGATACAAGTTAAAGAACTTATAATAAGTCTATTGGACTTAAAACGCGTAAATAGGTAAAACTAGTAAACTAGTAAAAAGATACCAATACGTAAACACTAAAACGAGTTAATGAGAATATGTAAACCCACTTGATCATCATATATAAATAATCATCATATGTATACATAATTGTTATTTTTATAAAGTCATTGGACAAACGTCTAAGACCGAGTATTATTTGTCTAGGTTTCCGTGATTGAAGCACGTACCGTACGTCCGAATTGCCGACCACCCGCCTTCCCACATCAACGTGAGTTCATAGCCTCGCACTCTTTTAAATGTTTTTATAAATGTTTTATAAACCCGCGAGGGAGATAACATGTTAGTTTTTATAAAATAGGACATCATTTGTCCCGATTGTTTGTTTATTGATTTTTGGACCCGAATGATTGAGTGACCCGATTGTATGACCTGATAAATGATTAAAGGACCCGATAGATGAAACTAAATGGATTATTAAAGTTATGTTATGTCACTAAAAGTCCCATTAGCATGAATTATGAACTACCGGGAGTTGGTAGACGCTTATGCATTTAATAGTACTATTTGGGGACGATCACCCCAGTTCGCGCCTTGACGGTTGATCCCCGTCGTGCCACATTGATTGGTAAGCGAATTTATGTATGAGAAGATTTCCATAGCGTGACCTTTGTGACGACACGCTACTTTAGATGGGCAAAATTGGTATCGGGTTAGCTACCCGTTGTTGGTTTAGTAAGGTAACAATGTCATGCGGCTTATAATAATCCAACATTAACGAAATATTACTAGACGCTCCGAATTACGATGTATTGCCTGACTAGCAATACATGGTCATACTATTGATATTATGTTCGTGTTTTGGTTTTATATAACCATATTCATATAACGATTTTTATTTAATCTATACAACGTTGCAAAACGTATTGTATGGTGTTTTTAACGACATTGGCTCGTAAAATGATTTTTAAGGCCAATGCCTATATTATGATTTTGATGAAGATTTGTATAAAATGACTTTGGCTATTTTATGGCCTATTACAAAGATTTGTACAAAATGATTTTCAGTAATAAGTCTATACTGATATTATATTGATGGAATTTATTTAAACTCTATGAATTCACTCGGCGTTATCGCTGACCTTTTCTTTTAACATGTTTTATCTCAGGTACTTGAAGGTAATTCTCGGGAAGACAACAAGAATTCATGGCCCGCACTTAAAACAATATTTTCCATTCAAATATTTTGTAAAACTTTGTATGAAATGTAATGACTTGAGACCGATGTAACTTTGATATTTATGAATGGAAATGATTTATTATTAAACGACGCGATTTTTATGCGTTGTCTATGATGTGAGTAATGTGCTATCCCGTAACACCAACTAGTCTTCCGCTGTATTGAGTTGTACAAATTTGGGGGTGTTACAGTTTGGTACCAGAGCTCTCGTTATAGAGAACGAAAGATTTTTAAAACCAAGGTTTTGAATAAAACATTTCAAAATCTTTTAACTATAAACATTTTTCTAAAAATGTCTAAAAATCTTTTGACTATAACGGTGCCGAAGAATTCTCGAGTTACCGACAACGCCAGACTGAGAAGTGTTATTTTAATATATATATAACTTGGATTATATGTATATATATATATATATATATATATATATATATATATATATATATATATATATATATATATATATATATATATATATATATATATATATATATATATATATATATATATATATATATATGATGTAATTTTATTACATGATTGTTTGATGATTATTTTGATATTTATACGAGGTATTTATACGACGTAGATTGTCACAATGTACCCTAAATCCCCTAGTAAATTAATCGAAGCTGTTCTCGTAGGAATTCTAGCTATCCTAGATCTAAACCAAGTTGTGGATATTTATGATCCCAACAAATGGTTGATATTCATAGAAATGTAGATATTAGTTGATTGTGATATTGAAAAAGCATTGGCGAGATTAAATCTGATATCGATGTCATGACGATCTTTCCTTATAGAGTGGAGTTTGACAAAACGTTATCACCTGGAAAGATGTCATCTGATTCGTTGTCATCCAATTCTTAAATTTGAAATCGAAAGGGTGAATGTTGCACTTGAGGCTGTCATTGGAACCATTACCCAAAAGCCTCATGCCACTAATACCTTTCCGAGAAGTCTAGTTGAATGATCAAGTCATTTCATATTAATGACTCATTTGATAATTGTTGTTGTAAGAGCTATAGGATTGGAAATTAAGTGTTGATAATATCGAACTTATGTTGCCCTTTAAAGGTGTAAGAATAAGATTGAAAGTATTGGAATATGAGGTAGGATATCAAATTGAGTATAAGCTGATTGAAAACTTGAATAATGTAAAACTTAACCTATATGGAATATGAAATTGTTAAGTGAAATGTAGTATAATGCAGTTCGTTTTCTCAGTTCTTAACCAATAGAAAGTCCAACCAATATCGGATTTTTAATTGTTCTTGGTTGTTAAGCTTGCTTGGTAATCTATTGCTAATTCAACAAATGCTTGCCAAAAGGAAAAATAATACCTACGTATATGTAAAACAAATTGCAAATACCACGTTTTTATTCAAGTAAAATTTAAAATGCAAAACTTGAAACTAAAGGGACTGAAATTGTAAATTCTATGAAATGTAAATGCTTGAAATGTAAATTCTACAACTATAGGGACTAAAAATGCAAAACAGTAAACTATAAGGATAAAAAATGTAACAACTATAACCAACTTGCCAAAAATGTAACAAATTAACAAACTAATAACTGAAATCCAACAACTTTCAAAGTCCAGGGACCTAAACAATGCAAACCCTAAATTCTTGGAAGTTCAGCCAAGTTTTCAACACTGGGAAAAATGAAAGGACCAAAGTGCAATTTTGGAAAGTATTTAAGCAAAAACGGGACACAAGAGAAAATAAGCTCGTTTGAGCTTATTACTCAACCAAATTGGACGAAACAACTTGCAAAACGTTTCAAATCCAAATTAAACTACGTGTGTTCAAGGAATTAAGCTAAAGATAAAAAATAAGCAAATGAGTGCTTATTGATAAGCTCAAAATAAGCTCTAGCCAAAACTAATCAACCACAACTGGATTTTACTCTTGAATCTGTTTAAGCAAATGATTTGAAGATTGGGAAATCAAACCAGAACAAATTTCATCCAGTAATAAGCTCTAAATCTGAAATAAGCTAAAAAGAGCTTATGTTGACCAAGCGTTGACCAGAATTTGCAAAAAGCTCAAACTTTCAGAAATTAACTAGGGACACTTACTAACTGATTTTATGAAAGAAAATCACAAGATTTGTGAAGTAGATATGAAGATCTAGGAAAACAGTAACAATTTTATCTCAGAGAATGAGCTTTGCTCAGCCTTGGACCAAAAAGCTAATTCCCAGCTTATTAACTAATACTGTAGAAATTCCTTTTGGAATCTAAATCTTTATGATATAAGCTAAGACTGAAAGCAAATTTGAGGAAATTTCATCTAGAAATGAATGAGAACTAAGCAAATGAAAATGGCAAGTTTTTAAGTCCAAAGCTAAATGAAAGCTGACCCAAACAATTTTGTAGCCATTTGCCTGTTTGACTTTGAAATTGACTTGTAAAAGGCTTAAAACCACTTGTTATCACTTAAGGAATGGAAATGAACTTTAAAACACCAATTCTCAATACTTGAAAACTACTTTTAAGCTATTACCAAACACTCCTTTAACTGCTTTTAACAAGATTTTACAAAGACTTATTTAGTTCTGAATTATACTGACTTAAAGGCTATAGCAGACTAGATTCAGAGATCAAAATGAAAGGTTTTAAAACTGGAAACAAACAATTACCAAGGCTATGACTCAAATTAAGCTAATAGGCTAAAAAGTATTTAACTAATGCAGTAAACTACAAAACTCTCAATTCAGAAAACAAGTAAGCAGTTACTGAACTACAATCACTCAAAATTCAATCAAACAGCAACTACTAACAAGTATATCATGCAGCCATAAGATTTAACTAGGAAAAGTAGCATGCAATAGACTTGTTGAGTGGAACAAAAACAAGAAGCTTAAAACCTAATGTAGATATCCTTTGAGAAGAAGAGGAGCGCTGAGCTCTCTTGCCCTAGTGATAACCACCACCTATCACTAGGAATCAACAAGAATCAATCAACTAATCAACTGGAAACCATCAAACTGCTTGAAAACTCCATAGGAACTAGGCAATGGCTGAATTATGATCAACAAGCTGGCAAACTTCACAAATGTCAGTTATGATCAATGATTGATCATAACAAACACTCAACAGTATCAACAATATCCAAATGAAGCAAGAATCTGACTGGAATGAGAAGAACAGAATTGGCGGGAAAAAGTGAATTTGAATTTTATTGCTAGAAAACGGTTACAAATCTGTTACAAAGGTAGTAACTAACTAACTGACTCAAGAGTTTGTCAGACTCTTGAGTAGTTAGGGTAAGATTGAGGGAAAAAGGAAAGGAAAAGTTAACTAGGTGTTTTTACAAATTTAAGCTACAACTGAAAATGAAGTACAATCTAGCTATTTATAGGCAAGAAGGGAGAGTTTGTTGGAGTTGGTGACGTGTCAGAACCAATTATAGCTTGCCACGTGGAGAATTCTGCATTTAGCACTTTGAAGGTATGAACAATGATTTGGGGGTTCTTGATTAGATGGATGATATGTTAATTGAGTTGCACCATTGAATTCGTCTCTTCAAATCGATCAACTTTGGTGTTTATATCTTTCCATGAAATTGCTTCTATCTCAAACGCGATCCTGGAAAATTTCTTATTCTTGAAGATGACACGTGTTGATTTCTGATTGGATTAAAATGTGTCACACGGATCAAACTGTTTAGATCTTGTAATAAATGTGAGGCGGCGGTAGTGGACATTTAATGCTTGATCCGTGTGACCCATTTTCTTTCTTCTCATTGGTTGAATCCCTTGTTACATGGATTAAGCTCAATAACTTTCCAATCTTGGCAGAACAAGCCCCTTGACTTGGCAGAATGTTGTTTTAAGCTACAATCTTCATTCTTTTGACATAATTGGTCCTTCAACTTCCATAACTTGTACAAAATAGTCCTTTGACTGAGTTGACTTGAGAGTTGACCAAGTTTGACTTGAATCTTGACTTTACAATATTTGCACTTTAAGTCCTTCAACTTTCATAACTTGTCAAGATAGGTCCTTATACTTCAAAGTCTTGTCACTTTTGATCCTCTTTTGTCTTTTTCATCCATTTGAGCTTGATTTTTCCTTGTTTGCTTGAAAATGTATCTTTATACCTACACAAGTGCACACAAACACAAACATACCACATAACACTGTTTTTACCAAATAAATTGGTATTTTGCTTCATGTTTTAGGGTTATTTGTTGATAAAAGGATATGAGTTTAAGCTCATATCAAATTCCCCTACACTTGAGCATTGTCATGTCCTCATGCAATATTATATTTTAAGGCTCAAAATTTTACATTTCCCTCTTAATTAATCCACCTTGGCCATATGAGATGCATCTACACTACTCTAAACTAGATGATGCATGATTTTGACTTTTAATAATGCAATGAATCAAAATACAATTCTATCTACATCTTTTTGATTTTTCTTGAAATGGTTTTGATGGAAATAACTCATAAAGAATTCAATGACTTAGATTAGGGCTTAGGTACCATGGACATTTATCACCCTCAAGTTTCACTTTCCCCATACCAAGCTTATAAATGGAATCATTGCATTCACAAGTAAAAAGTGCATCAACTTATTCATGACAATTAAGTGTGGAACCGGTTATTAATTAAGCAAATTGCTTGTGAGCAAATTTATCATTATTCAAGTGTGAAATATAAGAAGTGTAAAATCCAAAAATAAGGAAGCACGGTTTTAATCCTAAGTAATCTTCTCATCCATTACTTGAAAAACCGCTCACAATTAATATAAGTCCGTATTAAGAGTAATAAGTCATTCGCCTTATGTGTAAAATCCTCATGTCATGCTTTCATAAGTAGCTACACACTCGCTAAGGAAAGAAAAATAAAACTCACGCAATAATTTACATCCGCATCTTTTTGAGATTTTGGATCTTCAACCCCGCAACCCGTCAAGGTAATATTGGATTGGAGCAATCTATTGAATCCCCGCAACCCGTCAAGGTAATATTGGAACTCAATAGTCACTATAATTAACACCACACTGCCCCTCTTGGGAGTCTTGCATTATTTTTTTTTCTTTTCTTTTTCTTTTTCTTCTTTTTTTTTCTAGCCACTCATTTTTTTTGTAAGCCGCTCTTATTTTTCTTTATTCCTCACAAAGAAATTTGAAAAGAAGAAAAGGAAAAACACCCGCTAAATATGGAGCATGACATAAGTCTAGTACACATAAAACGTGCTAACTTAGAATCTTAAGACGTACTCATATCAACCATAAATGATTAGCCAAAAATGCATAAGAGATTACAAACCAATTAAAACCGTACTTGATTATTTATTAACAATTATATACATGCGAAGAAAATAGAGGTCAAGAAGAGAAGGGTTTAGCCACAAGTAATTGCCATGAAGTCTATCTAGCCCTTTTATACTTGCTTCAACTCTATCATTTCCCATTCTCCACAAATTTAAAATTTCAAATAATGAAATTGGTGGAAGCTTAGCCTAATAGACCAATGAAGGACTACATGGTTAAGGATACTAGCTAGAGAATGCTAAAATAAGCAAACTCGGGTTGAGTCAAAATATCCATGGCGGGCCTAATATGTCATAAAAGTCTAAATTTGTTAAAACCATGTTTTATTATATTTTTTTCCTTTTATATATTTTTGATGAAAAATAAAAGAATAAATATATACAATGCAAATGTGTTATGCAAAAATGATTGATGCAAAAATTATGAATGCATATTTTTGTTGGCCAAAGTAGATCAAAAATTTGAAAAATGTTAAAAAAATCAATTTTCCATGTTATCATGCAAGACAATGACAATTCTAGGTAAGGTCACTTCGATAGAAGACCCCCCTACACTTAAGCTAAACATTGTCCTCAATGTTTAAGAGCATGGAAGTGTAAAAACTTCCCCTACACTTATGACAATGAATAGACTTTGCTTAACCCAAGTTAAGGAAAGGACAACTATTAGTGAAATCATGTTTAAGCACAAGGTGTCAATGAAAATTCACTAAAGTAACGAAGTGAACCGGATACAAGGGCCTCCTCCATAAACTCCAAAGCATGAGATGAGTGAGCAACCCTACAAACAAGCATGAAGACAAAAGAAGGTCTCCCCTACACTTATCTCCAAGTCTATGCCTTTATTTCTAACCTACAACACTCTAAACCTAGTTATACGATGCTTGAGTTAATGAGTCTCTAGCTCGACTCGTCCCTCAATGAATTAATTCATGGGGAAAATGGGGACCTCTTGGACCATTTCAACGGAAATGTCCTCCCCAAAGTAATGTTTAACACGGTGACCATTCACTTTAAAATTTGGACCATCGGGTTGGGACAACTCAAGAGTTCCATATGGAAACACTTGAGCAATAGTGAATGGACCGGACCATCTTGACTTAAGCTTGCCCGCAAAAAGCTTCAATCTTGAGTTAAAGAGGAGAACCGGCTCTCCAACTTTGAACTCACGATTCTTGATCTTAGCATCATGCAATTTCTTAGTCTTTTCCTTGTAAAGCAAAGAATTCTCATAGGCATTGGCTCTCAACTCATCCATCTCATTGATTTGATCTTTCCTATGTGAACCGGCTTGGTTTAAATCAAAGTTAGCCCACTTGAGAGCCCAAGATGCCTTATGTTCTAACTCAAATGGGAGGTGGCACGCTTTTCCATAGACAAGCCTATAAGGAGTACAACCAATTGGTGTTTTAAAAGCCGTCCTAAACGCCCACAAGGCATCATCAAGTTTATCCGACCAAGAAGCTCTATGCTCTCCCACCGTTCTCTCTAAAATCCTCTTTAAACCACGATTTGTGACCTCGATTTGACCATTTGTTTGAGGGTGATACGCGGTAGAAAGTCTATGATTCACTCCATATTTCTTCATAACTCTCGTGAATTGATCATTACAAAAGTGCGTACCACGATCACTTATGATGGCCCGAGGTACACCAAATCTAGCAAACAATTATTTCAAGAACTTTACAACCACTCTAGCATCATTAGTAGGTAAGGCTTTAGCCTCCACCCACTTGGACACATAATCCACCGCCACAAGTATATACTTGTTTCCCTTAGAGGATGGAAAAGGTCCCATGAAATCTATTCCCCATACATCAAATACCTCACACTCTTGGATAAAATTTTGTGGCATCTCATCACGTTGTGTAATTTTTCCTTGTCTTTGACAAACATCACAAAATTTCACCATCTCTTGGGCATCCTTGTAAATGGAAGGCCAATAGTAACCCGAATCAAAGACTTTCTTGGCGGTGTAGTTAGGCCCAAAATGTCCACCCGTAGGTCCTTTATGACATGCTTCTAAGATCTTAAATGCCTCGGGCCCATCTACACACCGTCTAATGATTTGGTCCGCACATTGCCTAAAAAGATATGGATCATCCCAAAAGTAATACTTAACTTCCTTAAGAAACTTTTTCTTTTGTTGGTAAGTAAGACCCTCAATAAGCACATTGCCCACAAGATAGTTTGCTATATCCGCAAACCAAGGTGTGGCATCCTCTTGGGAAGAGATAGACATGAGCTCCTCTAGTGGAAAGGATTCATTGATTTCTTGATGTGGGAAATCTCCTTGAAAAGGATGCTCAAGTCTACTCAAATGATCCGCCGCTAAATTCTCGGCCCCTTTCTTATCACGAATCTCTATCTTAAACTCTTGAAGCAACAAAACCCATCTCAAAAGACTAGGCTTAGCATCTTGTTTTGTCATAAGATACTTGAGAGCGGAGTGATCCGTATACACTATGGTCTTGGAAAGCACAAGATATGGTCTAAACTTCTCAAAAGCATATACTATAGCAAGCAACTCTTTTTCCGTGGTAGTGTAATGAAGTTGTGCACCGGTCATGGTTTTACTCGCATAGTGTATAGGTTGAAAATGCTTATTAACTCTTTGTCCTAAGACGGCCCCCACCGCATAATCACTAGCGTCACACATAAGCTCAAAAGGTAATTCCCAATTTGGAGAAACCAAAACGGGAGCCTTTGTTAATTTTTCCTTAAGGGTCTCAAAAGAGTCTAAACAAGCTTGGTCAAAAATGAAAGGAGCCACTTTCTCCAAGAGATGAGTCATCGGTCTAGCTATCTTAGAAAAATCTTGTATAAAGCGCCTGTAAAATCCCGCATGACCTAAGAAACTCCTCACACCTTTAACCGAAGTGGGTGGGGGAAGCTTAGCAATCACATCAATTTTGGCTCGATCAACTTCTAATCCCTTATTGGATATCTTGTGTCCTAAAACAATCCCCTCTTTCACCATAAAGTGACATTTCTCCCAATTAAGCACCAAACGTGTTTCCTCACAACGCGTAAGCATTCTCTCAAGATTGGTTAGACATGAGCTAAAAGAATTCCCAAATATGGAAAAGTCATCCATAAAAACCTCCATGGTTTGCTCTATCATGTCATGGAAAATCGCCATCATGCACCTTTGAAACGTCCCCGGTGCATTACATAGGCCAAAAGGCATCCTCTTGTAAGCAAATGTACCGTAGGGACAAGTGAATGTGGTCTTTTCTTGATCCTTAGGGTCAATGGGTATTTGAAAATAACCCGAAAAGCCATCAAGAAAACAATAGTACTCATTTCCCGCTAAGCGTTCAAGCATTTGATCCATAAAGGGAAGCGGGAAATGGTCTTTCCTAGTTGCCTCATTGAGTTTTCTATAATCAATGCAAACTCTCCAACCGGTTACAAGTCTCGTGGGAATAAGCTCATTGTTCTCATTAGGCACCACGGTGATTCCACCCTTCTTTGGAACACAATGAACCGGGCTAACCCATGGAGAGTCGGAAATGGGGTAAATCATACCCGCATCTAAGAGTTTAATCACTTCCTTCTTAATAACCTCATGGATTTTTGGGTTAACTCTCCTTTGGTTTTGAATGGCGGGTTTATAGTCATCCTCCATAAGGATTTTGTGAGTACAAAAATGTGGATCAATTCCCCTTATGTCGGATATTTTCCATGCTAAGGCTTTCTTGTGTTTCTTAAGGACTTCAATAAGTTGCTCCTTCTCATCCTCTTTCAATTCTTTAGCAATAATCACCGGTAATTGGTCTTTTCCTTCTAAGAAAGCATATTCTAAGTGGGATGGAAGTTCCTTAAGTTCAATGGGAGGTGGACTCTCTATGGAAGGTTCCTCAATGGTAATCTCTTGTGGAATAGGAGAAGGAATAGGGTCCTCATTGAGCAACTTTTGGATTGTAAGAATATCTTCTTCCCAATTAATGGGAGAATCATCATCACCAAGAAATTTAGACTCAAATTCCTCCAAGAGGAAATCACTCTCTCCAAAAGGTGTTAAAGAGGGAGCAATTGAGGCCACGGTTTCAACATGGGGTATCTCATCACTAGCATTCTTACAAGCATCATGAAAGTGTTCATTACACACTTCATCTAGCACATCCACAATGTTAATAGTCTCACAAGGTCTAGACTCCTTAACCTCTTTTCTATCACAAACTTTGCCTAACTTAAACACCACTCTCTCATCTTCTACTCTCATAATTAATTCTCCTTCCGCCACATCTATCAAGGTACGACCCGTTCTCAAAAACGTTCTACCAACAATCAAAGGCACTCTAGGATCCATGTCATAATCAACCACTACAAAGTCGGCCAGAAAGGTAAACTTATCCACACCTACAAACACATCTTCCGCTATACCTACGGGGTGAGCTATGGTTCGGTTGGCTAGTTCAAGAGTCATCCTAGTGGGAGTGAGCTCGGGAAGAGATAGTTGTTTCCAAACCGATAAAGGCATGAGATTTATGCTCGCCCCTAAATCCGCCAAAGCCATGCAATTTTCAACACCGGGAAAATTACAAGGTATCAAGAAGCGCCCCGGATCTCCAAGTTTTGTTGGTAAGGTTTTAAGTAACACCGCGGAACAATTTTCATTAAGTGATGTGTTGGGCAAATCAACCAATTTTTCTTTGTTGGAGAGCAAATCCTTGAACATCTTAGCAAACTTTGGCATATAAGCAAGAGCTTCCGCAAAGGATATGTTGATATTGAGTTGCTTGAACATCCTTAAGAAATTGGAGACTTGGATGTCATCTTTGTTCTTTAACTTGTCCTTTTTCAACCTTGAAGGGTATGGAAGAGTAGGTTTTGGTGTAGGTGGAATAGGTGTTGTTGAAGATTTGTCTTTGTTAGCTTCTTCATTGGGAAGTGTGGAAGGTAAAAGAGAAGTATGAGGTGGTTGAGAAGGTGTGTTTGAGTGAATAGGAGCATTTTGAGGAGGTGGAGTAGAAGTAGAAGGCTTATCACAAGTAGGAGCACAAGTGGGTTGAACAAGAGTAGGCTTAGGAGGTGAAGGATCCTTTGTTGTTGTACCACTCCTTGTTGTAATAGCATTGACATTGGCCCTAGGGTTTGTTTGTGTGTTAGAAGGTAAAGCCCCTTGTGGTCTTTGAGTTACCGCTACTAAAACCCTATTGATTTGTTCCTCCATTGTACGTTTCAATTGGTCATTCATTCTCTTCTCAATTTCACGCATTTTCTTGTCAACATACTCTTGAGTCTCTTGCATCCCATATCCTTGAGTTGGATTTTGAGGGTAAGCTTGATTTGGTATTGGAGCATATGCTTGATTGGGAATAAATGGAAGTGGTTGATTAAATCCTTGTTGTGGTGGATAAAAGGTATTTGCTTGAGGTTGAAATTGATTGGGTGTCTTGTAGTTATTTCCTTGGTATGGTTGTCTTTACCCTTGATTCCTTGCTAAAATTTGAGGAGGATTTTGTGGAATTTGGGTGGGTGGTTGGGGTGGGAAGCCGGGTGGAGTAAGGTAATTTTGGGATTTGTAAGAAAGGTTATTTGGATTGATGTTAGGCTTGAAGTGTTCACGATGTTCCTCTTGGTAAGCATAGCATTCCCCTTGATACCCTTGCACCTTATCACATTGTTCATAAGAGTGGGGACCTCCACAAGTAACACAAGAAATGGTGATGGCATTCACATTATTTGAGGAATTGTTCAATGTCATGCTCTTAAAATTTTGAACCATGTCATGAGTCATTTCTTGTCCTTGTTTGACTTGTTGAAGGATCTCTTTAAGAAGTTGGATGTCACAAGGAGTTTGAGAATTGTTTTGGATAACATGAACCCTTTCTTCAAATGGATTGTTTGTTTGAACCATTGCCTTAGTCTCAATAATGTTCAAAGCCTCGTGGTATGTTTTAAGAAGAATACTCCCTCCCGCGGAAGCATTTAGTGAATCTTGGTGGTGAGGTTTAAGGCCATTATAGAAGGTATTGATTTGGTTTACATCATCCAATCCATGGTTAGGGCATCGCCTCAACAACTCACTATACTCTTCCCAAGCATCACTAAAGGATTGACTAGGTTTTTGTGTAAAGCCCATAATTAAATTCCTCAAAGCCATAGTCTTTTGTGGAGGAAAGAATTTGTTCAAAAACTTAGTGGTAAAACCGTCCCATGTGGTGATACTATCGGGTGGTTGGGTGTCTAACCAATGCTTAGCACTCCCATCTAAAGAAAATGACACTAACATCAATCTAATGACCTCATGTGGAACCCCATTATGCTTAATGGTATTGCAAAGTGAAAGGAATCTCTTTAGGTGAGCATGAGGATCCTCATTTTGTTTTCCCAAGAAAGGTGATAAAGCAACCATATTGATCATAGATGTATGTAGCTCAAATGTGTTAGCGGGAAAGTCGGGAATCTTAATGGCACTAGAATATCCATGAATGTTGGATTGCATACGTTCATACAAAGTACGATTATCAATAGCCATGGCTTCTTGTGGTGGTGACAAAGCACGATTCTCGTGATCGGCTTGGTGGACGGTGGTGGTCTTACTCTTTCTCTTTTTCTTCCTTTTCGGAGGAAGAGGTTGTACACCAATCGGTATTTGTGCACGCCCGCGAGTGAGCATGCAACTCAATACGAGGAATGAGAGAGAAGCTCTCGTGTGACTTTGAAGAGAAATGGATTATCCTCTTCGAGTTTCAATATTAAATATCCACAAGAAAATAACAATATATGTATTTACTACTTGGGTGCAAGACCCTCAATGAAGCCTTCCTTCTTAGAATACTCCCAAGTGAACGGGGGGTTAGGTGGCGCGAAGCACTTAAGTACCTATTGACCCTTAGATGGCATTTTATAGCACATCGCCTTTCTATTCACTTAAATGTTCGTATTCTTCGAATTATTGCTTATTGAGAGTATTTATCTATTCTTGCTTTATTTTGTTTGATCGATACACGTGTCAAGGACCGGAGCGCCCCTCAACACGGTGTATTGCCTCGGCAATACTTATGGAAGATATGTAAATTGATTGTTCTTATACGTATACGTATTTACTTATAATAATATATGGAAAATATTTTTGTATTTATGAGTTTTTTTTAAAAGAAAATACTATATGTACATAAAAACCGAGAGAATCCAATAATATATATTTTTGGGTGCAATCTCTTAGGAAAAAGATTGCTTTTTAGATTTTTTAATTTTTTTTTGGTCAATTCTTTAGGAAAAGAATTGTTTTGTTAATTTTTTAGTTTTTATATATTTTTTGTATTTTTGATTTTTTATTTGTTTTTTGATTTATAATACGTAAAAATAACGTTCACAAAGTGAACGGATCCCAAAAGCCAATGAAAACCGTCAATCGATAGTCTCTCGTGTAGTCAAAGAACCGGTAGCGGCGCCATTTGAAATGTAGTATAATGCAGTTCGTTTTCTCAGTTCTTAACCAATAGAAAGTCCAACCAATATCGGATTTTTAATTGTTCTTGGTTGTTAAGCTTGCTTGGTAATCTATTGCTAATTCAACAAATGCTTGCCAAAAGGAAAAATAATACCTACGTATATGTAAAACAAATTGCAAATACCACGTTTTTATTCAAGTAAAATTTAAAATGCAAAACTTGAAACTAAAGGGACTGAAATTGTAAATTCTATGAAATGTAAATGCTTGAAATGTAAATTCTACAACTATAGGGACTAAAAATGCAAAACAGTAAACTATAAGGATAAAAAATGTAACAACTATAACCAACTTGCCAAAAATGTAACAAATTAACAAACTAATAACTGAAATCCAACAACTTTCAAAGTCCAGGGACCTAAACAATGCAAACCCTAAATTCTTGGAAGTTTAGCCAAGTTTTCAACACTGGGAAAAATGAAAGGACCAAAGTGCAATTTTGGAAAGTATTTAAGCAAAAACGGGACACAAGAGAAAATAAGCTCGTTTGAGCTTATTACTCAACCAAATTGGACGAAACAACTTGCAAAACGTTTCAAATCCAAATTAAACTACGTGTGTTCAAGGAATTAAGCTAAAGATCAAAAATAAGCAAATGAGTGCTTATTGATAAGCTCAAAATAAGCTCTAGCCAAAACTAATCAACCACAACTGGATTTTACTCTTGAATCTGTTTAAGCAAATGATTTGAAGATTGGGAAATCAAACCAGAACAAATTTCATCCAGTAATAAGCTCTAAATCTGAAATAAGCTAAAAAGAGCTTATGTTGACCAAGCGTTGACCAGAATTTGCAAAAAGCTCAAACTTTCAGAAATTAACTAGGGACACTTACTAACTGATTTTATGAAAGAAAATCACAAGATTTGTGAAGTAGATATGAAGATCTAGGAAAACAGTAACAATTTTATCTCAAAGAATGAGCTTTGCTCAGCCTTGGACCAAAAAGCTAATTCCCAGCTTATTAACTAATACTGTAGAAATTCCTTTTGGAATCTAAATCTTTATGATATAAGCTAAGACTGAAAGCAAATTTGAGGAAATTTCATCTAGAAATGAATGAGAACTAAGCAAATGAAAATGGCAAGTTTTTAAGTCCAAAGCTAAATGAAAGCTGACCCAAACAATTTTGTAGCCATTTGCCTGTTTGACTTTGAAATTGACTTGTAAAAGGCTTAAAACCACTTGTTATCACTTAAGGAATGGAAATGAACTTTAAAACACCAATTCTCAATACTTGAAAACTACTTTTAAGCTATTACCAAACACTCCTTTAACTGCTTTTAACAAGATTTTACAAAGACTTATTTAGTTCTGAATTATACTGACTTAAAGGCTATAGCAGACTAGATTCAGAGATCAAAATGAAAGGTTTTAAAACTGGAAACAAACAATTACCAAGGCTATGACTCAAATTAAGCTAATAGGCTAAAAAGTATTTAACTAATGCAGTAAACTACAAAACTCTCAATTCAGAAAACAAGTAAGCAGTTACTGAACTACAATCACTCAAAATTCAATCAAACAGCAACTACTAACAAGTATATCATGCAGCCATAAGATTTAACTAGGAAAAGTAGCATGCAATAGACTTGTTGAGTGGAACAAAAACAAGAAGCTTAAAACCTAATGTAGATATCCTTTGAGAAGAAGAGGAGCGCTGAGCTCTCTTGCCCTAGTGATAACCACCACCTATCACTAGGAATCAACAAGAATCAATCAACTAATCAACTGGAAACCATCAAACTGCTTGAAAACTCCATAGGAACTAGGCAATGGCTGAATTATGATCAACAAGCTGGCAAACTTCACAAATGTCAGTTATGATCAATGATTGATCATAACAAACACTCAACAGTATCAACAATATCCAAATGAAGCAAGAATCTGACTGGAATGAGAAGAACAGAATTGGCGGGAAAAAGTGAATTTGAATTTTATTGCTAGAAAACGGTTACAAATCTGTTACAAAGGTAGTAACTAACTAACTGACTCAAGAGTTTGTCAGACTCTTGAGTAGTTAGGGTAAGATTGAGGGAAAAAGGAAAGGAAAAGTTAACTAGGTGTTTTTACAAATTTAAGCTACAACTGAAAATGAAGTACAATCTAGCTATTTATAGGCAAGAAGGGAGAGTTTGTTGGAGTTGGTGACGTGTCAGAACCAATTATAGCTTGCCACGTGGAGAATTCTGCATTTAGCACTTTGAAGGTATGAACAATGATTTGGGGGTTCTTGATTGGATGGATGATATGTTAATTGAGTTGCACCATTGAATTCGTCTCTTCAAATCGATCAACTTTGGTGTTTATATCTTTCCATGAAATTGCTTCTATCTCAAACGCGATCCTGGAAAATTTCTTATTCTTGAAGATGACACGTGTTGATTTCTGATTGGATTAAAATGTGTCACACGGATCAAACTGTTTAGATCTTGTAATAAATGTGAGGCGGCGGTAGTGGACATTTAATGCTTGATCCGTGTGACCCATTTTCTTTCTTCTCATTGGTTGAATCCCTTGTTACATGGATTAAGCTCAATAACTTTCCAATCTTGGCAGAATAAGCCCCTTGACTTGGCAGAATGTTGTTTTAAGCTACAATCTTCATTCTTTTGACATAATTGGTCCTTCAACTTCCATAACTTGTACAAAATAGTCCTTTGACTGAGTTGACTTGAGAGTTGACCAAGTTTGACTTGAATCTTGACTTTACAATATTTGCACTTTAAGTCCTTCAACTTTCATAACTTGTCAAGATAGGTCCTTATACTTCAAAGTCTTGTCACTTTTGATCCTCTTTTGTCTTTTTCATCCATTTGAGCTTGATTTTTCCTTGTTTGCTTGAAAATGTATCTTTATACCTACACAAGTGCACACAAACACAAACATACCACATAACACTGTTTTTACCAAATAAATTGGTATTTTGCTTCATGTTTTAGGGTTATTTGTTGATAAAAGGATATGAGTTTAAGCTCATATCATTAAGAGGAAGTCGTTAAGTTCTTTGATTGAATTATAAGGTTTTAATTGATTGTTGATTCGTGTTAAGGGTTGTTCCTAGGCCATCTTCCAATAATGAGGATGCCCAGTGTCCAGGAAATAAATTGAAGAAATCTTCTTCTGAATTGGGACCGATGGATCTTCCGGGACAGGTGGGACACCTAATGACTCTTGTAGATTAGTACTCATTGTGGTATCTTTTAAAAATCCCTAACTTAACTGAGACATCAGTTGGAAGGATGAGTTCTGAGAATTGTATGACATAGTGACACGTAATGTGTTACGGTACAATTTTGACTTGTTTGTGATTAATGAAAAAGACTACCTTTGATTGCTAAATTCTACATGTATCGATGATATCTATCTTTTCTTGATTCATCCTAATGTTCGCATTAGTGATGTAACCATTAAACAAGTACTCATATTGATTGAGTTACGTTGTGAATTATTCTTTTAGAGTGCCATCGAGATCATGAACCTCATGATTATTTGGCTAAAGCTCATTTCCTATCATATTGTAGTTAGTTCTTGGTGAACAACTCTTCGTCACTCTTCTGCAGATCACACATTGATTTTATAAAGATAAAACGGTATCCTTTGAGAAAATTTAATTTTCATCACAACAAGGATTATTCAAAGTAAGATTTATAAGTGATTGATAACAAAATGACGTTGTTTATAAGACGCTTTGGAAAACTTAATTAAGAAAATCTTTGAAAATTTATTTTAATTCTTATTTAAGAATTAAGCATGAAAATGATTTTACTATAAACATGATGATAAAATTTTGACGAACTGAGTATTGCATCGTTAATCTTGAAATTGTATATAGTTGCGCGCCTACATACAATTTGGAATGGACCATGCAAGGCTGATTAGTAGTCACCATAAAACTAATGAATAAACACTACAGTTTCTTTAAAGGTTGTGAAAGATTAAAATTTTATGAGATCTGCAAGAAGTGAAAAATAAGGACATAATGTTAGGGACACCTACATATGTGCCTGTAACACCTATTCTTCTGAGTCGAATTTACTCATTTGTGGAAATTGTCTTATTTGACAATCGACAATTCTTTCTTGTCCAATTCTCCCGTAGTAAGATTCTTAGGAAAAGTATCTGATTACCGAGTGTTGATACCCGACTGGATGTATCGACGTTCTTATCATTTCTTATGATTTGATTTCATTCGAATGACCTGGGTAACGATCCGAGGAGCTTTCGAATGCGTACTCAAATTATGAAAACACGGGATATACTTATATTCGTTAAATGTTTTCATCTGTATCTGATTTGAAATTCTCTCGCATAGATCATGCGTTGAACTTACTCTTTTAAGGTTAGTTATGTCTCCTAATATCCTTGAATTTGTGAAGGATTGTGAGTTATTATTAGACTTTTGAGAAGTTCACATCTTATCGATGACAATAAAACTGGAAAGTTGGTAATGCCAGTAGAATGGATTGATTGATTATGACATGACGACATTGTCTTAATTGATGGGAACTCGAGTAGAATTCCCCTAAATGATAAGATGCTGATTATCAAAAGTGATCTAAATAATTCTTGATGGATGACCATATCCTGCATTTATACTTGAAATTATACCATGAATGGTTGTAAATTAGTCATAGATATTATAATCTAGAAGAACCTAATATGAATGTATTAAAAGATTTTTATGTTATTTGAAACTTTAGTAAGTATTTTTTAATGAATTACCTAGACTTTTGCCATTAAGGCAGATTGAAACTGGTATTGATTATATTCTCGATGCTGCACCTGTGGCTTGTGCACTATACGTCAGCACCATCTAAATTAAAGGAATTACCGTACGACTGAGAGAGTTGTCGGAGAAAGATTTTATTATACCAAGCCTGTCATCCTGAAGAGCTATGGTGTTAATCATTCCTTATATTTATAGATCACTGTGAACTGAGTAAATTGACAATCGAAAACGATATCCATAACTCGAAATGGAAGATTTGTTCGATCATTTACAAGGTTCTAGCGTATGTTTTTAAGATTTGATCCATGGCATGGTTATCATCAAACTTCGCATCTACGAAAGAGATTATCTATTCCAATCACTACATCCGGTACTTGTAATGAACGTTATGAGTTTCACGTGATGTCATTTGGATTGACCAATGCACATGTAGCATTCATAAATTTGGTGAATCACGTGTGTAGGCTGTAATTTGATAAATTCATGCTTGTGATCATTAAGGACCATTTGTTTGTTTATAAGAATAAGAATGAGTTAATAATTATTTATAGACTGCCCTGAATTGGCCGAACAGTGAAAACCTGAACCTTGAATTATTGATATGTGATTAAAGACTTAAGACTTAATTCTTTACATGATTTAACCGTGTGATTAATAGATAATGGAAGCTATATTGACTTTTCAAAGATTAGAACCATTAACGCTTAGGGATTAAAAACTTAATCCTTTACATAAAATGACCGTTGGATTAATAATGGTAAGATGTATGCATATGAACTCTTCAAAAATTAAGAGCCCTTTTAAGACTTTGGATTTTACCAAAAAGAAATGGAAATATGTTTTGACAAATGTTTTAACAAAGGATTTTTTTAAAGGGATTATCCCCTTATACACAAACCATTTAACTAAACTTCTGTTTTGGGGTAAATGTTCGTGTATACTTCTGGACAACCTAAGAATAATTGAGGAAATTATATAACTTATTACTTAAAATTTGAAATGACAATTTTTGCTTTTCAACTAAGAAAACTTTGACCAAAATATAACCAAAGATTTTTCAAACGTTTACGAATCTTATTAATTATTTTTGATAGATCAGCAAAAATCTTGTTAATTAAATTCAAATTTATTTTGAACATTTTATATAATTGGTCGAACTAAGAAATTTAAAACTTTTACGCTTCATAAAAATTAACTAATAATTATTTAATTAATTATAATGATTATCGACGTTTTAGACGACGGATTGAGTGAAATGGATAAAAATGATAGATGAGACGAAACTGAAACTTAGAAAATATGAAGAAAGGTGAACGTAATTACTGACGCCTAATATAGAAAGAATATCTGAGTGAATTATGGACATGATAATTATATCATCATGAGAAGTGAATATAGATACCGACGCATTATGTAGAAAAGATAAAGAACCAGTTAGGACATGTTCCTTAATAATGAAGGTGCAAAATAAATTGCAAAACGATATAAAAATAAACAATGTTTGTGAAAAGGATAATATAGATAATAAGAAGGAGTTCGCGGCTAATGTGAACCATTAGAAATAAGAAGCCGATGGCAGTAAATGTTTTAAAGGCCACTTGTGATTGTCTAAATATGGAGGATTGTGAGATATAGTTAGGTTGGAATTTGTAAGTATAAGTATTCTATTTATGTCATTTATGACTAAAAGTATCTTTATCAGAAGAAGTTGTACTGATGGCAATTATGAAGGCAGACATCGCCTCATACATTAGTAAACGTTTAGCTATTGCAAAGGTCATCATCTGAATTTGATTCGATTTGGGTCATCGTCGACAGACTGACCAAATCTGCTAATATCATTCCCGTTAATGATAAATGCAAAAGAGTTATGTAAACATAGTGTGCCTGTATCGAACATCTTTATTAAGATCCTCGTTTCGCATCGAATTTCTAGAGATTTGCTCAGAAATCACTGAGAACGAACCTTGATGAGAGTACTATGTACCACCCCAAATCGAAGGGACGAGGTAAAGTAATGATACAAAACACTAGAAGTGTTGTTTTATGCTTGAATAATTGACCTTTGGTAATAAACCGTATAATCGTTTTCCTTTGGAGAGATTAGCATTGATAATCATCGTATTAGGATTGAGATTGAATCTTGTTAGGATCTATGTTAGAGCATCTGTAAGCAAGAGTTCAGATGAAGACACCCGACATACACCCATTGTGAGTTGGACATGTCTTTTAGGTTGAAGGTTTCCTATGATGGCGAACCTAACCTTACAAAATACTCGACCCGCGAGACCTGAAATAATTGGTGAAAGTAGGATTTGATTATTGACTGCCGGTGGTGGGCAAGAGGTTATGTGAATGTGAAATGTAGATCTTGAAGTGCCAAATGGGTAGCGAAGTTATGCCAAAAATTTTAAACTTGGAAAAATGAATTCATGATCTGACAAATAATGGGATACAAGTCCCCGTTGTATGGGACCATTGAGATGATGTAAAAGTTGGGATTGAAAGGCATATAAGCTGGATCTACCCTAGGACTTCAAGAACTGCGTGAATTATGTTTCGTAAATCGAACTTGATGGAATATCTATCAAGTGAGAATTTGATTATTCTTAGTAGAGCTTAGATCGGCGAAAAGTTGCATTCATAAAAAACCCGTGAACATCATGGATAGAGAAAGTAAGTCAACATTAAGCCTGATCTTATTCCCGTAGTTATGTTTGATGAAACTCGCGTATTGAAATGGATTACACTTGTGAGAAAAGACCAAATGTGGAGGAAATACCCACATGGCTTTAACTCTATACGAAGCGAGTAGTAAGGTAAGATGATCTTTGAGGACAAAGATCCTGTTTAGGGGTAAATGCTGTGACAATCCGTCAATTTATGGTTGATATTTTATTCTCGAATATTAAATAAAAACATTATTTTAATGTTACAATATGAACTCACTTATTTTTGGGAAGAAATTTGGATTTACGTCTTGAAGTAGCATTGACTACGTCTAAACCGGAGGATTCAATGTTACGTGCTTACGTTTACATACACCGTCTTTGGTGATAGTCCGACATTTCAGAAAATAATTTTATTTGTGACTATTATTTTGGAGTTTTAAATTTGTGTTGGTTCATAAACTCACAAATTTACGAGAAGAGATTAGGACTTACGATTTTATTTTAACGTCCTTTACGACTAAACCGGAAACCTTAGGATTACGTATTTACGTTTTCGAACTCCGTTTTTGATGAGACAATTTTTACTGGATTCGTTTTGTGACGTTGATTCATAATTTATAAAAACATTTTTCGTAAAACGACCCGAGGGCACGCAAATCGAGGAAACTAGAATCGAGGAGTACCCGTAAATAAATGGGGATGAGACAAGTGGGACACTTGTCCCACCCCCACTCCAAAACCGGCCTAAAGAAGCTAACACCATGAGGTGTCATCTTATGCTTACTAGTTACAACACATGTAACTTGTAAGCTTACAATGTAAGCTACATCACTCAAAACCACTTGCCATTTACCATTTCTCTCATTTCCACCATGCAATACCACTCAAAATTCTCTCTTCCTCATCCATTGATGCCGTCCCATATCTCTCCCACAAACACCATTTTGATCAAAAATCAACCATGAAATCCTATGTTATTCTTGCATATGTTGAATCCCTTTTGAAACCCTATTGATTGGTGGTCCTTATAACATCCAAGGAGGAGTTTTCATGGTGTCTTGGGGCTGATTTTCCACAAGGAGTTTATGAAGATTGGTGGCCTTGAAGATGGTCTTGGTGCATCACAAGTTTCTCCATCAAAATCCATGTTTTGATCAACCTACATCATCATGGTGGTATAAAGATTGTCCTCCTCATCTTCTTGTTATTTTGATTATGTAAACATGTATTTTATTCCCTATTGTATATGTATATGATGATTATATGACGATAAAAATGTTATGTGGGGATTTGGTGCTGATAAACATGATTAAAAAGGTGAAAAACTATAAAGAACAAGGCTAAAATCTTGCTTAAAAGTGATGGCTGTATAAAACAGTAAAGAAACAGGTCATGGACTAATAAAATGATGAAGTAGAATCCATTTACAGTAAGCTATATGTCTTGTATACATGTGAGAGTTGTCCATGCAATGGAATCATTGTAATGAGTGAGATATGATCAAAACAAGTTTAAGGTACAAATCTGAGTTCACTGTTTTGGACGATTTTTAGAAAATACTTAGAGGATGATTCAACAGTAGCTATAGTAGAGTTAAATGTAGCACATATCGTGTAGTTTATGTGATAAAAATTTGAGCTTCTATCTCCATATAGAACTCTAGATATGGCAGTTTTGGTGAAAGTGAAGATAAAAATCAGATTTTGGAAATTAAAGTATAATACTATTATATAAGCACTCAAAATTATATTGTATAAAATGTAAAGTTAAAACCCACTAACTTATATAATATATTTATATAAATATGTACAATGATAAATAAGTGGACATTTTATAAAAATGGTAACTTGTTATGTTTTATAAGTTATAAAACTATAAACATGATTTTTATGACTTTTTCGGCTATCACCGTAAAATTAATGTTTTTGTTAAATAAAACTTAGATGGTTGGACCCGTCTAATGTAAACTTTATAAAACTTATATACTGATATATAAACATGTATAACAAGTAAAAACCGATAAGACCCGAACTATAGGACATACGGACGTTAACGGACTAAATTAACGTTATTGGACTAATAATACAACAAAAATGGACTAAAACACTTATAAACTTATTATTGGGCTTAACCCATTTAGGCCCAACTTGTAAAGTGTAGATACTGATAATATAAGTATAACATGGAGTGATACAAGTTAAAGAACTTATAATAAGTCTATTGGACTTAAAACGCGTAAATAGGTAAAACAAGTAAACTAGTAAAAAGATACCAATACGTAAACACTAAAACGAGTTAATGAGAATATGTAAACCCACTTGATCATCATATATAAATAATCATCATATGTATACATAATTGTTATTTTTATAAAGTCATTGGACAAACGTCTTAGACCGAGTATTATTTGTCTAGGTTTCCGTGATTGAAGCACGTACCGTACGTCCGAATTGCCGACCACCCACCTTCCCACATCAACGTGAGTTCATAGCCTCGCACTCTTTTAAATGTTTTTATAAATGTTTTATAAACCCGCAAGGGAGATAACATGTTAGTTTTTATAAAATAGGACACCATTTGTCCCGATTGTTTGTTTATTGATTTTTGGACCCGAATGATTGAATGACCCGATTGTATGACCCGATAAATGATTAAAGGACCCGATAGATGAAACTAAATGGATTATTAAAGTTAGATTATAATAACTCGATTTTACTCAGGTTAAAAAAGATTCGTTGTACCAATCTCTTCGAATTGAAAAACTTGCGTTTAATGTGTGACTCAGTTGAATTTGGTGAAACAAATATTTTTGGTTGATTTTAGATTTAAATGTGCAAAACTTAAAAGTAAATGTCGTTAATAGTAAGTGGCGTGAAATTAAATCTAAGTATAATTAAAAATAAATGTGCGATATTTAAAAACTTTGAAAAGTAAACTAATTAAATGACTAAAAATAAAAGCGTGACGGGAATTAAAATTAGACAAGTATTAAAAACATAAACTAAAAATTAAACAGGACAAAACATGTAAAATACCCCACCATCGGAATATATTCCGATCTTACCAATCGGAATATCCTGGCCAATCGGAATGTCAATCAGAACCCCAATATCGGAATAGCCGTCACCTACCTGATCGGAATACCAATAACACACTGATCGGAATATGAAGTGGACCTGGTCGGAATGCTGATCGGAATACCCAATGATCGGAATATTGTCACCTACCCTGATCGGAATACCAAACAAGCAACTCGATCGGAATGTTTAGAAATGGATTCAAATCGGAATGCTGTCACAATTGCTGATCGGAATACCCAAACACTCGCAGATCGGAATACCAAAGTCTCCCCCAATTGGAATAATGAAACCCTTATCCGATCACACCGATCGGAATGTAATTCCCTTTTCTGATTACCCAATCGGAATACAGAGGAAAGTACGCAAATTAAGCTAGGACAATAAGCTATAATCCTAAATAAGCACTAGACGAAATCCTAAGGTAAAACGTGTGAAAATAAGCTACTAGACTGAAATTTAACAACTTTTAAGACAAGAAATGAATAAGCTTTAAGAAAAACAAACTTTTATATAAAAATAACTTTTATAAAAACTATATAAACTTGAAAATAAACAAAATAAACAAAATAAGCTATGAAAATAAATGATTTAAAACAATCAAAAGCATAAAAATCAAATCTTTAAACAAGTAAACAATCAAAAAGCATATAAAACAAAGATTAAAGAAAGGAAGAATGAGATCAACAAGATAAAGTAAAGGTGCGAGTAATTAAAGAAACACTTACTTGAAATTAAAAGGTAATTAAGGTGCAAAACATGTATTTAAATGTGCAAGTAATTTAAGGTGCAAGTAAATAAAAGTGGAAGAGATAGTTTGTCAAGCTATCCAACAAAACTAAATGAAATGAAAATGAGAGTATTTATAGGTGATTAGGGGAGAGGTTAGAGGAAGCTTCCTCCCCTCCTTCCTTTCTTCTTAATTGCGCCCTTAAGTCAATCCTTCTTAATCTTTTTGTTAATCTTGGACTTTGATGACTTTTGGCTCGGGATTTCTTTGGACTCGTCTTTTAATTCTTCGATAAATAAGACTTGAGTTCCTCGGCTTTAAGTAAACTTCCGTCTTTTGACTTTTTCTTCGATAAATCTTCAGAATTGGTCTTGGACTTCCGTTCTTTTTGCACTCTTGACTTCTTGACTTCGTCTTTCATCTTTTTCTTTAATAAAAGTCCGTAAATGCCCGTGAATGTCCGTGTTTTCTCCACTTTTCACCTTTTCGTCCTAAATCACAACAAAAACACAAACCACGCATAATTCCGACATAAAAGACATAAAATACACGTTTTGGTCCGGTTATTATTGTAATTAAGTGGTAGAAAAGATGGGTGTTTTCACACCTATCAAATCCCCTACACTTGACCATTGCAATGTCCTCATGCAATGCATTAGTTACAAAGCACGTTTACATTTTTCATCATAATCAATCCACGTTGGCCTTTATTAAAGAGATAGAAAATATAAACATTCAAAGTAAAGAAATCAAAAGCATACCTTGGGTTTTGGAAATGTCATGAATAATCATCATCCTCAAGTTTTCACTTTCTCCAAACCAAGCTTAAAAACGAGATCATTGTTATTATAAGTTAGTAAACTATCACAAACTCATGTGGGCCAATTATTCACTTAGACTCCCTTATTCCTAGGTGTATCTCTTATATTTTATTATTGTCTTGAATGATCACGAAGATGCATTGTTGACTTATTTCGATAGTTATTAAGTCTGAAAATAAAGTGAACGATTTGATCAATAGTTAGCTAAAGGACAAAATCTTTTAAAACTGCTTCTCGGGACCTCATAAAGTTCATATCTTGGCATAACTCGCTTCGCGATTTGAGACCTTTCTCGGACCGATATTTGGCAGCGACTTCATACTTCAAACCTTGAGAGACGTTCATGAAATTATGGTCTTCTCTTCATAATGGAATTTCTTCACTTGAAGTTTGGAGAGATTCATACTTGGACCACGACTTCTTCATTTTTCTCCAATCTTTATTTTGGACTTTGATATACAACGATCCGCCTCCTTTTATGACTTGGATCTATTTATCCTCATACCTTGTTAGGGTCTTTTCGGATACACTTCTCCATGACTTTTGGGGAGTATTTGCTTTTCGTCGTGTGTCTCGATCCTTCATATTGATTTTTGATAAATGATTCTTCACATCACTTTGGATCTTTAGCAACAAAATATAGCCCTCATGCCTTGTTAGGGCCTTTTCGGACTCGTCAATCTTCGCATCCCGCTTCAATAAGTTATGCCTTGGCTATGAACTCTAATCCATACCGAGCAACTTTTAAACGATCTTGGGCTAGAAGCTAAGTAACTTTTCAAATCGTACAACCTTATTTATTAGCAGATAAATTATTAGCAAGCGATGGGAGAATATGCTCATAATTAACTCACATAAATTCACGAAAGAATACCAAACTTATAATTGGCTCTATCATCTCTCGTTCTGCACAGTTTAAAATCTCAAGTAATGAGACTCGTGGACGCTTAGCCTATTAAATCAAAGTTTTGGGTTTTCGAGTCGCCTATAGGATCTTGCAAATTCTTAGACTTTTTCAAGTTTTAGAAATCGCGTTTTAAAGTTCCCTTGATAAACGACTCTCTAGGATCAATTATAGGAACTTGCGAAAAGTTCTTGTTCTTAACCCGTGAGAGTTAAGACTTTCGCGTTTTATAGCTCCCTATATAAAAGCCTAGCAAAACTTGACTTAAACACGTTAAGGATACTAGCTAGAGTAACTTAGACATGTAAACTCGGGTTGAGTCAAAAGATTCACAACGTTTGAAAATTAAAACCACTTTTTCAAAATTTATTCTAGCAAAGGAAGAAAATAACTATACAAAGATAAAAACTAATAGGCCAAAATAGATCAAAAATTTTTGAAAAATGTCGAAAAATTGATTTTCCGGTTAAAATGAGGACAAATACAAGGAAAAGAGCACTTAACTTCGATAGAAGTCCCCCTTACACTTAACATAAACATTGTCCTCAATGTTGAAGCATGTGGGAGTAAACTCCCCTACACTTAGGACATTATGCACTTTGTTTAAATCTCGCTAAGGAAAAGACAACTAAAGAGATTCCTATTTTAATATTGAGAAAATATAAAATAGTGAATCGAAAAGAGTTTAGGATAGAACCAGGAAGAAGTGGATACGGAATCACGGGTCGTCAAGAATCATCAAGAGTGTGTCTTTGAAGCTCGAATCCCTGATTAAGTAGAAGAGAGGAGAGAGCAAACACCAACGGGTATCCCCTACACTTATGATAAAGAAAGCGAAAAGATAGATGCATGGGTTGCCTCCCAAGAAGCGCTTGATTTTTGTTAACCGAGTCATTAGCCTGACTCGACCTTGTTCATCAACGGAAGAAGCATGAAACATATCCACCAGGATCAAAGACATAGTTTTCGTCCATCAATAAGCACAAGCTTAAGGTGAACAAGGCAAGCCAAAGAAGAGTAGGCAAGGTTCCCTTAAGCAGCGATGGAGCGCGGTGGAAGCAATGTTGAAGTGGAGCAAGCATATTTCCATAAGTTCCAAAGATATTTCCTTTTATTTCATTAGATGGATACTGAGATGGCTGCAGAATATCAATACCGGGGTCGAACACCTTTTCCTTTAGGGGAAAATAACACTCAGGCTCAGCAGAGTGTGAAGAAGATCCGCAAAGAAGCACAACCTCGTCCTCAGAAGGGGGACAAAGAGGTGTTAAATCATATGTGCAACGGATATTGCTGTCGACCGGTTTCTTCTCCTTTGACAGAATGTGCTTCAAATCCAAAGTAGGATCAAGACGATAATCTTCAAAGTCATAAGGAGGAGCATCACTCTCATGAGGGAAGTAAGTATTAAGAAATGCAGAGAAGTCTTCCTCAAATGAGTAGTCGTCCAAAGTAGGATCGAGTGATGGCGGAGGATCTTCATCATGTGAAGAATCGCTCAAAAGAGTATCAGCCTCATTGAAATCATCATACGTGGGCAGCTCAGGATACTCAGAAGTAAGGTCATCATA
Organism: Glebionis coronaria; assembly: GCA_025667525.1. NCBI lineage: Eukaryota > Viridiplantae > Streptophyta > Magnoliopsida > Asterales > Asteraceae > Glebionis > Glebionis coronaria. Next base: position 208,050,106 of record CM046880.1, on the reverse strand, counting down.
ATCATCCGAATCTGAGCTAGAATCATCATCATCATAAGCATCAAAGACCGGTGGAGAATCGTAAATGGGAGAAGGGTTCAAATTGGGGCGAGAGTCATCGACATCATCTTGAAAAAGTGGATTATCGATGCAAGAGTCGAATAGAGGATTGTCGTAGACGGTAAAGTCATCGAGCACATTAATCATATTCACTGATTCGCGGCCTCCAAAGGTTGTACTCGTAAGCTTCCCCATTTTGAAAACTTGTGCATCATCCCCGACTCGTAAGATTAACTCACCTTCGGCCACATCCACTAAAGCGCGTCCGGTTCTCAAAAATGGCCGACCAAGTATTAAAGGAATACGAGGGTCTATTTCATAATCAACAACGACAAAATTGACCGGGAAAGTAAATGTGCCAACTTTTATGAACACGTCTTCGGCTATACCAACGGGGTAAGCGAGAGTGCGATTTGCAAGTTCAAGAGTCATCTTTGTGGGAGTAAGGTCGGGCAATGATAGTGTTTTCCAAACACTCAAAGGCATCAAATTAATACTAGCCCCGAGATCAGCAAGGGCAGTAAATTCTTCTGTTTTGTTTAACACGCAAGGCAACAGAAAACGACCGGGATCTCCAAGCTTTTCCGGAAGTTCTTTAAGAATAACTGCAGAGCAGTTTTCATTTAATCGAGTGTTGGCGAGTTCAATCAGCTTCTCCTTCTTGTTAAGCAATTCCCAAAATACTTTATCAAATTTGGGCATGTGGACAAGTGCTTCAAGAAAGCTAATGTTGAAGTTCATTTGAGAAATCATCTTCATATAGCGTGACACTTCGGAGTCCTCTTTGGCTAGCATGTTGGTCTTGCCTAAAAGAGAGGGATAAGGGACATTGGTTTGGGTGGTGAAGGTGCAGGTGTAGGTAAAGGGTGAGATGTTGAAGGGTCATTCGTGGGAACGTCATCACGTCGAGGCGGAGACGGTAATGGTGCACTAATACTAGGTGTAGGAGGAGTAGGGATACATGGTGGTGGAGGAGGTGTAGATGATGGGGTTGGGATTGGTGGTCCTACTATGGTGACTCCACTACGAGTAGTAATAGCACTCACATTTGCTCGCGGATTAGTGACGGTGTTTGAAGGTAGAGAACTTGAAGTAGAAGGTTGAGCGGCGGGCAAGAAACTAGCAAGCATATTCTTCAAATCATTGGTTTGGTTGCTGAAGGAGGATTGGATATTATCTCGAAGCTCGGATCTTATCTCATTTCCTTGCTTGGTAATATCTCCTTTAAGATTGATAATTTGGCTCTGCAAATTCTTGATTTGCTCACCTTGGGTTCTCATGATGGCCTCAACATCCGGGTGAATAGGTGGGGTTTGTTGGGCGGGTGGGTGATAAGGATTAGAAGCTCTTGGTGGGATTTGGCTGCTTCTAGTGTAGTTGTTGGCGGGGTTTTGGTTTTGAGGAGAAAAACCGGGTGAAAGGTAGTTGTTTGATCGGTAACTCAGCAAATTTCTATCCCCTTGTCGAGCTTGGTAATTTTCCGGTGAATAATTACCATAAGCTGCATACACATTTTCCGGATTTCCTTGAGTCGAAGGACAATCGGTGTATGAGTGAGGACCGCCGCATGTTTCACAAGAAGGTGCAACAACTTTAACTTGTTGTTGTTGTTGGTTTGAAGCCAAGAGTTGCATACTTCTGCTCATTTCAGTCAGCACACGGGTGAGTTCGGTCATATCAGGGTTTGCTGAAGTGGAGGAAACATTGACCCTCGGATTGTTCCTTGAAGAAGCAGAGGAATCCCAGTTTTTGTGGTGAGTAGTCATGTTCTCTATAAGCTCTCTACACTCCTCGGGTATCCTTTTCATGAATGTGCCACCAGCGGCTGCATTAATCGTATCACGATCTCGAAAAGTCAAACCGTTGTAGAAAGTGTCAATTAAGGTCACAGGGAGCATGTTGTGGTTTGGACATCTATCGATCAAGACATTATATCGCTCCCAAGCATCAAAAAGAGATTCATCAGGGTCTTGCATGAAACCGCTGATTTGATTGCGAAGGCTAGTGACCATGGATGGTGGAAAGTAGCGCGATAAAAAGCGTTGAGTCATGTCATCCCAAGTGTGAATTGAATTCTTCAGGAGACGATCAAACCATTTCTCGACATGATGTAATAAAGTATGTGGAAAGAGTTGTAGGCGAAGTTCATCCATTGTGGCACCGGCCAACTTCATGCTTTGGGTGATTGTAATGAACTTGTCGAGGTGTTTGTTGGCATCATCATCAGGCAATCCATGGAATGGGTTTGTTTGTACTTGCTGAATAATGTGGTGCTTCAACGAAAACTCAGGAGCGTTGATTTGCATCGGCGCAATCGGTCCTCCTCGTCCAAACATGGTTGGTTGACAAAGTTCCTCCATGGTCCGAAGATCGGGCTGTGGAAGAACATTGTTGTTATTATTAGGGTGCGGCGGATTATTGTTGTTTACACCTGACATAGCTAAATCTTCTTGAGGCTCGGGCTCTTGATAATTAGAAGATCTAGTACGCATACACCTGAAAATGCAAAAGAAAAAGAAACCAAACACAAAGACAATATATATACACAATAAAGATGGAATCTTTTTGGATTTTTGAAATTTTTAATTTTTATGGTTTTTTTATCAATTTTTAATTTTTATGATTTTTGAATTTTTAATGCAAGAAAAGTAACGCTCACAAGTGAACGGATCCCAAAAAGCAACGCGTCTCTCACAGAAAACCGTTAATCTTTACGAAAAGAGCCGGCAGCGGCGCCATTTTAATAACTCGATTTTACTCAGGTTAAAAAAGATTCGTTGTACCAATCTCTTCGAATTAAAAAACTTGCGTTTAATGTGTGACTCAGTTGAATTTGGTGAAACAAATATTTTTGGTTGATTTTAGATTTAAATATGCAAAACTTAAAAGTAAATGTCGTTAATAGTAAGTGGCGTGAAATTAAATCTAAGTCTAATTAAAAATAAATGTGCGATATTTAAAAACTTTGAAAAGTAAACTAATTAAATGACTAAAAATAAAAGCGTGACGGGAATTAAAATTAGACAAGTATTAAAAACATAAACTAAAAATTAAACAGTACAAAACATGTAAAATACCCCACCGTCGGAATATATTCCGATCTTACCAATCGGAATATCCTGGCCAATCGGAATGTCAATCAGAACCCCAAGATCGGAATAGCCGTCACCTACCTGATCGGAATACCAATAACACACTGATCGGAATATGAAGTGGACCTGGTCGGAATGCTGATCGGAATACCCAATGATCGGAATATTGTCACCTACCCTGATCGGAATACCAAACAAGAACCTCGATCGGAATGTTTAGAAATGGATTCAAATCGGAATGCTGTCACAATTGCTGATCGGAATACCCAAACACTCGCAGATCGGAATACCAAAGTCTCCCCCAATCGGAATAATGAAACCCTTATCCGATCACACCGATCGGAATGTAATTCCCTTTTCCGATTACCCAATCGGAATACAGAGGAAAGTACGCAAATTAAGCTAGGACAATAAGCTATAATCCTAAATAAGCACTAGACGAAATCCTAAGGTAAAATGTGTGAAAATAAGCTACTAGACTGAAATTTAACAACTTTTAAGACAAGAAATGAATAAGCTTTAAGAAAAACAAACTTTTATATAAAAATAACTTTTATAAAAACTATATAAACTTGAAAATAAACAAAATAAACAAAATAAGCTATGAAAATAAATGATTTAAAACAATCAAAAGCATAAAAATCAAATCTTTAAACAAGTAAACAATCAAAAAGCATATAAAACAAAGATAAAGAAAGGAAGAATGAGATCAACAAGATAAAGTAAAGGTGCGAGTAATTAAAGAAACACTTACTTAAAATTAAAAGGTAATTAAGGTGCAAAACATGTATTTAAATGTGCAAGTAATTAAAGGTGCAAGTAAATAAAAGTGGAAGAGATAGTTTGTCAAGCTATCCAACAAAACTAAATGAAATGAAAACGAGAGTATTTATAGGTGATTAGGGGAGAGGTTAGAGGAAGCTTCCTACCCTCCTTCCTTTCTTCTTAATTGCGCCCTTAAGTCCTTCCTTCTTAATCTTTTTGTTAATCTTGGACTTTGATGACTTTTGGCTCGGGATTTCTTTGGACTCGTCTTTTAATTCTTCGATAAATAAGACTTGAGTTCCTCGGCTTTAAGTAAACTTCCGTCTTTTGACTTTTTCTTCGATAGATCTTCAGAATTGGTCTTGGACTTCCGTTCTTTTTGCACTCTTGACTTCTTGACTTCGTCTTTCATCTTTTTCTTTAATAAAAGTCCGTAAATGCCCGTGAATGTCCGTGTTTTCTCCACTTTTCACCTTTTCGTCCTAAATCACAACAAAAACACAAACCACGCATAATTCCGACATAAAAGACATAAAATACACGTTTTGGTCCGGTTATTATTGTAATTAAGTGGTAGAAAAGATGGGTGTTTTCACACCTATCAGGTTATGTCACTAAAAATCCCATTAGCATGAATTGTGAACTACCGGGAGTTGGTAGATGCTTATGCATTTAATAGTACTATTTGGGGACGATCACCCCAATTCGCGCCTTGATGGTTGATCCCCGTCGTGCCACATTGATTGGTAAGCGAATTTATGTATGAGAAGATTTCCATAGCGTGACCTTTGTGACGACACGCTACTTTAGATTGGCAAAATTGGTATCGGGTTAGCTACCCGTTGTTGGTTTAGTAAGGTAACAATGTCATGCGGCTTATAATAATCCAACATTAACGAAATATTACTAGACGCTCCGAATTACGATGTATTGCCTGACTAGCAATACAGGGTCATACTATTGATATTATGTTCGTGTTTTGGTTTTATATAACCATATTCATTTAACGGTTTTTATTTAATCTATACAACGTTGCAAAACGTATTGTATGGTGTTTTTAACGACATTGGCTCGTAAAATGATTTTTAAGGCAAATGCCTATATTATGATTTTGATGAAGATTTGTATAAAATGACTTTGGCTATTTTATGGCCTATTACAAAGATTTGTACAAAATGATTTTCAGTAATAAGTCTATACTGATATTATATTGATGGAATTTATTTAAACTCTATGAATTCACTCGGCGTTATCGCTGACCTTTTCTTTTAACATGTTTTATCTCAGGTACTTGAAGGTAATTCTCGGGAAGACAACAAGAATTCATGGCCCGCACTTAAAACAATATTTTCCATTCAAATATTTTGTAAAGCTTTGTATGAAATGTAATGACTTGGGACCGATGTAACTTTGATATTTATGAATGGATATGATTTATTATTACACGACGCGATTTTTATGCGTTGTCTATGATGTGAGTAATGTGCTATCCCGTAACACCAACTAGTCTTCCGCTGTATTGAGTTTTATAAATTTGGTGGTGTTACATGTTTGCTAATGAACAACGACATCCTGAGCAACCCGAAAGCATCAATGAAACATATTTAATGGACACGGAGGATAGCAATATTTCTACGGATTCACAGCATATGTGTAATGATGACGGAAATGATACTCAGGATACTGACTCGGAAGAGGACCATGATTTTCTTGCATATATCATTGATTCTTTAAAACGTGAAATTAATGAAAATAAAGAGGCTAATAAACGTCTGAAGCAAGCAAACACATCCTTAGCTGAGGAGATAAACATGCTTAAAGAGTGTGATTATGTAAAAGAAGCTGATCGACGAGTTGCAATAGCTAATGCTTTGGTATATGAACGTAAGGTCCTCAACGAACAATATTGTTCTGAAGTAACACACGAAATTCATATATCAAAACAAAAGATATCAGAACTTGAAGAACAACTGCTACTACATAAACTACAGATTACTTAGTTAGAGTCGGTTAACAAAGAAAAAACTGAGCTTTATATAACTCGTGAAGAAAAGGATATTGAAAAAATTCTTGATTTGGAAAAGAGAGTCGAAACGTTAAACAACACTGTTTACAAAACGGGTCAGTCTATTCAAACTATGAATATGCTCAATAGAAATATGAAAACCAGTTTTGTTAAGCCTGAATATCTCAAGAACGTTCAATCTATAAAACCTGGTCTTTATGATATCGGTTGTTATGTTGATAATCTTGCTCTTATGCTTTCCCCTGACTGCGACGAAATCCTTCGTCATCAAGAAGAAAGTCGATCGAACTTAAGTGATTTGATAAACCTTTCTGATTCTAACAATCATATTAAGTTTGTCCCTCAAAAAGAACTTTCAAAAGAACAAAAGATGTATAATAGTGTTCCACCACCAAGTGATGAACCACAAAAGAAAGTTTCTTTAAAAAGGAGTTTCAAAAAACAATCAATTTTGTTAGAAAAGCGAATTTTGGATGAAAAACATAAATGTGATGAGAAAAGCAAAAGTGTTCAGCAATTTGAGTTTATAAAACAAGGGGTTTTATATTTGTACAAAGGTGCCGTCGACTATGAAAAAGTTTCTAGGGATACCGTTTGGAATATTAAACCACACCCACAAGTAGAAGTCGTCATTCAACAATGCATTGTTCCAACAATTGATGATCTTTCAAAAAATGTAGAAATGTTTTATAACGCTCTCACTGAGGAAATGTTAACTGATTTAAGTTATGTTAAATCTCTTGACGATGAAGTTGATTTTCTTCAAACTAAATTAAAAACACAAGAACACCAACTTTCTAACGAAACTGATCGACTTTCGAAGGAATATTTCTATGCTGACCATATGAATGCTATACTTGGTGTGTATACCGATCTTGATCAATATTGTCATGTAGCATGTCTAGTGTTAGAAATAGACGAGAAATGTCGCAATATTGAAGTAGAGCTTTCAAAACAAATACGGTCATATAACAAACTTTCGAAAAGTTTTTCCCAACTTGAGAAACACTCCATTTCTCTTGAACTTGCTTTACAAAAAGCTGATAAATCTCATAATCATAAAAAGTGTCAAGAAATGGCAGCTTCTTCGTTTTGTCAATTAAATAAAAAAGGTTTCGAAATGAATGATTTGAAAGCTCAACTACAAGAAAGGGACATAGCCATCAATGAGTTACAAAAACTCATTGAGAAAATGAAAGGAAAGTCTGTATCGGGTAAACCATCCGCCGTTCGTCAACCGAATGCGGTTAAATGCCCTAAATCCTCTGTTTTGGGACAATCCCCACAGACTTTGCCTAAGATAGGAAATGATAAGAGCACAAATATGATAGCACCAGGAATGTATAAGATGAACACTAAGCCCACTCAAACTGGAACATCGCGGTTACCTCAGAATATTGAGAAAACTAATCAACGTGTGTCTTCTTCTACAGGAGTAATCCCCACTACTAGCGTTAGCGGACCACAGCTTAAGAGCACTAGGATGCAAGATAAGGTCATGCCTAACAATAGTCTAGGAAAGAAGTTGGAAGTAGAAGACCACCGTAGGAATTTTAAGTTTTCTAAGAATAAAACGTCTGTAACTGCATGTAATGACAGTTTAAATGCCAAGACCTCGAATGTTGAATTTGTTTGCGTTGAATGTGGAAAATGTGTTCGTACTTTCAATCATGATGCTTGTGCTCTTAATCATAATGGCGTGAATACTAGAACTAGAAAGCCTATTCTTGTGGCCACTAGTACTAGACAACCCACAAGAACTTTGAACCAATCCACTGATCAACCACTTAAGAAACTAAGTGCATTAGACTCCACTACTCTGAGTAAACAAAACAGATTAATGAAACTATATGAGAACATTATTAGGACATGTACACGGGAGTATTCGAGATTTACACCACCCGGATACAAATGGGTACCTAAGTTAACCACTTTAGTGATTGGGTCTAGGAATATCAGCTTGCCTGTAGACTTTGCATCTAGGCCCACTGCTATTTTGGAACCCGTTTCCCTCAAGAGCTCCCATTTGTCAAATGCTACATTGTCTTCTAATTCTTCTGTAGCTCGTCGAAATCATCCTATTCATAATGGACTCCGGGTGCACAAAGCACATGACGGGCAATCTCGTCTCATTAACTTCGTGGAGAAGTTTCTGGGTACGGTGCGTTTTGGAAATGATCAGTTTGCACCGATACTTGGATATGGCGATTTGGTTCAAGAAAATCTCACTATCAGACGGGTTTATTATGTCGAGGGACTGAATCACAATTTATTCTCGGTTGGTCAATTTTGTGATGCATATTTGGAAGTGGCTTTTCGGAAATCTACTTGCTATGTTAGAGACTACGATGGGAATGACCTTCTTACAGGTTCTCGTGGTTCTGATCTCTACACAGTAACTCTTCAAGACACATCTTCAACAAATCTAATTTGCTTAATGGCTAAAGCTTCATCATCTCAAGCATGGTTATGGCATCAAAGATTGTCACATCTCAACTTTGACACCATCAACTTGCTTTTGAAGAATGATATTGTGACCGGTCTTCCTAAGTTAAAATTCGTCAAAGACCATCTTTGTTCTTCTTGTGAGTTGGGGAAAGCAAAACGAAAGTCTTTCAAAACAAAGACTACCCCAAGCTCAAAAGGACGATTGGAACTTCTACACATGGATTTATGTAGTCCCATGCGTGTAGAGAGTATTAACGGGAAAAAGTATATTCTCGTGATTGTTGATGATTACTCTAGATACACATGGACTTTCTTCTTAAGGTCCAAAGATGAAACACCAGAGGTTCTCAAAAACTTTCTCAAGATGATACAACACAATCTTCAAGCTCAAGTCTTAACCGTAAGAACGGATAGGGGTACTGAATTTTTGAACAAGAACTTGCAATCCTACTTTCAAGAAGAAGGCATCAAACATCAAACTTCTATTGCTCGAACTCCTGAACAAAACGGCGTCGTCGAAAGACGGAACCGTACTTTGGTTGAGGCAGCTCGAACAATGCTTTCTGCTTCAAAATTACCACTATTCTTCTGGGCTGAAGCAATTGCAACTGCCTGTTATACTCAGAATCATTCTCTCGTCATCCCTAGACATGAAAAGGCACCTTACCACATCATCAATGGCAGGAAACCTACTGTCAAATTCTTTCATGTATTTGGATCTTTATGCTACATTCTCAAAGACGGTGAGAATCTCGACAAGATGAAAGAAAAAGGTGATGCATGTATTTTTGTGGGGTATGCTACATTGTCGAAAGGATATCGGGTCTATAACAAGAGAACAAAGATTATTGTCGAAACAATTCATGTGAACTTTGACTAATTTCCACATATGGTACATGATCACAACAACTCAAGTCCCGCTCCTCAATGTCCAACAATGGCACCTACACAAAACGGTGTACGTCCCGTGCAAGAACGTCAAGAAAGTACTTCTACAGCAGACTCGACGGATACGACACAAATGAATGAGTTGGTTGATTTATATGATCCAATGTTTGATGAATATTACTATGGAAACAATCAAATTGTATCAAAGCCTTCCGCTGTCACTACTACTGATGCACCCGAATAAAGTCAAAAAGACACAGCTGCATCTACCTCAGCTACCGTTGCTCAAGAGACAATTCCATTGGATACTCAACATACTCAAGAAACAGTCATTCAACCAACATCACCAACCGTCAATGCTGAAGGAGGAAACAACAATCAAGCAGTCGATGCACAACCTGACGAAGAAGAATTTATCAACCCGTTCGGTACACCGGTACACGAAGTCGGAGAGTCTTCTACTCAACATGTTGATCCGTCCAACATGCATATATTCTACCAACTATATCCATCCACTCACCATTGGCCACGTGATCATCCATTGGAGCAAGTCATTGGAAATCCTTCACAACCTGTTCGAACACGCAGACAACTCGAAACCGATGGCGATGTGTGTATGTATGCACTCACCGTGAGTTCAACTGTACCTACAAACATCAAACAAGCCATGACTGATCATGCGTGGATTAAATCAATGCAAGACGAAATTCATCAGTTTGAATGCCTAAATGTTTGGGAACTTGTTGACAGACCCTATGGAATGTCAATTTTAGATTTCAAATGGATCTGGAAAAACAAACTGGATGAAGAACAAACCATCATCAAAAATAAATCTCGTCTTCTGGTTAAGGGATACCATCAACAAGAAGGCATAGACTAGGATGAATCATTTGCTCCAGTTGCTCGTTTGGAAGCTATCAGGATATTCCATGCTTATGCTGCACATAAGGGCTTCACGGTTTTTCAGATGGACGTTAAAACTGCTTTTCTCAACGGTCATTTGAAGGAAGAAGTGTATGTGAATTAGCCCGAAGGATTCATCGATCCTCATCATCCTGACAAAGTCTACCGTCTTAAGAAGGCTGTATATGGACTTAAACAAGCTCCAAGGGCATGATACGAAGAACTATCAAACTTCTTGGTTTCCAAAGGATTCTCCAAAGGTTCTATCGATCCTACTCTCTTTATTATTAAATATGGGGATGAAATACTGCTGGTGCAAGTTTATGTTGATGACATTATTTTTGGTTCTACGAACCCAAAACTCTCAAAACGTTTTGAAAAATTAATGCACAACAGATTTGAAATGTCAATGATGGGGGGGGGGAGCTAAAATTCTTTTTAGGCCTCCAGATTCGTCAATCCCCGCGTGGTATCTTTATTAACCAAGCTAAGTATGCTCAAGAGATACTTAAAAAGCATGGTATGACCTCATGTGCTCGCGTTGGTACACCATTTTCGACCAAATCCCTAGACGCTGACTTGTACTCATATCCCGTAGATCAAACGCGATATCGCAGTATGATCGGGTCACTTATGTACCTTACAGCCAGCAGGCCTGATATTCATCATGCCACATGCTATTGTGCACGATATCAAGCCAGACATACTCAAAAGCACCTCAAAGAGGTTAAACGGATCTTTCGGTACCTTAAGAATACCATTCACATGGGACTATGGTATCCGAAGGAAACCGGTTTTCATCTAACAGCTTTTTTAGATTCTGATCACGCAGGTTGCCTTGATAGTCGAAAAAGCACTTCTGGTAGCGTACAATTTCTAGGGGAAGACAAGCTTGTGAGCTGGTAATCAAAGAAGCAGAATTTCACTTCAATCTCATCAGCCGAAGCATAATATGTGGCTCTATCCGCGTGTTGTACTCAAGTCCTCTGGATGAGAACTCAACTCACGGATTATGGCTTCCACTTTGATAAAATACCTATGTATTGTGACTCAAAGTCGGCCATAGCCATCTCTTGCAATCCGGTTCAACACTCCCGTACCAAGCACATCGCAGTCAGATATCACTTCATCAAGGAACAAGTGGAACGTGGTATCGTGGAATTATACTTTGTCAGAATAGAGTACCAGATAGCAGACTTGTTTACTAAAGCCCTATCTCAAAATAGGTTTTAGTATCTCGTTGGCCGTCTTGGTATGAAGTATATGACTCCAGAAGATTTGGAGGTTTTAGCAAATGAAGCTGCTTGATATTCTCTCATAATGACTTCTAAGCGCATCACAGCTCAGAACTCGGACCTCAACTAAGGAAAGTTTATCTCGGACGATAACGTATCCTTCTCAACGAGAAATTCATATTTCTCGGTCATGAGCTTCTCATAAAAACATTCAAAGTTTTTAAGTTCATGAAAAAAACGATTTCTAAGTAAATGTCAGCTTAGAACTCGAACTTCAACTTAAGGAAAGTTTATCACGGATGATCACCTTATCCTCCAAAACGGGAAATTTATTATTCTCGGTCATGAGCTAGTCACAAAACAATCAAATTTTTGAGCTCATGAAAAATGGACCCGAAAGGGACGTGTACGTTTCAGTGCGCTTTCCCTATGCAATAGAAGAGAAGTCTTCTATCCTGATTATTTTAAAACCGTTGAACACAATTTTTCAAGAATTTCTCAAAAGGTTTTTCTAAATCTTTCAAAATTGTGTGTTCAACACTCCCTTCCTCATAAATGGTTTTTTTATATCTCAAAATTGTCATATGTTATGTTGATCAATTTTTGAGGGGGAGCGTTTTAAAATCAAGCCTTTAATGTTGTTGGGTACATCTCTAAAATTGTCACATTTTATGTATCCAACACATTCCGAAAATGGTTTAAAATTGTCATATGTCATATACTATATCAGATAAGGCATCTCTACTCCGTACCTCAACATATTTGTGGTGTTGTTTTTCCAAAATTTTGTCAAACTTTTGTTTCAAGACAGACATATTTTGTTGAGGGGGAGCATCCCGACTGAAAAAGTTCCATGATTCATGCGTGCACACATGTTTCTCTCCCAATCGGTTTTCAGAAATTGTCATATTTTAATCAATTTTAATCAATTGGTATCTCTAATATGATGTTTTTATATTAAAGATAGGGGGAGAAATGTGATTAAAATGTAATATATTGCAACATGTGATCTTAAAGACTCAAGTGCAACTCTTTCCTTCACATGCTAAACCATTTCGTATATCGTTGCATGTGTGTAGGGGGAGCTTTTCGGAAATGTAAAACTTTCAAGTGTTAAAAGTTTTGATTTTTATCAAACACTTTGAATAGTTTTCAATGGTTTATGGTTACGATCTATACCCAAAACAACCTACTATCCACGACGGAACGATGGAGTCAAAAGGTGGTTTAGGATAGGAAACTAAGTCCTATGATCTAACCAGAATCGGAGGGATCTACCCAAGGACATTCCATACCTAGAAATAGTTGTCCTTAGGAAAGATGGAGTTGAATGAAGCTGAATGCGAACCAATTACTTAAGTTAGCACTGGAACAATCACAACAAAGTGCTAGTGATGACGTATTGGTAAGCATTGAAGGAGTTGAGTATTCTATGCAACTTAGGCAGAAACCGGGTTAACACATCTATCGAAGACTAGTGTCATGGACCCAGTGATGCGATGCACAACCCTTCCCCAGCCATTCTAGTTTCTCTCAAAAGAAACTTGTCTCATTGTCACGGAGATCAACATGTATCTATTGACTTTCTCACTCCGAGTTAGTTAATATTGAAAAGGTGGCAGTCTGCTCCAGCCTCCGATTACCAAAATGAACTTATTGAGTTTAGAGCCAAATGAGATCTATCTATTATCTCATTAGGACACAATCGAGTCCTACACATTATCCTTGTGATATTGCCAGAACATCTGAGTGATACGATTCACAATGAAGATGGAAATCCTGCTTGAGCTAGCATCAAACAAGCTCATGGTAGGTAACTTGTGCGATTCAACACGAATCAAACTTGTGAGAACTGGAATGCAACTAAGTTTGGATTCTTAATTGATTCAATCTTGATTCCAGGTTTCTTCACAAAGTTCGAGTGATCTTGCCAGAACATTCAGAGTGACACTCTTTAGTGCTCACAGTGACGAATGGAAATCCTTCCAGTGTCAACATCAAACAGCTATGCGGTAGGTGACTCGCAAGATTCTCTATGAATCAAGCTTATGACAAACTGGAAAGCAACAATGGTGCGATTCTTTTAGAATCAAACTTGTTTTAGGAAATCTGAATTGACGACTCTAATCAGACGGATAATTTATCCTTATGATTCACTCTTTACGTACGCAGTCTGCTTTGAGACGGTCGAGTAAAGAGAACTGGCTACTAACGCCGGGAAACCCTATCAAGGAGGTTCTTAATCGAATCTACCCGATCACAGGTACGGTATCTAATACTGTCTAACGGTCTTCACCGACCGGAGGTAAAACGCTACCGAGTTAGGGTGAAATGTTCAAAGCCATTTCGTCCGTGTCTATATATGTTGATGCATATCAAGAAGGTGGCGTAGCTGTATAACCGTTTTTGATTCAGAAGTCACAAGAGCACAAGATGGAGATAATCAAGATACTTAAGAATGGAAGAATGTAATAGGTCATCTTGTCACAAGAGCTCAAGATGAACACTATCAAGAATAGATTGAAGATCTCAAGCACTCAAAATTAAATGACAAAGGCTCAAGATAAAGATCACAAAGGCATGAAGGAACAAAACCGTTACAAACAAGATCAAGACCAAGACACAAGACCTAAGAAGGAAGATCACCTCCACAAGAATGTATTCACTCAATCATCTTATGCATTTTAAATATGACCGATACATTGGGGGAGATTGTTAGCCCTATATTTTGTATAGTCGAACAAGAATGTAATAGGTCATCTTAGTCGTTAAAGGTCTTGTATTGTAATAGGTTAGTCGGGAAAATCGGGCTTAGACTTTAAGCTAATATTGTATAAATTAGGGGCGTAAGCCCAAGTGTAAGCCAAGTCCGGCCCAAATCACTTAAACCCACGGCCCAACAAGCCAAGGGTATATATACCCTCTTCCATGTGTGGAAGAGGTGTTGGTTACCATTTTACTTTCTCTCTAAAGTGTTTAACCTTCCAAATTCTCTCTTGTTTCTCTCTCTACTTTCTTCTCTTTCTCTCTCTAAATATCAACTAAATCTTGTGTTATGGATTGATATGGGAATAACAGTTTGTCTTATAAATAGTGGACCATTCTCAGACTTTCAATTCACCTCTTTTGCACATACATTTCCAGATTCTTTCATACTTCTTAAATCACTCAAATCCTTGATCATTTGTTTGATTACTATTTGTTTAGAAGTGAATTTTTCTCCTCCCATCTTTTACTCTCAAAGTGCAAAGAGAATAACACTATCACTCTTGAAGTGTTGTGTCTACCTCAAAGATCCATTGAAGATCCAAACTTATTTATTCATTGTTGTGTCATTGTTGTGAAGATCCAAGTAGTTGTGTGTATTTGGAAGTTGTGTATGTATTAAGGTTAATACTTAGTCCTCAAAGTATATTGGTATAGATTGGTCCTAGCTAAGATGCTCGACTTTTAGCTTAGAGTCGGAAATTGGTTAAGCGACGTTGTGTACAGTTTCTCCACCTTAAGGAGCTTGTTGATTAGTGAACTCTCGAGTAAGGAGTACTCGAGGAGTGGAGTAGGAACGAGGAGTGAGCTTCGTTGCCGAACCACTATAAATCCTTGGTGTTTGGTTTGATTTTTCCTTCCCTTATCTCTTTACATTCATTATTCTTTATACTTGTGATTATTAGTTTAGTTGCACTATACATTCATTATTCTTTATACTTGTGATTATTAGTTTAGTTGCACTATACCTTGTTCATTGTGTATAAGAAGGTTTCACATAAATACTCAAGCTTAAGTTTTTGAAAAATGATTTTTTAAAACCAACCTTGAACAAGTAAATTTAAGAAACTATTCAACCCCCTCTTCTAGTTTCTACAATTGGTATTAGAGCGTGGTTGCTCAAGACTTTTTAAAATATATTATATTTTAAAACTTGAATCGATCTATGGATTCCAGCAAGTATCTAGAAGGGCAATCCATGCAAAGACCACCTCTTTTTGAAACCGATAGTTTTATTTATTGGAAAAATAGGTTTGAGACTTATGTGATATCAAAAGATTTAGATCTTTGGCATGTTATTACCAATGGTGATTTTTTGCCATTTCAATATAATGAAGTTTCTAAAAGTAAAGAGATAGTAACTTTTGACAAAGCTAATGATGATACTAAAAGGAAACTTGCAAAAAATAGGCTAAAATGGTGATTTATAATGCTTTACCAAAGAAAGAGTACGAAAGGATTTTTATGTGTGAAACCGCTAAAGACATTTGGAACACTCTTTTAGTAACCCACCAAGGTAATAGCCAAGTCAAAGAAAGTAAAATCGATCTTCTTGTTCAACAATATGAACAATTTGTCATCTTAGATGATGAAACTATTGATAGTGCATTTGCTAGATTTAATGCTATTATTACTAGTCTAAAAGCACTTGATGAAGGTTTTTTAGCAAGAACAATGTTAGGAAGTTTCTTAGAGCGTTGCATCCCAAATGGAGGCGATTGAAGAATCAAAGGATCTCGCCAAATTATCACTCGATGAACTCATTGGTAACTTGAAGGTTCATGAGATGATAATTTTGAAGGACTCGGAAATGGTGAAATCTAAGAGTAAAAGAAAGTATCTTGCACTCAAAGCCAAGAAGGCACAAAGTGACCATGAAAGCTCCTCGGATAGTGATGATGAGGAATATGCCTTGGCGGTTAGAGACTTTAAGAAGTTCTTCAAAAGACGAGGTCAATACATGAGGCAACCAAACAACGACAATAAATCCTTCTCCAAAAACTGATTTGCCAAAGATGATAAAGGTGATAGGAAATGCTTTAGATGTGGTGATCCAAATCATTTCATCGGTGATTGTCCTAAGCCTTCACGCGACAAGAACCACACGACGTTTGTTGGAGGTTCATGGAGCGATAGCGGTGAAGATGTTGATGACAACCCCAAAGATGAGAAGTGTCTCATGGCTTACACTTCTAAAGAGGTACATTCCGAAACCGAGTATTATAGCAATAATAGTTCTTCTCAAGATGATAGTGAATTAGAAGGTCAATACAATAACTTGCATAAGCTTAGTATTAAATTCATTGAAAAGAACAAAGTGCTAAAATCCACTAGAACTAAGCTTGAAAATGAGATTAGTGAGCTAAAAGAGAAATTAGCTAAGCTTGAGAAAAATAAAGAAATAGATCTAGGATGCTTAAAATGTGAAAACCTTAGACAAGAAAATGAAAACCTTAAGAGCACCTCCATTAGACTTGAAAAGTTCATGAGAGGTACTAATGCTCTTGATCATATGTTAAACAAACAAATTCATTCTAAGGAAATACTTGGGTTAGGATATAACACTAATGAAGCACCAACTAGTGAACCAAAACAAGTTAGGTTTTCAGAAAAACACTCCCCTGTATGCGGTTCTCCAATATATGGGGGGGGGGGGGGTTCCTTATCGCTATGGAACCGCCGATAGAGCTAAAGAACCGCGACCAGAAGAAGATTTTTATGAAAATCCAGAACTTTCTGAAAAGTCAATTTTAGGTGAAGGACCAAAACATATTCTTATTAACAAGGTCAAAGTACCTATAATTGAAAAGTCTACTCTAGATAAATTCTACAAGCCCTTGAGTAAACCTCTAATGGGAACTAGAAACTTATCTAGACAAACATCTACTCCTCCAAGAGTACGAAATGAATCTAAACCTAGAAGTAGAACACCTATGCCAAAAACAGATGATCAAGCTAAACCACGACCTAGAAGTAAAACTCCAACACCTAGGAGGAATAATAATAATACTAGATCAAGATCAAAGACACCTAGGAGAAACTATGGACAACAAAATGGCCATATGAACTGGAATAATTTTCAACAACAATACTTTTCCTCATGGGGAATGTCTCCTTCATTCATGCATCCTAACCAAATGCAAGGGGTGTTTGGAACTAACAATTTTGGACCCATGAGATATTGGGGACCAAATATTTGATCTTGTGTGTTGTTACCTAGATATGCTTAGGAATCGATCTAGAGCCCGACGAGTGGATTAAGGATAGTGGTTGTTCTAAACACATGACGGGTAATCGAAGTTTGTTCTCGCACTACAAAGCATACGATGGAGGTAATGTTACATTCGCAAGTAATCGACGTGGTAATATCATTGGCAAAGGTACCGTCTCTCTTGACTCTATGACTATAGAAAACGTAGAGCACGTAGATAACTTTGGTTTTAACCTTCTAAGTATAGGTCAAATTTGTGACAATAAGTGTAAGGTCATCTTTTCGGAATATGACAGTGAAATCGTAAAAGATGGAAAAGTCATTGGAAAAGATGTTAGAAAGCATGGGCTTTATGTCATAAAGGTTAATAGGAAGTCAAAGGACAACTTATGTCTAGCGACTTTAGATGATAGTTCTACTCTTTGGCATAGGAGATTAGGTCACGCTAATATGAGTTCAATTCAATCTTTAGTCTCTAAGGAGTTGGTAAGACATCTCCCCAAGATGAAGTTTGATAGTCACTTTAGTGATGCTTGTAAAATTAGGAAGCAAGTTCACTCAAGTCACAAAGCCAAGAATTTGGTTTTGACCTCTCGGTGCTTAGAGCTCCTACATATAGATCTCTTTGGACCTTCCGCCATACGGAGTTATGGAGGTAACCTTTATACCCTAGTTATAGTTGATGACTACTCTAGATTCACTTGGACTAGATTTTTGGCGTCTAAGAATGAAGCTTTCGATCACTTCGAAACCTTAAGTCGAAGAATTCAAAATCAACTAGGATGTTCAATTTTCTCTATTAGGACGGATCATGGTAGGGAATTTGATAATGAAGTGCCATTTAGTGCCTTTTGTGAAGCTCATGGTATTACCCACAACTTCTCAGCTCCTCGCACTCCACAATCAAATGGGGTAGTTGAAAGGAAGAATCAGACCATCCAAGAGATGAGTAGGACGATGTTACATGAGCAATCTTTGCCTCAAAAATTTTGGTGCAATGTCGTGGACACATCGACCTACATTCTCAACCGAATTCTTATTCGACCTTTTCTAGGAATGACCCCCTATGAGATTCTTAAAGTTAAGTAATAAGTGTGAAAACACTTATCCTTTTACCACTTATTTCCAATAATAACAAGACCAAAACGTATATTTTATGTCGTAAAAGTCGGAATTATGCGTGGTTTGTGTTTTTATTGTGTTTCAGGATAAAAATATGAAAAAGGAAGAAAACACGGGCTATCACGGGCTTTTATCGAAGAAAACGAGAAAAGACGAAGTCAAAAGATCAAGAGTGCAAAAATAACGGAAGTCCAAGGCCTATTCTGAAGATTTATCGAAGAAAAAGTCTAAAGACGGAAGTTTAATGAAGTCGAAGAACCAAGTCTAATTAAAGAAGAAAATTATAAGACGAGTTCAATTTATATCGACAAATCCCGAGACGAGGTCGAGAAAGACAAAGAATTTAAATCGAGTCGAGACGAGAAGAAAGAAAGAAGAAAGCATCAACACCTAGCCTCCCCACCTCCCATATATACCCTCCTAATGTGTCATTAGGAGGGTGTTAGTTAGTTAATTAGTCTTTAGGTAATTAAATGTGTTTTATTTTTCTTCTCTCTAGTTTTTCTTTCAAACTTTTCAAACCTTCATCTTAATCTTGTAATCTTTGATCTTAATCTTTAATATAATCAAGTTTATTTCATAATTCTCATTCTACCTTTCTTAATAATCTATTTTTTTTGCTTAATTAATCATGTAGTTGGTTTAATTTTGTTGATGATGTGATTGTTTTTCTTATTGGATTGTGCTTATTGAGTTGGTGTGTTTTAAAGTTTTTAGATTAAGGTGCTTATTGCTTAATTTTTATGTTTATTAGTTTTTAAAATAAGTTGATTTTGATAGTTTACTATTTTTATAAAAAAGTTGATTTTAAATTTTTGCTTATTAAGTGTTTTAAAAGTTTTTAAATTGTGTCTTGTTAGCTTTTTCTAAAAGTTGATTTGGTAAAAGTTTTGGTAAGTGCTTATTTGGTTTTAGCTTATTTTTAGTTTTGCTTATCTTTGTTTTAGTTCGGGTTTTTGTTAAAACCCTAGTTCCCTAACTAGGTCCAGTTTTCTTTATCCCGAATTAGTTGCAAATTATCTTTTTCCCGAATTGAGTATTGAATGTATATCCGAACTAAGTATTTGATCCAATTCCGAATTACATGTGTTATCCCTGGATTCCGAATTAGAATCAGTAGCCCTTTATTCCGAATTACGTTCTAAACGAGCATTTCCCGAATTAGGTCAGGAATTGTGTTTTCCCGAATTAGGTGTTGCTTATGTCATTCCGAATTAAGTACATAACAGACGGATTCCGAACTAAGTCATATTTCTCTTATTCCGAATTACCTTCAGAATCCACATTCCGAACTATGTCCTAGATTTGTATTATGAATTAGGTTGGGAAGAGCAGATTCTGAACTAGGTCTTTGTTGAACATTCCGAACTATGTTCTTGACTCGGATTCCGAACAAGGTCTTGTTTTGGGTGTTTTCCGACTTAAGTTTTGGTTTTGTTTCATGTTTAGTTTTAAATCTTAATTTATCCTGCCATTTCTCTTAAACTTTATTTTAAATTATTTTAATCTTAGATTTATTTTAAAGTTTTCATTTTTATTAAGTTTTCAAAATTTACTTTTTAAAATTTTAATTTCTCGTCATTTATTTTAAGTCTAAATTTTTAGTTTAACTTTTAAAGCTTTCATTTTTACTAAACGATATTTACATTTTCATTTTTACTTTTATTTTAAAATAGATAATCACACTTCTTTATTTTCTACCAAGAACGACTGAGTCGCACTTTCAACTGGTAATCAATTCGAAAAGACAGGTTCAACGAACTTTATTTTTATACTTGACAAAAACCTTGTATTAAATAGCGCCGCTGCCGGCTCTTTTCATGAAGATTAACGGTTTTTAGTGAGAGACGCGTTGGATTTTGGGATCCGTTCTTTTGGGAACGTTCTTTTCTAGCTCAATTTTTTTTCAAAAATCAATAAAAAATCAAAAATTTTCCAAAATCCAAAAAAATAGAAAAACATAAAAAACCAAAAATATTTCTTGTCTATCTTTATTTTCCTTTTGTAGGTGTGTATGCGTACCCGTGCTCGTAAGAAGAAAGCAACTCAAGCTGAAGTCGAAACTCAACCTATTGTCGCCATGGACAATCGACCAATGATCGAGCTTTTGCAAGCGCACGTAGAGGGCAACACCGATGTATTGTCATACCCGAGATTGGAGCCAACAACTTTGAGCTCAAATCCGGCTTCATTCAAATGGTCTCTGCTCAACCATTCTTGGGGCGTACACTTGATGATCCTCATGACCATATCAAAAGGTTCCTTCAACTCACTAATACGGTCAAGTATAATGGGGTTTCACAAGAGGTAATTCGCTTGCAACTTTTTCCTTTCTCCTTAGAGGGACAAGCCCGACATTGGCTTGCAAAGGAACCGCCACAAAGTATTCTTACGTGGTCGGATTTAGAGACCAAATTCATCAACTACTTTTTCCCACCCTCACGTACTACCGCTTTGCGGAATGAAATCATTAACTTTGAACAAAAGTACGATGAGACATTTAGTGAATTATGGGACCGTTTTAAGGAACTTTTAAGAAAGTGTCCACAACATGGTTTTACAAAAGTGCATCAAATTAATACTTTTTACAATGGTGTAAGCATGAATGACTAAGATTCACTAAATAGTGCCTCGGGGGGTAACATTTTTGTTAAGTCTTCTAATGCCGCGTGGGATATTATTGAGAATAAGTCTAGAGTGCAAACTAGGAGTGTTCGGGCTAATGTGGCTAGTGCTAGTACTAGTGACACCGAAAAGAGAATTGATAAGCTTACTTCGGTTGTTGAAGCACTTGCTTTACAAGCCGCTAACAATGCCAAAAACAATAATGCTCATGTTAATACCCTTAGTGAGTCTTGTGAGACTTGTGGTGGACCACACTCTTACTACAATTGTGATAAGGTCTATGACTCCTCTCCCCAAGAAGTGTATGCCTATAACACCAATGAGAGGGTACATTTTAAGCCTAATGTGGATGCTAACAATCTTTCTTATAGATCTACTCATTATTTGGCTCCCCCCGGTTTTCAACCCCATAATAGACCACCACCACCTCAATTGAACAACACACAATACCCACCAAGGAACCAAGGCCAAAGAAGTAACTACCAAGGGGGTTCTTCTAATAATCAAAGGAATTATAACTCAAATCAAGGGAATTTTCATGGTCAAAATCAAGGGGTTTTTAATGGACAAAACCAAGGGTTTCAAAAAACAACTTTAACCAAGGTTTTAATAACAACAATGCTTATCAACAACAATATCCAAACCAAGGCTTTCAAAATCAAGGGCAAAACACGAATACACCTTCAATAGACTTGGTTCTTCAAAAGTTGAGTGAACATGAGAAAATCATGTATGCTATGCAAGAATCGAGTGATAAGAAATTTATGCAAATGTATCAAGCCATTAATCCCCAAGGCCCACCCCAAGGTGCCCTACCTTCTAACACCGTGACCAATCCTAGGGCCAACGTTAATGCCATCACTACTAGGAGCGGTAAGACCACCGAAGAACCTTCTTATTCCCTGATATGAGCTTAAACTCATATCCTTTTATCAACAAATAACCCTAAAACATGAAGCAAAATACCAAATTATTTGGCAAAAACAGTATTATGTGGTATGTTTGTGTTTGTGTGCACTTTTGTAGGTAAGAAGATACATTTTCAAGCAAACAAGGAAAAATCAAGCTCAAATGGATGAAAAAGACAAAAGAGGATCAAAAGTGACAAGACTTTGAAGTTCAAGGACCTATCTTGACAAGTTATGAAAGTTGAAGGACTAGAAGTGCAAATATTGTAAAAGTCAAGATTCAAGTCAAACCTGGTCAACTATCAAGTCAACTCAGTCAAAGGACCATTTTGTACAAGTTATGAAAGTTAAAGGACAAAAAAATGTCAAAGGAATGAAGATCCTAGCTTGAAACAAGAATCTGCCAAGTACAAGGACTAGTTCTGCCAATTGTTGAAAGTAATTTGAAGTTTAATCCGTGTGAAGTGTTGAATGGCCAATGAGAATCAAGTAAAAAATATACATGGATCACCACGTCAGCCACTAGCGCCGTTTTCCATTAAATGCAAGATCTCAACAGTGAAAGCGAATTACCTTTAAAATCAACCAATGAGAGAGCGCCACTCCATAATCCTTTTATCCAATTATGGATAATGATCCGTGTGACCAGATGAGAGCCAACCAGGAAATGCCACGTGTCATCTTCAAGAACAAGAAAAATTGCCAGGATCGCGTTTTTGATAGAAGCAATTTCAGGGAAAGTTATAAACACCAAAGATGATCGTTTTGAAGAGACAAACACAACCCAAGTATCCAATTAACAAATCATTGAGTGGATTTAAAACCCCCAAATCATTGTTCATACCTTCAAAGTGCTAAAATGCAGAATTTGCCACGTGGAGCTCAGAGATTGGCCCTGACACGTCACCAACTCCAACTAACTCTCCTTTCTTGCCTATAAATACCTAGACTAGTCTTCATTTTCAAGGGTAGCCTAATTTTGTAAAACACCTAGTTCAATTTTCCCTTTCCTTTTTCCCTCACTTTTCCTCTAACTACTCAAGAGTCTGACAAACTCTTGAGTCAGTTAGTTAGTTGTTAGCTTGTAACAAACTTTGTAACTGAATTCCTTCAATAAAATTTAAATTTCTTTTTCCCGCCAAATTCTGTTCTTCAAATTCCAGTTTGATTCTTGCTGCTGTTGGATATAATTGTTGCTGTTTGATGTTTGTTATGATCAACCATTGATCATAACTGACATTTGTGGAGATTTGTAGCTGTTTGATCACAATTCAGAAATAACCTAGTTCTTATGGAGTTTTCAAGCAGTTTGGTTGATTCCAGCTGTTTGATGGTTGATTTTTGTTGAATACTAGTGATAGGTGGTGGTTATCACTAGGGCAAGAGAGCTCAACGCTCCTCTTCTTCCCAAAGGATTTCTACATTAGGTTCTTCGGTTCTTATTTTTGTTCCTCTAAACAGTCAACTGCCATGCTCATTTTCCTAGTTAACTTTGATGGCTGCATGATATAATTTGTTAAGTACTTGATGTTTGATTGAACTTAGTGTGTTTGTAGCTTTATCTTGCCTACTTGTGTTTTGGATTTGGATTTAGTTCTAGTTACTATCATCATTTCAGTCACTTTTTAGCTTAATAGCTTAATTGAGTTCTAGTCTTGTTAATTGTTTGGTTTCAGTTTTATTACCTTTCATTTAGTCCATTGAATTTAGATTGCTATAGCCTTTGATTCAGTTCAACTCAGTACTTAATAAACCTTTGTAAAATCTTGTTATAAGCAGTTAAAGGTGTGTTTGGGAATAGCTTTAAAGTACATTTCAAGTTTGTAGAATTGGTGTTTTAGAGTTCATAATTAGTCTTCTAGTAATAACAAGTGGAATTATACCTTTTACAAGTCAAATAAATAGTCAAACAGGCAATTGGCACTAAAATAGTTTGGGTTAGCCTTTATATCAGCTTTGGTTTGAAAACTTACCATTTTCAGTTGCTTAATTCTCATTCATTCTTGGATGAAATTTCCTCAAATTTGTTTCTAGACTTAGCTTATATCATAAACTTTTAGATTCTAAGAGGAAATTCTACAGTATTAGAAATTAAGCCAGAAAATAGCTTTTTGGTCAAGGTCTATGCAAAGCTCATTCTCTGAGATAAGCTAGCTACTGTTTTCTTGATTCTCCAATTCTACTTCACAAAAGTTGTTATTTTCTTTCACAAAATCGTTCAATAAGTGTTGAATATTAAGTTTTGAAAGTTTGAGCTTTTTGCAAAAATTTGGTCAAACTTGGTCAACATAAGCCCTTTTGAGCTTATTTCAGATTTCTAGCTTATTTCTGGATGAAAAACGTTCTAGTTTGATTTCCCCTTCTTTAAATCAAGTGCTTAATCAGTTTCTTTACAAAGGTCAAGTTGTGACTGATTGGAATTAGCTGTAGCTTATTTTGTGCTTATCAATAAGCACTCATTTGCTTATTTTTGACTTTTAGCTTATCTCCTTTAACACACATAGCTTAAATTGGATTTGAAATGTTTTGCAAGTTGTTTCACTGATTTTAGTTGAGTAATAAGCCCAGATGAGCTTATTGTTTCTTGTAACCCGTTTTTACTTAAAAACTTTCAAATATTGCTTTTTAGTCCTTCCATTTTTAACAGAGTTGTAAACTTGGCTAATCTTTCATAGAAATTAGGGTTTGCATATTCTTGGTCCATGGACTTTGGAAGTTGTTAGAATTCAGTTAGTAACTTGTTGGTTAGTTACATTTTTAGTTAGTTTGTTATAGTTTTTTGCATTGTTGATCCTTATAGTTTTCAGATTTACATTTTTGGTCCCTATAGTTGATAGAATTTACATTTCAAGCATTTACATTTCATAGAAATTACAATTTCAGTCCTTCTAGTTTTATATTTTGCATTTTAGACTTTTACTTGAATTAAAATTGGTATTTGCAATATGTTTTACGTATAAGTAGTTTAATATTTTTCATTTTTAAATAGTGTTGTTTGAATTAGCATAGATTACCAAGCAAGCTTGAACAACCAAGAACAATAATAAATCTGATATTGATTGGACTTTCTATTGGTTAAGAACTGAGAAAACGAACTTGCATTATATTACATTTCAAATGGCGCCGCTGCCGGTTCTTTGACTACACGAGAGACTATCGATTGACGGTTTTCATTGGCTTTTGGGATCCGTTCACTTTGTGAACGTTATTTTTACGTATCATAAATAAAAAACAAATAAAAAATCAAAAATTTAAAAATATATAAAAACTAAAAAATAACAAAACAATTCTTTTCCTAAAGAATTGACCAAAAAAATTAAAAAATCCAAAAAGCAATCTTTTTCCTAAGAGATTGCACCCAAAAATATATATTATTGGATTCTATCGGTTTTTATGTACATATAGTATTTTCCTTTAAAAAACTCATAAATACAAAAATATTTTCCATATATTATTATAAGTAAATACGTATACGTATAAGAACAATCAATCTACATATCTTCCATAAGTATTGCCGAGGCAATACACCGTGTTGAGGGGCGTTCCGGTCCTTGACACGCGTATCGATCAAACAAAATAAAGCAAGAATAGATAAATACTCTCCATAAGCAACAATTCAAAGAATACGAACATTTAAGTGAATAGAAAGGCGATGTGCTATAAAATGCCATCTAAGGGTCAATAGGTACTTAAGTGCTTCGCGCCACCTAACCCCCCGTTCACTTGGGAGTATTCTAAGAAGGAAGGCTTCATTGAGGGTCTTGCACCCAAAGTAGTACTACATATATTGTTATTTTCTTGTGGATATTTAATATTGAAACTCGAAGAGGATAATCCATTTCTCTTCAAAGTCACACGAGAGCTTCTCTCTCATTCCTCGTATTGAGTTGCATGCTCACTCGCGGGCGTGCACAAATACCGATTGGTGTACAACCTCTTCCTCCGAAAAGGAAGAAAAAGAGAAAGAGTAAGACCACCACCGTCCACCAAGCCGATCACGAGAATCGTGCTTTGTCACCACCACAAGAAGCCATGGCTATTGATAATCGTACTTTGTATGAACGGATGCAATCCAACATTCATGGATATGCTAGTGCCATTAAGATTCCCGACTTTCCCGCTAACACATTTGAGCTACATACATCTATGATCAATATGGTTTCTTCATCACCTTTCTTGGGAAAACAAAATGAGGATCCCCATGCTCACCTTAAGAGATTCCTTTCATTTTGCAATACCATTAAGCATAATGGGGTTCCACATGAGGTCATTAGATTGATGTTAGTGTCATTTTCCTTAGATGGGAATGCTAAGCATTGGTTAGACACCCAACCACCCGATAGTATCACCACATGGGACGATTTTACCACTAAGTTTTTGAACAAATTCTTTCCTCCACAAAAGACTATGGCTTTGAGGAATTTAATTATGGGCTTTACACAAAAACCTAGTCAATCCTTTAGTGATGCTTGGGAAGAGTATAGTGAGTTGTTGAGGTGATGCCCTAACCATGGAATGGATGATCTAAACCAAATCAATACCTTCTATAATGGCCTTAAACCTCACCACCAAGATTCACTAAATGCTTCCGCGGGAGGGAGTATTCTTTTCAAAACATACCACGAGGCTTTGAACATTATTGAGACTAAGGCAATGGTTCAAACAAACAATCCATTTGAAGAAAAAGTTCATGTGATCCAAAACACTTCTCAAACTCCTTGTGAAATCCAAATTCTTAAAGAGATCCTTCAAATAGTCAAACAAGGACAAGAAATGACTCAAGACATGTTTCAAAATTTTAAGAGCATGACATTGAACAATTCCTCAAATAATGTGAATGCCATCACCATTTCTTGTGTTACTTGTGGAGGCCCCCATTCTTATGAACAATGTGATAAGGTGCAAGGGTATCAAGGGGAATGCTATGCTTACCAAGAGGAACATCGTGAACACTTCAAGCCTAACATCAATCCAAATAACCGTTCTTACAAATCCCAAAATTACCTTACTCCACCCGGCTTCCCACCCCAACCACCCACCCAAATTCCACAAAATCCTCCTCAAATTTTAGCAAGGAATCAAGGGCAAAGACAACCATACCAAGGAAATAACTACAAGGCACCCAATCAATTTCAACCTCAAGCAAATACCTTTTATCCACCAAATCAAGGATTTAACTCCCAACCCTTACCTTTCCAACCTCAAGGTTTTCAAGGTTATGTGCCACAAGAGTTTAATACAATGGATATTTTGCAAAAGATGAATCAAGAGAATGAAAGGAAATTCCAAGCTATAGAAAAGAAAATGAATGATCAATTCAATAAGGTTTTAATGGCGGTAACTCAAAGACCACAAGGGGCTTTACCTTCTAATACACAAACAAACCCTAGGGCCAATGTCAATGCTATTACAACAAGGAGTGGAATAACAACAAAGGATCCTTCACCTCCTAAACCTACTATTGTTCAACCCACTTGTGCTCCTACTTGTGACAAACCCTCTACTTCTACTTCACCACCTCAAAATGCTCCCATTTCTCCAATATCAAAGCCTATTCATGAAGTACTCAATAAGGAAAATCCTTCATCCACACCTCAACCACAACCAAAACCAAGTCTTCCTTATCCCTCAAGATTGAGAAAAGAAAAGCTTAAGAACAAGGATGATATCCAAGTTTCTAACTTTTTGAGGATGTTCAAGCAACTTAACATCAATATCTCCTTTGCGGAAGCCTTAGCCAATATGCCTAAGTTTGCTAAGATGATTAAGGATTTGCTTTCTAACAAGGAAAGATTGGTGGATTTGCCTAATGCTTCTTTGAATGAAAATTGTTCCGCGGTGTTACTTAAGAAGTTACCTACTAAGCTTGGAGATCCGGGGCGGTTTTTGATTCCTTGCAATTTTCCGGGGGTGGAAAATTGTATGGCTTTAGCGGATTTAGGAGCAAGCATAAATCTTATGCCATTATCGGTTTGGAAGAGACTTTCACTTCCCGAGCTCACTCCTACTAAGATGACTCTTGAGTTGGCTAACCGTACTATAGCTTATCCGGTGGGAATTGCGGAAGATGTTTTTGTTGGGGTTGATAAATTTACATTTCCCGCGGATTTTGTGGTAGTTGATTATGATGTGGATCCTAGAGTGCCTTTGATTGTTGGTAGGCCATTTTTGAGAACGGGTCGTACTTTAATCGATGTGGCGGAAGGAGAACTTACAATGCGGGTAGGAGACGAGAGAGTTGTGTTTAACATGGGAAAGTTGTCCAAAAAGTCTAATGAGCCCGAAGCGGTAAAACATATTGATGTTGTGCATGAGGAGGAAACACAAGATGATCTTCTTGATGAAGTTTGTGATGAGTACTTTTATGAGGCTTGCTCAAGTGGAGACTATGATTACCCTCATATTGAGACCATTGCTTCCATTACTTCCTCTTTGGATTTTCATGAACCTCAAGAGCTAAACTTTAGTGAAATTCCTTATGACACCCCACTTTTCCACAATACTAATCACTTTGATGAGGACTTAAGTAATGAGGGATCTTTTCTTTGTGATTCACCAACATATGATGACTATAGTGATGATGAGCTTTCTACTTGTGACTCTCCATTTGTTGATGATCATACTTCCTTTGGTTTTGAGGGATCACCCATCTTTGATAGACCAATCTATGATGTTTATGGTGATGAGGAGGATTCTATCATTGATGAGAGTGATGAGTTTTTATTGGAGGATATATCTTTTGAGTATACTCTTGGTTACCTTGATGAGGAGGGGGACATACTCTATCTAGAATCTTTATTGCTTGAAGATCCTTTACCTTCTTTGTCCACCCCAACCTTTCTACAACCAATCACTCTACAACCTTTCTCTCACCATGTGAACTACAAAGGAGAGTCTTTTAAGGCAATCAACACTTGTTGTTTTCCCATTAAGGAACGGATTTTTGATCCTGGCATAGAGCTTGCTACATCATCTCAGTATCCATCTGATGCAACAAAAGGAACCCTTGTGAAAGATTTGAGAACTTTACACCATCACCTTGGGGAGAACATATGGGAAACCATTTTAGAGAACTACACCTCATTCTTTTCACCATTGATTGGGAAGCTAGTTGTTGGCTTGTGTTATAAGTGGGAGGGTAATTATGTATTTGATCCTGGGGGATATTTATGGAGTTTTGATAAATGAACACTTGTTTTACCTCATCATGGAGATTTTTCTTACACAGGGCAAAAATTTTCTTCTCCATGATAGGTTTTTGACACTTTTAAGTGTGGGACGAGTCGAGCTAGAGACTCATTAACTCAAGCATCGTATAACTAGGTTTAGAGTGTTGTAGGTTAGAAATAAAGGCATAGATTTGGAGATAAGTGTAGGGGAGACCTTCTTTTGTCTTCTTGATTGTTTGTAGGGTTGCTCACTCATCTCATGCTTTGGAGCTTATGGAGGAGGCCCTTGTATCCGGTTCACTTCGTTACTTTAGTGAATTTTCATTGACACCTTGTGCTTAAACATGATTTCACTAATAGTTGTCCTTTCCTTAACTTGGGTTAAGCAAAGTCTATTCATTGTCATAAGTGTAGGGGAAGTTTTTACACTTCCATGCTCTTAAACATTGAGGACAATGTTTAGCTTAAGTGTAGGGGGGTCTTCTATCGAAGTGACCTTACCTAGAACTTGTCATTGTCTTGCATGATAACATGGAAAAAATGAATTTTCAACATTTTTCAAATTTTTGATCTACTTTGGCCAACAAAAATATGCATCCATGATTTTTGCATCAATCATTTTTCATTTTGCATATCACATTTGCATTGTATATATATTTCTTCTTTTATGTTTCATCAAAAATATATAAAAAGGAAAAATATAATAAAACATGGTTTTAACAAGTTTAGACTTCTTTGACATATTAGGCCCGCCATGGATATTTTGACTCAACCCGAGTTTGCTTATCTTAGCACTCTCTAGCTAGTATCCTTAACCATGTAGTCCTTCATTGGTCTATTAGGCTAAGCTTCCACCAATTTCATTCTTTGAAATTTTAAATTTGTGGAGAATGGGAAATGATAGAGTTGAAGCAAGTGTAAAAGGGCTAGATAGACTTCATGGCAATTACTTGTGGCTAAACCCTTCTCTTCTTTACCTCTATTTCTTCGCATGTATATAATTGTTAATAAATAATCAAGTACGGTTTTAATTGGTTCGTAATCTCTTATGCATTTTTGGCTAATCATTTATGGTTGATATGAGTACGTCTTAAGATTCTAAGTTAGCACGTTTTATGTGTACTAGACTTATGTCATGCTCCATATTTAGCGGGTGTTTTTCCTTTTCTTCTTTTCAAATTTCTTTGTGAGGAATAAAGAAAAATAAGAGCGGCTTATGAAAAAAAATGAGTGGCTAGAAAAAAAAAAAGAAAAAGAAAAAAAAAATAATGCAAGACTCCCAAGAGGGGCAGTGTGGTGTTAATTATAGTGACTATTGAGTTCCAATATTACCTTGACGGGTTGCGGGGATTCAATAGATTGCTCCAATCCAATATTACCTTGACGGGTTGCGGGGTTGAAGATCCAAAATCTTAAAAAGATGCGGATGTAAATTATTGCGTGAGTTTTATTTTTCTTTTCTTAGCGAGTGTGTAGTTACTTATGAAAGCATGACATAAGGATTTTACACATAAGGCGAATGACTTATTACTCTTAATACGGACTTATATTAATTGTGAGCGGTTTTTCAAGTAATGGATGAGAGGATTACTTAGGATTAAAACCGTGCTTCCTTATTTTTGGATTTTACACTTCTTATATTTCACACTTGAATAATGACGAATTTGCCCACAAGCAATTTGCTCAAATAATAACCGGTTCCACATTTAATTGTCATGAATAAGTTGATGCACTTTTTACTTGTGAATGAAATGATCCCATTTATAAGCTTGGTATGGGGAAAGTGAAACTTGAGGGTGATAAATGTTCATGGTACTCAAGCCCTAATCTAAGTCATTGAATTCTTTATGAGTTATTTCCATCATAACCATTTCAAGAAAAATAAAAAAGATATAGATAGAATTGTATTTTGATTCATTGCATTATTAAAAGTCAAAATCATGCATCATCTAGTTTAGAGTAGTGTAGATGTATCTCATATGGCCAAGGTGGATTAATTATGAGGGAAATGTAAATTTTAAAGCCTTGAAATATAATATTGCATGAGGACATGGCAATGCTCAAGTGTAGGGGAATTTGATATGAGCTTAAACTCATATCCTTTTATCAACAAACAACCCTAAAACATGAAGCAAAATACCAAATTATTTGGCAAAAACAGTATTATGTGGTATGTTTGTGTTTGTGTGCACTTTTGTAGGTAAGAAGATACATTTTCAAGCAAACAAGGAAAAATCAAGCTCAAATGGATGAAAAAGACAAAAGAGGATCAAAAGTGACAAGACTTTGAAGTTCAAGGACCTATCTTGACAAGTTATGAAAGTTGAAGGACTAGAAGTGCAAATATTGTAAAAGTCAAGATTCAAGTCAAACCTGGTCAACTATCAAGTCAACTCAGTCAAAGGACCATTTTGTACAAGTTATGAAAGTTAAAGGACAAAAAAATGTCAAAGGAATGAAGATCCTAGCTTGAAACAAGAATCTGCCAAGTACAAGGACTAGTTCTGCCAATTGTTGAAAGTAATTTGAAGTTTAATCCGTGTGAAGTGTTGAATGGCCAATGAGAATCAAGTAAAAAATATACATGGATCACCACGTCAGCCACTAGCGCCGTTTTCCATTAAATGCAAGATCTCAACAGTGAAAGCGCATTACCTTTAAAATCAACCAATGAGAGAGCGCCACTCCATAATCCTTTTATCCAATTATGGATAATGATCCGTGTGACCAGATGAGAGCCAACCAGGAAATGCCACGTGTCATCTTCAAGAACAAGAAAAATTGCCAGGATCGCGTTTTTGATAGAAGCAATTTCAGGGAAAGTTATAAACACCAAAGATGATCGTTTTGAAGAGACAAACACAACCCAAGTATCCAATTAACAAATCATTGAGTGGATTTAAAACCCCCAAATCATTGTTCATACCTTCAAAGTGCTAAAATGCAGAATTTGCCACGTGGAGCTCAGAGATTGGCCCTGACACGTCACCAACTCCAACTAACTCTCCTTTCTTGCCTATAAATACCTAGACTAGTCTTCATTTTCAAGGGTAGCCTAATTTTGTAAAACACCTAGTTCAATTTTCCCTTTCCTTTTTCCCTCACTTTTCCTCTAACTACTCAAGAGTCTGACAAACTCTTGAGTCAGTTAGTTAGTTGTTAGCTTGTAACAAACTTTGTAACTGAATTCCTTCAATAAAATTCAAATTTCTTTTTCCCGCCAAATTCTGTTCTTCAAATTCCAGTTTGATTCTTGCTGCTGTTGGATATAATTGTTGCTGTTTGATGTTTGTTATGATCAACCATTGATCATAACTGACATTTGTGGAGATTTGTAGCTGTTTGATCACAATTCAGAAATAACCTAGTTCTTATGGAGTTTTCAAGCAGTTTGGTTGATTCCAGCTGTTTGATGGTTGATTTTTGTTGAATACTAGTGATAGGTGGTGGTTATCACTAGGGCAAGAGAGCTCAGCGCTCCTCTTCTTCCCAAAGGATTTCTACATTAGGTTCTTTGGTTCTTATTTTTGTTCCTCTAAACAGTCAACTGCCATGCTCATTTTCCTAGTTAACTTTGATGGCTGCATGATATAATTTGTTAAGTACTTGATGTTTGATTGAACTTAGTGTGTTTGTAGCTTTATCTTGCCTACTTGTGTTTTGGATTTGGATTTAGTTCTAGTTACTATCATCATTTCAGTCACTTTTTAGCTTAATAGCTTAATTGAGTTCTAGTCTTGTTAATTGTTTGGTTTCAGTTTTATTACCTTTCATTTAGTCCATTGAATTTAGATTGCTATAGCCTTTGATTCAATTCAACTCAGTACTTAATAAACCTTTGTAAAATCTTGTTATAAGCAGTTAAAGGTGTGTTTGGGAATAGCTTTAAAGTACATTTCAAGTTTGTAGAATTGGTGTTTTAGAGTTCATAATCAGTCTTCTAGTAATAACAAGTGGAATTATACCTTTTACAAGTCAAATAAATAGTCAAACAGGCAATTGGCACTAAAATAGTTTGGGTTAGCCTTTATATCAGCTTTGGTTTGAAAACTTACCATTTTCAGTTGCTTAATTCTCATTCATTCTTGGATGAAATTTCCTCAAATTTGTTTCTAGACTTAGCTTATATCATAAACTTTTAGATTCTAAGAGGAAATTCTACAGTATTAGGAATTAAGCCAGAAAATAGCATTTTGGTCAAGGTCTGAGCAAAGCTCATTCTCTGAGATAAGCTAGCTACTGTTTTCTTGATTCTCCAATTCTACTTCACAAAAGTTGTTATTTTCTTTCATAAAATCGTTCAATAAGTGTTGAATATTAAGTTTTGAAAGTTTGAGCTTTTTGCAAAAATTTGGTCAAACTTGGTCAACATAAGCCCTTTTGAGCTTATTTCAGATTTCTAGCTTATTTCTGGATGAAAAACGTTCTAGTTTGATTTCCCCTTCTTTAAATCAAGTGCTTAATCAGTTTCTTTACAAAGGTCAAGTTGTGACTGATTGGAATTAGCTGTAGCTTATTTTGTGCTTATCAATAAGCACTCATTTGCTTATTTTTGACTTTTAGCTTATCTCCTTTAACACACATAGCTTAAATTGGATTTGAAATGTTTTGCAAGTTGTTTCACTGATTTTAGTTGAGTAATAAGCCCAGATGAGCTTATTGTTTCTTGTAACCCGTTTTTACTTAAAAACTTTCAAATATTGCTTTTTAGTCCTTCCATTTTTAACAGAGTTGTAAACTTGGCTAATCTTTCATAGAAATTAGGGTTTGCATATTCTTGGTCCATGGACTTTGGAAGTTGTTAGAATTCAGTTAGTAACTTGTTGGTTAGTTACATTTTTAGTTAGTTTGTTATAGTTTTTTGCATTGTTGATCCTTATAGTTTTCAGATTTACATTTTTGGTCCCTATAGTTGATAGAATTTACATTTCAAGCATTTACATTTCATAGAAATTACAATTTCAGTCTTTCTAGTTTTATATTTTGCATTTTAGACTTTTACTTGAATTAAAATTGGTATTTGCAATACGTTTTACGTATAAGTAGTTTAATATTTTTCATTTTTAAATAGTGTTGTTTGAATTAGCATAGATTACCAAGCAAGCTTGAACAACCAAGAACAATAATAAATCTGATATTGATTGGACTTTCTATTGGTTAAGAACTGAGAAAACGAACTTGCATTATATTACATTTCATTCCCCACCTAACCAAGGACCCGAGATTCCTTCTACTTCTACCTCCCGTTCTTCACCTTCTACTTGTAATATACCACCCGTTACGCCTTCGTCTACACCTTATGTTCCATCGATGCCTCAAGTTTATACCACACCTTCGGTTCCAAAACCGGTTCCTCCACCTTCCACTTCTACCCCTCCTCCACCCAAGGACGTGAGTGAGAATTCTATTCCAAAGCCTTCATCTCAACCCAATATACCTTATCCCTCAAGGTCGAGGAAAGAGAAATTGAAGAATAAGGATGATATTCAAGTTTCAAACTTTCTAAAAATGTTCAAACAATTGAATTTTGACATCTCCTTTGCTGAGGCTCTCGCTCACATGCCCAAATATACGAAGATGTTTAAGGATCTTTTAAGTGATAAGGAAAAATTGCTCGATATCGCCAATACCCAATTAAATGAGAATTGTTCTGCCATTCTTTTGAGAAAACTTCCGGTTAAGTTAGGAGATCCCGATCGATTCCTTATTCCTTGTAATTTTCTGGGTGTAGAGAATTGTATAGCTTTGGCGGATCTCGGTGCGAGTATCAATCTTATGCCATTGTCTGTGTGGAAGCAATTATCTTTACCCGAGCTAGTCCCCACTCGTATGACATTGGAATTAGCTAACCGATCTGTTGCTTATCCGGTGGGGATAGCCGAGGATGTGTTCGTTGGAGTTGACAAATTCACTTTCCCCGCAGATGAAATGGATCCCCGTGTTCCCTTAATTGTGGGATGACCCTTCTTGAGAACCGGGCGTACATTGATTGATGTCGCCGCGGGTGAACTTATCATGAGGGCCGGGGATGATAAAATTGTCTTTAACATGGGTAAACTTTCCAAACTTCCCGATGAGCCCGAATCCGTGAATTACATTGATGTGCTCGACGAAGCATGTGAAGAACATTTTCACGAGGCTTGTAAGAGCGGGAGTTCTCCTTTACCTCATGTTGAGAACGTAGCTTCTATTGCTCCATCATTGACTCCATTTGGAGAAATTGACTTTCTTTTGAAAGACTTTGAAGCAAGTTTAGGGGATGTGGACTTACAATATGATGATTCTCCCTCCAATTGGGAAGAAGACATTCGTACCATTGAGAAACTTCTCAATGCGGACCATATTTCTCCTCCTTCCCCTATAGAAGTTACACACGATGATCCGAATTTGCTTACACCTTCCATCGACAATCCTCCAGATTTAGAGCTTAAGGATTTACCGTCTCATCTCGAATACGTTTTCCTTGAAGACAATAAGAAGTTACCCGTCATCATCGCAAAGGACTTGAAAGAAGATGAAAAATCTCGACTTAT
The DNA here is from genome assembly GCA_025667525.1 of Glebionis coronaria. Taxonomy (NCBI): domain Eukaryota; kingdom Viridiplantae; phylum Streptophyta; class Magnoliopsida; order Asterales; family Asteraceae; genus Glebionis; species Glebionis coronaria. The sequence continues at coordinate 208,014,376 of CM046880.1, read as the reverse complement.
CGATGTGCTGAAGAATCATAAGAAAGCAATTGCTTGGAAAATTTCCGATATCCACGGAATTGATCCGAACTTTTGTACTCATAAAATTCTCATGGAGGATGACTTTAAACCTGCAATCCAAAGCCAAAGAAGGGTTAATCCTAAAATTCATGACGTCATTAAGAAAGAGGTTGTCAAACTTCTAGATGCCGGAATGATTTACCCTATTTTGGATTCGCCATGGGTTAGTCCCGTCCATTGTGTGCCTAAGAAAGGCGGAATAACCGTTGTTCCCAATAAAAACAACGAGTTGATTCCTACTCGAATTGTCACGGGTTGGCGAGTTTGCATAGACTATCGTAAGCTCAATGATGCCACTCGCAAGGATCATTTCCCTCTCCCTTTCATGGATCAAATGCTCGAGCGTTTAGCGGGTAATGACTATTATTGCTTCTTAGACGGTTTCTTCGGGTATTTTCAAATTCCCATCGACCCTAAAGACCAAGAGAAAACCACATTCACTTGTCCTTATGGAACATTTGCTTACAAAAGAATGCCTTTCGGCTTATACAATGCTCCTGGGACTTTTCAAAGGTGTATGATGGCTATATTCCATGACATGGTTGAAGAAACTATGGAAGTCTTTATGGAAGATTTCTCGGTCTATGGTGATTCTTTCTCTACTTGCCTTGCCAATTTAGAACGTATGCTCAAACGGTGTGAAGACACTCGTCTCGTTCTTAATTGGGAAAAATGCCATTTCATGGTAAAAGAAGGTATTGTTCTTGGTCATAAAATCTCCAAAGTCGGTCTTGAAGTCGACCGTGCTAAAGTTGAAGTGATTGCTAAATTACTTCCACCTTCAACCGTGAAGGGTGTGAGAAGTTTCCTTGGTCATGCGGGCTTCTATCGTCGATTCATTCAAGATTATTCTAAAATCGCTCGCCCGATGACCCACCTCTTGGAAAAAGATACTCCTTTTATCTTTTCTAAATAGTATCGAATATTTCAATCTTCTTAAGGATAAACTAACTAAGGCACCGGTCTTGGTTACCCCTAATTGGGAGTTACCTTTTGAATTGATGTGTGATGCTAGCGATTTTACTATTGGAGCGGTTTTGGGAAAAAGAGTGAACAAACACTTCCAACCAATCGATTATGCTAGCAAGATAATGACTGGGGCTCAATTGCATTATACCACTACTGAAAAAGAGCTTTTAGCTGTAGTGTATGCTTTTGAGAAATTTCGCCCCTATCTTGTCCTTTCCACCACCATTATGTATACCGATCATTCCACGTTGAAGTACTTGTTAACTAAACAAGATTCCAAGCCAAGACTTCTTTGTTGGGTTTTACTCCTACAAGAATTTAAAATCGAAATTCGTGATAAGAAGCGAGCGGAAAACCTAGCCGCGGATCATCTTAGTAGACTCAAGGATCCTTATCAAGGGGAGCTCTTATATCAAGAGATTAACGACTCTTTTCCCCTTGAAGCCTTGATGTCTATTAACTCCAATCTTGATGAAACCCCATGGTTTGCCGACATTGCAAACTATTTGGCGGGTGGAATTCTCATGGAAGGGTTAACGTCCCAACAAAAGAAAAAGTTCTTTAAGGACATTAAGCACTATTTTTGGGACGACCCTTACCTTTTCAAACAATGTATGGATCTTGTCATTCGTAGGTGTGTTGATGGGCCGACAGCTTTACTAATCCTAGAAGTTTGCCATAAAGGACCCACCGATGGTCACTTTGGTCCGAACTACACTGCGAAGAAAGTTTTCGACTTTGGATTTTATTGGCCCACCATCTATCATGACGCTCATGAAATGGTTAAATGTTGCGATGCTTGCCAAAGACAAGGCAAGATCACACATAAAGATGAAAAGCCTCAACATTTCATCCAAGAATGTGAAATCTTTGACGTATGGGGCATCGACTTTATGGGGCCATTTCCATCATCCAAAGGGAACAAGTACATCCTCGTAGCCGTTGACTACGTATCTAAATGGGTTGAAGCAAAGGCTTTACCTACGAACGATGCGAGGGTGTGTTAGCCTCAAAATATTGAGTCAAACAAGAATGCTTGGTCATATGTTTACTATGTATCGTATTTTAGAACGTTGTAATAGGTAGTAGGTTAGTCGTGTTTTACGGGCTCAACTTTAAGCTAAAGTTCATTCATAAGTAACTAAAGCCTAAAGGAAAGCCCGACCCATGTAGTGTAGTCCATACAAGCCCACATGTAGGGGGACTATAAATACCCTTCCTAGCATGTTAGGAAGGGTGTTGGTTCATTTTATTCTCTCTCACTTAATCTAATATTCACCTAGTTCCAACCAATTCTCTCTATTTTCTCTCTCTAATTTCTCTCTCTAATTTCTCTCTCTAATTTCTCTCTCTAGAATTCATCTTCTTCATCTATTTTCTTACTTTAATTCGAGCTCTATCATCTAAATATATGGGACAACAATTGGTATCAATCGCCATAGGGTAGCTTTGTGATTGATTGTTGTGTTTTTTGTGTGATTCGTATCATTTCATCTCCTAAACATCTCTCGAATTCAAATATTTGTGTGCTTTCCGTGCTCTACATCTTGATTTACATCTCCTACATAGTTGTGGTAGGGATTTGGTTGCTTTTGGTTGCCTAAAATCACGGATTTCTTGTCAAAAATCTCATTTTTTACCTAAAGTTTCGGAAAAGTACAAGTTATTCCGATAGCACTCCATCGGAAAAGGGTTTTAGGATTCCGACCATTATTCCGACCATTATTCCGATGGTGTATTCCGATAAGTGATTCCGACAGTGATTCCAACAGTGATTCTGACAGAGATTCCGATAGTGATTCCGATAGCTCATATTCCAATAGCATTCCGATACTACATTCCGACAGAGTATTCTGATAGAGTATTCTGACAGACATTCCGATAGAGTATTCCGATGGACATTCCGATGGCACATTCTGATGGACATTCCGATGCTACGTTTCGCTAAATTTTGTTCCAGTATTTTTTAGACTTAGCCACCATCTAGACTAGTTTCGGAATATCGTTTACACGAAGATTAAAAAAAAAGAGTTTTTTGGCCGGAAAACCCAAGTAAAATTTATTTTTTCCTAGACCATTTTAGGCCATTTAAGCTTCGATTTCAAGTTTTGGCGATGCGAAAAATTTTTCGACCAAAAACTCAAATATTCGGACCAAAATTCAAATTTTTAGGTTTTATTTTTCGTTAAATTTTCATTTTTCAAAACTTTTCCCTACTAATTATTGGTTATTTCGAACTCGTTTTCAAAATTTGGTTATTCAAAATTTTTTGGTTTACCGTTTTCGTCGGACTGAGGAATTTATTGTCAGACTGAGAAAAATTTCAAATTTTTGGAATTTCAACAACAACACAATCACACCATATCTACTTAAGATCCGAAGTCACTTCATCAAGTGAAACCCTATCATCATGGAAACGAGCAATGCGTGTTCAGACAAAGAAGAACGAGAGATGCAACTACAAGAACAAGTCCTTAAACAATGTTGTATGCAAGCTTTCAGTGATCTTAAAATGAATCTAAAACGTCTGAAAAGAGAGACCTTCTCGTACAATCCTTTGTATATGCATTCTTTTCATTCATTCTTTAGAAATGATCATCGCACGTTCACTTATGACTTAAGAGACCACTTGAAGAATCTTGAGAATGAATTACTCAACAAAAACCTTCATGAGAAAATTCCAAGAAAGCATTCAAAACACTCAGAACACCGTTTCAACCATTCTTTGCTTCAAAGCTATTCAAGAATCCCAATTTTGAGTCAGAAGTTCGAGATGCAAAACAACACTTCAAAGACTACACTACAATGGAAGCAAAATCATTCAGAGACTTGATCTTTGGAAACATGGAATCAATTAAGAGGCTTATGGATGAAAGCTTACTTCATGCAAAATACATGATCAATAAGATGAATGACAAAAGGCTGAAATGCAAGAGTGCACGGTTGCAAAGATTCATGTAGTGGATACGAGTCCAGTCTCAACTGTAAGTAACGGGACAATATCGAGTAATGCAACTGGCAGCTACAGATCAGGGAACACAACGCATGGTGAGCAGAATGATCATACCATACATGGGAAAGAAAGCAGCAACACTGGCACACAAGGCATCAGTTCTGAGACTGTCATCAGAAATACACCTTCCTATGATCATGGTCCTATTTTCGATTCTAAGCCATTGGAAGAGGTACACAATGCTGAATTTAATGTGTTTGCCAATGCCAATACGCATGAGCATAGTGATCAAACAACAAGCCTTACTGACACATGTATGACGGAAAAGGTTGATAGCAATACCACACCCAATTCATCAGACATGTGAAATAATGTGTTTGAGGATGATCAACATCCAAATGAGTATGATGATGAGGAGCGTGTCGCGCTTGCTAATTTAACTGCTAGTTTACAAAAAGATGTCAATGAAACTAGAAAGAGTCAAAAGCAATTAAAGAAGGCAAACGCAGCGCTCACTCAAAACTTTGAAGAATGCAAAACCGCTCTAATTAAATCTAATGAGACCCTTGAAAGTAATAGGGCTGAGCTTCTTCAAAAGACCAAAGAGCTTGAGGGGTACAAAAGTCGTGTTATTAACATTAAAAAGGACGATTTTGAAAATAAATACAAGGAAGCTCTTGCTTTGTTAACGAAAGAAAAAGTCAATTTAATGTTTTATTGAGTGATGAACGTCAAAAAACGTACCTTGCTACCACCAAAGTCAACGAACTTGAACAACGGCTTTCGATGGATAACACCGAGTCTGCTAAAATTCTTGATGTTAAGAAACAAGAGGTTGAAACGTTAAAACAAGATTTCAAAAGTCGACATGAAAAAGATACTGAAAAAGTAACGGAATTAGAAAAACAAGTCGAATTCTTGAAGAAAGTTGTTTATAAAACGCATGACTCTATTCAAACAGTAAGAATGTTAGCACCTCCGTCGATGTTTAAGGGTCAAGCTAGCTTTGCAAGTCCTGGTTACCTTGCCCAAGCTCAAGCTGCAAACCCCCGCCTTTAAGGACCGATCCTGAATATCCTCTTGGTAATGATGAGACATCCCTTTGGGATGAGGAGAGTAGATCACCAGTCAATAAAGATTTTGTGAAACCATATAACTATGCTTATCTAAACAGTCTTTATGGTCTTTTCACTCCACAAAAACAGAAGTCTCGTGAGGAATTGTTTTTAGAATGCAAACAACGAAGAATTCAATGGAAGCAAGCGTTTGCCGCTAAGAGGAAAACTAATGTTTTTAAATATATTAACTATTTGCCTCTAGATGCTTCTAAAAGCAAAATTAGAAAAATACTTGGTTTTCTTAAACACCACATTGAAAATGTTCAATCAATTGTCGAAAGCGATTGGGAAAAACGTCAAAAGGATAAGTGGAAAACCGATATTCCTCACGACATAACTGTGCTTGTGAAAGAACTTCTAATACCAAATACGAAGATAATAAAAGAACATGTTCTTGAGTTTGAAAACTTGATTCGGTCTGAAATGTTTGATGATTTAAAATATGTTGAGTCTCTTGAAAAAGAAATTGATGAACTTCAAAATGACAAATCAGATTTTTCAAACGAATATGATCCACTCTTAGAAGAATGTCTTTCCAAAGATATTTTGTGTGTTACTCTTCAATCTTGTGTTGATATCGATGAATATTCTGATGTTGCATGCAAATATCTTGATAAAATCAAAGAATGTGAGCGTCTTGAACTTGAGCTTTCGAAACGTAAAGAAAATGTTGATAAAAAGGCTTTTGAGTTACTTCAACACAAAACCAATTTCCTTCAAAAACATTGTCATTCTCTTGAACTTGCTTTGCAAAAAGACGTTGGTAGTTTTACACATGATAATAACTTGCAAGAAAAACTTTCCAAAACGTTTCGAGAAATGAATGAACAGAATTTGGAAATTAAAGGGTTGAAAGCTCAGTTACAAGACAGGGAAATAGCGATAGCAGAGTTGAAGAAACTCGTTGCTAAGATGGGTGGGAAAATTGTGGAACCTAGTGTTAAGAAACCTGTTGTAAGACAACCCAATGCGCAAAAAGTGACTAGACCCTTTGTCTTGGGAAAACCATCTGTTTTCTCTAATTTTGTATTTGCAAAACCTGCGTTTGCCCCCAAGACGGATGGGAAGGATACGTTACCATACAACACTCCCAAAACACATATTCGATCACAAAGCATTAAGAACACAAATGTGGTTGGCCACTACACCTACACACAACAAAGAAAGTCAATCACCTCAGACTTCTAGAAACACTAATAGACGTGTGTCTTTTACTATAGGAGTAGTCCCCACTGATAGTGTTAGACGGCCCCAGCTTAAGAGCACTCGCATGAATGAAAAGGTTTGGCAACAAAAAAGTTAAGGGAAGATGAAGACAGTAGAAGACCACCCTAGGATTTTCAATGTTTCTAAGAATAAAACGTCTGTAATCGCGTGTAATGACGATTTGAATGATTCGACTTTGAATGCTTTGAATGTTAAGTTTGTTTGTGTGAAATGTGGAAAGTGTGCTAATGCTAATCATGCTATGTGTGTTTCGAATAATGTCAAAGGTGTAGATACTAGAACTAAGAAGCAAACTGCAATGCCTATTAGTGCTAGAAAACCCAAACGCAAAGTGAACCATTCTGGTGCAAACCCCCCTAAGAAAAGTGTTGCATCAGACTCCACCACTAAGAACCCTAGAAGCAGAATTAGGGAATTATATGAGTTTGCTAGCAAGCCTTGGAAATGGTGGTTTGCTAATCAATGTCCTCTAGGATATAAATTGATGCCTAAGGTTAGGACAACAAATGTGACTACGTGCGTTAGTGTGCCTCTAAGTGATGAAACTAGGGAAACTAATGAATCGGAAATCACAACTAACATGGAATCCAATTTAGCAAATGCTCCATCGTGTTCTAATACTTCTGCAGGTGATCGAAATAATTCTCCTCATACTGGACTCCGGATGCACGAAGCACATGACGGGGAATCTCAAGCTTCTAATTAACTTCGTGGAGAAGTTCCTGGGTACGGTCCGATTCGGAAATGATCAATTTGCACCGATCCTAGGATATGGAGACTTGGTTCAGGGGAATATCACTATCAAAAGGGTTTACTACGTCGAAGGGCTCAATCATAATCTTTTCTCAGTTGGTCAATTTTGTGATGCGGATTTGGAGGTTGCTTTTAGAAAGAAGACATGTTTTATTCGTGATTATGCTGGGAATGACTTACTTACCGGAACACGGGGTACTGATCTCTACACTATTTCACTACAAGACTCCACATCTTCAACTCCAATATGTTTCATGGCTAAAGCTTCAATGACTCAGGCATGGTTATGGCATCAACGTTTATCTCATCTTAATTTTGATACCATCAACTTGCTTTATAAGAAAGATATTGTGAGAGGCCTTCCAAGTTTGAAATTCATCAAATATCATCTTTGTTCTTCTTGTGAGCTTTGTAAAGCTAAACGAAGTAGCTTCAAAACAAAGACCACACCAAGCTCTAAAGGACGGTTAGATCTTCTCCATATGGATCTGTGTGGTCCCATGCATGTTCAAAGTATCAATGGAAAGAAATATATTCTGGTAATTGTCGATGATTACTCAAGGTACACATGGACTCACTTCTTGAGGTCCAAGGATGAAACACCCGAAGTTCTCATCAGCTTCCTTAAACTGATACAACGTGGTCTTCAAGCTCAAGTTTAAGTGGTTCGTACTGACAGAGGTACACAATTTTTGAATTCAAATCTGAGAAACTATTTTGAAGCCGAAGGAATTGAACATGAAACATCTATTGCTCGAACACCCGAACAAAACAGCGTTGTTGAAAGACGAAACCGTACTTTAGTTGAGGCTGCTCGAACATTATTATCCACTTCAAAACTTCCACTATACTTTTGGGCCGAAGCCGTGTCAACCGCATGCTACACACAAAACCGCTCCTTAATTATCCCAAGACACGAAAAGACACCATATCACATAATTCATGATCGAAAACCTTCACTCAAACACCTTCACGTTTTTGGATGTACTTGTTACATAATACGAGATGGTGAAAATTTGGATAAGATGAAAGAGAAAGGTGATGCATGTATTCTTGTGGGATATGCAACTCAGTCTAAGGGATATAGAGTATACAACAAGAGAACAAAATTGATAGTCGAGACTATTCACATCCGATTTGATGAATTACAAGAAATGGCACTTGAACAAAACAGTTTAAGTCCCGATCCACAACGACAAAAGAATTCTGTGCACAACCACATGGAACTCGGAACTCAAGACCACAGCAATGAACCGTCAAGTTCAAAGCTGGTTCCTGAACATGTTCCTAGAGCAGATATGACAGTGGAAACGACACTTGAAGAGTTGGAAATGTTATATGGACCAATGTTTGATGAATATTTCACGTGGGAGAAACATGTTGTATCGAAGTCTTCCGCTGTCACTCATGATAAGATTGATGATACCGATCATCGTCAACAAAAGGATACAACTTCATCTACTTCAACACGGGTTGCTGCAGATTTACTTCCTCTGAATATCACTTCAACAATCGATCCTACAACATCCACGACTACTGTCATTGCTCCAGAGAACACAAATCAAGCAGACGATGCATTATCTGCCGATGACAATTTTCACAACCCATTCGGTACACCGGTACACGAAACTGGAGAGTCTTCTACTCGCCATGTTGATCCGTCAAATATGCATACGTTCTACCAACGACATCCCTCAATACATCATTGGACCCGAGAACATCCTTTGGTTCAGGTAATTAGAAACCCTTCACAGCCTGTTCGTACAAGACGACAACTAGCCACCGATGGTGATGTTTGTATGTTCGCACTCGCCGTGAGTACAACTGAACCGAAAAAAATCAAAGAAGCCATGGCTGATCATGCTTGGATCGAATGGATGACGGATGAACTTCAACAATTTGAAAGACTTAAAGTCTGGGAACTTGCTGACAAACCATTCGATGTGATTCTGTTAAATCTTCGTTGGATCTGGAAAAACAAGATGGATGAAGAAAATACGATCATCAAGAACAAAGCTAGGCTAGTGGCTAAGGGGTATGGCCATAAAGAGGGAATTGATTTTGATGAATCATTTGCACCAGTTGCTCGTATGGAAGCAGTCAGGATTTTCCTTGCTTATGCTGCACATAAAGGATTCACTATCTATCAAATGGATGTAAAGACGACATTTCTTAACGGTCCTTTGAAGGAAGAAGTCTATGTCACGCAGCCGGAAGGATTCGTCAATCCTCACTATCCTGACAAGGTGTATCATCTCCACAAAGCACTTTATGGACTCAAGCAAGCTCCAAGGACGTGGTACGACGAGCTCTCCAAATTTCTGGTATCCAAAGGTTTCTCAAAAGGTTCCATTGATCTAACTCTGTTCACTTATAAATATGGGGATGACATTTTGCTCGTGCAAATTTATGTTGATGACATTATTTTCGGGTCCTTAAACCCAAAACTTTCAAAATGGTTTGAAAAAGTAATGCACAACAAATTTGAAATGTCAATGATGGGCGAACTAAAATTCTTTCTAGGAATTCAAGTTCACCATTCCCCAAATGGTATCTTTATAAACCAATCTAAGTATTTTCAAGAGATAATAAAAAAGCATGGTATGACCTCATGTCACCCCGTTAGGACACCATTATCAACCACATCGCTAGATGCTGACTTGGAGGGAAATGCCATAGATCAAACGAGATATCGTTCCATGATCGGTTCCCTCATGTACTTGACAGCAAGCAGACCTAATATTTCACATGCTACGTGTTATTGTGCACGATATCAAGCAGGACCCACTAAAAAGCACCTCAAGGAGGTTAAACGGATCTTTCTGTACCTCAAGAATACCATTCATTTGGGACTCTGGTATCCGAGGGAAACCGGTTTCTTTCTAACGGCCTATTCAGATTCTGATCATGCAGGGTGTCTTGATACACGAAAAAGTACTTCTGGTGGTGCACAATTTCTAGGTCAAGATAAGCTTGTGGGATGGTCTTCTAAGAAGCAGGATTGCACGTCACTTTCATCAGCCGAAGTGGAGTATGTGTCTCTATCTGCGTGTTGTGCTCAAGTTCTTTGGATGAGAACACAACTCACGGATTATGGCTTCCACTTTGATAAAGTACCTATGTACTGTGACTCAAAGTCGGCCATAACCATCTCCTGCAATCCGGTACAACATTCCCGCACGAAGCACATCGATGTTAGATACCACTTCATAAAGGAACAAGTTGAAAGAGGTATCTTTGAACTATACTTTGTTGGAACGGATTACGAATTAGCCGACTTGTTTACGAAAGCTCTGTCGAAAGATAGGTTTGAGTACCTCGTTAGGCAAATTGGTATGAGATGTTTGACTCCAGCAGACCTGGAGATTCTGGAAAAGGTGCCTGCTTGATTTATCTATCAAACATCAACCTGTAAATATCTTTGGAAAAGCAAAATACACAAATATAAAACATATAAAAACAAAACACAAAATTAAAAAAATCTTTCAAAATCCAAAAATATTCTTCTCGACATGTCTTTCAGTATCGATAATATGGACGTGCCTAGAAATGTCGCTCAATTATGACACGGGTGTGTACATAAATCTCGAATGAAAGTTGTAAATATTTTTCAAAACATGTCATTTCTTCTTTCAATAAAGGAAAATGTCTATTTTGGACAATTTTTCCAACAACGGGTAGAGCAATCTATCTTGGGTTGAGATTGTCACAAAACATTCAATGTTTTGAGCTCAACACAATGGCTTGTAATCACTTTCAGATTGCAACCCGGATCAATATTCACGGGGGAGTGTACGATCTAGTACGCTTACCCTCAGCAAAAGAAGAGAAATCTTCTTACACTTGAGTGGATTCGTCAAGACATTCAAAGTCTATGAACTCAAGTTTATGCTTTAGAAAAACCTCTTCGCCAAAAAGAAATAGGAATTTTCTAAAAGCATTGAACAAAATTTTTTCAAGAATTTTTCAATGATTATTCAAAATCTTTCAAAAATTGTGTGTTCAACAACTCCCATCCTCAAAAAGAGAAATGTGGATCACATCCTCACAATGACAATTCAATTGGATCAATTTTTGAGGGGGAGCCTTTTAACTTCATGCAAAAGATTAACACATCTTTCTCCCAGAGATTTTCAAGACTATTTTTCAAAATATATTTTAATCAAATTTGGTATCTTTAATATCAAAAGATTTTATATATTAGAGATAGGGGGAGAAAATGTGATTAAAATGTGATCTTATATAAGACTCAAGCACTTTAACTCTTACCTACATGTGCGAAACACTTTCGATTATCGATGCACATGTGAAGGGGGAGCATTTCTGAAACGACAAAACTATCAAGGTGTTAAATATTTTTCAAACATCTTGTTAGACATTTGAAGTGGTTTTCATGGTTACGATCAAATACCCATAACATCTTTAAATCACGACGTTATTGGTGTCAAAAGGGTGGTTAGGTTTAAGTCCTATGATCCAACCAGAACCGGAGGGATCTTCCCAGGGACAATCCAATAGATTATTAGAAGTCCTTAGGAAAGATGGAGTAGAATATGAACGCAGTTGAATGCCGACTAAGTACTGATGCTAGCACTGTAACAATCACAACAAGGTGCTAGTAATGATGTCTTGGTAAGCATTAAAGTGGTTGAAGAATGAAAAAGAAATGTAAGGATAAAGGGTGTAAAGAAAGAAGCCCTCCATACAACTTAGGCAGAAACCGGGTCAACACATCATGAAGACAACTCATCATGGACCCAGTGATGTGAAGCACAACCCTTTCCTAGCTACTCAGGCTTCTCTCAAAAGAAGTTTGTTTTATTGTCACGGAGAACAACATGACTTCTATTAGCTTTCTCATTTCGAGATAGTTGATATTGAATATGTGGCATCTGCTCCAGCCTCCGACCACTAAAAGTGCACAAATCGAGTCTAGAGCCTAGATATTAATCAAATCTCGTTAGGACACACGGATGACGAACAAGAGAGTCCTACGCTATATCCTTGTGATATTGCTAGAACACTCAGAGTGATACTACTTAGTATTCACAATGATGAGTGGAAATCCTTCCAGTGTTAACATCAAACAGCACTGCGGTAGGTCATATGCAAGATTCTTTATGAATTGAACATGTGTAAAACTGAAAAGCAACAGTGGTTTGATTCTGAATTGATTCAAACTCGTTTCAGGTTTCTACGCAATATCTTTATGGTCTTGCCAGAACATTCAGAGTGATATTTATTAATATTCACAGTGACGAATGGAAATCCTTCTAAAGTCAACATCAAATAGCGCTACGGTAGGTGACTTGCGAGATTCTTTATGGATCAAGCTTGTGTTAACTGGAAAGCAACAATGGTAAGATTCTTTATGAATCACACTTGTTCCAGGAAATTGAATTGACGACTTTAATCAAGCGGATATTTATCCAATTGATTCACTCTTTATGTTCGCAGTCTTGCTTTGAGACGGTCGAGTAAAGAGAACGGCTAGTACAGCCGCGAAACCCTGTCAAGGAGATTCTTAATTGAATCCACCTATCATAGGTACGGTATTTAATATCGTATAACAGTCTTCACCGACCGGAGGTAAAACGCAACCGATTTAGGACGAATGTCAAAGCCATCCAGTCCGTGTCTATGTTTTGTCTCGAGAAGGTGGCGTCACGGTGTACTTAGCAAAGTCAAAGATTCAAAACCACATACTCATGCCAAAAGACATATTCGACAATTAATAGTGTGAGCATGTGGATGAAGACACAAGATCACAAGATGGCAAAGACAAGTCAAGGATGATTTGAAGATCTCAAGATTAAAGACAAAGTCGAAAGACAACTACAAAGGCTCAAAGATCACAGCATGATGAAACAAGACTACAATTACACGTTCGAGACTCATTTATGGAGAGACTAGTAATCTCTACAAATCTCTAAATGACAAAGGGTATTGACCTCTCATAAAGGGTAATGACCTCTCATTGGGGGAGATTGTTAGCCTCAAAATATTGAGTCAAACAAGAATGCTCGGTCATATGTTTACTATCTATCATATTTTAGAACGTTGTAATAGGTAGTAGGTTAGTCGTGTTTTACGGGCTCAACTTTAAGCTAAAGTTCATTCATAAGTAACTAAAGCCTAAAGGAAAGCCCGACCCATGTAGTATAGTCCATACAAGCCCACATGTAGGGGGACTATAAATACCCTTCCTAGCATGTTAGGAAGGGTGTTGGTTCATTTTATTCTCTCTCACTTAATCTAATATTCACCTAGTTCCAACCAATTCTCTCTATTTTCTCTCTCTAATTTCTCTCTCTAATTTCTCTCTCTAGAATTCATCTTATTCATCTATTCTCTTACTTTAATTCGTGCTCTATCATCTAAATATATGGGACAACAGGATGGTTGTGAAAATTTTGAAACAACTTTTTGCTAGATTCGGTGTTCCTCGTTAATAACTGGTTTTACCAAGTATAAAATAATTTCGTTCCAAGTCTTTTCGAATTGATTACTAGTCAAAAGTGAGACTCAGTCGTTCTTGGTGGAAAAGAAAAGGGTTTGAATATCTATTTTTAATCTAAAAGTGAAAATGTCGTTGAGTAAATTATAAAAATGAAAGCTTGAAAATTTAAACTAAAAATGAAGACTTTAAAAATTGAAAAGTAAATGATTAAAACTTATAAAAATATAAACTTTAAAGATTAAACTAAAGCAAGCCAAGTTAAAATAATTCTAAGTAAAAAGGCGGGAAAAATTGAAGTTAAAAAAAAACTGGAAATACAAAACCTTATCCAGAATGTTATCCGGAATGAAGATCCGAAGGCTTATCCAGAATAATTGAAATGCAGCTTATCTGGAATGTTCGACAAATCCCTTATCCGGAATCGTGTTATGATGCTTATCCGGAATGAGTTCTTGAGGTGCTTATCCGCAATGTGTAACTTCTGCTGCTTATCCGGAATAAGGGTTCGAAACTCTTATCCTGAATGTTCTTGGGGTGCTTATCCGGAAAAGGACTTCATGTGCTTACCCGGAAAGAGGTGTTATGAAGCTTATCCGAAATATATAAAAATGCTGTTATCCGGAATACAGAATTTGAAGGCTTATCCAGAATTCGGGTAAGTTGAGCTTATCCGGAATAATTGTTTTGCAGCTTATCCGGAATACAAATAAAGTGGCTTATCCGCAATATTGTAAACTAAGAGCTTATCCGGAATAAACTATTATGAAGCTTATCCGGAAAGTGGTGGCGACTGTTATCCGGAAAAAGAGGGTTTGGTACCTCTTATCCGGAATATAGGAGACTTAGACAGATTTCGGAACAAGAAAACTTAGCAATAAGCAAAAATAAGCCAAAAATCAATAAGCACTTTACCAAAAGCTAAACCAAAATGATTTTAGAAAAAGGTGAATAAGCTAGAATTTAAAAACTTTTAAACACTAAATAAGCTAGAAATCAAAAAGCACTTTTTGTAAAATCATTAAACTTTAACAAAATCAACTTATTATCAATAAGCCAAACACACCAAAATCCACAAAATCACATCCACTACATGATTATCAAAGCAAAACCATAGATTATTAAGAAAGGAAGAATGAGAATTAAGAAATAAGCTTGATTTGATTAAGGATTAATATCAAAGATTACAAGATTAAAGTAAAGATTTAATAAGCTTGAAAGAAATACTAGAGAAAATTGAAAAACACACTTAATAAAACTAAAAATTAACTAAAAGACTAACTAACAACTAACACCCTCCTAATGACATATTAGGAGGGTATTTATAGGAGGTGGTGAGATTAAGTGCTTAAACTTTCTTCTTTCATTCTTCTCGTCTCGACTCGATTTAATTTCTTTGTCTTTCTCGACGTCGTCTCGAGATTTGTCGATATAAGTTGAACTTGTCTTATAATTTTCTTCTATAATTACACTTGAGTTCTTCGACTTCATTAAACTTCCGTCTTTAGACTTTTTCTTCGATAAATCTTCAGAATAGGCCTTGGACTTCCGTTCTTTTTGCATTCTCGATCTTTTGACTTCGTCTTTAGTCTTTTTCTTCGATAAAAGCCCGTGATAGCCCATGTTTTCTTCCTTTTTCATCTTTTGGTCCTAAAACACAATAAAAACACAAACCACGCATAATTCCGACTTTTACGACATAAAATACATGTTTTGGTCTTGTTATTATTGGAAATAAGTGGTAAAAGGATAAGTGTTTTCACACTTATTAACTTCCCTACACTTGACCATTGCAATGCCCTCATGCAATGCATTAATTTCAAAGGACAGATTACAATTCTCATCATAAATAACCCACCTTGGCCTTTATTAAATGCTAAACACTAAGGAAACTAAAAACAAAAAAACAAGTAAGAAATCAAAGACTTACATTGGGGTTTTGTCATGAATGTTTATCATCCTCAAGTTTCACGTTCCCCATATCAAGCTTAAAAACGAGATCATTGTTATTATAAGTTAGCAAACTAACACGAACTCATGTGGTCCAATTATTCACTTAGACTCCCTTATTCCTAGGTGTATCTCTTATATTTTAATATTGTCTTAAATGATCACGAGGATGCATTGTTTGACTTATTTCGATAATTATTTAGGCTGAAAATAAAGTGGGATGATTTAATCAATAGTTAGCTAAAGGACAAAATCTTTTAAAACTGCTTCTCGGGACCTTTCAAAGTTCATATCTTGGCATAACTCGCTTCACGATTTGATACCTTTCTCGGACCGATATTTGGCAGCGACTTTATACTTCAAATCTTTGAGAGACGTTCTTGATATTATGGTCATCTCTTCATAATAGGAATCTCTTCACTTGAAGTTTTGAGAGATTATGCATCTTTGGACCACGACTTCTTCATTTTTCTCCAATCTTTATTTTGGACTTTGATATACAACGATCCTCCTCCTTTTAGGACTTGGATCTATTTATCCTCATACCTTGTTAGGGCCTTTTTGGATAGACTTCTCCATGATCTTTTGGGGAGTATTTGCTTTTCGTCGTGTGTCTCGATCCTTCATATTGATTTTTGATAATGATTCTTCACATCACTTTTGGACCTTTAGCAACAAAATGTAGCCCTCATGTCTTGTTAGGACCTTTTCGGACTCGCCAATCTTCGCATCCCGCTTCAATAAGTTATGCCCTGGCTATGAACTCTAATTAATACCGAGCAACTTTTAAACGATCTTGGGCTAGAAGCTAAGTAACTTTTCAAATCGTACAACCTTATTTATTGCAGTTATATTTATTAACAAGCGATGGGAGAATAGGCTTATAATCAACTCACATAAATTCACGAAATAATACCAAACTTATGATTGAATCTATCATCTCTCGTTCTCCACAATTTAAAATCTCAAGGAATGAGACTCGTGGATGCTTAGCCAATTAAATCAAAGTTTTGGGGTTTCGAGTCATCTATAGGATCTTGCAAACGACTCTCTAGGATTTTAAAGTTCCCTTGATAAACGACTCTCTAGGATCAATTATAGGAACTTGCGAAAAGTTCTTGTTCTTAACCCGTGAGAGTTAAGACTTTCGTGTTTTAAAGCTCCCTATATAAAAGCCTAGCAAAACTTGACTTAAACACGTTAAGGATACTAGCTAGAGTAAACTTAGATAAGTAAACTCGGGTTGAGTCAAAATATTCACGAATTTGAAAAATTTAAAACCACTTTATTGAAAATTTATTCAAACAAAGAAAGTAAATAACGATAACAAAGGAAAACTACAAGGCCAAAATAGATCAAAAATTTTGAAAAATGTCGAAAAATAAAATTTTCCGGTTAAAATGAGGGCAAATTCATGGAAAAGACCACTTACTTTGATAGAAGTCCCCCTACACTTGATATAAACATTGTCCTTAATGTTTAAGCATGTGGGAGTAAACTCCCCTACACTTATGACATTGTGCACTTTGTTTAAATCTTTCTAAGGAAAGGACAACTATAGTGATTTCAGTGTGAACATATAAGATATGAAATATTGAATCACGACAGTTTAGGATAGAACCGGGAAGACGGGTACACGGGATCACGGTTCGTCAAAAGTCATCGAGAATGGATCTTTGAAGCTTTAATCCCTGCACATTAGAAGAAACAAGACAACAAACACATACAGGGCTCCCCCTACACTTATTATAAAAACAGTAAAGGATAGATCACAGGTTGCCTCCCGAGAAGCGCTTGTTTTTGTTAACCGATTCACGAGCCTGACTCGACCCAGAACTAATTCAAGGGAAACGTGGTGAGGGATGGAATCATCTCATGAGAGATGTCCTCACCAAAGTACAGCTTCACACGCTGGCCATTCACTTTGAAATTAGGCCTATTTGGCTGAGAAAGCTCAATGGTGCCATATGGGAAGACTTTGGCGACGGTGAATGGACCAGACCAACGGCTCTTCAGCTTGCCGGAGAAGATCTTCAACCGAGAGTTAAAAAATAAGACTTGATCACCAACGTGGAACTCTCGGTTCTTAATCCTTGCATCATGGATGATCTCGGTCTTCTCCTTGTAGATCAATGAGTTCTCATAAGCTTCATTCCTTAGTTCATTTAGCTCATTGAGTTGAATCTTCCGAAGATCGCCGGTTTGTTGATGTCAAAATTCGCCCACTTCAAGGCCCAGTATGCCTTATGTTCCAGCTCAATAGGGAGGTGGCATGCTTTCCCATACACAAGACGATAAGGTGTACAACCAATCGGGGTCTTATAAGCGGTACGGAAAGCCCACAAAGAATCATCTAATTTATCGGCCCACGAGGCACGATGCTCTCCCACAATACGCTCAAGAATTCGCTTCAATCCATGATTAGATATCTCGACTTGACCATTAGTTTGAGGATGATAAGCGGTGGAAAGACGGTGATTGACACCGTATTTAGCCATGACTCGAGCAAATTGATCATTGCAAAAATGAGTCCCGCGGTCACTGATTATAGCACGAGGAACACCGAATCGAGCAAAAAGTTGCTTTAGAAAGTTCACAACCACCCTCGTATCGTTTGTAGGGAGAGCCTTAGCTTCAACCCATTTGGATACGTAGTCAACGGCTACGAGGATGTACTTGTTCCCTTTAGATGATGGAAATGGCCCCATAAAGTCGATACCCCATACATCAAATATTTCACATTCTTGTATGAAATTTTAGGCATCTCATCTTTATGTGTAATCTTGCCTTGTCGTTGGCAAGCATCACAATTTTTAACCATCTCGTGAGCGTCACGATAAATGGTGGGCCAATAGAATCCCGAGTCGAATACTTTCTTCGCGGTGTAATTAGGATCAAAGTGACTACCGGTGGGTCCTTTATGGCAAGCTTCGAGAATGTCTAAAGCTGCGGGTCCATCAACACACCGACGAATAATCAGATCAGCACATTGTTTGAAGAGCTAACATCTTTAAAGAACTTCTTCTTTTGTTGGGATGTTAACCCTTCGATGAGAATACCACCCGCTAAGTAGTTTGCAATGTACGCAAACCACGGGGTGTCATCAAGATTGGAATTGATAGACATTAAGGCCTCAAGGGGGAAAGAGTCATTGATCTCTTGATTCGAATGATCCCCTTGATAAGGATCCTCAAGTCTACTTAGATGATCCGCGGCTAGGTTTTCGGCTCCCTTCTTGTCACGAATTTCAATTTTAAATTCTTGAAGGAGCAAAACCCAACGAAGAAGTCTTGGTTTAGAATCTTGCTTAGTCAACTAGTACTTCAACACGGAATGATCGGTGTACACGATTGTGGTGGAAAGAACAAGATAGGGGCGGAACTTCTCAAAAGCATACACTACAGCTAAAAGCTCTTTTTCGGTAGTGGTATAATGAAATTGAGCCCCCGTCATTGTCTTGCTAGCATAATGGATTGGTTGGAAGTGTTTGTTCACTTTTTGGCCCAAAACCGCTCCAATAGTAAAATCGCTAGCATCACACATCAATTCAAAAGGTAGCTCCCAATTAGGGTTAACCAAGACCGGTGCCTTAGTTAGCTTGTCCTTAAGAAGATTGAAGGATTCAAGACACTCTTTAGAAAAGATAAAAGGAGTATCTTTTCCAAGAGGTGGGTCATCGGGCGAGCGATTTTAGAAAAATCTTGAATGAATCGACGATAGAAGCCCGTATGACCAAGGAAACTTCTCACACCCTTCACGGTTGAAGGTGGAGGTAATTTGGCTATGACATCCACTTTAGCACGGTCCACTTCAAGACCGGATTTTGAGATTTTATGTCCAAGCACAATGCCTTCTTTTACCATGAAATGGCATTTTTCCCAATTTAGAACAAGGCGAGTGTCTTTACACCGCTTAAGCATGCGTTCCAAATTGGCAAGGCAATGAGAGAAAGAATCACCATAGACCGAGAAATCATCCATGAAGACTTCCATAGTTTTTTCAACCATGTCATGGAAGATAGCCATCATACACCTTTGGAATGTCCCAGGAGCATTGCATAAGCCGAAAGGCCTTCTTTTATAAGCAAATGTTCCATAAGGACAAGTGAATGTGGTTTTCTATTGGTCTTTCGGATCGATGGGAATTTGAAATTACCCGGAGAAACCGTCTAAAAAGCAGTAATAGTCATTACCCGCTAGACGTTCAAGCATTTGGTCCATAAAATGAATGGGAAATTGATCCTTTCTCGTAGCATCATTGAGTTTGTGATAGTCTATACAAACTCTCCACCCTGTAACGTGACGAGTAGGAATCAAATCATTGTTTTCATTGGGCACAATGGTGATTCCGCCTTTCTTAGGCACACAATGGACCGGACTAACCCAGGGTAAATCCCAGATAGGGTAGATCATTCCCACATCAAGAAGTTTGATAACCTATTTTTTGATAACGTCATGGATCTTGGGATTCACCCTTCTTTGGCTTTGAATAGTGGGTTTAAAGTCGTCCTCCATGAGAATTTATGTGTGCAAAAGTGAGGATCAATTCCAAGAATATAGGAGATTTTCCAAGCAATCGCTTTCTTATGATTCTTCAGCACGGCGATAAGTCGGGATTTTTCGTCTTCTTTCAAATCCTTTGCGATGATGACGGGTGACTTCTTATTGTCTTAAAGGAAAACGTACTCGAGATGAGACGGTAGGTCCTTAAGCTCTAAATCCAGAGGATTTTCGATAGAAGGCGTAGTCAAATTCGGATCATCGATAGAGATATCCTTAGGAGATGGTGGAGAAATATGGTCCTCATTAAGAAGTTTCTCAATGGTACGAATGTCTTCATCCCAATTGGAGGGAGAATCTTCATATTGCAAGTCCACATCTCCCAATGTTGCTTCAAATTCTTTCAAAATGAAATCACTTTCTCCAAATGGAGTTAGCGATGGAGCAATAGAGGAAACGGTCTCAACAATGGGTAGAGAAGAAGAACCACTTTTACAAGCGTCTTTGAAATGTTCTTCACAAGCCTCACCAAGAACGTCAATGAAATTAACACTCTCGTTTTCAGAAGGTTGCTTAGAAAGTTTTCCCATGTTGAAGACGATTTTATCGTCACCAACTCTCATGATTAATTCGCCCGCGGCTACATCAATGAGAGTGCGACCGGTCCTCAAGAATGGACGTCCAACGATTAATGGAACACGGGGATCCATCTCGTAGTCAACGACCACAAAATCCGTCGGAAAGGTGAATTTGTCGACGCCGACGAAGACATCTTCGGCTATCCCCACCGGATAAGCAACCGTAAGGTTGGCTAATTCCAAAGTCATTCGTGTGGGGACTAGCTCGGGTAGAGACAATTGTTTCCAAACGATTAGAGGCATTAAGTTGATACTAGCACCTAGATCGGCTAGGGCCATACCATTCTCTACCCCGGGGAAGTTGCAAGGAATGAGAAAATGACCCGGATCACCAAGTTTGGTGGGTAATTTCCTTAAGAGCACTGCGGAGCAATTCTCGTTAAGTTGGGTCTGAGCGATATCAAGAAGTTTCTCCTTATCACTGAGAAGATCTTTAAACATTTTAGCGTATTTCGGCATGTGAGCGAGAGCCTCAGCAAAGGAGATATTGAAATTCAGTTGCTTAAACATTTTAAGAAAGTTAGAAACCTGAATATCATCCTTGTTCTTCAATTTCTCTTTCCTCAACCTTGAAGGATAAGGTATATTGGGTTGAGATGAAGGCTTAGGAATGGAATTCTCACTCACATCCTTGGGTGGTAGAGGGGTAGAAATAGAAGGCGGTGGAATTGGAGAAGTAGAAGTTGGAGGAATTGGAGAAGGGGACTCGTTTTCCTTTGTCACAATCACCGGTGTAGGTGTAGGAAGCTCGGGTTCCTTTAAACCTTTTCCACTTCGAGTGGTGATTGCTTTCATCTCCCTTCTTGGATTAGCAACGGTGTTACTCAGAAGAGAACCCGATCCAGAGGCTTGATTACCTTGGAAGAAACTAACCATCATATCCCTTAAGTCATTCGTTTGACTGGCCAAAGAGTTTCGCATATCGGCTCGAAGATCATTCCCTTGTTTCACCATATCTCCTTTCAAGCTAGCCATTTGCCGCTGAAGATTCTACACTATTGCGTCGTTAGTCCTCATGTAAGTTTCAACCTCGTGGTTAAATGCGGTAGGTTGGTTGGGAGGAAGAGCATGGTAGGCAGGTGGTTGATAAGCGGGTTGTTGATGAATTTGATTGTTTCCTTGAGGTGGATATGGGTTTCTTTGGGTTTGATATTGATTTGGAGCTCGTGGTGGGTTTTGATTGTTGCGATTGAGGTTGTTTGGGTTTTGTGGGGGAAAATGAGTGGTGAAAGAAAGTTGTTTGAGCTGTAGCTGAGCAAATTGCGGTCACCTTGAGGACGTTCTTGATAGCCTCCCGTAGAAAAGTTACCGTTGGCGGCATACACATTTTCCGGATTGTCATGAGTCGAAGGACAATTGGTGTATGAATGAGATCCCCCACATATTTCACATGACTGACTCATAGCATTAACTTGAGCATTGATAGCTTTGGTGTTGTTAGCGGTTTGGAGAGCAAGTGTTTCAACAAGCGAAGTAAGCTTATCAATTCTCTTGTCGCTCTCATTAGTGCTAGCACTAGCCACATTAGTCTGAACACTCTTGGTTTGCACTCTAGACTTATTCTCAATAATGTCCCATGCAGCATTAGAAGACTTAACCAAAATATTACCCCCGAGGCACTATTTAGTGAATCTTGGTCATTCATGCTTAAACCATTGTAAAAAGTATTAATTTGATGTACTTTTGTGAAACCATGTTGTGGACACTTTCTTAAAAGTTCCTTAAAATGGACCCAAGATTCACTAAACGTCTCACCGTACTTTTGTTCAAAGGTAATGATTTCATTCCGCAAAGCGGTAGTACGTGAGGGTGGGAAAAAGTAGTTAATGAACTTGGTCTCTAAATCCGTCCACGTAAGAATACTTTGTGGCGGTTCCTTATCAAGCCAATTCCGGGCTTGTCCCTCTAACGAGAAAGGAAAAAGTTGCAAGCGAATCACTTCTTGTGAAACCCCATTATACTTAACCGTATTGGTGAGTTGAAGAAACCTTTTTATATGGTCATGAGGATCATCAAGCGAACGCCCCAAGAAAGGTTGAGCAGAGACCATTTGAATGAAGCCTGATTAGAGTTTAAAATTGTTGGCTCCAATCTCGAGTATGGCAATAGCATCGGTGTTGCCCTCTACGTGCGATTGCAAAAGCTCGATCATTGGTTGATTGTCCATGGTGACAATAGGTGGAGTAATGACTTCGGCTTGAGCTACTTTCTTCTTACGAGCACGAGTACGCATACACACCTACAAAAGGAAAAGAAAAATAGACAAGAAACATTTTTGGTTTTTATGTTTTTCTATTTTTTTTTTGGATTTTTTGAATTTTTTTTAATTTTTATGGATTTTTGAAAATTTTTAAGCAAGAAAAATAACGTTCAAAGGTGAACGGATCCCAAAATCCAACGCGCCTCTCACTAAAAACCGTTAATCTTAACGATAAGAGCCGGCAGCGGCGTAATTTAATAACTGGTTTTACCAAGTATAAAATAATTTCGTTCCAAGTCTTTTCGAATTGATTACTAGTCAAAAGTGAGACTCAGTCGTTCTTGGTGGAAAAGAAAAAGGGTTTGAATATCTATTTTTAATCTAAAAGTGAAAGTGTCGTTGAGTAAATTAATAAAAATGAAAGCTTGAAAATTTAAACTAAAAATGAAGAATTTAAAAATTGAAAAGTAAATGATTAAAACCTATAAAAATGTAAACTTTAAAGATTAAACTAAAGCATGGAAAGTTAAAATAATTCTAAGTAAAAAGGCGGGAATAATTGAAGTTAAAAAAAATCTGGAAATACAAAACCTTATCCGGAATGTTATCCGGAATGAAGATCCGAAGGCTTATCCGGAATAATTGAAATGCAACTTATCCAGAAGGTTCGACAAATCCCTTATCCGGAATCGTGTTATGATGCTTATCCGGAATGAGTTCTTGAGGTGCTTATCCGCAATGTGTAACTTCTGCTGCTTATCCGGAATAAGGGTTCGAAACTCTTATCCTGAATGTTCTTGGGGTGCTTATCCGGAAAAAGGACTTCATGTGCTTATCCGGAATATATTCCGGAAACTTATCCGGAAAGAGGTGTTATGAAGCTTATCCGGAATATATAAAAAGGCTGTTAACCGGAATACAGAATTTGAAGGCTTATCCGGAATTCGGGTAGGTTGAGCTTATCCGGAATAATTGTTTTGCAGCTTATCCGGAATACAAAATAAGTGGCTTATCCCCAGTATTGTAAACTAAGAGCTTATCCGGAATAAACTATTATGAAGCTTATCCGGAAAGTGGTGGCGACTGTTATCCGGAAAAAGAGGGTTTGGTACCTCTTATCCGGAATATAGGAGACTTAGACAGATTTCGGAACAAGAAAACTTAGCAATAAGCAAAAATAAGCCAAAAATCAATAAGCACTTTACCAAAAGCTAAACCAAAATGATTTTAGAAAAAGGTGAATAAGCTAGAATTTAATAACTTTTAAACACTAAATAAGCTAGAAATCAAAAAGCACTTTTTGTAAAATTATTAAACTTAACAAAATCAACTTATTATCAATAAGCCAAACACACCAAAATCAACAAAATCACATCCACTACATGATTATCAAAGCAAAACCATAGATTATTAAGAAAGGAAGAATGAGAATTAAGAAATAAGCTTGATTTGATTAAGGATTAATATCAAAGATTACAAGATTAAAGTAAAGATTTAATAAGCTTGAAAGAAATACTAGAGAAAACTGAAACACACACTTAATAAAATTAAAAATTAACTAAAAGACTAACTAACAACTAACACCCTCCTAATGACATATTAGGAGGGTATTTATAGGAGGTGGGGAGATTAAGTGCTTAAGCTTTCTTCTTTCATTCTTCTCGTCTCGACTCGATTTAATTTCTTTGTCTTTCTCGACGTCGTCTCGGGATTTGTCGATATAAGTTGAACTTGTCGTATAATTTTCTTCTATAATTAGACTTGAGTTCTTCGACTTGATTAAACTTCCGTCTTTAGACTTTTTCTTCGATAAATATTCAGAATAGGCCTTGGACTTCCGTTATTTTTGCATTCTCGATCTTTTGACTTCGTCTTTAGTCTTTTTCTTCGATAAAAGCCCGTGATAGCCCATGTTTTCTTCCTCTTTCATCTTTTGGTCCTAAAACACAATAAAAACACAAACCACGCATAATTCCGACTTATACGACATAAAATACATGTTTTGGTCTTGTTATTATTGGAAATAAGTGGTAAAAGGATAAGTGTTTTCACACTTATTAGTCGTGCTATTATCAGTGACCGCGGGACTCATTTTTGCAATGATCAATTTGCTCGATTCATGGCTAAGTATGGTTTCAATCACCGTCTTTCCACCGCTTATCATCCCCAAAAAAATGGTCAAGCCAAGATTTCTAACCATGGTTTGAAGAGAATTTTAGATCGAAATGTGGGAGGGCAGCGTGCCTCGTGGGCCGATAAATTAGATGATGCTTTGTGGGCTTTCCGTACCGCATATAAGACACCTATTGGTTGTACTCCATATCGTCTTGTGTACGGGAAGGCATGCCACCTCCCTATTGAGTTGGAGCATAAGGCGTATTGGGCCTTGAAGTGGGCCAATTTTGATATCAACAAAGCCGGTGATCTTTGGAAGATTCAACTCAACGAGCTTAATGAACTAAGAAATGGAGCTTATGAGAATTCATTGATCTACAAGGAGAAAACCAAGCTCATTCATGATGCTAGGATTAAGAACCGAGAGTTTCACGTTGGTGATCAAGTTTTACTTTTTAAATCTCGGTTGAAGATCTTTTCGGGCAAGCTTAAGAGACGTTGGTCTGCTCCATTCACCGTCGCCAAAGTCTTCCCTTATGGCACCATTGAGCTTTCGCAACCAAATGGGCCTAATTTTAAAGTGAATGGCCAACGTGTGAAGTTGTAATTTGATGAGGACATCTCTCATAAGATGATTCCATCCCTCACCACGTTTCCTTTGAATTAGTTCTGGGTCGAGTCAGGCTCGTGACTCGGATAACAAAAACAAGCGCTTCTCGGGAGGCAACCCGTTGATCTATCCTTTACCGTTTTCATAATAAGTGTAGGGGGAGCCCCGTAGGTGTTTGTTGTCTTGTTTATTATGATGTACAGGGATTAAAGCTTCAAAGAGCACTTTTGATGACATTTGACGGCCCGTGATCCCGTGTACCAGTCTTCTCGGTTCTATCCTAAACTGTCGTGATTCAATATTTCATATCTTATATGTTCACTTTAAAATCACTATAGTTGTCCTTCCTTAGCAAGATTTAAACAAAGTGCACAATGTCCTAAGTGTAGGGGAGTTTACTCCCACATGCTTAAACATTGAGGACAATGTTTATATCAAGTGTAGGGGGGACTTCTATCTAAGTAAGTGGACTTTTCCATTAATTTGTCCTCATTTTAACCGGAAAATTTGATTTTTAGACATTTTTCAAATTTTTAATCTATTTTGGCCTAGTAGTATAGTAGTATTTTCCTTTGTTATCGTTATTTACTTTCTTTGCTAAAATAAAGTTTAATAAAGTGGTTTTAATTTTTTCAACGTCTTGAATCTTTTGACTTAACCCGAGTTTACTTATCTAAGTTTACTCTAGCTAATATCCTTAACGTGTTTAAGTCAAGTTTTGCTAGGCTTTTATATAGGGAACTTTAAAATGCGAAAGTCTTAACTCTTACGGGTTAAGAACAAGAACTTTTAGCAAGTTCCTATAATTAATCCTAGAGAGTCGTTTATTAAGGGAACTTTAAAATGCGAATTATTAACTTGAAAGAGTCTAAGAATTTGCAAGATCCTATAGATGACTTGAAAACCCAAAACTTTGATTTAATTGGCTAAGCATCCACGAGTCTCATTCTTTGAGATTTTAAATTGTGGAGAACGAGAGATGATAGAGTCAATTATAAGTTTGGTAATCTTTCATGAATTTATGTGAGTTGATTATAAGCTTTTTCTCCCATCACGTGGTAATAAATATATTTGCAATAAATAAGGTTGTACGATTTGAAAAGTTACTTAGCTTCTAGCACAAGATCGTTTAAAAGTTGCTCGGTATTAATTAGAGTTCATAGCCAAGGCATAACTTATTGAAGCGGGATGCGAAGATTGGCGAGTCCGAAAAGGCCCTAACAAGGCATGAGGGCTACATTTTGTTGCTAAAGATCCCAAGTGATGTGAAGAATCATTTATCGAAAATCAATATGAAGGATCGAGACACACGGCGAAAAGAAAATACTCCCTTAAAAGATCATGGAGAAGTCTATCCGAAAAGACCCTAGCAAGGTATGAGGATAAATAGATCCAAGTCCTAAAAGGAGGCGGATCGTTGTATATCAAAATCCAAAATAAAGATTGGAGAAAAATGAAGAAGTCGTGGTCCAAGTATGAAGAATCTCTCAAAAACTTCAAGTAAAGAAATTCCTATTATGAAGAGAAGACCATAATTTCAAGAACGTCTCTCAAGATTCGAAGTATGAAGTCGCTGCCATATATCGGTTCGAGAAAGGTCTCAAATCGTGAAGCGAGTTATGCCAAGATATGAACTTTATGAGGTCCCGAGAAGCAGTTTTAAAAGATTTTGTCCTTTAGCTAACTATTGACTAAATCGTCCCACTTTATTTTCGGCCTAAATAAACTATCGAAATAAGTCAAACAATGCATCCTCGTGATGATTCAAGACAATCATAAAATATAAGAGATACACCTAGGAATAAGGGAGTCTAAGTGAATAATTGGGCAACATGAGTTTGTGTTAGTTTGCTAACTTATAATAACAATGATCTCGTTTATAAGCTTGGTGTTGGGAACGTGAAACTTGAGGATGATAAACATTCATGACAGCCAAAACCCCAATGTAAGTCTTTGATTTCTTTACTTGTTTGTATATATTTCTGTAGAACAATGATAATCTTTGTGAAACAAGGGGGTTGATGTTTTCAAGAGAGAGAAACTTAGAGAGAGAAATGAAAGAACTTTGTTATATTGAAAACAAGAAATGAAACAACCAACACCTCTTTCCATGGTGGAAAGAGGTTTAAATATCCCAAGTCCTTAATGGACTTGGGCCTCCGGCCCATGAACATGCTCATGGGTCGGGCTATTTAATAAGTGAAACTAAACATTACTACGAGCCTATAACTACATTGTTGGAGTGACCGATACTTTTTATATACGTAAAACGTATTTCCAACAATCTCCCCCAAAGGGAGGTCACTCCAAATTTACAAAGTCCTAATCTAGCATGTTAGATCTGGTTCTTGAGCTCGTAGTCTTCTTTTCTTTCTTTTTTTTTCTTTTGTGAATATGTGTTGAGTAACACCAGCCTTTTTCTTAGAACACGTTCTTTTGGCCTTTCACGTGCAGTCTTTATTTTCTTGTGATGTTTGCCTCTTTGTGACTTCATGTCCCACACACTTATCCTTTTTTGAATTCTTGAAAGTTTCAGAGTCGATACAGCGGAAGACTTTTAGGTCATACTTTCTTGAATTTGCAGGAGTATTTGATCAAGAAGGAATAAGCATGTGAGGATGTCTTTAACAGGTACACCGCAACGCCACCGTCTTCAACAGGTACACAGCGACGCCACCGTCTTCAACAGGTACACAGCAACGCCACCGTCTTCGAATGCAGCAACATAATAAGACACGAATAAAATGGCTTTGACATTTTATTCTAATTCGGTAGCATTTTACCTCCGGTCGGTGAAGACCGTTGGACGATATTTGATATCGTACCCGTGACGGATAGTTTCAATTAAGTAACTTCCTGACAAGATTTCGCGGGTAAACCCGTTCTCTTTATTCGACCGTCCAAAGCTGACTGCGAACATAAAGAGTGAATCATTTGGATTAAAAATCCTTATGATTGAAGCCGTCAATTCATGAAACCTAGAACAAGTGAATTTCAATTAAGATATTCACCATCGTTGCTTTCTAGTTGTCACAAACTTAATTCAAATTGTATCTTGCTTGTCACCTACCAAGTGCTGTTTGATGTTAACACTAAAAGGATTTCCACTCGTCACTATGAACACTAAAGAGTGTCACTCTGAGTGTTCTGGCAAGATCATTCGATAATGCGTAGAGGCCTGGAACGAGTTTAAGTTCAATTAAGAATTAAACTACTGTTTCTTTCCAGTTGTCACAAGATTAGTTCTTAAAGAACCGCACGTGTCACCTACCATGAGCTTGTTTGATGTTGGCTCAAGCAGGATTTCCATCTTCACTGTAATACTTTCGTATCACTCGGATGTTCTGGCAATATTACAAGAATACTGCGTAGGACTCATAAAGATCTCTTACTTTTCACAGTGTGTGAAGAAGCAAGGAATAAATGGAAAGTGTCC
This sequence comes from Glebionis coronaria, assembly GCA_025667525.1. Classification (NCBI taxonomy): domain Eukaryota; kingdom Viridiplantae; phylum Streptophyta; class Magnoliopsida; order Asterales; family Asteraceae; genus Glebionis; species Glebionis coronaria. Next base: position 207,985,391 of record CM046880.1, on the reverse strand, counting down.
TAATGAGACTTTTGATGATCTCGTGGCTCTAGACTCGATAGTGCGTTTTGATTTAGTGATCGATGGCTGGAGAGGAGTGCCACCTATTCAATATCAGTCTATTCGGAGTGAATAAACCAATAGATAACGTGTTGATCTCCGTGTGGTTGAAACAAATACCTTTTGATAGATATTTGAGTTAGCTGGGGAGGGTTGTGCATTGCATCACTGGGTCCATGATGGCTTTCTTTAATATCGAGAATCATTAACTAATTATCTCAATAGCATATGTATTAACCCGGTTTCTACCTAAAGTTGTAAGGAGGGCTTCTTTCTTTACACCCTTTATCTTTACAATTCTTTTTCATTCTTCAACCCCTTCAATGCTTACCAATACGTCATCACTAGCACCTTGTTGTGATTGTTCCAATGCTAGCTTAAGTACTTGGTCGGCATTCAGCTACATTCACAATCATTCTCCATCTTTCCTAGGACTTCTAGTTCTATCTAGGGAGTTGTCCTTGGGAAGATTCCATCGGTTCTGATGAATCATTGGACCAATACCTATACCTACCACCCTTTTGTCACCACATCCGTCGTGAGTTAAGTGTGTTTTGGGTTGATATAGTCACCATGAAAAATCCTTGAAAATCACTTAAAGCACTTGTGATATTGTAATCAAAGTTTTAGTGCCTTAAGTGTTTTGATCATCAAAAACGCTCCCCCTTAACTTGTGCGTTACACATGTTAAGTTGGTTGATCTTTTAAGCCTTTTTCATTGTTTTAGCCAAATATCATTAAGTCTCCTTAATCCCATTTTCTCCCCTTTCCAAAATGTTAACTGATAGTAGCATTTTGTATTGGGTTCTCTAAAAATTCTCTCGATATCCTCTCGAATTGATCTTGGTTCTAAGTGGAATGATTGTTCTTGGTTACTAAAAAGGGGAGTGGTTTTCTAATCTACTAAAGGTTTAAATGCACGAAAATGTAAACTTAAATTTAAAAGCAATTAAATTAATAACAATTAATAAACTAGAATTAAAATTAAACTTAAAATATAAAATGAAGAAACAATGAGAAACAGTAAGACAAACTTAAAAATGCTCAAAAAGAAACAGTAAGTCAGACTAAAAGAAATTTGATTCGGAAGTACACCTTGATCTGGAAGTTCACTCGGAAGTTGGTTCGGAAGTATTGACTCGGAAGTTCATCCGAAACTTTCAAGGAAAATTGATTCGGAACTTTGAAAAATCCTTCACTCGGAACTTTACTCGGAAGTTAATTCGGAAGTTCACCCGGAACTTTATTCGGAACTCTGTTCGGAACCTTCACTCGGAACTTTACTCGGAACCTTCATGTGGAACTTTGATTCGGAAGTTTATTCGGAACTATCAACTGATTCGGAACTTTAAAAACAAACATTCACTCGGAACTTTTGAAAGTAACATTCATCCGGAACTTTTGTTCATTCGGAAGATTTGGTTCATCCGGAACTTTTGAAATTGACTCGGAACTTTTTAAAAGGAAATTTATTCGAAAGATTTGAAACTCATTCGGAACTTTTTTTCATCCGGAACTTTATGTTCATCCGGAACTATTTGTTCATCCGGAAGTTTGTGTTCATCCGGAAGTTTGAGTTCATCCGGAACTTTTGAAACTCAAGAACAGTGATATTTCAGAAAAACAGGGGAAACGAATACGAACCAAATTCAAGCTAAACAAGCAAAAAGGTTTTACCAAATTAACCAATGATCATTTAACTACCATGAATAACAAATCCCAACAGTAAAAACACGAATTCAACAACTTTTTAAAGATCAAATCAATCAAATAAGAACTTAAGAACTTGAATAAAAAGAGGAAAGATTAACAAGATGAAATGGAAATATTGATATATTGAATGATTAAGGTTTTAACAATCACAAAACAAGGATGAAATTACATGATTGAAAAACAAAGATCAAAATCACCAAACACCCTAGTGGTGTTGGTGAAACCTACAAACAGAAAGGGAGAAAAAAGAGGGGAGAAGAAAAAACTAAAACTGAATGAAAAGTGTGAGGGATGGACTTTATATAGGTGTTCCCTTTGGTTGGTGAGTGGGCTTTCTCCCGTTCTTCTTGTCTTCTCGTCTTTTCAGAAAAGTTGATGTTTTCGATTCTGATTCGGGGTTTGTCGTAGATTAAATTCAACTCGTCTTTTAATTTCTTTGTTTAACAGATTTGAGTTTCTTCGACTTATATAAATCTTCCATCTTTGGTCCTTTTCTTCGATAAATCTTCGAATAGGCCCAGTGACTTCAAATCTTTTGCATCTCTTGGACAATAGACTTTATCTTGAGTCTTTTTCTTCGGTAAAACCCGTGCAATCCCATGTTTTCTTCAATATTCATCCGGTTGGCTCTGAAAACACAATAAACACAAAAACCACGCATAATTCCAAACTAATGATATTAAATACGCGTTTTGGTCTCGTTTTAGCCAGAATTAAGTGGTAAAAGGATGGGTGTTTACACACCTATCAAATCCCCTAGACTTAACCATTGCCATGCCCTCATGCAATGCTTAGTGATAAAGCAAATTTACACTTTTCTCATAATCAATCAACCTTGGCCTTATTCAAATACTACTAAACAAAAATTTAAAGTACTAAAAGAAATTAAACTTTAAAGGGAACAAAAGGATGGAAATAACTTGTAAAGAGATCAAGGACTTAGATTAGGGCTTTGGTTCTGCGAAGATTTATCACCCCCAAGTTTCACGTTCCCCAAACTAAGCTTAAAAACGAGATCATTGTTATTATAAGTTAGTAAATCAAACACTTACACACATGGCTTAATTATACGCTTAAACTCCCTTATTCCTAGGTGTATCTCTTATATTTTATTTTTGTCTTAGAATGATCATGAAGATGCATTTTTGGACTTATTTCGATAGTTTATTTAGGCTGAAAGCAAAGTAGGACGATTTGATCAATAGTTAGCTAAAGGACAAAATCTCTTAAAACTGCTTCTCGGGATATCAAAAAGTTCATATCTTGGCATAACTCGGTTCACGATTTGAGACCTTTCTCGGGCCGATATTTGGCATGTACTTCATACTTCATATCTTGAGAGACGTGCTTGAGATAATGGTCTTCTCATCGTTCATAGAGTTTCTTCACTTGGAGACTTTTGAGGGATACTCCAACTTTGTTGACCACGACTTCATGATTATTTCTTCAATCTCTAATTGGGATTTTGAGATACAACGATCTGCCTCCTTTTCGGACTTGGATCTATTTATCCTCATACCTTGTTAGGGTCTTTTCAGATAGACTTCTCCATGATCTTTATGGGAGTTGATTGCTTTTCGTCGTGAGTCTTGATCCTTCATATTGATTTTAGGAATAATGCTTTTCACATCACCTTGGATCTTTAGCAATAAAATGGAATCCTCATGCCTTGTTAGGGCCTTTTCGGACTCGCCAATCTTCGCGCCCCGCTTCATAAGTTATGCCTTGGCTATGAACTCTTATCATTACCGAGCAACTTTTAAACGATCTTGGGCTAGAAGCTAAGTAACTTTTCAAATCGTACGACTTTACTTATTGCAGATAAATTATTAGCAAGTGATGGGAGAATAGGCAAATAATTACACCAAGTGAGCTTGTGCAAGAATACCGACTTATAATTGACTCTATCATTTCTCGTCCTCCACAATTTAAAATCTCAAGTAATGAGACTCGTGGATACTTAGCCTAATAAACCAATTAAGGTCTACATGGTTAAGGATACTAGCTAGAATACACTTGGATAAGTCTATTCGGGTTGAGTCAGAATAATCACAACAGGCCTAATATGTCAAAGACTTCTAAACTAGCTACACCACTTTATTAATATTTTTGACTTTATTGCGGGATATATACATATGAAAGCAACGATAAAAATTTAAAAATTACGACTAAATGGCCAAAGTTAATAAAAAATTTGAAAAATGTTGAAAAAGATGATTTTCCGGTTAAATGAAGGCATTTTCATGGAAAAGTCCACTTAAAACTTCGATAGAAGTCCCCCCTACACTTAAGATAAACATTGTCCTCAATGTTTAAGCATGTGGGAAAAGTCTCCCCTACACTTATGACATTGTGCACGTTGGTTAACTCAAGTTAAGGAAGAGACGACTAAAGTGATCAATTTCAAATGTGAGTATGAAGAAAATTGAATCACGATAGTTGAGAGATAGAACCGGATTTCGGATAACACGGGAGCACGGTTCTTCAGAGATTCCAAGAGTGCACTTATTCCTGTAATCAAATCACCACAAAAAAAACAAACACCTATACAGGTCCCCCTACACTTAGGAGGTAAAAACATGAAAGGATAGATACTCGGGTTGCCTCCCGAGGAGCGCTTGTTTTTGATAACCGAGTCACGAGCCTGACTCGTCCCAAAATTAGTTCATGGGGAACGTGGTGAGGGATGTAATCATCTCCTGAGAGGTGTCCTCACCAAAGTACAACTTCACTCGTTGGCCATTCACCTTAAAATTAGGTCCATTAGGTTGAGCGAGCTCGAGAGTACCATATGGAAAAATTTGGGCAATGGTGAATGGGCCGGACCAACGAGATTTCAGCTTGCCCGAAAACATTTTCAACCGAGAGTTAAAGAGCAAAACTTTGTCTCCAACTTGGAACTCTCGGTTTTTGATCTTGGAGTCGTGAATGAGCTTAGTTCTTTCCTTATAGATCAAAGAATTTTCATAAGCCTCATTACGGAGTTCATTGAGCTCATTGAGTTGGATCTTGCGTAGGTCACCGGCTTTGTTGATATCAAAATTAGCCCACTTCAAGGCCCAGTAAGCCTTGTGCTCCAACTCAATGGGGTGGTGGCATGCTTTCCTGTACACGAGACGATATGGCGTACAACCAATCAGAGTCTTGTAAGCAGTACGGAAAGCCCACAAAGCATCATCAAGTTTATCAGCCCATGAGGCACGATGCTCTCCCACGGTCCTTTCAAGAATTCGCTTTAGTCCTCGGTTGGATATTTCAGCCTGGCCATTAGTTTGTGGGTGGTAGGCTGTGGAAAGACGATGATTTACACCGTAATTAGCCATGACTCTTGCGAATTGGTCATTGCAAAAATGAGTCCCACGATCACTAATAATGGCACGAGGCACACCGAATCTAGTGAATAGAGATTTCAAGAAGTTACAAACCACCCTTGCGTCATTAGTAGGTAAAGCTTTGGCTTCAACCCATTTGGAGACGTAGTCAACGGCTACAAGGATGTATTTGTTTCCTTCAGAAGAAGGGAATGGCCCCATAAAGTCGATACCCCAAACATAAAAGATTTCACATTCTTGAATGAAATTCTGAGGCATCTCGTCTTTATGTGTGATCGTGCCTTGTTTTTGGCAAGCCTCACAACGTTTAACCATATTGTGAGCGTCACGATATATGGTGGGCCAATAAAATCCCGAATCAAACACTTTTTTGGCGGTGTAGTTGGACCAAAGTGACCACCGGTGGGTCCTTTGTGGCAAGCGTCAAGGATTTCTAAAGCTGCCGGTCCATCAACACATCGGCGAACAATCAAATCGGCACATTGTTTGAATAGGCAAGGGTCATCCCAAAAGTAAGTCTTAATGTCGTTGAAGAACTTTTTCTTTTGTTGGGATGTTAACCCTTCCTTGAGAATTCCACCCGCTAAGTAGTTTGCAATGTCCGCAAACCACGGGGTTTCATCAGAATTCGAATTGATGGACATTAAGGTCTCCAAGGGAAAAGAATCATTGATGTCTTTGTTCGGATGTTCCCCCTGGTAAGGATCCTCAAGTCTACTGAGATGATCCGCGGCTAGGTTTTCAGCTCCTTTTTTATCGCGAATTTCGATTTTAAATTCCTGGAGCAGCAAAACCCAGCGAAGAAGTCTTGGTTTGGAATCTTGCTTTGTCAACAAGTACTTCAACGCGGAATGATCGGTGTAAACGATTGTGGTGGAAAGGACAAGATAGGGGTGGAACTTTTCAAAAGCATAGACAACAGCTAAAAGCTCTTTTTCGGTTGTCGTGTAATGCAATTGAGCCCCAATCATTGTCTTGCTAGCGTAATGGATCGGTTGGAAGTGTTTGTTCACTCTTTGTCCCAGAACCGCACCAATAGCAAAGTCGCTAGCATCGCACATCAACTCAAAGGGAAGCTCCCAATTAGGGGTAACCAAGACGGGTGCCTTAGTTAACTCATCCTTAAGCGAGTTGAAGGCTTCAAGACACTCTGTAGAAAAGATAAAAGGAGTATCTTTTTCCAAGAGGTGGGTCATCGGGCGAGCGATTTGAGAAAAATCTTTGATGAATCGACGGTAAAAGCCCACATGACCCAGAAAACTTCTCACATCCTTCACGGTTGAAGGTGGAGGCAACTTAGCGATAACATCGACTTTAGCACGGTCTACTTCAAGACCGGCTTTGGAGATCTTGTGTCCTAGCACGATGCCCTCTTTTACCATGAAATGGCATTTTTCCCAATTAAGAACAAGGCGAGTGTCTTCACACCGCTTCAGCATACGTTCCAAATTGGCAAGGCAAGAATAGAAGGAATCCCCGAAGACCGAGAAATCATCCATGAAGACTTCCATGGTTTGTTCAACCATGTCATGGAAGATAGCCAACATGCACCGTTGGAAAGTCCCGGGGGATTGCATAAGCCAAAAGGCATTCTTTTGTAAGCAAATGTGCCATAGGGACAGGTGAATGTTGTCTTCTCTTGATCTTGGGGATCGATGGGTATTTGGAAATAACCCGAGAAACCATCAAGAAAGCAGTAATATTCATTACCCGCTAAACGTTCAAGCATTTGGTCCATAAAAGGTAGAGGGAAATGATCCTTTCTCGTGGCATCATTGAGTTTGCGGTAGTCTATACAAACTCTCCACCCAGTAACGAGACGAGTGGAAATCAACTCGTTGTGTTCATTGGGAACAACGGTTATTCCGCCCTTCTTGGGCACACAATGGACTGGACTAACCCATGGTGAATCCGAAATAGGGTAAATCATACCCGCATCAAGAAGTTTTATAACCTCTTTTTTGATGACTTCATGGATTTTTGGATTCACCCTTCGTTGGTGTTGAATTGTGGGCTTAAAGTCGTCCTCCATGAGAATTTTGTGCGTGCAGAAGTGAGGATCAATTCCGCGAATATCAGAAATTTTCCAAGCAATAGCCTTCTTGTGATCTTTAAGCACGGCGATGAGGCGAGATTTTTCTTCTTCCTTCAAGTCCTTCGCGATAATGACGGGCGACTTCTTCTCTTCTTCAAGGAACACATACTCGAGATGGGGCGGCAACTCCTTAAGTTCTAAATCCGGAGGATTTTCGACGGGAGGCGTATTCGAAGTCGGAGTATCGATAGCAATAACCGTGGGAGATGGAGTAGAAGGAGTGTCTTCATTGAGAAGGTTTTCAAAGAAATGCATGTCTTCATCCCCATCGGTGGGAGAATCATCAGTAGCTAAATTCACATCTCCCATGGTGGCTTCAAGATTGTTCCAAAACAAATCACTTTCTCCAAATAGAGACAGTGATGAATCAATAGAGGAAACGGTTTCAACATTGGGAAGAGAGGTAGGAATATTTTTACAAGCATCATTAAAGTGTTCTTCACAAGCCTCATCCAGAACGTCAATACAATTAACACTCTCGTATGAATAAGGTTGTTTAGACAACTTTCCCATGTTGAAGACGATTTTATCGTCACCCACTCTCATGATAAGCTCACCGACTTCAACATCGATAAGAGTGCGACCGGTCCTCAGGAATGGATGACCCACGATCAAGGGAACACGAGGGTCTATCTCGTAGTCGACGACGACGAAATCGGCAGGAAAAGTGAATTTGTCGACTCCTACAAAGACGTCTTCGGCTATCCCAACTGGATAAGCAACCGTACAGTTAGCTAATTCCAAAGTCATTTTGGTGGGGACTAGCTCAAGGAGAGATAATTGCTTCCAAACGCTTAGAGGCATTAGATTAATACTGGCACCTAGATCGGCTAAGGCCATGCAATTCTCTACTCCCAGGAAATTGCAAGGGATTAAGAAACGACCCGGATCACCAAGCTTGGTTGGCAATTTCCTTAAGAGCACTGTAGAGCAACTCTCATTAAGTTGGGTGTTGGCAATATCGAGAAGCTTTTCCTTGTCACTGAGAAGATCTTTAAACATTTTCGCATACTTGGGCATGTGAGCGAGAGCCTCAGCGAAGGAGATATTGAAATTCAGTTGTTTAAACATTTTAAGAAAGTTCGAAACCTGAATATCATCCTTGCTTTTGAGCTTCTCTTTCCTCAACCTAGATGGATAAGGTATATTGGAAGAAGAGGAAGGCTTTGGAAGAATAGGATCACTCACATCCTTGGTTGGAGGAGGGGTAGGAGTAAGAGGTGGAGAAATTGGGGAAGGAGAAGGATGAGGAATAGGAGCAGGTGACTCGTTCTCCTTAGTCACAATCACCGGTGGAGGTATAGGAAGCTCGGGTTCCTTGGTACCTTTGCCACTGCGAGTAGTGATTGCTTTCATCTCCCCTCTTGGATTCGCAACGGTGTTACTCGGAAGAGTACCCGAAGAAGAGGGTTGATTACCTTGGAAGAAACTAGCCATCATGTTCTTCAAGTCATTCGTTTGACTATCCAACGTGTTTCTCATGTCAGCTCTCAGATCATTCCTTGTTTGACCAGGTCTGCTTTCAGGTTGAGCACTTCCCGCTGAAGATTTCCCACGATCACATCGTTAGTCCTCATATAAGTTTCGACTTCTTGGTGAAGAGCGGTGGGTTGGTTGGGAGGAGCATTGTATGCGGGTGGTTGATAAGCAGGTTGCTGGTAAACTTGGTTGTTTCGTTGAGGTGGTTGTTGTTGTTTGTGAGGAGGTATGTATGGTGTACGAGGTTGTTGTTGTTGTTGAGGAGGGCGATTGAGGTTTTGTTGTTGGTTTGGGTTGGTAGGAGGAAAACCGGGTGGGGAAAGATAATTGTTAGAGAGGTAGCTAAGCAAATTACGGTCACCTTGAGGTCTAGCTTGATAAACAGGTTGAGGATAGGTGCCATATGCTACATTCACATTCTCAGAAGGGTAGTCTTGGGTGGCAGTACAAGTGGTGTAAGAGTGAGGACCCCCGCATATCTCGCATGGTTGGCTAACAGCATTGACTTGAGCGTCTTTAGCGTTTCTAGCGTTGATGCTGTTGGTGTTGCTGGCGGTTTGGGTAGCAAGCGATTCAAGAAGCATAGTGATTTTGTCAAGTCGCTTGTCGCTGTCACTAGTGCTAGCACTAGCGACATTGGTCCGAACACTCTTGGTTTGCACACGAGACTTATTCTCAATGATATCCCAAGCAGCATTGGAAGTCTTAGCCAAAAGATTACCCCCCGAGGCACGGTTTAGTGAATCTTGGTCATTCATGCTTAAACCATTGTAAAAAGTATTAATTTGATGTACTTTGGTAAAACCATGTTGTGGGCATTTTCTTAAAAGATCTTTAAAACGATCCCAAGATTCACTAAACGACTCATCGTACTTTTGTTCAAAATTTATGATTTCATTCCGCAAAGCGGTAGTACGAGAGGGTGGGAAAAAGTAATTGATAAACTTGGTTTCCAAATCCGTCCACGAAAGAATACTCTGTGGCGGTTCCTTAGCAAGCCAATGCCGGGCTTGTCCCTCTAAAGAAAAGGGAAAAAGTTGTAACCGGATTACCTCTTGTGGAACACCATTGAATTTGACCGTATTGGTGAGTTGCAAGAATCTCTTGATGTGGTCATGTGGATCATCAATGATACGCACCAAGAATGTTTGAGCAGAGACCATCTGGATAAAGCCGGATTTGAGCTCAAAATTGTTGGCTGCAATTGCTGGTATAACAACTGGATTAGTGTTGCCATCTACATGAGCTTGCAGCAGTTCAATCATCGGCCGATTATCCGGTAGAGGTTCATTGTTGTTGTTATTATTCATGTTGTTGAAAGGTGGGTTGTTATTGTTATTATTGTTGTTTTGAGGTGGTATGTTGTTGTTGTTTTGTACGCCCGCCATGTCTAAGTTATCGAGAGGCTCGGGCTCTTGATAAGACGTTGATCGAGTGCGCATACACCTGCAAAAGAACTAACAAAGCAAAAACAAAGCAAAAATATTTTTGGTTTTTATGTTTTTTAATTTTTAGGATTTTTGAAAATTTTATATATTTTTTAATGTTTTTAAAGATTTTTAAGAAAAATAACGTTCACGGGGAACGGATCCCAAAATCCAAGTTCTCACAAAAAACTTTTGATCTTAACGAGAAGAGCCGGCAGCGGCGCCATTTGATAGTAGCATTTTGTATTGTGTTCTCTAAAAATTCTCTCGATATCCTCTCGAATTGATCTTGGTTCTAAGTGGAATGATTGTTCTTGGTTACTAAAAAGGGGAGTGGTTTTCTAATCTACTAAAGGTTTAAATGCACGAAAATGTAAACTTAAATTTAAAAGCAATTAAATTAATAACAATTAATAAACTAGAATTAAAATTAAACTTAAAATATAAAATGAAGAAACAATGAGAAACAGTAAGACAAACTTAAAAATGCTCAAAAAGAAACAGTAAGTCAGACTAAAAGAAATTTGATTCGGAAGTACACCTTGATCCGGAAGTTCACTCGGAAGTTGGTTCGGAAGTATTGACTCGGAAGTTCATCCGGAACTTTCAAGGAAAATTGATTCGGAACTTTGAAAAATCCTTCACTCGGAACTTTACTCGGAAGTTAATTCAGAAGTTCACCCGGAACTTTATTCGGAACTCTGTTCGGAACCTTCACTCGGAACTTTACTCGGAACCTTCATGCGGAACTTTGATTCGGAAGTTTATTCAGAACTATCAACTGATTCGGAACTTTAAAAACAAACATTCATTCGGAACTTTTGAAAATAACATTCATCCGGAACTTTTGTTCATTCGGAAGATTTGGTTCATCCGGAACTTTTGAAATTGACTCGGAACTTTTTAAAAGGAAATTTATTCGGAAGATTTGAAACTCATTCGGAACTTTTGTTCATCCGGAACTTTATGTTCATCCGGAACTTTATGTTCATCCGGAACTTTATGTTCATCCGGAACTTTATGTTCATCCGGAACTTTATGTTCATCCGGAACTATTTGTTCATCCGGAAGTTTGTGTTCATCCGGAAGTTTGAGTTCATCCGGAACTTTTGAAACTCAAGAATAGTGATATTTCAGAAAAACAGGGGAAACGAATACGAACCAAATTCAAGCTAAACAAGCAAAAAGGTTTTACCAAATTAACCAATAATCATTTAACTACCATGAATAACAAATCCCAACAGTAAAAACACGAATTCAACAACTTTTTAAAGATCAAATCAATCAAATAAGAACTTAAGAACTTGAATAAAAAGAGGAAAGATTAACAAGATGAAATGGAAAGATTGATATATTGAATGATTAAGGTTTTAACAATCACAAAACAAGGATGAAATTACAAGATTGAAAAACAAAGATCAAAATCACCAAACACCCTAGTGGTGTTGGTGAAACCTACGAACAGAAAGGGATAAAAAAGAGGGGAGAAGAAAAAACTAAAACTGAATGAAAAGTGTGAGGGGTGGACTTTATATAGGTGTTCCCTTTGGTTGGTGAGTGGGCTTTCTCCCGTTCTTCTTGTCTTCTCGTCTTTTCAGAAAAGTTGACGTTTTTGATTCTAATTCGGGGTTTGTCGTCGATTAAATTCAACTCGTCTTTTAATTTCTTCGTTTAACAGACTTGAGTTTCTTCGACTTATATAAATCTTCCATCTTTGGTCCTTTTATTCGATAAATCTTCGAATAGGCCCAGTGACTTCAAATCTTTTGCATCTCTTGGACAATAGACTTTATCTTGAGTCTTTTTCTTCGGTAAAACTCGTGCAATCCCATGTTTTCTTCAATATTCATCCGGTTGGCTCTGAAAACACAATAAACACAAAAACCACGCATAATTCCAAACAAATGATATTAAATACGCGTTTTGGTCTCGTTTTAGCCAGAATTAAGTGGTAAAAGGATGGGTGTTTACACACCTATCATTAACCATCAATATTTTGGATATTGATGAATTAACCGGTCTTTGGGTAATAAAATTAAATTAGATGTTGGCCAAAGAACATATTAATGCTCCCCCTCAAATTAATGAGGGTAAGTTGTAGTGCTTGAGTATGATTTGTTTGAAAGATTTAGAATCTCGAGAGAAATTCTTGAAAAATATCATACTTTTACATTACAACAAGCCACAAAAGCTGATAAAGCAAAAAAATAACATATTCACAATTATAGACATATGGAGTTGACCTGTTATAAGACGAACCAAAATTAATTGGTTCGTTCCGTGAACCGATGGTGAGCTCCATATGGTCGTCCACCGACGAATCGTTCTATACTTCGTAGCAACCGGCGCTTCCTTAGAAGTTCCTCAATCTTCCTGATTGCATAGGATGCTCCCTTTTTGCACTGGGTTGTCCAGGTGTATTTGACTACCGGAAGTGGTAAGTTGGCATTGAGAACCGACAGATCATCTCGAACATGCTTTAGCGTTCCATCACTGAATTTGTATAGTTCGGAGAATCGCATGTATTGCATGACCCCAGTCTCATTTGGATAAAAGATCCCTGCTTCCGGCGTTGTTGTCCCCATGTAAACCTTCTTGTTCTTATGGAAATTACTGAGTGGAGTTGTATGGGGACGTTCCAGGTTAAGCTTCTTCTGATAGCTTTCTACTCAAAGTTGAAAGTCTTCCACCCGGTTTTGAATGACGATTTTCCTGGCATATTGACGAAAGTTTGAACTCAAGGCTATGACAATCTCAGGTGATAGATGGTCAACTTTTTCTTGAGCTAATAGCAACAAAAGATCTTCGATGTCTTCAAGTTGAAGGTATTGGAGATCACTTTCTTCAATGCGGTATTCTTTCTCATCGGTACGTTTGAACACGATTACATTCAAGTAATCATAACCGAAGATGGTCTGAGTGGTTGCTCCTTGGATACTTTTGATTCTGTGAGCTGAGACAATAGATGAACCTCTCTTAGGACGATGGAAATGATTGTAGGCTAACCTTTTCTTTCCAGTCCAGTGAGAGATGCCAAGTGAAGCATAGGTATCATAAAACTTGAGTAGCTTCTTTCTCCATATTGAAACAGGCACTTTATCCTCTATCTATGGAACATTCTCCAAGTTAACGGCCTTGAGCATTGTTAGTGACGTGGCATATTTCTTTGCTCCATTTTCAAGGTATTCAAGATCGTGAGAGACAAAATGCTCTATTGGGATAGTGGCAGAACCGGTGATGACCGTTGGTGTAAGAGGTTGCAACACGGGAGTCTGAATTCCTGTAGTTGTCGCTCTCATTGCCTTTGTAAGCTCATTCAAGTGGTATTCTGCTTCATTATGGCTGATCTTTAAAGTGTCAAAGAAATCCACATTTGCAGCTGCCATTTTTATCAGATCCGGAGTCATCGTCGGTTTCCCATGAGAATACCTTAGAAAAGCCGAGAAATCGATAGGGTTGTTGAGGAATTGAGTCAGCTCCATTTCAGTTGCAGTGTCAAACGAATGCTGTGGTGCTACGTTTGTTAGCCAAAGTTGTTCTTGCACAGTATCATCGATGATAAGAGATTCAACAAATGTTGGTTCTGGAACATTTAAATCTTCAACTTCCATTTGAACGTCATGCTGATCTGCAGATGATGTTGAAGGTTGATTTTGCATCACCGGTATATCATCGTGAGGTTCTTCTTCAAGCATTGGCTCTGTCGGTTCTTCTGCTTGCGTATATTCTACAGATTCAATGTGACAATCAGTAGTAAATTCTGGTGCAGTAGATATACCTGTAGCAACCTGCTGAGTTTCTGGTACTGTTGACTCCAACGTCTTTTCTGTGGTGTCAGCAATGTTTTCTGCAGTTTCCTCTAAACCTTTCTCAGTAGCCGTATCATTGTCACCCTTGTTTGACTCTTCGGCATTTGTACCCGTGTCGTCATTCTTATCACCCTTGTTGATTTCGTTACCCTTGTCACTATCATCATCTTCATCCTGATCATCATCTGTATCTTCGTCCTCGTCCTCATCTTCATCTTCATCTTTATCCTTTCCTTCTTCATCCTCTTCTTCCTCCTCATCTCCTTCCTTATCCTTATCCTCATTTTGATCATTGTTACCATCATCCTCTTCACCGTTACCCTCGTCATCGTCCTGTTCTAGCTCATCTTCATCGTTAGACTCAGAATCGGTAGTGTCTGCAGGTGTCTCTTCAAGAATTGCTTTGTTGAGATATTGCAGAACTTTGCGTTTGTATTTCGATTTATGAGCTTTCATGTCTAGCAGACATGTCTGTAACAATGTCATTAGTTGAAGAGTAGATAAACCATTACCGACCAGATTTGGTAGTTGTTGATCAACATAAGACTTGACCTCTCGTCGAATGATCGTGGTCATCTGCTCGTCAATGGATCCAAGAAAAGCAACATTTTCTTTATCCCGAGTTTTCTTCTCTTTAAGAAATGATTTATGTTGTGTTTTAAGCTTTGACACTATGTCTGTTAGTTTCTGAAGAGTAGGCTCATCAGGTTGCGGTTCCTTGGGAGGAGTGGTGAACCTTTCAATCAACGTAGCTATTTGGGTAGCTTGAGCCTCTAGCTGTTGTTGAAGAGACTGGATCAGTGGATCATTGACTGTGAGGAAGGGATTGAATGTGGATGATACTTGTGGTTCTGTTGGTGGAGGTGTTACCATAACCGCTAAGGTGGTGGTGGATGATACTGGTTGTACAGAGATAGGTGTTGATGTAGATTCAGTGATAGGGGCGGTGGTTGATACAGGTTGTTCGACTGTGGATGACGGTGTAGATTCAGTGGTGAGGGTGGTGGTTGATACTGGTTGTTCAACAAGTGCGGGTGTGATAGTGGTTGTTATGACCTCACTGATGACCGGGGTGGATAGTAGTGGAGTGGTGGTTGATGTAATAGTGGTTATAGGAACATCCACCATTCCTTCATTTGTTGACGGATCAGTGTTTGTGACCTCGACACCCTCCCCTTCTAAATTAAGATATTTCATAACATCATCAGAGTTTGAAGTAGACTTACTTTGAAGTTGCGTTTCTGGTATGAAAGTTGCATGAGCATCTTCATTTAGCACCATGTGAGTCGGTTGTGGTAAAGATGTTGTGATATTGGCATCTCGATACATCATACTTGTATCAGTGTCAGCACTGCTCTCACGTTCTTCACTTGGTTCACGACTTTCAAAATGATAGTTAGCAGCATCTTCATATGCATCTTCATAAGTATCTTCCTTAGTAGGATCGTCATAAAATGCCGTATCATCATCAGGATTACCAAAATCTGCTAAGTCTTCAAACACTCTTGAGCCTGATCCTCCAAAAGCTTCCTGTCGGCTTTGTTGAAGAACAATACGCAGTCTTTTGGCTTTAGAAATTTGTTGTTGAGCAGGTTCATTTGGAGCAACACTTGCCTCTTTGCCTTTAGCTTTCCTTGCTTTCTTAGGCCTACGGAGTGGTACTTCTTCCTGTTCTTCTTCAGTATGGATCAGCTCATCTTCATCATCTTCATCAACAATTTGCATTTTTCCTGGGCCTTTATCTTTAGAAGAAGCAACTGATTGGCGCTTTGAAACTCTTTTCTTGCGTTTACCTTTTTTCTTCTCTGAAGGATGTGAATTTGCACGTTTAAACTGTGCGTCAATATCATTAAGCATCTCTTGGTATTTATCACTCTCCTTGATTCTATCATTAAGCATTGTGTCTGGTACTAGGGCAGGAAGTAATGCATACTTTGTGGAATTAGTGTCTGCATTCATTGAGAGAATCACATAATCATCATCTTTGGTGTGATAGAAGAAATTCCCGCGAGTGTCAATGGTTGGGTCATTCTTCATAAAATGGTGGATAATGAGCTTGGTGAATCTCGGGAATGGAAGATGCACGGATTTCTTCTTCGTTCCAGTAAACTGATACAAAATTCTTACCAGAGAAGAAGTGCATAGTCGACTTTAGATGCAGTGTACAATCCCCAAAATAAGTGAGCCTGTGGTGGTCTCATTGCATCGGTGCCCCTAGTTTTTCCAGTAAGACACTTGACGATGATGGTGATAAGTGCTTTCCAGGGTTGTCCTATGTGTGAGGTGTTAAACTAGGATAGATTGTTGACTTCACCTTCATAATTCATGGCACGAATGATTTGAAGCACTTCATCGTTTGTTGGGGTAGCCACAAATTGTTCACCTTGGGCCAACCTAGGAAGTTTAAACAATTTCCAAAAAATGATCAAGTTGAGTACCCTTGGTGATTTGTTCAGTTGGAAAGAGATGGTCTTTTTGGAGAAAGATGCAGTGTTCCAAAATTCATGCATGTAGACTTCGGGAACAGATGTAGTACATCTGAGTGTGTCTCTGATGGGTGATATGTCTAGGATATCCGTGGCAATTTTGAAAGCTGGTATGGCCGGATCAAAATCATCTTGTAATCGAGAGTAATGGAAGCCTATTGCTGAGCGAGACAAGTTCAAGATCACGAAGTCGTTGTTGTTCCTCTGTAGTTGACATTTTCCTGCTTTGATGACATAAGCACAAATGATATACACAACAACATATATATATATATATATATATATATATATATATATATATATATATATATATATATATATATATATATATATATATATATATATATATATATATATATATATATATATATATATATATATATATATATATATATATATATATATATATATATATATATATATATATATATATATGGAGTCTATGCCAAATTGAATCATAGGGAAAAATTCATGACAATTATTACCACATATTATAGAGAAACAACATACACACATAATTCAGATGAACAAGGTCCTTACATTTAACAACACACTTAGGAAAATGACAGATATGCCAAAGACATTTTTATTCTGACGAGATAACGACCTAGCATTAGTTCTTAAAATATTTGGATTTCTTGGTGGTCATGACCAAAACCTCAGTAGGTCTAGGTTTGACTTCTACTAACACCTCAGTAGGTCTTGGTTTAGTTTCAACCAAAACTTCAGTGGGTTTTGGTTTAGTTTCAACCACTACGTCAGGAATTGTAGGATTATCCTCAACCCAAAATATAGTGGGCTTGAACAAAGATGAAGCTTTGTCTTCCATGGCCTGGAAACAAAACACAAGACATTGACTAAGTAATTTGTATCTCTTTTGTTTACATAGGAATCAACTTATTAAATAAGATGAACTTCTATAATAAGAAACCGTTCAAGTATTCTTATGAGATAAAAATTAACTCGTTTCAATAAAACTTGGTTTCGTGTTAGTGGCCCGAATGTACTTAAAACCTAATGAGGAAATAGTGCAAGCTAGGCCGAACTCATTAGATAATCTAAGGCAAGTGCATAATCATAAGAATCCTAAGTCCATCGCAATAAATCAATCCATCGGAATCCTAACCAAGCCATCTTAATGAAACAAGCATCGTAATCCTAATGAATTAAAGTCCTATCGCAATATCTATGTCCATCGCAATAAGTACATTTCCGTCGGAATAAATAAGAGTCCATCGCAATATGACCCATCGTAATACCTACTGCGAAGCCATCGCAATAACGCATCAGAATGCGTCATCGCAATGTGCCATCGTAATGACCATCGCAATGAGCCATCGCAACGAGCCATCGGAATGACCCATCGCAACAGCCCATCGCAAAGAACCATCGTAATGACACATCGCAATGAGCCATCACAATGAGCCATCGAAATGACTCATCGCAATAGCCCATCGCAATGAGTCATCGGAATGACTCATCGCAATGACATGCATCACAATGATGGTATCGCAATGTTCATCGAAATCCGTGACAGGGATCCGATCTTAACCGTTGACTTCTCGATCCAGGAACTAGGCAATGTTTTAACCAAATCTGGGCAAAACCAATGTGTATCTATGCATACTTAACAAATCCCACAACTTAATTTCCCTTTCTATAGCACAACACGAAACCCTAAATCGTGAAAAGATCTAATGGCACTGTTTTGATGAGTTGAGATGAAACGGATTAAATGAGAGCAAATAAAACAAGACATAATACCTAGATTGTTAGCAGAAAATGATAAGTCACGGACAAAGATCAAATGGTGCGCAAGGTATCAACAATGGCAGAAATAAGATATGTTGTGTGTGTTTGCAGTAGAGACGGGGAAAGGGGGGGGGGGGTGACAAGTTATGACTTGGTCAAAATTTGGTCAAGATAATCATAAGCACCCACCATTTTGCAAAAATTGCAAGAATGGTCCCCCTGTTTTAAAATGTTTAGTTAAAGTTAATCGAATCAACTTAACAAAAATAAACCCGCTCACAAACATGACCACAAATACTTAATGCCAAAATTCAATGACTTATTCATAAAATTCTATACCACACAAGGCACACATAGCATAACAGATGATGAAGAATAGTTAATATTTTCTGACAATCCTTTTTAACGACCAAATTTGTTTCCACGAAGAATTAATATTTACTCCCCCTTAATCCCTGACCCGTTTTCTATTTAAAGAGCTGTAGTCAATGATTTTAAGGACACAACTATTAATGAGGACATTTGCCGGTTAAGTGATTTTATGGAACGATTCTGGTGGCAATAAGATTTCTCTTATTTTTACAAAATAAGTGCACTGAAACGTACACAAATTTGTGTTAGACCAAGTTACAAAGTAAACTTAGTCCCTTACAAGGTTTTAAAGTAAACCTTGCCCGAGAAAATTAATTCCCGTTGTGAGCCAACGTTTTCAAAAGAAATACGTGACTTTAATGAGAAAAGCGGGTTGCAGTCTGAAATAACTACAAACCATAATGGGCATGTTTTAAAACTTGTACAACTTTTATACAGACTCTATTTATGGCGCCGTGTCAATATTAATCGACATTTCTAAAGCCGTAAATATTACCGTACTAAAAGACATGCCCGATTTGAAAATAAAAATAACAATATTTTTGGATTTTCTTGATTTTATATTTTTTATGGATTTTCTATGTTTTATATTTTTTTATGGATTTTCTATGTTTTCTATTTTTGTATTTTGCTTTTGATGGTTTAAATATGTACGATAATATACAAGATCACGATCAAAGGATACT
Source organism: Glebionis coronaria (assembly GCA_025667525.1). Classification (NCBI taxonomy): domain Eukaryota; kingdom Viridiplantae; phylum Streptophyta; class Magnoliopsida; order Asterales; family Asteraceae; genus Glebionis; species Glebionis coronaria. The sequence continues at coordinate 207,966,201 of CM046880.1, read as the reverse complement.
CGAGAATAGTTTACCATTACTATTCTTCAGATTCTTCTGCCAACTCCTTAAGTGTCGCTGGTGAAAATGATTTCATGCCTAGCTTTTCGATCAAAAACTCGATACGTCCTCGATCTAAGGCCTTTGTGAATATATCTGCCAGCTGATACTCAGTGTTGACGAAGTACAGTTCGATCACTCCATTTTCCACTTGCTCCTTGATGAAATGGTAGCGGATGTCAATGTGCTTTGCTCGAGAATGTTGAACGTAGTTGCAGCATAGAGCGATTGCACTTTTGTTATCACAGTACATCGGGATTTTGTTGAATCCAAGACCGTAGTCAGTCAATTGTGATCTCATCCAAAGAACTTGAGCACAAAAACCAGACATACAATGTATTCAGCCTCCGTACTAGATATCGCAACGCTTTTCTGCCTTTTTGATGCCCAACTAACAAGTCTATCTCCAAGAAGTTGCACACTGCCAGAAGTGCTACGTCTGTTATCTTGACACCCCGCATAATCCGCATCTGCATATGAAATTAGTGCAATAGAGGAATCCTTCGGATACCACAGACCACGATGAAGTGTTCCTTTTAGATACCGAAAGATCCTTTTCACAACATGTAAGTGCTTTTCGGTAGGCCGAGCCTGATACCGGGCACACATGCTAATAGAAAATTGCAAATCAGGTCTGCTAGCAGTCAGATAGAGAAGGGTGCCGATCATTCCACGGTAAAGTTTAGGATCGACAACTATCCCTTCCTTATCTTCATCTAACCTAGATCTCTCCACCATTGGAGTATCCACGGGGTCACAGTTTTCAAAGTGATATTTCTTTAATGATTCAAGAGAAAATTTGGATTGATTAATGAAGATGCCTCTGGGATTCTGAGAATTTTGCAACCCTAAGAAAAATGAAAATTTTCCCATCATCGACATCTTAAAGCGTGTGGACATAATTTTCTCAAAACGGTCAGACAAACGTTAATTAGTAGCAGCAAATATTATATCATCAACATAAATTTGTACCAGTATCATGTCGTTGCCCTCCTTGAGAATGAATAATGTCGGGTCCACTTTGCCTTTGGATAAGCCTTTGGAGATGAGATACGACGATAAGAGATCGTACCACGCGCGTGGAGCTTGTTTCAACCCGTAAAGAGCCTTCTTGAGCTTGTACACGTGATTAGGATACTCTGAATTGACGAATCCATTCGGCTGGCTTACATAGACATCTTCCCTTAATTCACCATTGAGAAATGCTGTCTTAACATCCATTTGGTAGACGATCATATTCATGTGAGCAACATAAGCAAGGAATAGTCTAATTGCCTCCAATCGTGCAACATGAGCAAAGGATTCTTCAAAATCAATACCCAAAGCTTGTTTGTAACCTCTAGCAACCAATCTAGCTTTGTTTTTCAGAACACTACCTAACTCATCGAGCTTAACCTTGTATACCCATAACAATGTCAAGATTTAAACGTTGCTGGGTAACGGAACTAATTCCCACACTTCAAGAAGTTGGAATTCATTAAGTTTCTCTTGCATGGCTTCAATCCATGATGATTTGGTCATGGCTTGTTGCCAGTTTTTAGGTTCAGTGTCTGAAAGAAATGCATCAAAATAGCAATATAATGCATGTTCTTGGAGTTGATGTCGTGTTAAGACTGGTCGATCGATGTCACCAATAATATTGCGGATTGGGTGATCCTTTGTCCATTTAGTGTTGTGAGTTTCAATCCGTGGTGGTCGGGAGTGAACGATTGCAGGAGTTTCCTCTGAGGTAGACGCACCGGTAGGGTCTTCAGGTATATGTGAACCAAAGAAGGGAAGCTCTTGTAAGTGAGCATATTCCAAATCGTGATCATATAGGTCCTCTTCAACATCATTAGGAACGAGTGGGGGTGATGATTCAGGTGTTGTTTGAGAATTGGTGGAGGATGGGACATCTTGTTCAAGAGTAACAGTAGATGCCTCGGATAGATTTCCATTATCTTGAGCAACAACTTCGGGAATCGGAGCTACTGCTACAGGTGCTGGAGAATCATTACTCGGTGGATCAAAGAATTCATCAAACATAGGTTGAAATAACTTATCCCACTCGGACCTTGTTGGTGGTATAAATGATGGAGAAGTAGGATTGTTGGGAGTTAATCCGGAACTGATTGTACCGGTTCCCATCTCGTGTAATGCGGGTTCAGAGCTGTGTTGCTCAGAAGCCATCGCTGTCAGCTCATCAAAATCGACATCCAAAGTTTCTACTATCTTTCCAAGACGACGGTTATAAATTCGGTAAGCTTTCTTTGCAGGCGAGTAACCAATGAAAATTCCAATATCAACCTTCGGTTGAAGTTTTCCCAGATTCTCACTATTTGTGTTTGGATAGAAAAGTGCACCAAACACATGAAGATATGAAATATCGGGTTTGTGTCCATGAAGTAGCTCATATGGAGATTTACCATGACGTTTGCGAATGATGGAGCGGTTTTGGGTATAACATGCGGTTGCCACTGCTTCAGCCCATAAGAATAAAGGAGCATTCGCATAAATCAACATTGTTCGAGCAACTTCCATAAGTGTACGGTTACGTCTTTCAACAACACCATTTTGTTGTGGAGTGCGAGCCACAGATGTTTCATGAGAAATACCAAACTTTTCATAATAATTTCGAAGAGTCTGATTAACGAACTCAGTGCCGTACTTGGATCATCTTTAAGAAAGTAATGATATACTCTGGTGCTTGATCCTTGGATGCTAAAAATTTTACCCATGTAAACCTTGAGAAATCATCCACTATGACGAGGATGTATTTTCTACCACTCACACTAGCCGTACGCATTGGCCCGCAAAGATCCATGTGCAAAAGATACAGTGGTTCTTGGTTGGTGTCTTCTGCTTTAGGTTTGTAAGATCTCTTGGTGCTTTTCCCCAATGAACACGCGGAACATAAGTGATCCTTGTCGAACTTAAGTTTTGGAAGACCACGAACAAGTTCGTTTCTAGCCAAATGGTTAATAGCATCAAAGTTAAGATGAGATAACCGTCGATGCCACAACCATGACTTGGTCTTAGATGCTTTGGAGAGTAGGCAAACAGGAGAGGCGGCCATCATGTTTTGAATAGACAAAGTATAGAGATTATCCCCTCGAGAACCCTTTAACAAATCATTTCCTGCAAGATCGCGAATGAAGCAAGTATGTTGTCGAAAGGCCACTTCAAGGTTTGAATCGCAAAATTGTCCTACTGAGAATAGATTGTGACCAAGTCCCTCGACATAATAAACCCTTGAAATCCTAACATTCCCAATTTGGTATTCACCATAACCCATAATCTTTGCAATATGGTCGTTGCCGAATTTAACCGTTCCTAGAAACTTGCTGACGAAATTTCTGAGCATCGAGCGGTCGCCAGTCATATGTTTGGAGCACCCCGAGTCCAAATACCAAAGAATAATTTGGACGACCTGAAAATATTACCAAACACAGACGATGTATCGGATTCTAATTGTTCTTCTGAGTTAGCAGGTACATATATAATTATCTTAGATTTGCTATCAGACGAAACTTTAGGCTTCCAGATTTTCTTACTAGTGATTGGCTTAGATTCTAGTTGTCTGGTATTCTGAGGTACTTTTTGACTGGGGGCATTACCACTGGTAGGCACAATAGCGGGGGCAGACCTAGTTAAAGGGCGCTTTTTCCATTTCTTAGTGCTAGTGTTCCTATTTAAAGGGCGCTTAGACCTAACTTCCGTGGATGTGATCCTAGTTAAAGGGCACTTAGTTCCATTAGCATTAAAGGTCCTACCAGTGGGTTTCCATTGCCACCCAACTTGGGTGAATTTCTTCCCTGTTGGAATCCATTCAAGATTGTTCTTAATAGCATACATTCCATTCACGTGATCAACAAGGCATAAATCATGACGCTGAGAAAACATGCATTCATTACAATTCCAACATTTCGCATTAGAATTCACATTTTGCTTAGGTTTCCACTCATAAAGAGAACCTTTTGTCTTAGCTACATGATTCTTTTTATTTAAAACTGAAATAACATTCCTAGGGTGCACTTCTACTTTCTTCTTCTCAGTCCTATTAGTGGAAGGCTTGATCCTATCTTTCTTGTCTTGAGATCCTTTAGCCTTAGTGGACACAGTTACTCCTGTAGAAGCCAAGGGAACATTAGTTACAGATTTTGACTTAGCCTTGATGGGTGTGTTTAAAACGGGCTTAGCTCCTGGGGTCTTATTAAATGGAGTAATGGCAATGGTGGTTTGTTGTTTAGATGGTACAAATATCGGTTGCCCAATGTACTCTAAGTATGCTAAACAGTCCTGAACGCGATCCACATATAATAAAAGGTCATATACGCTATGACTTGTGGGATCACGTTCGCGCATTTCATCAATAATCTCTCTAGCTAGATCAGCATGTTCTAAAGAATTTTTCATATATGTGGCAAACTTAGTGGGACTTTTCTTAAATTTTGGATCCCGATATAGCACACGTGGGTTGGGTTTGGGAGCACTAGAGGTCGAGGCAGAGACAATAGCTGAATTATCAACACTTTCTCGCCTTTGAGTTGAAGTGTCTCCTTTAATTCTGCTATAACCATGTTTTTGTCTATGAGCTGAATTTTTAGGTCAGAGGATTCCTCACGTTTCCTGTTCAGTTTGTCAATTAATGACTTTTGTTCTGTCGCATTAAAAGCGAGGCGTTCTTCTATTGAACCAGAATTTTGTGAGTCACCCTGCCTTACTTGTTCACGCTCTCCTAGTATAGAATTAATTCTATTTTCTAGGACATGATTTTTAGTCTCTGTAGCCTCTAGTTCCATTTTTGTTTCTAGTAATTCTCTCTTAATTCTCATCATCTCTTCCTCTAAATTCTGAACCATCTGAATCATCTTGTCACTTGTCTCAACGGAGTTGCCACCATCATTTAGTTTTGAAAGAGTTTCATTTTTAGATTGATTCTCAATTTCAAGAGATATAGAATGTTGTTGAAGCTCATTAAAACTTTTTGAAAGTGTATTATACGAATCTTGAAGCTTTAAAAATTCAGCATTGGATTCATGACAAGAATGATTATCTACAATATCCACATGTTCAACAGTATTCACAGATTCATGCACATCATCACAAATATTCACAGTAGATGAAATTTCATGAGTATATTTAACAGTAACAACTTGCATCACTTCGAGAGACACCATATGTTCTAAAAAACGGTCATATTCTGATAAAATCTTTTCCTTTTCAATTAAGTGTTGTTCATAAGCATCATCCATTTTATTGAAAACTTTTTGAACTTCACCAATTTCAAAACTTAAATTACACGCTAGATCATAGACTCCTTGTTTAATATGGTCCACTAACGGAACGATCTCTTTCTCAAACACCGTTTTCATGTGTTCGAACGCCCATTCTCCAGCGGTTTGAGCCGTTGAAGTCGTACATTCCAGAATGACCTTGTCAAACTCGGTAAGGTATTGCCCAATCTCTTCCAAGCTGAGCTTTACCGTACTAACCGGTGGAAGATTCTTAGGAATTTCCTTTGGTTTGTCCGAGTTAACGAGTGTAGGAATTATACTAAGGCATTCTCTAGTAGGCATGAAAGTGGATGTTTGGAGAGTTCTCTTTTGCATATTAAAACGAATTCTAAGATCTATTGCGGCATTTTTTGCATTCATTTGAGCATAATCATATTCAGGATATGTAGAAAGTAATTTTAACCGCTTCTCATCATATGGTGTCATACTCTCAGAATCATTTGAGAACACAATCGGATCTAATACCAATCCTAAATTTGTTGCATCATAAAGTCGTGGGTTGTGGTTAAGCGCTTGCTTTGCATACCCCGGGTTAGGTAGTAAGTCTATGAGACGCGATAGATTGAACTCTTTAAATGATGCATGAAACAAGTGTACTAGATGTGAAGCAGCATATTGTTTTAAAAGCTTAATTTCTGTTTCTTTTATTCTTTCAGACGTCTTAATTTCCATTTCAAGCTGTTTGGACTCAAGAATTTCAAAATTCGTTTGAAGTTGTTGAAAATTATTAACGACTGACTCTTTTTCTTTAAGTTCATTCGAAAGATTTGCTCTTAAACTCTCAATTTCTAGGAGATCGTCCATTTGAACTTTCCTAAACCTATCAAATTCAGGATTGGTTAAGGTAGTGGACACAGGAGTCATTTCCAAGGTTTTAACCTTTTCCTTATGCAAAGCAAGCTCGACCGATAAAGTCTGATTAGCATTAAGGGTTTCAAGGATCGTATTATTCATTCGGCTAAGAAAAGATGTCGGGACCCTAACCAAATCAGGTTGAGCAGACGAATTGGTAGTCGTAATAGCTCCCGGTTGTGGTTCACTCAAAGTCTGAGGACTTGCACTGATATTTCTATCATTGTTTGTCTCGTCGATTGAGTTACTAACCACCGGAGGCTGTTCCGAATACTCAGACATTTGCTCAACTTGATAAGGTACAATACTAGTATATGTAGCAGTATGTGGTACCTCAGAAATGGTATCAGCTCCATATAGTGAAAGGTTTGCCATAAGAGCTGCTTTGGCGGTGTTAAGATCATCACAATCAGAGTCATATGCATCCAAATCATCACATTGATATGCAACATTGTTGGTGATGATTGTTGTGAGACCATCAGTTTCCGCTACTCCCGGATCTGCAAGGAATGCCAATTCTTCTTCATCAAGCTCACGACCTTGGGCTTGAGCATTCACCAGGTAAATCTTCTCCTGAAACCATGTGTCGTCCCTTTTCCTCTTAGGCTGCTTGCATTCTCGGGCCATGTGCCCTTCCCCTTTGCAGTTGTAGCAAATAACCACCTTCATTTTACTAGTGTTGTTTGCTCTTGTAGCAGTAGTAGTGGATGAACGTGCACCAGCAGTAGACGAATTCGATCTCCCTTGAAGTGGTTGCACCATGAATCTTCCGTCCTGAATTGTTGCCTGTTGTCGAGAGTTAGACGAGTTCCTTAACTGATTGTTAGTTGTTGCTGGACCTCTGTAACCTCGTTTGTTCAAGGTTTGACTTAAATAAGCAGACATCAGAGCAAGGATTTCAGTAGGGCTATCTCCTTGTCTAAATTCAGGGACAGGGATGTCATCTTCACAGTAGAATGCTGGTGCTGCTTGAGCTACAGTCTGATTGGTTGGAGCACTGACTTATTGTGAGTAATGAGGTTGAGGAGCATCAAGTTGTGGATAGGTACTAGCAGGGTTGGTGGGAGGTTGATACGGTGAATACTGGTGTGAAGCATAAGGTAATGGGTGTGAATCTCCTTGTGATGATGATGTTGCTGGTTGGTGATAAGATGTTGGCGGTGGTGGCAGAATCGAGTACTATGGGAAGCTTGGTGTTTGATACACAGGTTGATATGAAGATTTGTGTCCTAAAGCAAGCTGAGAGTTGTGGTATGATAGTGTAGGATGGTTTGCCAATAATGCCATTGGTTCATGAAAAGGTCCTTGAGAAATTCGGTTTTGGATCACATGCTTCTCATGTTGTTGTAAGAAAGCATAAAGTTGATCTAAATTGGACTTGTGGAGATCACGAATCATCTTGACATCAGTCACATATTGACTCCATTCAGGGGGTAGTGTGTTCAAAAACTTGGTGTTTAATTGAAATTGTTCAATCCTTAGATTATAGACATTCATGTCATTCATCAAAGTGGTAAAACGCCAGTAAAAATCATGAAGTGTCTCCCCTGGAAGGTATGTGAACCTATCAAACAAATCATACAGTTGACACTCTCGTTCTTGCTTAGTGAGAGATTTCCCTTGTAGCAAAACCGCAAGTCGATCCCAAAGATTTTTTGCCACTGTATGTTCACTTACCATTCGAAAGATATCGGGTGGAAGGGCTTGAAGAATTGTCTGAACAGCCCTTTCATCGGCATCTGCATAGATTTTATTGGCATCGGTTAACTCATGATACTCCCTTGACCTTGTCACATTGTTGAAGGTAACCTCTCCCTAATCTAATGGTCCTTTATCAATTGATTGAAGCATAAGTCGACCATTTTGTTTGCCCATGATGTACGTTCTCATACGGCCTTGCCATTTTTCAAATAGATCTTTGATGAGCAAAGGCGGGCGAGTATCGGTACCCGAAATGATCGATATATCGGTGAGTGAAGTCATAGTTGGCATAAATGAATGTGAATTCATTTTGTGATCCCTTGAAAAAAGATTATCGAAGATGATCGAACAATGAAATAAGGTTATGAGTTTTTTGTGTTGTTAACTAAAAGATGTTGTTATCTTGTTGTTGTGTTTGCTTTTGAAATTTACCAAATTACCAAATTAAATGCCAAATAGAAGAAATCCACTAAGTATCTAAAAACAGGTTCTATCGAAATGTTCTTTCTGTCGAAATACCCAGATCGGAATGTCTTATGATGAGATGGCATTTATACATGATCTCATCGTTCTTTTCGGGCTTTAAATGCATAAAAATGTCATAAAATACCATATATATGCTTGTGTTTGTTTACTTGTGTATTTTAGGTATGGATATCGTGAAAAAGACAAAAGATCACAAGTTACAAGGAAAAACGGACACGAGAAACGAAGCCGTACAATGAACCGGGCCCTAATCATGAAATATTCAACAAATACCCTTGAAGACTTGAAGACATACAAGATTGATCCTCCAAGAATGAAGAAATGACACTTAAAACCCTTTTATATTGATAATTACAAGTTTGGTCCCTTAAGTTTGTCAAAATTGCAAAAAGGTCCTTCAACTTTGAAGAAATAGCAAGATTGGTCCCTCAACAAAATCAATTTGTCAATTATGGTCCCTCATGAAGTCAAAGATACAAAGAAGACCTTTGAAGATCAAGAAAGTCCAAGATCAGCCCTTGAAATATCTCAAAATGGCAAAAACAATCCTTTGAAACCTTTTTCCAAAAGTTTGTGCCAAAAGTGACAAGTCTTGAAAGTTATTAACAAAGGAGAATACGTTTTTTAGGGCTGAAAACCTTATTTGCCAAAAATCTCAAAACACAAGGACTAAATGTGTGCACTTTGAAACATTCAAACCAAAACACGCGCCTAACACCCTTTTTCCCCCAAAATCGGATCAAACCAAGTTACTGTTTATCTTTTTCACTCCCAGAATTTACCTCACTTAAACGTGGGTTAAAAATCAATTCCTTGTGCACACGTGTGATTCACACACGCAGGAACATTTCCCACACACAAAACCCTCACCCCATTCACTGTGGACCCTACCCCCAATTCCTTTTCCACCAATCAGAGTACACCTTGGCCTCCAAGTATTGTGACGTGTCCAGAATCAACAGTTGTGATTTAATGCTTACTCCCAACGCAAAAAGGAACGATTGAGATCAAATATGACAACTCATACCTCAAAATCGTCTAGAAGGGTTAGAGGGCATATTTGGGATTTTCATAGATTAGGGTTTGTGTTTAAGCATTCTAGAGAGTTCATTAGAGTAGTATAAAAGGAGGTCCAACCTGTGGAAACCCCTTTGTTCCAGTTTTTAGCATAAAAAACGTGTAATTCCTTTTTTATTAATTAAAAGTTGGTTTTTGTTAATGAAGCAATTTAATTCCTTTTTAATGTTATAAAAAGTTGGTAATAGTTTATGCTAAATTCTGAGTTCCACTTTGAATATTGGTTAAGTAATTTTGAGGTTCAAAATTATTTAAAGGTTTGCCTTATTGAGAATTTTTGTGAAAGAAATTGTTCCAAGGTGTTGGTGTTAAGAGTTTTATTTTGTTTGGTGATTAAGAGTTTTTGAAAACATTTTGAGAAGGTATAAAAGGATTTGGAAAAGTTTAAGAAAGAAAGAAAGAGAAAACAGACTATATACATATTGCTTGTATTATTGCTTTTTTCTTTTTGATTTTCTTTAAACAGGTTGGAGATTTGTGTTGATTGAGTTCTGCATACACCCGGGTGTATAAGGAGGTGGATTTTCATCCACTAGAACCTTGGATGTAAGGTTCTAAGGTAAATCCCCTTTTTCTTTTTTTAAATATCAGAAAAAGTGAAGTTGTGTGATCTTGTTGGATTAAGTGTTGATTGTTGTTAAAGCTGTTTGATTTGAGCTCTTATGTGATTATATGCATGTTTAGAAGCTTGGTTATCAGTTTTGCTAAGAGTTGTTAGGAATTGATTTGAAAAAGTTGCATAAATAGTTTTAAAAGGGTGTTTGGATTCATGTTTTAGCAGGGTAGAAATTGTGATTTGTAATTCAAAAACGTGTTAGAGTTATTGGAAAGGGTTGAGATAGGTATTGTCTCAGTTGTGTATCAGTTTGGTAGAGTTTTGGAGCAAGTTTAAGTGTTAAAAGTGAAAAGTGAAGCTTGAATCTGCATAAGTCATTTTTCTGCTTAAGTTGCCTAAAATTGTGCCTGTTCTTGTGGAATCTGTTAAGTGTTAGGGTAATATAGGGTTTTAGATTGATTGAGTGCTAGTTTGAGCTTGTGTGTGCAAAATTTGAGCATTTAAAAGTCACTTGTGTGCAATCTGTCAAGCTTAAAAACCACCAGACCTCATTATTTTGTATCAGCAACTCTAATTTGCCCCCCCCCCCCCTTGGCCTTTTTGGTTCATCTTTGGTGCTAAGTGCTTATTTCTGCTTATCATTGACTCCTTGTGCTTCAAAGAGCACAAGGGTGCCCCCTTGTCCAATAATCAACACCAAAACAAGGTATCCAAGCTCCTCTTGGTGCCTTTTGTCACCTGTGAAGATAAGCAAGAACACAAGCATACCTGCTTGTGTTTTCAAGTTAAAAACTGCATACGTTTTTGATCTTCAAACTTGTTTAATTTAGCATAAAAAAGGAAAGTGGATTGAGTTTAAAAGGTTAACAAGGTCACAGTTTGGTTTGGAAAGAAAATAAAAAAAGGAAATTTTGGCAAAAAGTTCACCCGTAACGGGCTCGAACACGCGACCTGCAGCTCAGGAGTAACGTGCTCTACCGTTAATCTAGATGACTTTTTACGTTAGAGTGTGATTTCAAATTCTATTTAACACCTTTTTCTTTCTAGCTTATTAAAAAAAATTGCAAAAAGTTCACCCGTAACGGGCTCGAACACGCGACCTGCAGCTCAGGAGTAACGTGCTCTACCGTTAATCTAGATGACTTTTTACGTTAGAGTGTGATTTCAAATTCTATTTAACCCAATTTTCTTTTCTAGCTTAAATATAAAGCCGTAGCTTATTTCTTTCATTTTGGGCTTATTTAATAAGCACTTTTGGCTTGTTTCATTTTTCCTAAGTTAGAATTAGCATATAAGATTTTCCTAGCTTGTTTTCATATTTTTCCTTTTCTTTATTTATTTTTTATAATTTATTTATTAGCCGTATTTTGAAAAATCATTAAAAAATAGAAAAAAGAGTTTTAATTTTTAGGAAAAATAATTTTTAGCTTTTAGATCAATATTCTGAGGTTTACATCTAGTTTTGGTTTTATAAACTTTAATTTTTAATTTTATATTATTTTAAGGTTTTTTATAAACTTTAATAATTTTTATAACATTATAAAAAAGGGTTTAGAAACTTTAATTTGCTTTTTTTATCTAAGTTAGAATATTTTAAGATTTTAGAAATTTTTTAGAATTAATTTTAGAAACTTTTCATTTTTCTTATTATTTTAATATTATTTTATTATTAAAATTTCAAAGTTTTATTTTTATTTCTTTTTCATTTTTCTTAGGTTCTTTATCATTAATTAGGACCTTTTCCCATTTTTATAATAATTTTATAGCTTTTAGATTAATTTTTATAATTATTTTAAGTTTAATTAGTTTTTAGTTGGTTTAAATCATTTTTAGAGTTTTAAAAATAGTTTTATTAGCTTTTAATTTTTAGAAAATTACTTTTTAGTCTTCTAATAATATAAGTTAAGTAATTATTCAATAAAATCATATTTTAGACATTTTTATTAGTTGTATTTAATTTTAGGGCTTTAATTAGCATTTAAAATTAAATATTTAATTAATAAAAGGTTTTAAAATATCTTTGTTGGGTTTTTATCTTTATTTATATTATTTTAGACCTCTTTTTAGCCTTTTTAATCTCTTATTTATTTTGTTTTTGGTTTTAGTATAAAATTTTTAATTTGGGTAGTTTTTCACGACTTTACGTTTACGTCTTTTACGTCGTAGTGTAATTTTAACGTAACCGTCTTTTCATCCTCTCATCCCCATCTTCTCAATATTAATCTCAAATAATTACAAGTTAGAACACACACATATACCTCCTTGGGAAACGAACTTTCTCTCTTTTTATTTGATTGGGTCATTAGTGTTGATTTTTCCTAAAATCATCACTCGATACTTACCGCTCATATACGTTCTTTTGTTTCCCTAAACAAGAGTCGTATTTTACCTACAATCAATTTTGGCGCCGCTGCCGGGGAGGTGTGTTGTGCTTTAATTTGGAAGCTTTTGTTTTTGATATTATCCATAATAAGTATTTGTGTTAAGTGGAACTCCCTTAACACGTATTATCGGTTTTCTTGGTTTTTCTTGTACAAATATTATTAATATATTAAGTATCACAATCAATATACAATATCTCCAAAAGTGTGAAAACACAACCTTAATTGGGATTTGATCTCCTAATTATTGTATTCGAATCCCAAACAAAAAAAAGAAAAGGCAAAAATAGATAAATACTTTCGTGAAACTTGATTTTGAAAAATACAAACTATAAGGTGGGTATAAGGCGGGTATTATAAAATATACCCTAAGGAAAAAGGCTCTTAAGTGCTTCGCGCCGCCTCGTTTCCCCGCTTGCTTGTGAGTATTTTAAGATTGAAGGCTAATCGAGGGTTTTGCCGCCCAAAGTATTATTACGTATACTATATTTGCTTGGTTTTCTTTGTGATTAAACCCTCTTGAACAATTTGGTTTTCACCAAAGTTCTAAAGTCATTCGAAGGCGTTCACTCCACGTGATCGTTTTCATTCTTTTGAGGCTTCTTTAATCAAGAGTTTGATTCGAGGAGAGATTTTGTAGATTGTTGTCTACGAAGATACACCAAAATCCAAAAAAATTAAATATCATCAAAAACACAAAAAAAAAAATTGAAAATTCACAAAACAACCAAAAAGAATCTTCTTTGCTCACCTCCCATTCTTCGTGAAGTTTATGATCACTCGTAATCAAGCAAAACGAGCTCGTAAACGTCTTCAAAAGCAAGCAAATCAAGGATCGTTGATTGTTGAAGAACCTCCAATTGTTGAACCTATTGTAGAACAAGAAGTCGTCATGGCTAATCGTACTATGATGGAGTTGCTACAAGCACCCACCGAGGGTTTTGGAGAGGCTATTGTGATTCCCGCCATCCTTGCGGAGAATTTCGAGATTAAGACGGGTTTAATGTCTATGTTGCAAGCAAACAAGTTTAGAGGTCACGAGAAAGACAACCCGCATTACCACATTAGGAATTTCAACCGTCTTACCGCCACTAGCAAATTTAAGGATGTTCCACATGACGCCATTAAGATGATGTTGTTTCCATACTCGTTGGATGGACCCGCAAAAATTTGGCTCGAGAAAGAACCGCCAAATTCGATTTTGACATGGGCCGATCTCGTTTCTAAGTTTGTGAACAAGTTTTTTCCACCATCTAAAACAACACACTTAAAAAATGAGATTTCACGATTTGTGCAACGTAATAATGAAAGTTTTTCAATGGCATGGGAACGATTTAAAGAGATGTTACATGAATGTCCACACCATGATTTTACGGAATTGCATCAAGTGAATACTTTTTATAATGGGCTTAATGATCATGAACGAGATTATTTGAATACCGCCGCGGGTGGTAATTTTTTGTGCAAGACGACAAATGAGGCTTTACAAATCATTGAAAATCGATCTAAAGTTTATAGCCCTCGTAACACACCGAGTGTTGCCAATATGGGTTCGTCATCTTCGTCACAATCGTCTCGTAGCATTAACGCCTTACATGATGAAGCTAATGAGGAAAATCGGTTTTTTGATAGATTTGCTAATCTAATGTCCCATTGGAAGGCTCAAGAAGCTTCCAATTCCGCTTCGGTTAAAGCGGTTGCTAAGAGTTGTTTATCTTGTGGGGGAGCTCATGATCTTTCCGAGTGCATTACCGCGGATGGTAACACTTCGAGTGCTTATGTAGCAACGGGAACTTACAACCAAAACGGCCAAGGTTCCCGCCAAAATCAAGCTCCACCAAACCAAAATGTTAATAATTATCGAAACAACAACCAAGGTAATTACCAAGGCAACACACGCAACTACAACAAAGGGAATTATCAAAGTGGGAATGGACAAATCTCTAATCAAAACCAAAACCGTGATTTTCAAAACACTACACAAGGTTTTCAAAATTCTCACACTAAAAATTTGCAAGGAGAATTTTTGGATTATGCAAAAGCAAATGATGCTAAATTTGATAATATGCAACGTGAGATGATTAGCTTAAGATCCGAGTTGAAAAACGAGCTTAAAAATGAACTTGCTAATGAACTTAAAACTCATGCAAACAAAATGGAAGGAAATGTCCAACGTCTTCAACAAAATCAACAAAAGATGGAATTAGGACAACATGAGATTAAGCAAGAGTTATTAAAAGCGGATGCTAGGCAATCAAAATTTGAGGACCGAATGGCTAAGATGTTTGAAGCAATCATGTGTAAGCCCTCTTCTTCGGGTGGTCTTCCTAGTGATACCATTAACAACCCGAGGGGAGAATTGAAGGTTGTTGCTACACGAAGTGGTAAAACTTTCAAAGAACCAATCTCTCGTCCAAGTACTTCTACGGAGAAGGAAATCGAGAAAGAACCCGAGGTGATGGTCGAAAAGGAGCATATTACAATCCCACGAAGTACCGCTCAAACCACACCTACGGTTGAACCAATACCAATTGTGGAACCCGAGTTTCCAAGGCCGTTGCCTAATGACCAACCCACACCACCTTTACCCTACCCTTCGAGACGTAACAAAGAGAAAGCACAAGAAAGGAACAATTATCAATTTGAACTATTTATGAAAATGTTTCGTGATCTACATTTTAACATAAGTTTTGCCGACGCTCTTATCATGATGCCTCGATTCGCCGCAAACTTCAAAAGTATGCTAAACAACAAAGAGAAGTTACAACAATCGTCTAGTTGTTCATCAGTTTTTCTTAGCCGCATACCACAAAAAGTCGGTGATCCCGGTAAATTTTTGATTTCGTGTGCAATTCAAGATATGGAGGAATGCTACGCCTTGGCCGATCTTGGTGCTAGTATTAATTTAATGCCTCTCGAGATTTTCAAATCGCTTTCGCTTCCGGCTCTTACTCCTTCTAACATGTCTATCGAGATGGCCGATCATTCTACGATCATGGCATGTGGAGTAGCCGAGGACGTTTTTGTTAAAGTCGGAAAGTTTTACTATCCCGTTGACTTTATCGTTGTAGACATTCCTATCGATCGAAAAGTTCCTCTCATTTTGGGTCGTTCATTTTTGGATACATCAAGAGCACTTATCGATGTTCATGCTCGAAAAATCACCCTTCGTTTCAATAAAGAAGAACTTGTCATCAATGCAACACAAAACTCCAATCTTTCTCATGTCTATTCTATTGCAACTTTAAACCATGGTGATTCAACCAATGTCATTTGCAAAGAATTTTCACCAAGAGTTTTAGGAAAAGTCTCCAAAAACAATTTACCATTTCCTCCGCCGGTGGAGGTTATGAGTGCAAAGCCTACAAAGAAGAAACCATCAATACTTGAATCGAAAAATCCTTCACCTCACCTCGAACATTCATTCTTGAAAAGTGTTGATAATTTGCCGGTTTCTACGGAAGATCTTTCGGATGATGAATATGTTGACCCCAATGGGGAGGTTTTCTTCGTCGATAAACGTTTTGAGAACTTGCCACCACCAAAACCAAAACGGTTTCAAAATGTGAGAATTTTTAGTGTGACTAACATCATCTTAGAAACACCGAATATTTTCGACATAATCAAAAAGGGTTTTCATAAGGAGAGTTTAAAAGATAACAAAGGAAAAGATCTTAAATGTGATTTAATTGATTTTTCTACAAATCTAACTCCGTCATCACCACGTGTTTTGAGTGCTACAAGCTCGTCTACTCCTTTTGACGATGCTTTGTGTGGTTTTAGTATGGGGGAAGCCCCTTATGTTCCCTCATCCTTGTCCACCGAGGACGAGATTTTCGATCCCGGAATTTCATGTAGAGGGAAATCTCGGTCTTCCACCGATGCAATAAATGGAAAATCTTTCTATTTGCTTGGTGCGAGTCTACCTCGAGTAGCTCAAACGTTTGTCTTACCAATTGTCTCACCCTTCTACTTCTCTTCTCTTTTCTTCAAACTCTTTGAGTTTATGGCACATGTTGAAGTGGTGTTAATTTGTTTTTCCAATGAAAACGAGAACGCCATTTTCGATCTCGGTATTTTGCATCATTTAAGGACTTAGTCCTTTATACCGGTTGCTTTTTGGGCCTTGATTATCATGTAAGCCCCATCAAAAATTGACCATACCATGATTTTCCCTAAATGTTCACATTTTGAGGGGATCGAGTCGAGCTCATGACTCGGTAATAAAAAACGAAGTGCCTCGTGGGGGAGATCCCATGCTTATCTTTATGCTTACTATTCACTAATAAGGGGACTTATACCCTTTCTACTCGTTGTCTCGTGGTTGTTTGTGATTGTGTTATCTAGATCATCATCATCTACGATTGAAGACTCTCGTGTTCGTTTACGTGAGCCTCCATCGTTCGTTTGAAGAAGTTTTTCACGATTCCATGACATATCCTTTATTGTTCTAACAATTATCTTTTAGCATAATTAATAAACGGCTTTAGATATATTGTTGATCACCCTTTCCATGCTAGATCCTAAGCATTCAACTCTTCGTCTCTAGTATGGGGGTGCTCCACCTTTAGACTCGAAACATTGAGGACAATGTTTACTTTTAGTATGGGGGGGGGGGTGAATAGATACTTGCTTTGCTACGCCCTCACGTTTTCCAATTTTCAATGTTTTGTTTTGCTAATAAGGCTAAAAATGGCCAAATTTTAAAATTTTTCTTAGATTTCATAAGTGTTTTTAAGACACGAATGTATATTTTCCGATGGATAGAATAAAGAGTTAATTTTTGACTTGATGGGCATTTGGAGCCATTTACATTCCTTAACTCGCTCAATTCAAGTTTTGCTAGACTTTTATATAGGGAGCTTTAAAACGCGAAAGTCTTAATTCATACGGGTTAAGAACAAGAACTTTTCGCAAGTTCCTATAATTGATTCTAGAAAGTCACTTATCAAGGGAACTTTAAAACGCATTCTCTAAACTTGAAAAAGTCCAAGAATGTGCAAGATCCTATAGGTGGCTTGAAAACCCAAAACTTTGATTTGATATAGTCTTAATGAAAGCTAATCCAAATTTAGCTTAATTTTGACTTGCATGGCTAAGTATTCACGAGTCTCTTTAATTAGAGGTCTTTAAATAGTGAAGAACGAGAAGTGATAGAGTTAGACAAGTGATCATGATAAACGTAGAACATGAAAATGTTCTTTCAAAAACTCATATGTTTTTTAATTGTGGCTTTTTCTCCCATAAGATCAATGCATTAGGAATAAATCATAATTGCAATAAGTAAGGTCGTACGGTTTGAAAAGTTACTTAGCCTCTAGCACAAGATCGTTTAAAAGTTGCTCGGGGTTGAATAGAGTTCATAGCCAAGGCATAACTTATTGAAGCGGGACGCGAAGATTGGCGATTATCCAAAAAGGCCCTAACAAGGCATGAGGAGCTCTATTTTTGCTAAAGATCCAAAGATGATGTGAAGTATCATTATTCCTAAATCAATATGAAGGATCGAGACACACGACGAGAAGCAATTACTCCCCTAAAGAATGGAGAAAGTCTATCCAAAAAGACCCTAACAAGGTATGAGGATAAATATATCCAAGTCCGAAAAGGAGGCGGATCGTTGTATATCAAAATCCAAAGTAAAGATTAAAGAAAAATGATGAAGTCGTGGTCCTATATGAAGAATCTCTCAAAAACGTCAAGTGAAGAAATTCCAAAATATGAAGAGAAGACCATAATTTCAAGAACGTCTTCCCAAGATTTGAAGTATGAAGTACATGCCAAATATCGGTCCGAGAAAGGTCTCAAATCGTGAAACGAGTTATGCCAAGATATGAACTTAAGGAGATACACGAGAAGCCGTTTTAAAAGATTTTGTCCTTCGGCTAACTATCGATCAAATCATGCTACTTTGCTTTCGGACTAATAACTACTCAAATAAGTCAATATGTATCACTTGTGATCCATGACAAATAGATAAAAAAATGCTAGTAACCCATTTCCTTTTATAATAACTAGGATTGCGGGGAGAAAAAGTATTACACAATTTGGACGTATGAGTAGTGTTAGCATTGTGACTTGTACCAACAATGATCTTGTTTTTGCACTTAGCATGGAATGTATGACAATCAAGGATGACGAAGTTTACTCTAAGGGACATTAACTTGTTTCTATTCTTTGACCCTAAAAGTCATCTTTTGGTGATGAAAATCATACATTATGTCTTTACACATTCTCGTAGTATGTTGCAAGTCTTTTACTCTTCAATAAAAGTTAATAAAATTTGAACTTTGGTGATGCTTAGATACTTTATTCTAGCATTGCGTGAGGGCACGACAATGGCTTAGTATGGGGGAGTGATGAGATGGCATTTATACATGATCTCATCGTTCTTTTCGGGCTTTAAATGCATAAAAATGTCATAAAATACCATATATATGCTTGTGTTTGTTTACTTGTGTATTTTAGGTATGGATATCGTGAAAAAGACAAAAGATCACAAGTTACAAGGAAAAACGGACACGAGAAACGAAGCCGTACAATGAACCGGGCCCTAATCATGAAATATTCAACAAATACCCTTGAAGACTTGAAGACATACAAGATTGATCCTCCAAGAATGAAGAAATGACACTTAAAACCCTTGTATATTGATAATTACAAGTTTGGTCCCTTAAGTTTGTCAAAATTGCAAAAAGGTCCTTCAACTTTGAAGAAATAGCAAGATTGGTCCCTCAACAAAATCAATTTGTCAATTATGGTCCCTCATGAAGTCAAAGATACAAAGAAGACCTTTGAAGATCAAGAAAGTCCAAGATCAGCCCTTGAAATATCTCAAAATGGCAAAAATAATCCTTTGAAACCTTTTTCCAAAAGTTTGTGCCAAAAGTGACAAGTCTTGAAAGTTATTAACAAAGGAGAATACGTTTTTTAGGGCTGAAAACCTTATTTGCCAAAAATCTCAAAACACAAGGACTAAATGTGTGCACTTTGAAACATTCAAACCAAAACACGCGCCTAACACCCTTTTTCCCCCAAAATCGGATCAAACCAAGTTACTGTTTATCTTTTTCACTCCCAGAATTTACCTCACTTAAACGTGGGTTAAAAATCAATTCCTTGTGCACACGTGTGATTCACATACGCAGGAACATTTCCCACACACAAAACCCTCACCCCATTCACTGTGGACCCTAACCCCAATTCCTTTTCCACCAATCAGAGTACACCTTGGCCTCCAAGTATTGTGACGTGTCCAGAATCAACAGCTGTGATTTAATGCTTACTCCCAACGCAAAAAGGAACGATTGAGATCAAATATGACAACTCATACCTCAAAATCGTCTAGAAGGATTAGAGGGCATATTTGGGATTTTCATAGATTAGGGTTTGTGTTTAAGCATTCTAGAGAGTTCATTAGAGTAGTATAAAAGGAGGTCCAACCTGTGGAAACCCCTTTGTTCTAGTTTTTAGCATAAAAAACATGTAATTCCTTTTTTATTAATTAAAAGTTGGTTTTTGTTAATGAAGCAATTTAATTCCTTTTTAATGTTATAAAAAGTTGGTAATAGTTTATGCTAAATTCTGAGTTCCACTTTGAATATTGGTTAAGTAATTTTGAGGTTCAAAATTATTTAAAGGTTTGCCTTATTGAGAATTTTTGTGAAAGAAATTGTTCCAAGGTGTTGGTGTTAAGAGTTTTATTTTGTTTGGTGATTAAGAGTTTTTGAAAACATTTTGAGAAGGTATAAAAGGATTTGGAAAAGTTTAAGAAAGAAAGAAAGAGAAAACAGACTATATACATATTGCTTGTATTATTGCTTTTTTCTTTTTGATTTTCTTTAAACAGGTTGGAGATTTGTGTTGATTGAGTTCTGCATACACCCGGGTGTATAAGGAGGTGGATTTTCATCCACTAGAACCTTGGATGTAAGGTTCTAAGGTAAATCCCCTTTTTCTTTTTTTAAATAGTAGAAAAAGTGAAGTTGTGTGATCTTGTTGGATTAAGTGTTGATTGTTGTTAAAGCTGTTTGATTTGAGCTCTTATGTGATTATAAGCATGTTTAGAAGCTTGGTTATCAGTTTTGCTAAGAGTTGTTAGGAATTGATTTGAAAAAGTTGCATAAATAATTTTAAAAGGGTGTTTGGATTCATGTTTTAGCAGGGTAGAAATTGTGATTTGTAATTCAAAAACGTGTTAGAGTTATTGGAAAGGGTTGAGATAGGTATTGTCTCAGTTGTGTATCAGTTTGGTAGAGTTTTGGAGCAAGTTTAAGTGTTAAAAGTGAAAAGTGAAGCTTGAATCTGCATAAGTCATTTTTCTACTTAAGTTGCCTAAAATTGTGCCTGTTCTTGTGGAATCTGTTAAGTGTTAGGGTAATATAGGGTTTTAGATTGATTGAGTGCTAGTTTGAGCTTGTGTGTGCAAAATTTGAGCATTTAAAAGTCACTTGTGTGCAATCTGTCAAGCTTAAAAACCACCAGACCTCATATTTTGTATCAGCAACTCTAATTTGCCCCCCCCCCCCCCTTGGCCTTTTTGGTTCATCTTTGGTGCTAAGTGCTTATTTCTGCTTATCATTGACTCCTTGTGCTTCAAAGAGCACAAGGGTGCCCCCTTGTCCTATAATCAACACTAAAACAAGGTATCCAAGCTCCTCTTGGTGCCTTTTGTCACCTGTGAAGATAAGCAAGAACACAAGCATACCTGCTTGTGTTTTCAAGTTAAAAACTGCATACGTTTTTTATCTTCAAACTTGTTTAATTTAGCATAAAAAAGGAAAGTGGATTGAGTTTAAAAGGTTAACAAGGTCACAGTTTGGTTTGGAAAGAAAAAAAAAAAGAAAATAATTGCAAAAAGTTCACCCGTAACGGGCTCGAACACGCGACCTGCAGCTCAGGAGTAACGTGCTCTACCGTTAATCTAGATGACTTTTTACGTTAGAGTGTGGTTTCAAATTCTATTTAACCCAATTTTCTTTTCTAGCTTAAATATAAAGCCGTAGCTTATTTCTTTCATTTTGGGCTTATTTAATAAGCACTTTTGGCTTGTTTCATTTTTCCTAAGTTAGAATTAGCATATAAGATTTTCCTAGCCTGTTTTCATATTTTTCCTTTTCTTTATTTATTTTTTATAATTTATTTATTAGCCGTATTTTGAAAAATCGTTAAAAAATAGAAAAAAGAGTTTTAATTATTAGGAAAAATAATTTTTAGCTTTTAGATCAATATTCTGAGGTTTACATCTAGTTTTGGTTTTATAAACTTTAATTTTTAATTTTATATTATTTTAAGGTTTTTTATAAACTTTAATAATTTTTATAACATTATAGAAAAGGGTTTAGAAACTTTAATTTTCTTTTTTATCTTAGTTAGAATATTTTAAGATTTTAGAAATTTTTTAGAATTAATTTTAGAAACTTTTCATTTTTCTTATTATTTTAATATTATTTTATTATTAAAATTTCAAAGTTTTATTTTTATTTCTTTTTCATTTTTCTTAGGTTCTTTATCATTAATTAGGACCTTTTCCCATTTTTAGAATAATTTTATAGCTTTTAGATTAATTTTTATAATTATTTTAAGTTTAATTAGTTTTTAGTTGGTTTAAATCATTTTTAGAGTTTTAAAAATAGTTTTATTAGCTTTTAATTTTTAGAAAATTACTTTTTAGTCTTCTAATAATATAAGTTAAGTAATTATTCAATAAAATCATATTTTAGACATTTTTATTAGTTGTATTTAATTTTAGGGCTTTAATTAGCATTTAAAATTAAATATTTAATTAATAAAAGGTTTTAAAATATCTTTGTTGGGTTTTTATCTTTATTTATATTATTTTAGACCTCTTTTTAGCCTTTTTAATCTCTTATTTATTTTGTTTTTGGTTTTAGTATTTTTAATTTGGGTAGTTTTTCACGACTTTACGTTTACGTCTTTTACGTCGTAGTGTAATTTTAACGTAACCGTCTTTTCATCCCCATTCTTCTCAATATTAATCTCAAATAATTACAAGTTAGAACACACACATATACCTCCTTGGGAAACGAACTTTCTCTCTTTTTATTTGATTGGGTCATTAGTGTTGATTTTTCCTAAAATCATCACTCGATACTTACCGCTCATATACGT
This sequence comes from Glebionis coronaria, assembly GCA_025667525.1. Taxonomy (NCBI): domain Eukaryota; kingdom Viridiplantae; phylum Streptophyta; class Magnoliopsida; order Asterales; family Asteraceae; genus Glebionis; species Glebionis coronaria. The sequence continues at coordinate 207,943,702 of CM046880.1, read as the reverse complement.
TCTTTTGTTTCCCTAAACAAGAGTCGTATTTTACCTACAATCATCTTACTATCAGAATGCTTAGATCTTAATGCAAAGCTGTCGAAATGATTCAGATCGCAAAGTGCTTGTCGGAATGATTCAGTTCGGAATGCTCTGATCGCAATGTAACCTTGTCGGAATGATGATGGTATCGGAATGCCTAGATCGCAATGCAAAGCTGTCGAAATGTTCAGATCGCAAAGTCCTATCGGAATGCTCAGATCGCAAAGAGCTATCAGAATGATTCAGATCGGAATATAGCTGATAAAATTTAGGCAGAGTAACGACTTAAAACTTCTTTATAACCGTCAGAATCCCAGATCGCAAAGAACGATCGTAATGTCCAGATCGGAATAAGTATTGAAATCCAAGTATCGCAATGTGGAACCAATCACTTTCCGATGGTGATGGTTATTGTGATGGAAGCCCCTTTTACTTGTACTTTCCGATGGAGATGTTTGCTTGAATTTCGGAATGAAGAACACAAGACCTTTTTGCACTTTTGATCTAAGAAAGATTGTGTTTTAACCAAAACCAAGATACCAAAAACACTATAACACGAATCACTATGTTACACTACTTGAAACTACGATCAAACACAAAAAAATTTGAAGATTCGGCAAGAACTACACAACACCCTACGAAATGTTTATAAAACAATACGCAACACTAAAAACAAGCCTATATTTCATCCCATGCTCTTGATACCAATTGTAGAACAATGATAATCTTTGTGAAACAAGGGGGTTGATGTTTTCTAGAGAGAGAAACTTAGAGAGAGAAATGAAAGAACTTTGTTATATTGAAAACAAGAAATGAAACAACCAGCACCTCTTTCTATGGTGGAAAGAGGTTTAAATATCCCAAGTCCTTAATGGACTTGGGCCTCCGGCCCATGAACATGCTCATGGGCCGGGCTATTTAATAAGTGAAACTAAACATTACTACGAGCCTATAACTACATTGTTGAAGTGACCGATACTTTCTATATACGTAAAACGTATTTCCAACAATTTCTATCTTTTTAGTTTCCTTAATGTTTAGTATTTAATAAAGGCCAAGGTGGGTTAGTTATGATGAGAAATGTAATATGTGCTTTGAAATTAATGCATTGCAATGGTCAAGTGTAGGGGATTTAATAAGTGTGAAAACACTTATCCTTTTACCACTTATTTCCAATAATAACAAGACCAAAACGTGTATTTTATGTCGTAAAAGTCGGAATTATGCGTGGTTTCTGTTTTTATTTTGTTTCAGGATAAAAATATGAAAAAGGAAGAAAACACGGGCTACCACGGGCTTTTATCGAAGAAAACGAGAAAAGACGAAGTCAAAAGATCAAGAGTGCAAAAAGAACGGAAGTCCAAGGCCTATTCTGAAAATTTATCGAAGAAAAAGTCTAAAGACGGAAGTTTAATGAAGTGGAAGAACCAAGTCTAATTAAAGAAGAAAATTATAAGACGAGTTCAATTTATATCGACAAATCCCGATACGATGTCGAGAAAGACAAAGAATTTAAATCGAGTCGAGACGAGAAGAAAGAAAGAAGAAAGCATCAACACCTAGCCTCCCCACCTCATATATATACCCTCCTAATGTGTCATTAGGAAGGTGTTAGTTAGTTAATTAGTTAATTAGTCTTTAGGTAATTAAGTGTGTTTTATTTCTCTCTAGTTTTTCTTTCAAACTTTTCAAACCTTCATCTTAATCTTGTAATCTTTGATCTTAATCTTTAATATAATCAAGTTTATTTCATAATTCTCATTCTATCTTTCTTAATAATCTATTGTTTTTGCTTAATTAATCATGTAGTTGGTTTAATTTTGTTGATGATGTGATTGTTTTGCTTATTGGATTGTGCTTATTGAGTTGGTGTGTTTTAAAGTTTTTAGATTAAGGTGCTTATTGCTTAATTATTATGTTTATTAGTTTTTAAAATAAGTTGATTTTGATAGTTTAATATTTTTATAAAAAATTTGATTTTAAATTTTTGCTTATTAAGTGTTTTTAAAAGTTTTTAAATTGTGTCTTGTTAGCTTTTTCTAAAAGTTGATTTGGTAAAAGTTTTGGTAAGTGCTTATTTGGTTTTAGCTTATTTTTAGTTTTGCTTATCTTTGTTTTAGTTCGGGTTTTTGTTAAAACCCTAGTTTCCCTAACTAGGTCCAGTTTTCTTTATCCCGAATTAGTTGTAAATTATCTTTTTCCCGAATTGAGTATTGAATGTATATTTCGAACTAAGTATTTGATCCAATTCCGAATTACATGTGTTATCCCTGGATTCCGAATTAGCATCAGTAGCCCTTTATTCCGAATTACGTTCTAAACGAGCATTTCCCGAATTAGGTCAGGAATTGCGGTTTCACGAATTAGGTGTTGCTTATGTCATTCCGAATTAAGTACATAACAGACGGATTCTGAACTAAGTCATATTTCTCTTATTCCGAATTACCTTCAGAATCCACATTCCGAACTATGTCCTAGATTTGTATTCCAAATTAGGTTGGGAAGAGCAGATTCCGAACTAGGTCTTTGTTTAACATTCCGAACTATGTTCTTGACTCGGATTCCGAACTAGGTCTTGTTTTGGGTGTTTTCCGACTTAAGTTTTGGTTTTGTTTCCTGTTTAGTTTTAAATCTTAATTTTTCCCGCCATTTTTCTTAAACTTTATTTTAAATTGTTTTAATCTTAGATTTATTTTAAAGTTTTCCTTTTTATTAAGTTTTCAAAATTTACTTTTTAAAGTTTTAATTTCTCGTCATTTATTTGAAGTCTAAATTTTTAGTTTAACTTTTAAAGCTTTCATTTTTACTAAACGACATTTACATTTTCATTTTTACTTTTATTTTAAATAGATAATCACACTTCTTTATTTTCCACCAAGAATGACTGAGTCGCACTTTCAACTGGTAATCAATTTGAAAATACAGGTTCAACGAACTTTATTTTTATACTTGGCAAAAACCTTATATTATTAAGAAGCCTTCATTGGAATACTTTAGGGTGTTTGGAAGCAAGTGCTTCATTCTCAACACCAAAGATTACCTTACCAAGTTTGACCCAAAGTCTTACAAAGGTATCTTTTAGGTTATTCTCAAACTAGCAAAGCCTACATAGTCCTCAATAGAACCTCGGGTGTAATTGAGGAATCACTTAACGTGACTAATATTGAGTATTTACAAGTTCGTTTTTCTCGACTCAAGACAAATTGAAAGGCCTACTAATATCAAGCTTTAAATTGTTTTTGGTTGTTAAGAGTTATTTGGATTCTAGGTCTAATTCAAACAAGCAAGTAAAAAGAGAAAATATTATTTAACTATTTATCCGTAAAACAAAGTGCAATTACCAATTAATATTCACAAAGTACAAGTTTTTAATGCATGAAATATAAAAGTGCTTGAAATATAAACAAAATGAAAGTATAGGGATTAAATGTGCAAAATCAGAAACTATAGGGACCAAATATGTAAAATGTAATAAACTAGTCAACAAACTTAACAAATTTGAAAACTAACTAACTAATATAGCAACAAACCAAATTCCAGAGATTAACTTTTGCAAACCCTAAAAAGTTGAAAATTTAGAGCAATTTATAAAGGTTAAGAAAAACTAGGGACCAAAGTGCAAATATAGGAGACTTAAAATCAAAAACGGGCACACTAATAACAATAAGCTCGTTTGAGCTTATTTTTAAACTAAAACGACTCTAATCTTCTACAAACTGCTTAAAATTGAAAACAAGCTAGACTGGTCAAAGGAATTTCGTTAAAATCTATTAAATCTCTTGATAGCTTATCACAATAAGCTCAAAATAAGCTCAAAATAAATCCAGACATCCACTATTCGATTTTCTTGCAAAAACCGATTAATCAAGCCTCAAAAATCTTGGAATGTCTTTTGGTTTTGAAAATGAGCAACAGAATAAGCTAGAATCTTGAATAAGCCAAAACAGCTTATTTGACCAAATTTTGACCAAAAATTCAATAAGCTCAAAATTTCAGGAATTACTCATGACATGTTTGTAAATGATTCTATGAAAGAAAATAGGCTGATTAATGAAGTAGATAATGACATCTATGAAAACAGTTGGCTACTTATTACAGAAATTGCAATTTCCTTTTAAGCTGATTAATAAGCCAAGAACTCACTCAAATCTCAATACTGTAGATTTTCCAATTACAGATTGAAAGATTAGATGTTATGCTTCTTGTAGAAACAGGTTTCAGACAAAATCGTCTATAAATGAAGAAATACTATTGAATCAAAGATCACTAGTTTTTTCTTATGAACTTTGTAAAGAACTTGACCCAAAGATTTTCAATGCCAATTGTTTGTTTGACTTATCTTTTGAATACAAAGCTTTACCAAAATGCTTACACTAATGGACTTAGTGTAAATGAACATTTTACAACAATTTTTCACACTGAATCACCACAAATGATCCAAAACCAAACACTACTTACAAAATCTGTCAAGAAATTTTTCAAAGACTTTTTGAGTTCAAATGTTTAACAGCAAATGAGACTTATCTAAACTTGTTCAAATGATGATAAGAAATAGTTTTGAGCCAAAGATAAACTAGTTAACAGGTTGAACCACAAAATGAGTACTAATGATCAATGACTGATGTAATGCCAATTTTAACTAATTAAAACTGAATGTAAAGCTGTTAAACTGCAAGTAATCTATCAAATCAACAATCTTACACTACAATAAAGCTAATCACAAAATCAATTCATCATTTAAGTATTACACTAGGAATTGAGCATGCATAGGCTGTTTAGAGGAATTTAAAACAAGAGATTATGTTCCTTTTAGCAATGTGCCATTACTGAAGGAGTAGAGAGGCCCTGAGCCTTCTAAGGATAACTATACCACCATCAATCAACCACCAATTACCATCATCATCATCATAATCTGCTATGATCAACTACCCTGCTACAAATGGCTGAAATGGACTTAAAATGAACTTCAAATGGATTCTGAACCGGCTACAAGTCTTCAAAGTATCAAAAAACTTCCATTGATCATGGATGATTAATAGAAACAACACAGTATCACTAGGATTTTAGTAATGTAGGTATAAGAATGAGAATGAGTGAAAATGAAGGTTCTGATTTCGTTAATGGTGAAAAAGAGGTTACAAAGTTGTTAATAACTGACTAACTAACTCTTCGGTGGTTGTCAAACACCTAAGAGTAGTAACTAACTAAGTTGAGAAACTGGAGATGAAAGAAAATTATGAAGTGTGTGTTTTCACACCTACAAACTACACGTTACAAATGAGCTAGCTAAGTCCTATTTATAGAGTGAGAATGAGAGTTTGTTGTGGATTATGACGTGTTGTAGCCAATCACTGAGCTCCACCTGTCTTCAATCTTTCAATTGCAAATTCCAGCTTATGAACATATTTGGGGGTTTTTGATTGAAGCACTTTCAATCCAATTAAGTTGTTGGGTTGAGTTCCTTGCTTAATTCCGAGCAACTTTGATGTTTATATCATTACTTGATAAGCATTGTAACGAAATCTTGTTCCTGGGCTCGTATAAACTTGAAGATGCAACGTGGCATTGTTTTGTTGGTGGAAAATATTAGTCGCGGATCATTATCCAAAATGGATATAATAAACATTGCATGGCGTATTCCTATTGGTTGAATTTGGCTGAGTGGAGTTGACTGTTGAAGATTCGTTTATTAATGACTGGCGGCGCTAGTGGGCATATGTGGCAATCCTTGTCACCCTCTTCCTTTGCTCTCATTGGCTCATTTCATTTCACACGGATTAAGCCCCAAAATAGTATGAGAAATGACAATTTCAGTCCGTTGACTTTGGCAGAATCTTCATTTGAGCTCCAATCTTTATTTCTTTGGCATTTTTGATCCTTTTACTTTTGTTTTGAACATTTGAAGCCCTTTGACTTGAAGGTTGACCAGTTTTGACTTTGATCTTTGACTTCTTCAAAATTTCACTTTAGTCCTTCATCTTTTGAATGTTGTCAAGATAGGTCCTTTGTCTTGTAAGGCTTGTCACTTTTGATCCTTCTTTTTTCTTTTCTTCATCTTTAAAGCTTGATTTCACTTGTTTGCTTCAAATTTGTATCCTTGTTACCTAAACAAGCACAAACACAAAACATACCACATAATACTGCTTTTATGAATAAAATTTAGGTATTTGCTATGTGTTTTAGGGTGATTTGTTGACTTATTGATATGAGATTTTGCTCATATCAAATCCCCTACACTTGATCATTTCCATGACCTCATGAAATGCCATATTTTAAAGAACCAATTTACACTTTTCTCATAATTAATTCACCTTGGCCAATATGAAATGCTTTTACACTACTCTATACTATATGATGCATGATTTTGATTTTATACAATGTAATGCAAAGAAAGCCATTCTATTTATATATTTTTGGAATTTCTTAAAATGGTTTTGATGGAAATAACTCATAAAGAAATCAATGACTTAGATTAGGGCTTTTGGTACCATGTACACTTATCACCCTCAAGTTTCACATTCCCCATACCAAGCTTAAAAACAAGATCATTGTTTTCCACAAGTGAAAGTGCGTCAACTTATTCATATAGATTAAGTGTGTTACTCTCATACCCCCACTTATTATGCCTCTAAGACCGGTTATTATTTGAGGAAATTTCTTGAGAGCAAATTTGTCATTATTTAAGCGTGAAATATAAGAAATGTAAAATCTCAAAATAAGGAAGCACGGTTTTAATCCTAAGTAATCCTCTCATCCATTACTCGAAAAACCGCCCACAATTGATATAAGTCCGAGTCAAGAGTAATAAGTATTTCACCTTATGTGTAAGATCCTTATGTCATGCATTAATAAGTAGCTACACACTCGCTAAGGAAAAGAAAATAAAACTCACGCAATAATTTACATCCGCCACCTTTTTGAGACCTTGGATCTTCAATCCCGCAACCCGTCAAGGTAATATTGGATTGGAGCAACTATCAAATCCCCGCAACCCTTGTGAGAGTAATATTTGAATTCAATAGTCACTATAATTAACACTTCACTGCCCCTCTTGGGAGTCTTGTATAATTTTTTTAGCCACTCATTTTTTTCATAATCCGCTCTTATTTTTCTTTATTCCTGACAAAGAAAGTTGAAAAGAATAAAAAGAAAAACACCCGCTAAGTATTAAGCATGATATAAGTCTAGTACACATAAAACGTTCTTACTTAGAATCTTAAGACATACTTATACCAACCATGAATGATTAGTAAAAAATGCATAAGAGACTACAAACCAAATAAAACCGTTCTTGATTATTTATTAACATATATACATGCGTTGACAAGAATATAAAGGTTACGAAAGGGGATATAAAAGCCACAATTAATGAATATGAGGTTTATCTAGCCCTTTACACTTATTCAAAACTCTATCATCTCTTGTTCTCCACAGTTTAAAATCTCAAATAATGAGACTAGTGGATGCTTAGCCTAATAAAACAGGTCTACATGGTTAAGGCAACTAGCTAGAGAATGCTTGGATAAGCAAACTCGGGTTGAGTCAAAGTATCCATGGTGGGACTAATATGTCAAAGATATCTAAATTTGTTAAACCATATCCTTTATTATATTTTTTCCTTTTTTTATATATTTTTGATGAAAAATAAAAGAAGAAATATATACAATGCAAATGTGTTATGCAAATGAAAAATGATTGATGCAAAAATTATGAATGCATGTTTTTGTTGGCCAAAGTAGATCAAAAATTTGAAAAATGTTTGAAAAATTAATTTCCAAGTTATCATGAAGGTCAATGACAAAGTCTAGGTAAGGTCACTTCGATAGAAGACCCCCTACACTTGAGATAAACATTATCTACAATGTCTAAGAGTATTGGAGTGAACTCCCCTACACCTAGGACACTGACAACTTTGCTTAACCCAAGCTAAGGAAAGATAAACTATAGTGAATTCATTTTAAAGCACAATGTGGTTATGAAAAATCACAATAATAACAAAGTGAACCGGATACAAGGGCCTCCTCCATAAGCTCTAATGCATGTGAAAAGAGAGAGCAACCCTACAAACAACATGAAGACAAAAGGAAGGTCTCCCCCTACACTTATCCTCAACTCTATACCCTTATTTCTATCCTACCACACTTCAAGTCTAAAAACTCTAAACCTAGTTATTCAAGCTTGATTTATGGAGTCTCTATCTCGACTCATCCCACAATGAATTAATTCATGGGGAAAATGGGGATCTCTTGGACCATTTCCATAGAAATGTCCTCCCCAAAATAGTGCTTAACACGGTGACCATTCACTTTGAAATTTGGTCCATTTGGTTGTGACAACTCAATAGTCCCATATGGAAACACTTGAGCAATAGTGAATGGACCGGACCATCTTGACTTAAGCTTGCCCGCAAAGAGTTTCAACCTTGATTTAAAGAGGAAAACCGACTCTCCAACTTTGAACTCACGGTTCTTGATCTTAGCATCATGCAATTGTTTAGTCTTTTCCTTGTAAGGAAATGAGTTCTCATAAGCATTGGCTCTCAATTCATCCAACTCATTGAGTTGGTCCTTTCTATGTGAACCAGCTTGGTTCAAATCAAAGTTTGCCCACTTGAGAACCCATGAAGCCTTATGCTCTAACTCGAATGGGAGGTGACATGCTTTTCCATAGACAAGCCAATATGGAGTACAACCAATTGGTGTCTTAAAAGCCATCCTAAAAGCCCACAAAGCATCATCAAGCTTATCCGACCAAGAAGCTCGATTCTCTCCCACCATTCTCTCCAAAATTCTATTTAAACTACGATTTGTGACCTCGGTTTGCCCATTGGTTTGAGGGTGTACGCGGTAGAAAGTCTATGGTTAACACCATACTTCTTCATAACTCTTGTAAATTGATCATTACAAAAATGAGTCACAGGATCATTTATGACGGCCCGAGGTACACCAAATCTAGCAAATAATTGCTTCAAAAATTTCACTATAACTCGAGCATCATTAGTAGGCAAGGCTTTGGCCTCAACCCACTTTGAAGCATAATCCAAGGCTACGATTATGTACTTATTTCCATTAGATGATGGAAAAGGTCCCATGAAATCTATTCCCCATACATAAAAAATCTCACACTCTTATATGAAGTTTTATGGCATCTCATCTCGTTGATTAATTTTTCCTTGTCTTTGACATACATCACAAAATTTCACCATCTCTTGGGCATCTTTGTATATTGAAGGCCAATAGTAACCCGAATCAAAGACTTTCTTAGCGGTGTATTTGGGCCCAAAATGACCACCCGTAGGTCCCTTATGACAAGCTTCTAAGATTTAAAATGCCTCTAGCCCATCTACACACCGTCTAATGATTTGGTCCGCACATTGCCTAAAGAGGTAAGGGTCATCCCAAAAATAGTATTTTGCTTCCTTAAGAAACTTCTTCTTTTGTTGTGAAGTGAGACCCTCTATTAGCACATCCCCCATAAGATAGTTTGCAATATCTGCAAACCAAGGGGTGGCATCCTCTTGTGAAGAGATAGACATGAGCTCCTCTAATGGAAAGGATTCATTATTTTCCTTATGAGGCAATTTACCTTTTAAAAGGATGCTCAAGTCTACTCAAGTGATCCGCCGCTAAATTCTCGGCTCCTTTCTTATCACGAATCTCAATGGAAAACTCTTGTAGCAACAAAACCCATCTCAAAAGTATAGGATTAGCATCTTGCTTTGTCATGAGGTACTTAAGAGCGGAATGATCCGTATACACTATGGTCTTATAGAGCACAAGATAGGGTCTAAATTTCTCAAAGGCATAGACTATAGCAAGCAACTCTTTTTCCGTGGTGGTATAATGAAGTTGAGCACCCGTCATTGTTTTGCTAGCATAGTGTATAGGTTGAAAATGCTTATTCACTCTTTGTCCTAACACGGCCCCCACGACATAATCACTAGCGTCACACATGAGCACAAAAGGCAAATCCCAATTTGGAGAAACCAAAATGGGAGCCTTAGTCAACTTTTCTTTAAGTATCTCAAAAGAGTCTAAACACTCTTGGGTGAAAATGAAAGGAGCCTCTTTTTCCAAGAGGTGAGTCATCGGTCTTGCAATCTTAGAAAAATCTTGTATAAAACGTCTATAGAATCCCGCATGACCCAAAAACTCCTAACTCCTTTCACCGTGGTAGGTGAGGGAAGCTTAGCAATAACATCAATCTTAGCACGATCCACTTCTAAACCTCTATTGGATATCTTATGTCCCAAGACTATCCCCTCTTTGACCATAAAATGGCACTTCTCCCAATTAAGAACAAGACGTGTTTCTTCACACCTCTTAAGCATACGTTCCAAATAGAAGAGACAAGAAGTGAATGAATCTCCAAAGACCGAGAAATCATCCATGAAAACTTCCATAGTGTCTCAATCATGTCATGAAAGATTGCCATCATACACCTTTGGAATGTCCCCGGTGCATTGCACAAGCCAAAAGGCATTCTCTTGTAAGCAAATCTACCATAGGGACACGTGAATGTGGTATTTTCTTGATCCTTTGGATCTATGGGTATTTGGAAATAACCCGAGAATCCATCTAGAAAGCAATAGTACTCATTTTCGCTAAGCGTTCAAGCATTTGGTCCATAAAAGGCAATGGGAAATGATCTTTCCTAGTAGCATCATTGAGCTTCCTATAATCAATACAAACTCTCCAAACCGTGACAAGTCTAGTAGGAATAAGCTTATTGTTCTCATTAGGCACTACGGTGATTCCACCCTTCTTAGGAACACAATGTACCGGGCTAACCCATGGAGAGTCGGAAATGGGACAAATCATACCCGCATCTAGGAGTTTGATAACTTCCTTTTTAATGACCTCATGGATTTTTGGGTTAACCCTTCTTTGGCTTTGAATGGCGGGTTTGTAATCTTCCTTCATAAGGATTTTGTGTGTACAAAAATTTAGATCAATTCCCCTTATGTCGGATATTTTCCATGCTATGGCTTTCTTATGTTTCTTAAGCACCTCTATGAGTTTTTCCTTCTCATTATCTTTCAAGTCTTGTGCAATGATCACGGGTAATTGGTCTTTTCCTTCTAAGAAAGCATATTCAAGGTGTGATGGAAGATCCTTAAGTTCAAGGGTAGATGGACTCTCAATGGAAGGTTTCACTATGGATGGATCATCTATGGTAACTTCTTGTAGAATAGGTGAAGGAATGGGATCCTCATTGAGCAACTTTTAGATAGTGAGAATGTCTTCTTCCCAATTAATAGGAGAATCATCATTACCAAGGAAGTTGGACTCAAATTCCTCCAAGAGGAAATCACTCTCTCCAAATGGTGTTAAGGAGGGAGCAATTGAGGCAACGGTCTCTACATGAGGCATGTTCTCACTATCATTCTTACAAGCTTCATGAAAATTCTCATCACACACCTCATCAAGAACATCCACTAAGTTAATTGTTTCATATCCTTGAGACTTCTTAGTTACTTTTCCTAGCTTAAACACCACTTTCTCATCCTCAACTCTCATAATTAGTTCTTCTTCCGCCATATCTATAAGAGTACGACCCCTCCTTAAAAATGGTCTACCAACTATAAGAGGAACTCTCGGGTCCATATCATAATCAACCACTACAAAATCCGCCGAAAAGGTAAACTTATCAACCCCTACAAACACATCCTCCGTAATGCCTACCGGATAAGCGATGGTACAGTTAGCTAACTCAAGGGTCATCCTAGTAGGAGTGAGCTCGGGAAGAGAGAGTTTTTGCCAAACCGATAAAGGCATGAGATTAATGCTTGCCCCAAGATCTGCTAGTGCCATGCAATTTTCCACCCCGGGAAAATTACAAGGGATCAAAAACCGCCCCAGATCTCCAAATTTTGTAGGTAAGGTTTTGAGCAACACGACAGAGCAATTCTCATTAAGTGATGTGTTAGGCAAATCCACCAACTTTTCCTTGTTTGAGAGGAGATCTTTGAACATTTTAGCAAACTTTGGCATATATGCAAGAGCTTTCGCAAAGGAAATGTTTATGTTAAGTTGCTTGAACATCCTCAAAAAGTTTGAGACTTGAATATCATCCTTGTTTTTAAGTTTATCCTTTCTCAATCTTGAGGGTAAGGAAGGCTTGGTTTTGGCGTAGGTTGAGTAGTTATTGTTGTGGAAGGTTTCTCTTTGTTGGTTTCTTCATTGGTAGGTGTGGGAGGTAAATGAGTAGTAGGTGTAGGATGAGAAGGTGTAGGTGTTGAAGTGGTAGAGCTTGAAGGTGGTGAATAAGATGTAGAAGGCTCATCACAAGATGGAATCATAGTAGGCTTAACCATAGGAGGTGTAGGAGGTGAAGGATCGTTAGTTGTCATTCCACTTCTTATTGTGATAGCATTGACATTATCCCTTGGATTTGTTTAAGTGTTTGAAGGTAGAGCCCCTTGTGGCCTTTGATTAAGCATCATTAAAATCCTCTTGGTAGTATTCTCATTCATGGCTCTCATTTGATCTTGTGTTCTCTTTTCACTTTCACGAATTCTTCTTTCAAGTAGCTCAAAGGTATCATTTTTCCCATATCCTTGATTTTTAACTTGATGGTATCCTTGATTTTAAAAGGGTGGAGGAGGTTGGTTAAATCCTTGATTGTTTGTATGAAAATTATTTCCTTGATGTTGAAAGTTGTTGGGTGCTCTATAGTTGTTCCCTTGATAGTTTGGCCTGGGCCCTTGATTTCTTTGAAGAAATTGAGGAGGGTTGGGTTGATTTTGGGTGGGTGGATGGGGTGGAAAGCCGGGTGGAGCAAGGTAGTTATTTGATTTGTAAGAGAGATTGTTTGGGTTGATGTTAGTTTGAAGTGCTCTCTATGTGCATCTTGATAAGCATAACACTCAACTTGGTAATTTTGAACCTTTTCACATTGTAGGTAAGAATGAGGACCTCCACAAGTCTCACAAGAAACAGCAATGGCATTCACAACATTGGTGGAAGTGTTACCCAAGGAAACTTTCATAAATTCTTGCATCATTATTTGTTTCATCTTTTGGGTATCCTGCATTATTTCTTGTTGCACCTTTTGGTTTTGGGTCCATTCTTGCATTTGTGAAAGGAGTTGACTTTCAAATGATTTGGAAACACCCTCTTGAACAACATGGACTCCCTCATCAATTTGAGTGTTTTTTTGCACCATGGATTTAGTCTCAATAATGTCCCATGCCTCTTGAATAGATTTGGAAAGAATGTTCCCACTCGCGGAGGAGTTGAGGGAATCTTGATGATGTGGTCTTAATCCATTGTAGAAAGTATTGATTTGGTGAACTTCATTGAATCCATGATTTGGGAATTTCCTCAATAAATCCTTGTACTCTTCCCAAGCATCACTAAAGGCTTGGCTAGGTTTTTGTTGAAATCCAATAATTAGGTTTCTCAAAGCCGTGGTCTTAGATGGGGGAAAGAACTTGTTCAAAAACTTCTTAGTAAAGTCATCCTAAGTGAGAATGCTCTTAGGTAGTTGTTTATCTAGCCAATACTTAGCATTGCCCTCTAAGGAGAATGGAACTAGGATCAACTTAATGGCATCATGGGGAAGTCCATTGTACTTAAGGGTATTACAAAGAGATAGAAATTTCTTGATATGATCATGTGGATCATCACTAGGTCTCCCAAAAAATGGTGTGTTTGAAACCAAGGTAATCATGGATGTCTTAAGCTCAAAGGTGTTTGCGGGTATCTCGGGTATAACAATAGCATCGACATATCCTTGCACACTGGATTGGAGGTGCTCCATCAAAGGTCGATTGTCAACGGCAGCCATGGCTTCTTGTGTGTTGATCAAAGCACGATTCTCGGGATCGGCTTGATGGACGGTGTTGTGCTTACTGTTTCTCTTTTTCTTCCTTTTGGGAGAAAGGGGTTGTACACCAAAAGGTGTTTGTGCACGCCCACGGGAGAGCATGCAACTCAATTCAAGGAGTGAGAGAGAAGCTTTTGTTCGACTTTGGAAAAGAAGGGATTATCCTTTCCGAGGTTCAATAATTAATATCCACAAGAAAGTATAGTATATGTAAGTAATACTTGGGTGCAAGACCCCCAATCAAGCTTTCCTTCTTAGAATACTCACTAGTGAACGGGGGGTTAGGTGGCGCGAAGCACTTAAGTACCTATTAACCCTTAGACGACATTTTATAGCACGCCGCCTTTCTATTCACTTTGTAGTTTGTATTCTTTGAATTCTTGCCTATTGGAAGTATTTATCTATTCTTGCTTTAATTAAATTTGATCGATACACGTGTCAAGGACCGGAACGCTCCCGAACACGGTGTATTACAAAAGCAATACTTATGGAAGTATGTGTATTGAGTGTTCGTATACGTATACGTATCTACATATAATAATATATCAAAAATATTTTTGTATTTTTTGTGTTTTTAAAGAAAATACTATATGTACGTAAAAACCGATGAAAACCAATAATATATATTTTGGGGTGCAATCTTTTAGGAAAAAGATTGCTTTTTAGATTTTTTATTTTTTTGGTTCAATTCTTTAGGAAAAGAATTGATTTTGTTATTTTTTAGTTCTTATATTTTCATATTTTTGATTTTTTTTATCTTTTGGATTTATGATATGTAAAAATAACGTCTACTCGGGGAACGGATCCCAAAATCCAATCGAAACCGTCAATCAATAGTCTCTCATGATGTCATGAACCGGTAGCGGCGCCATTTAATATTAAGTATTGGCAAGTTCGTTTTTTCTCAACTCAAGACAAATTGAAAGGCCAACTAATATCAAGCTTTAAATTCTGTTTGGTTGTTAAGAGTTATTTGGATTCTAGGTCTAATTCAAACAAGCACGTAAAAAGAGAAAATATTATTTAACTATTTATCCGTAAAACAAAGTGCAATTACCAATTAATATTCACAAAGTACAAGTTTTTAATGCATGAAATATAGAAGTGCTTGAAATGTAAACAAAATGAAAGTATAGGGATTAAATGTGCAAAATCAGAAACTATAGGGACCAAATATGTAAATTGTAACAAACTAGTCAACAAACTTAACAAATTTGAAAACTAACTAACTAATATAGCAACAAACCAAATTCCAGGGATTAACTTTTGCAAACCCTAAAAAGTTGAAAATTTAGAGCTGATTACAAAGGTTAAGAAAAACTAGGGAGCAAAGTGCAAATATAGGAGACTTAAAATAAAAACGGGTACATTAATAACAATAAACTCGTTTGAGCTTATTTTTAAACCAAAACGACTCTAATCTTCTGCAAACTGCTTAAAATTGAAAACAAGCTAGACTAGTCAAAGGAATTTCGTTAAAATCTATTAAATCTCTTGATAGCTTATCACAATAAGCTCAAAATAAGCTCAAAAGAAATCCAGACATCCACTATTTGATTTTCTTGCAAAACTGATTAATCAAGCCTCAAAAAGCTTGGAATGTCTTTTGGTTTTGAAAATGAGTGATATGAGTGTAATTACTCATATCAATTGTATCAATTAATGGACAATAAATGCATTAACAATATAAAAATGGCCATGTATATGCATGTTTTGTTTGTTTCGTGTGTGTAGGTACCAAGATCACGAAAACCGGTAATATCGACACGAGATTTGAAGATATTTTCAAGAAGCCAAAGATTAAGTCATTTTTCGAGGATTTAATATTATAAGGGTTATTTGTGCCTTATGGGACCCACATTGGTGTAATGGGCCTTAAAGCCCATTAAAATAGTTATGTATTTTGGAAAGCCCATTATAAGCCCAACAACACAACTATTAGGGACGGATGGAAGTTTTATCATGTGGGAAGTTTAATAAGGGCCCAAGCCCAACTGCCAATATAACTAGACGTGAGGAGTTTATGTGCTCAAACCTATTAGGGTTAAAAGGGACGGTTAAAAAGATATATTAAGTTATATCTTTTCATTATTTTGGTGAAACTCACACACCCACCTTCACTTCCTTCGTTATTTACAAGAAAAGAAAATACAATCAAGAAACCACTACCCACCAAATAAACCCTAGATCAAAAATAAATTGGGGGTTTCCTTTCACAGCAAGTGCAATACACGCTCCTAATTAATTCTCAACAAATTCGGGAAGAAGATGATGGCTGTATCAATCCACGTGGCCTCCCCATCTAGTCACAGCTAGCTTGTGATTGGTTGATTTAATCACCACCAATCATAGCACCAATAAAATAAAGCCACATCAGCTTCAAAGAAGCACAACAAGCACATATCCCTGCCACGCTGGCGATCCGAGGGAGAGATGCTTCATTTTCATCCGTTTGATCAAAAAGAAGAAAGAGAAAGAAGAATCGAAGGCCAAGATTTGAGATGCTGCTCAATAAACTCCTCAGCAAGGCTTTGGGGTTTGCCTATAAAAACCTCCAAATAATGTGTAATTTTTCATCCCATTTTTATTTTAGAGTTATAATGTCAAAATAGATGTACGAATTAATTGTATTTTTATTTTTATAGTATTGTAATCAATTTTCAGTCATTAATTAAAGTCTAATTGAGCATAATCTTTCCATTTCGTTTATTTACTGTTAAATTTTTTTATAAAATCATTTACTATCTATTTGATGATATTATATGAAAACTTGTTTGATTAAGCTTAATTAATAGCTTTAATTAAATAAGAAAAGTGGAATTCGGATAAAAATCAAATCCAATGGTTTGATTTATAAAAATATATGGTGGTTCGAGATTACTGTTTTGGTTCGAGTAATAAATGGTGGGGTTCGTTTGAATTAACATGGTGATTCAAATGATTTGTGGTTTGAGTTTGGTTAATGGTTCGAGACGTTTATGATGGTGAGGTGATTGTTACGGTTCAATAGAATGCTCAGCGCATTTCTACTACACCAAAGGAAATCATCATAAAGGTTTATCTTATTTTACTTTTATAAGTTTTATTTAAGAATTTATTGTTAAGAGGTTAAGTGGTTTATGTTTATGCTTAGTCTGTTATATAAACTGTTATTGATTAGTCTGATGTATAGTGAGGTTTGGTATCTGCTAAACTTTGGTCTACTGATATTCTCTGTTTGCTTTGTGGACTGTTCTTTTATATAAATCTGGCATAGATCTGCTACATATAGCTGCTAAAATGATGTTTGCTGATAATTTGTCACAACTGATATTGATTTATTTTGATTAATGCTTAGCTGTTGATTAAAGTGTCATTAATCTGAGTAGTTTTAATAAGTCTGCTGATTCTGTGATTGTTTTGAAAATTGATTGCTTTAGTTTGGTAATTTGACCGTTAGTTTCTCTATGATCTGCTGATATTTGTTAGAACTCCTTATTCTGAATGAATATATTTGATATAGTTTTGGCCTTGTTTGCTTATTCTGTTTAGGACATGTTTAATCTGTCTTATCTGTTTTCACTTATGTCAATAAGTGTATGTCTTGGTAGAGTTAAAATTAATATAGTTTACTACATTTTTAGCTTATATTTTTAGGAAATCTAATCTTGTCACTTGATAATAGAGCTTTACAATTTTAGAAATATTGTTGTGGTGAAATTTGTTAGATGCTTTTTGGATCTGATTTAAATAAGTAGTATATTGAGTTTTTACTTTGTGAGTTTTCTGAAGTTTTTTTAGCTGATATATGGGAGAATTATTTCATGTCTGTGATTTTGTTTTAGTAGAATTTCATATCTATTATTCTGTCAGGTACTCAAACGAATGGTTTGGGACCTGTGACTTTTAATCTGTCATAAATTTTCAAATCCAAAAATTATTATCACAAAGAGTCACTCCTCTGGCTCGAACCCGTGACCTCACCGTTAAATACAAGCGTGCTAACCAATTGGTCTAGCCATTTGTTGTTGTTTATTTACAGCTTAAGTAATTAATGTAGCTTAAAAATCTTGGCTGTCAGCTTTAATTTCTATTTTAATACAAAGTTTTCATTAAATAAAATTTAAATCAATTGTTTCAAATAAATTTTATAAAGTTTAATAAAATAAATAAATAAAAATATTTTATTACTTTTTAGAAATTTAAATTGTTTTAAAATTAGTTTTCAAATAATTTAGTTTTAATTAATTTTGTTTTAAATGAAATTAGTTTTAAATAGATTTTGTTAAAGTAAAGTAATTTTTAAAATAGATTAATTAGTTTAAAATTTTGAATAGTTTTTAAATTGTCTTTAATTAAAAAGACTAATTTTAATTAGATTATAATTTTAAATAGTTTAAATAATTGTCTAATAGATTTTATATTGGGAAATGATTCATGCACTTTAGGATTTAAAATTGGTAGAATTAATTTAGATAAAAACCGAACCCGAATTCAAATCAATTGTCCAATTAAAACGAACGTCTCAAATTCATAAGGTCCTTGTGTACAACGAACCGGGATCATTCACGTGTTTATTTGAAATCGTTTTTAGCTTATCTATGGATTATTACCTTTTCCTAAAGTTAATTTCCTAAATTTGCTCTATAACGTACCTGATTAAAATACACCGACATTTCCCAACACATCAAAAATTTTGGCGCCACTGCCGGGGATCTTGTGTACGATTCGTACGTGGAGATTTGTTGATCGTTGATTTGAAGACCCTTTCCATTTTGGAAGGTTATGTTTATTTTTGTTTTATCATCATTATGTATTCATCTATCGTTTGCGTTAAGTGTGGGAGTCCATTGTTTGATGGCGTGTGCCCTTGTCTTCAAACGAAAGACGACTCCTCACAACTTTCCATCGAACAATTAATTATGCTAGAGCAGATGAATTTTTACAAAGATTTTTTCAAATATTTTTTCAAAGATGATATTTTGGTAAACTATGATTATGACAATGAAGACGATGATGAGGATATTTTCGATCTCACTCCATCTTATGACATCACTACTCTTATTCTTGAATCTTCCACCGTGGAACCCGAAAATTCTCTAAGCATGGGGGACGAGCATATTAGCACTATTCCGGAAACGGAATCGGACGAAGTAATAAAGTCTAGTGTTGAGATCCTTGTCCAAAACCCAAGAGAGTTCGATGGTATTTCCAATGAAACGTGTAATTTGCCACTTTGTGATGACTCTCCTTCTTCCATTCACTTTGAGATTTTCTCCAATTCTAATGATGAAAATTGTGATGGAAATGAAGATTTTGAGTATGATTTGACTTCTAGTGAATTTTCTTAAGAGGAGTTCTCCGAAGAACTTTCTTATAAAGATGATATTCACGACTCAGATTTTGAGGGGTTTCCCGATGAACCTACTCTTCTTCACCCATTTCCACCGGGAAATGAGGATGATAGTGATCCAATTTGAGAGGTTCACCTTTGAACTTGCTCCTTTAGACCCATTTCCACCGAGAAATGAGGTTGATTTGACTATTCCGATCCTTGAGAAGTTCTCCGATGAACTTACTCATTTATATGTGAAAGACGCGATTCTTCGTGAAAAGTTATCGAACGTCTATCTTCTCATTTCTAAGATCGAAGCTTTGAATTCTAAGCCTAATGACAAGTCTTTCTCTCCATCTCCTATTCCCGTTGAGGATAGTGATCCGCTTATGGAGGAGATTGACATGTTTCTTGCTTCTAATGATTCGATACCATCGGGTGTTGATGGAATTGACCCGGAGTGGGACGCTCTCTTTTTAGAGAATTTACTTGATGATGATTTTGTAGGTCTACGTTTTCTTATGATTGTACAAGTGTTGTTAAGGTCTAAATAGTGGGAGAGAGATGAAGAACTAGAGAGAGAAAGCTAGAGAGAGAAAGGAGAGGATTAGAGAAAGAAAGATAGATTGATGAAAAGTGAATGAACAACTAATGACCAACCCCTCCTAACATGCTAGGAGGGGGTATATATAGCCCACCCTACATGTGGGCTTTATGGGTTATATGTTTACATAACTAGATCACGAGCCCATACTACGTATCTATTGTTGGAGTGACCGATCCTTTCTAAATACGTAAAAACGTATTTCCAACAATCTCCCCCTAAGGGAGGTCACTCCAAGTTACAATGTCCTAAATAGGCTATAACTCGTGATCTATGCTAATAATGATGTGACCGAGACTTTCTTTGGAAAAACGTATTTCCAACAATCTCCCCCTAAGGGAGGTCACACCATTTTACAAAATCTTAAACCTAGCATACTATGCTTGAGTCTTCGATCTTGTTATTGTGAATATGTAGATGGGATGTAGATGGGATCTTTGACTTTAGTATTGAGCATGTTTCCTTGCTTTGACCTTGTGCATTCATCACTTGTGATATTTGCCTCCTTGTGACTTCATGTTTCACATACTTATACCTTTATAATTCTTGAAAGCTTTAGAGTTTGATACAACGGAAGACTTGACTTTTAGGCTTTCTTGAATTTGTTGAAGTTAAGTTCATAAAGTATAAATATGCGAGGACGACTTCTTTTCGGATAGTACACCGCAATGCCACCATCTTGTTACGCTGCATAAGACAGTTAGCAACAAAACATATACACGGATGAAATGGCTTTGAACATTTCATTCTAATTCGGTAGCATTTTACCTCCGGTCGGTGAAGATCGTTGGACGATATGAAATATCGTACTTGTGGCAGGTAGTTTCAATTAAGAACCTCCTTTACAAGATTTCGCAGGTGAACCCGTTCTCTTTATTCGACCGTCCAAAGCTGACTGCGGACATAAAGAGTGAATCATTTGGATAATATTATCCGCATGATTTGAAGCCGTCAGTTCATGTTCCTGGAACAAGTGAAATTCAATTAAGAACCGCACCATCGTTGCTTTCCAGTTGTCACGAGCTTGATATAGAATCTTGCAAGTTACCTACCTAGTGCTGTTTGAGGTTAACACTAGAAGGATTTCCACTCATCACTGTGAACACTAAGGTATCACTCTGAGTGTTCTGGCAAGATCACTAAGATATTGCGTAGAGGCCTGGAACATGTTTAAATTCAGTTAAGAATTAAACCACTGTTGCTTTCTAGTTATCACAAGTTTGATTCATAAAGAATCGTACAAGTCACCTACCATGAGATTTTTGATATTCGCTCAAGAAGGATTTCCATCTTCATTGTAAATACTTTCGTATTACTCTGATGTTCAGGCAAGATCATGAAGATTTTGCGTAGGACTCTTAAGATCTTTCTTACTTTTCATAGTGTGTGAAGAAGCAAGGAATTATGAAAGTGTGTCCTAATGAGATATTTGATGATCTCAAATGGCTCTAGACTCGATCATGCATTTTGTATTTTAGTGATCGGAGGCTAGAGAGGAGTGCCACCATTTCAATACCAATTTATTCGGAGTGAATAAATCAATAGATAATGCGTTGTCTCCGTGTGATTAAAACAAATATCTTTTGAGAGATATCCGAGTTAGCTGTGATGGGTTGTGCGTTGCATCACTGGGTCCATGATGTCTATCTTCAATATCGATAATCATTGAAAAATGATCTCAATAGCATATGTATTGACCCGGTTTCTGCCTAAGGTTGTAAGGAGGGCTTCTTTCTTTACACCCTTTATCTTTACAATTCTTTTTCATTCTTAAACCCCTTCAATGCTTACCAATACGTCATAACTAGCACCTTGTTGTGATTTGATATTAAGATTTTACCAGTTACAAATTCTTGAATTGGTCTAATCGAATTGATCACGGTTAAATGTGTGACTCGGTCGTCTTTGGTGGATAAAAGAAAAGGTGGTCGTTGTCTATAACTAAGTAAAGATAAAAATAAAAGCTTTAACGTAAATGACAAAATTAAAATCACTTAAATAAAGACTTTAAAAGAAACTAAGTAAATGACGAAAATATAAAAACTTTAAAAGTAAATGACGAAAATTTAAAGCTTGACAAAAAGTAAATTTGAAAACTTAATAAAAATGTAAACTTTAAATAACTTTAAGACAAAACAATTAAAAATAAGACTTAAGAAAATGGCGGGAAAAATAAGTTTAAAATTAAACTTGAACAAAAATGATATAAATCCGCAATACATAAAAAGTGAAATAATTTTGCAATGTAAACAAACATAAATCCGCAATGTTAAGAAAAAAATGAAATAATTTCGCAATAATGCGAAATCAAAGATTTCGCAATGTAACAAAATTCAATTTCGCAATATTGAAGAAACACACAATTCCGCAATGAGGAAAAACAAAGATTTCGCAATGTGAAAAGTAAAGATTTCGCAATGTCTGAAAAGTAAAGATTTCGCAATGTGAAAAACAAAGATTTAACAATGTGAAAAGTAAAGATTTCGCAATGTCTGAAAAGTAAAGATTTTGCAATGTGAAAAACAAAGATTTCGCAATGCCTGAAAAGTAAAGATTTTGCAATGTCTGAAAAGTAAAGATTTCGCAATGTGAAAAACAAAGATTTCGCAATTCTGAAAAGTAAAGATTTCGAAATTCACAAAAAAGTTCAATTTCGCAATTCACAAAAAAGATCAATTTCGCAATACACAAATAAGTTCAATTTCGCAATACAAAAAAAATTTCAATTTCGCAATACACAAAAAAGGTTCAATTTTGCAATACACAAAAAAGTTCAATTTCGCAATACACAAAAAGATTCAGTTTCGTAATACACAAAAATTGCTAAATTGAATCAGATTTTCCTAAAAAAGGGGAACTCGTAAAAGGACGAATTAAGCATTATTTTCGCAACTTTTGAAGGACAATAAGCTAACAAAAACACCAATAAGCTTATCAAGAATACTAGATGAATGATAAAACTTGTAAAACTTTTAAACACGAACCAATAAACGTGAAAAGCTATGAATTTTATGTAAAAATATGACGAAATGGATGAATAAAGGACACGAAATCGACACGAACAAAGATGATGAAAAAGATTAAGATCAAATAAATAAGAAAGGTAGAATGAGATGATTAAAAAGCTTAAAAATAAAGATAAAGATTCAAGACAAGATTAAAAGACTTACATGAAATAACTTGAAAATAAAGACAAGTATGTAAATGACAATATGAAAAGTGCATAAAATAAAGTGGAGAACTAATTGGTGAAATTAGATAACACCTCTAAAATGAGGTTAAGGGTGGTATTTACAGGGAAGGGGAGTGTATGGTGATTGTGCTTCTTTCTTTCTTTCTTTTGTCTTCTCGTCTTTCGTTTTTGACAATAAACTCGTCATTCTCGACTGTGTCTCGGGATTTGTCGATAAATAATTTGAACTCGTCTTCTAATTTATTCATTAATTAGATTTGGTTCTTTGACTTCGTTAAACTTCCGTCTTTAGACTTTTTCTTCGATAAATCTTCAGAATAGGCCTTTGACTTCCGTTCTTTTTGCACTTTTAATCTTTTGACTTCATCTTTTGTCTTTTTCTTTGATAAAAGCCCGTGAAAGCCCGTGTTTTCTTCCCTTTTCACATTTTGGTCCTAAATCACAACAAAAACACAAACCACGCATAATTCCGACTTTTACGACATAAAATACACGTTTTGGCTTGGTTTATCCTTGTAATAAGTGGTAAAAGGATAAATGTTTTCACACTTATTAAATCCTCTACACTTGACCATTGCAATGCCCTCATGCAATGCATTAATTACAAAGCAAGATTTACATTTTCTATCATAATTAATCCACCTTGGCCTTTATTAACCACAAGACATTAAAGAAACTTAAAAAGATAGAAAATAACAAAATACTTGAAGGGAGAAAAAGTAAAGAGATCGAAGACTTACATTAGGGCTTAGGATGTCATGAATGTTCATCACCCTCAAGTTTCACGTTCCCCATACCAAGCTTAAAAACGAGATCATTGTTATTATAAGTTAGCAAACTAACACAAACTTATGTGGTTTAATTATTCACTTAGACTCCCTTATTCCTAGGTGTATCTCTTATATTTTATTATTGTCTTAAATGATCACGAGGATGCATTGTTGACTTATTTCGATAATTATTAGGGCCGAAAATAAAGTAGGACGATTTAATCCATAGTTAGCTAATGGACAAAATCTTTTAAAACTGCTTCTCGAAACCTCATAAAGTTCATATCTTGGCATGACTCGCTTCACGATTTGAGACCTTTCTCGGACTGATATTTGGCATTTACTTCATACTTCGAATCTTGAGAGATGATCTTGAAATAATGGTCTTCTCTTCATACTAGGAATTTCTTCACTTAAAGTTTTTGAGAGATTCTTCATACTTGGACCACGACTTCTTCATTTTTCTCCAATCTTTATTTGGGATTTTGATATACAACGATCCCGCCTCCTTTTAAGACTTGGATCTATTTATCCTCATACCTTGCTAGGGTCTATTCAGATAGACTTCTCCATGATCTTTAGGGGAGTATTTGCTTTTCGTCGTGTGTCTTGATCCTTCATATTGATTTTTGATAAATGATTCTTCACATCACTTTGGATCTTTAGCAACAAAATGTAGCCCTCATGCCTTGTTAGGGCCTCTTCGGACTCGCCAATCTTCGCATCTCGCTGCAATAAGTTATGCCTGGCTATGAACTCTAATTAATACCGAGCAACTTTTAAACGATCTTGTGCTAGAAGCTAAGTAACTTTTCAAATCGTACGACCTTACTTATTGCAATTAAGTTTATTAACAAGCGATGGGAGAAAAAGCTCATAATTAACTCACATAAATTCATGAAAGAATATCAAACTTATAATTGACTCTATCATCTCTCGTTCTCCACAATTTAAAATCTCAAGGAATGAGACTCGTGGATGCTTAGCCAATTAAATCAAAGTTTTGGGTTTTCAAGTCATCTATAGGATCTTGCATCTTCTTAAACTTTTTCAAGTTTAGAATTTGCATTTTAAAGTCCCTTGATAAACGACTTTCTAGGAGAAATTATAGGAACTTGCGAAAAGTTCTTGTTCTTAACCCGTAAGAGTTAAGACTTTCGCGTTTTAAAGTTCCCTATATAAAAGCCTAGCAAAACTTGATTTAAACACGTTAAGGATACTAGCTAGTGTAAACTCAAATAAGTAAACTCGGGTTGAGTCAAAAGATTCATAACGGGCCTAATATATCAAAGACATCTAAACTCATTAAAACCATTTTATTAAATTTTATTCTAATGAAAGAAAATTAACGATAACAAAGGAAAATAGGCCAAAATAGATTAAAAATTTTGAAAAATGCCGAAAAATCAATTTTCCGATTAAAATGAGGACAAATTCATGGAAAAGCCCACTTAGCTTCGATAGAAGTCCCCCACTTAATATAAACATTGTCTTCAATGTTTAAGCATGTGGAAGTAACCTCCCCTACACTTAGGACATTGTGCACGTTGTTTAAATCTTGCTAAGGAAGAGACAAATAAAGTGATTCCTATTTTAATATTGAAGAATATAAAATAGTGAATCAAAAGAGTTTAGGATAGAACCGGGAAGACGGTATACACGGAATCACGGGTCGTAAAAATTCATCAAGAATGGATCTTTGATAGCTCGAATCCCTGCACATCATAAGAAAGAAAACAACAAACACATACTAGGGTCTCCCCTACACTTATTAGAAAAACGAAATAAAAGGATAGATAATCGGGTTGCCTCCCGATGACCGCTTGTTTTTGTTCACCGAGTCGTGAGCCTGACTCGACCTTGATTACAATGGTAAGAAGCTTGAAGAACATCCACCGGGGTCAAATACATGGTTCTCGTCCATCAAATAGCACAAGCTTAAGGTGAACAAGACAAGCCAAAGAAGAGTAGGCGAGGTTCCCTTAAGCAATTGTTGAGCTCGGTGGTAGAAAGTATGATGAAGTGAAAGCATAGCTCCATAAGTTCCAAAAATCTTTCCTTTTATTGCATCAGATGGATACTGAGATGGCTTAAAATTTGTGATACCCGGATCGAACACCTTTTCCTTTAGGGGAAAATAAGACTTAGACTCAGTAGACCTTGAAGATTCGCCCATAAACCGCACAATCTCATCCGAAGAAGGTGGAAAGAGAGGTGTTAAGACATAGGTACTATGGATATCGGTGTCGTCCGGCTTCTTCTCCTGTGAAACGGGTTTCGTAACATCCGAAGGAGGATAGAGACCATAATAAAAGTCCAAATGAGGAGAATCATTCTCATTGGGGAAGTAGGTATTGAGAAAAGTGGCAAAATCTTCCTCAAATGAGTAATCATCCAAAGTAGGATCAAGCATTGTTGGCGGAGGATCTTCATCAAAATAGGAGCATAATCATCATTAGGAGACAAATCATTTGAAGAATCACTCGAAAGAGTATCAACATCATCAAAGTCATCATAAGTTGGCATGTCTTTATACTCTGAAGCAAAATCGTCATAATCATCCACATCGGAACTAGAATCATCATATGCATCATAGATTGGTGGAGCATCCAAGTTAGGAAGAGGATCATCAGAATCTTCCACATTTTCTTGAAAAAGTGGATTATCATAGATAGGCTCGAAAAGAGGATTGTTGTAGACGACAAAATCATCAAGCTTTGTACTTTCCAAAGGAGTTGTATCAAGCTCGTCTTAAAGCACATTAATCATATTCGCCGATTCTCTTCCATTGGATTTGTTTGTGATCTTCCCCATTGTAAAAACTTGTTAATCATTCCCGACCCTTAAAATTAGTTCACCTTCGGCAACATCGACTAAGGCTTTTCCGGTTCTCAAGAATGGCCGTCCAAGTATTAACGGTATACGAGGGTCCATTTAATATTCAACAACAAAAAAGTCGACCAGAAAAGTGAAGGTACCAACTTTAACAAACACACCTTCGACAATACCAACGGGGTAAGCGAGAGTTCGATTTTCTAGCTCAAGAGTCATCTTTGTTGGTGTAAGATCGGGTAATGATAACTTTTTCCAAACACTTAATGGCATCAAATTTATACTTGCCCCGAGATCGGCTAAGGCAGTAAATTATTCGGTTTTGGAAAATGTACAAGGTAGTACAAAACAACCGGGATCTCCAAGTTTTTCCGGAAGTTCTTTAAGAAGGGTTGTAGAACAATTTTCATTTAAGCGGGTGTTGACAAACTCATCCATCTTCTCTTTCTTACTAAGCAAATCTTTAAACATCTTAACGAATTTAGGCATTTGGGCAAGAGCTTCAACGAGGCTAATGGTGATGTTCACTCCGGAAATCTTTTTCAAAAGGTTTGTCACTTGAATGTCATCCTTGGTGAGCAATTTGCACTTGTCTAACCGAGATGGATAAGGAATATTGGGCTTAGGAGGTGTAGGTGTAGAAGTTGAGGGTTGAGAGGTAGAAGGTTTAGAGGTGGAAGGTGGGGATGATAAAGGGTTTTTCTTTGATACTTGAAATTGAGTAAATTGAAGTTCGTTTCTCTCGATTCTTAACCAACTGAAAGTCCTAACAATCTCAAGTTTATTATTGTTTTTGGTTGATAAATTGTTTGGATATTCTATGTCTATTTAACCAAGCACGTAAAATGATGAAAAATATTACGCTACGTAACCGTAAAACACTTAGCAATTACCAATTAATATTCACAAGAGGACAAAATTGTAAAAGCATGAAAGTAATGTGCCAAAAATGTAAAGTAAATGAAAGTCTAAGCTTGAAATGTAAATTCTGAAAAGTTAAAGGACCAAATTTGTAAATTCTAACAACTTTCTAACTAATTCTAACAAATGTGTAAACTAACTAATTAAATTTGACAAGTAGTTAAAAAATTAGGACTGAAAATATTGCAAACCCTAATTTCAAGCAAGTTTAGCAACGAATGAAAACAGCTTCTAATTACAAGGACCAATGTGCAATTAAAAGAGACTATTTAACAAAAAGGGGTACAAGTAAGAAATAAGCTCGTTTGAGCTTCATACTGAACCAAGTAAGCTCAAACAAGTTTCAAACGACTTAAAATCGAAAATAAGCTAGACCTGTTCAAGGATATTTCTTAAAACTCAATTAAACTCAAATAAGCTCAATCCAATAAGCCATGAATAAGCTAAATTAAAATCCAGACATGCACATTAAGATTTTAAAGTCCAATTTTGTTAAACAACTTATTGTGAGTATGGAATGTCTTTCCTTTTGGAAAATGAACAAGTGAATAAGCAGAAAAATGGAATTAAGCTGAAACCTTGTTTATTTGACTTTTGTTGACCAAAAGTTGAAAAATCTGAAAAGCTCAAATTTCAATTAGGACATGTTTCTAAACAAGAATGTGGAAGAAAATTACAAGTTTTATGAAGTGGATTTGGCTATCTAAGAAAACAGTCCAATCAAATATCACAGAAACTTAAATTTGTCTGAGTGCTTATTCAAAAGCTGATTTCTAGCTTATTTATGACAACTGTATAATTCCCTTGCTCAGAAGTAAACTTTAGATGTTAAGAAACTAATAGAAACTTGTTTCAATGATTTTGGTTAAGAAACGAATCAATGGCAAGGGATTGAAAATTGCAATTTTTCTGATGAACATTTAACAAGGACTTGACCCAAACTATTTTTTACCAATTGCCTGTTTGACTACAATTTTAACCACAAAACTTGAACACAAATGTTTCCAAATGTTTATTGAATGTAAATGAGCAACTCTTATCAGTTTTATCACACTTGAATTACAAAATCTCACAGATCCAAACACTACTTAACAAGTTTAAAATGGATTTTAACAAAGAAGATTTGAGTAAAAGATTGAAGTAAACTAAAACTGATACAAAACATTTTTGATGAACAAAATGAAAGGTTTTAAGACTATGAACAGATTAAACCACAAAATGCAACAACAAGTACTTAACTGATGAAATAAAGGACAGAATTCAAGAAAAATCAAACTAGAAGCTATAAAACTATCAACAAGCAATTAAATCAAACCAATTAAGCTAAAATAAATCAATAACACATAATCAGAGCAGCATAGAATGATTACACTAGAATTTAGCAGGCATTCAACAATTGAATGGAATTCTAAAAACAGAATTAGTAAACTTGTAAGCTTAGGCCTCCTTTGATGGAGGAGTGTGGTGCTGAACCAACTCAATTCTATCAACACACCATTAGATCATCACCAAACACCATTTAATCACCTCCAACAGCTTTTTCTGAACAAAATCAAACCACTGCTACAAAACTGCTACAATCTTCTTAACTTCTACTTGGAATGAACTGAACAACAACAAACTCTTCACAAAGCTTCCATTGATCAATGGTGATCAATAGAAACGTAGAACAGTAACAGGATTAACAGAAATTTGATGAACAGAATGAAGATTGAATAAGGAATTGTGAATTTTTATTAATGAAGGTAAAAGTTGTTACAAAAGGTAGGTAAATCTGTTATAACTACTAACAAACTCAAGAGGTTGTCAAGCTCTTGAGTTGCTAACTAAACTATAACAGAATTGAAGAAGAAAGGAAATTGTGTGTGTGTTTTCACACTTTAGCTACTCATTACAAATGAGAGCCTAGATGCCTATTTATAGAGATGAGATGAGGTGCAGGGGATGTCACTGACGTGTTCCCACCAATTAGAAGTTGCCAGGTGTCCTCAAACTCTGGATTAAAACTAGCCGTTATGAACTTGAATTTGGGCTTTTCTTCTTGGTTGACTTTCAGGCTAATTGAGTGAGCGGGTTGAATTCGTTGTCCAAAAACGAACACTTTTCATGTAGAAACTTTTTCATGAAACTCATTGTAGAAGGATTCAGGTTCTGGGTTCATTTGAGGAAGAAGATGACACGTGGCATGATGTGGTTGGTTGAATATGTGTCACACGGATTAATATCCAAAATGGATAAATGGATTATGGAGTGGCGTTCTCCTATTGGCCCAAAAGTGAGATAGTGGGATGTTACTGTGCAGATTCGCTCATTTATTGAGCTGGTGAGCTGGCCACTTTGTTGGCAATCCTTGTTTCACTTTTCAAGCGTTTTGATTGGTTAATAGCATGTGCACACAGATCACTTATCAAACTTGAGGTATTTTTGGCAAAATCAGTCCCTAGACTTTGGTAGATTCATCATTCAAGCTTAATTCTTCATTCCAATGACATTTTTAGTCCTTCAACTTGCATACTTGTTTATTTTGACCCTTTGACTTGGTTGACTTTAGAGTTGACCAGGTTTGACTTGAATCATGACTTTGACCAAATTGCACTTTAAGTCCCTCAACTTTGGAATGTTGTCAAGATAGGTCCTTCATCTTCAAAGTCTTGTCATCTTTGATCCTTCTTTGTCTTTTTCATCACAAATAAGCTTGATTTCTTCTTGTTTGCTTGAAAATGTATCCTTGTTACCTATTTAAACACAAACACAAAACATACCACATAATTCCGCTTTATAGCACAAAAGTTAGGTATTTTCCATGTGTTTTAGGGTGATTTGTTGATTAATTGATATGAGATTTTGCTCATATCAAATCTCCTACACTTAAACATTGCCATGACCTCATGCAATGCTATATTTTAAAGTAAAATTTCACATTTTCCTCATAATTAACCCACCTTGGCCAATATGGAATGATATTACACTATACTACTCTATATGATGCATGATTTTGATTTAGTACAATGCAATGCAAAAGAAACAATTCTATTTATATCTTTTTGATTTTTCTTGAAATGGTTTTGATAAAAAACTCATAAAGAAGCCAATGACTTAAATTAGGGCTTTGGTAACATGGATACTTATCACCCTCAAGTTTCACTTTCCCCATACCAAGCTTAAAAATGGGATCATTGCCTTCACAAGTAAAAAGTGCATAAACTTATTCATGACAATTAAATGTGGAACCGGTTATTATTTGAGCAAATTGCTTTTGGGCAAATTTGTCATTATTTAAAGCGTGAAATATAAGAAATGCAAAATCCAAAAATAAGGAAGCATGCTTTTAATCCTAAGTAATCCTCTCATCCATTACTTGAAAAACCACTCACAATTAATATAAGTCCGTTTCAAGAATAATAAGTCATTCGCCTTATGTGTAAAATCCTCTTGTCATGCATTAATAAGTAGCTACACACTCGCTAAGGAAAGAAAAATAAAACTCACGCAATAATTTACATCCTCCGCCTTTTTGAGACTTTGGATCTTCAATCCCGCAACCCGTCAAGGTAATATTGGATTGGAGCAACTATTAAATCCCCGCAACCCGTCAAGGTAATATTGAAATCTAATAGTTACTATAATTAACACTTTACTGCCCCTCTTGGGAGTCTTGTATAATTATTTTTTTTATTTTTTTTATTTTTTTTCTAGCCACTCATTTTTTTGTAAGCCGCTCTTATTTTTCCTTATTCCTCACAAAGAAAGTTGAAAGAATTAAAGGAAAAACACCCGCTAAATATTAAGCATGACATAAGTCTAGTACACATAAAACGTTCTAACTTAAAATCTTAAGACGTACTTATACCAACCATGAATGATTTGATAAAAATGCATAAGAGATTACAAACCAATTAAAACCATTCTTGATTATTTATTAACATATATACATGCGAAGAAAATAGAGGTAAAGAAGAGAAGGGTTTAGCCACAAGTAATTATCATGAAGTTTATCTAGCCCTTTTATACTTGCTTCAACTCTATCATTTCCCATTCTCTACAAATTTAAAATCTCAAATAATGAGAGTGGTGGATGATTAGCCTAATAGAACAATAAAGGACTACATGGTTAAGGATACTAGCTAGAGAATGCTTAGATAAGCAAACTCGGTTGAGTCAAAATATCCATGGTGGGCCTAATATGTCAAAGAAGTCTAAATTTGTTAAACCATGTCCTTTATTATATTTTTTTTCTCTTATTTCAACTTTTAATAAAGAATAAAAGAAGAAATATATACAATGCAAATGTCTTATGCAAATGAAAAATGATTGATGCAAAAATTATGAATGCATATTTTTGGTGGCCAAAGTAGATCAAAAATTTGAATAATGTTTGAAAAATTAATTTCTGTGTTATCATGAAGGCCAATGACAAAGTCTAGTTAAGGTCACTTCGATAGAAGACCCCCTACACTTAAGCTAAACATTGTCCTTAATGTTTAAGAGCATGGAAGTATAGAACTTCCCCTACACTTATGACAATGAACAGACTTTGCTTAACCCAAGTTAAGGAAAGATCAACTATAGTGAATTCATTTTTAAAGCACAATGTGTCTATGAAAAATCACAATAGTAACGAAGTGAACCGGATACAAGGGCCTCCTCCATAAGCTCCAAAACACGTGATGAGTGAGCAACCCTACAAACAACATGAAGACAAAAGAAGGTCTCCCCTACACTTCTCATCAACTCTCTATCCTTATTTCTAACCAACAACACTCTAAGTCTAAAACTTCTAAACCTAGTTATTCAAGCTTGATTTAAGGAGTATCTAGCTCGACTCATCCCACACTTAAAAGTGTCTAAAACCTATCATGGAAAAGAAAAGTTTTGCCCTTTTTAAGAAAAATCTCCATGATGAGGTAAAACAAGTTTTCAATTATCAAAACTCCTTAAATATCCCCCCGGATCAAATACATAATTACCATCTCACTTATAACACAATTCAACAACTAACTTCTCAAGCAATGGTGAAAAAGGTGAGGTGTGGTTCTCCAAAATGGTAGCCCATATGTTCTTCAAAAGGTGATAAGGCGATACTCTCAAATCTTTCACAAGTTTTCCTTTTGTTGCATCAGGCGGATACTGAGATGGTTTAGCAATCTCTATGCCAGGATCAAATATCCGTTCCTTGATGGGAAAACAACAAGTTGTGGTTGTTTTGGAAGATTCTCCCTTGTAAGTCACATGGTGAGAGAAAGGTTGAGGATTAATGGGTAACAACAAGCTCTTAGAACGAACCATGATGACTTGTTTTCCTTTGTCACTTTGAAAAGTTGAGGTGGACAAGGAAGACGGTAAAGGATCTTCATGCAATAGAGATTCTAGATAGAGTATGTCCCCCTCCTCATCAATATAACCAAGAGTGTACTCAAAAGGTATATCCACGTCTAAGAACTCATCATTCTCATCCATGATAGAATCCTCCTCATCACCATAAACATCATAGATTGGTCTATCAAAGATTGGTGATTCCTCAAAACCCAAGGAAGTGTGATCATCAACAAATGGAGAGTCATAAGTAGAGATCTCATCATCACTATAATCATCATATGTTGGTGTATCACAAAGAAGAGATTCTTCATCACTAAAATCCTCATTGATGTCTTCATCATGGTGGAAAAATGGGTTATCATATGAGGTTTCAAAGAGAGGATTGGAATAAACCACAAAATCATCAAAGTTAAGCTCTTGAGGGTCATGAAAATCCAAAGATGAAGTAATGGAAGGAATGGTCTCAACATGAGGTAAATCATAATCTCCACTTGAGCAAGCTTCATAAAAATATTCATCACAAACTTCATCAAGGATATCATCTTGAGTTTCCTCATTCAAAACATCAATATGCTTCACCGCTTCGGGCTCATTAGACTTCTTTGACAACTTTCCCATGTTAAACACAAATTTTTCATCTCCTACCCTCGTTGTAAGTTCACCCTCCGCCACATCTATAAGAGTCCGACCCGTTCTCAAAAATGGCGTACCAACAATCAAAGGAACTCTCGGATCCATATCATAATCAACCACCATAAAGTCCGCGGGAAAGGTAAATTTATCAACCCCAACAAAAACATCCTCCGTAATTCCCACCGGATAAGCTATAGTACGGTTAGCCAACTCAAGAGTCATCTTAGTAGGAGTGAGCTCGAGAAGTGAAAGTCTTTTCCAAACCGATAATGGCATGAGATTTATGCTTGCTCCTAAATCCGCTAATGCCATGCAATTTTCCACCCCCGGGAAATTGCAAGGAATCAAAAACCTCCCCGGATCTCCAAGCTTAGTAGGCAACTTCTTAAGTAAAACCGCGGAGCAATTTTCATTCAAGGAAGCATTAGGCAAATCCACCAATCTCTCCTTATTAGAAAGTAAGTCCTTGATCATCTTAGCAAACTTAGGCATATTGGCTAAGGCTTCCGCAAAGTAGATGTTTATGTTAAGTTGCTTGAACATCCTAAAAAGTTTGAGACTTGTATATCATCCTTGTTCTTAAGCTTGTCCTTTCTCAATCTTGATGGATAAGGGAGACTTGGTTTTGGTTGTGGTTGAGTAGTTGTTGAAGGATTTTCCTTGTTGGTTGCTTCATTAGTAGGTGTGGATGTGAAAGGAATAGGAGGTATATGTTGAGAAGGTGTAGAACTTGAGGGTGGTGAAGTAGATGTAGAAGGCTTATCACAAGAAGGAATCATAGTAGGCTTTACCATAGTAGGTTTGGGTGGTGAAGGATCATGAGTTGGTTTTCCACTTCTTGTTGTGATAGCATTGACATTTGCCCTTGGGTTTGTTTGTGTGTTAGAGGGTAAATCCCCTTGTGGTCTTTGATTAAATGCCATTAAAAGCCTCTTAGTTAGTTCCTCCGCAATAAGTTTCATATGCTCTTGCATTCTTTTCTCACTTTCACGAATTCTCCTCTCAACATACTCTTGATTATCATATGGAAAATATCCTTGATTTTGAATTTGAGGGTATCCTTGATTTGGGAAGGTTGGTGGTGGGTGAAATCCTTGATTGGGTGGTTGAAAATTATTTCCTTGATTTTGAAAGGTGTTAGGTGCCTTGTAGTTGTTCCCTTGGTATTGTGGTCTTGGCCCTTGGTTCCTTTGTAACAATTGAGGCGGATTGGGTTGAGTAATGGTGGGTGGATGGGGTGGGAATCCCGATGGAGCAAGGTAATTTTGAGACTTGTAAGAAAGGTTGTTTGGATTTATGTTGGGTTTGAAATGTTCTCGATGTTCTTCTTGGTAAGCATAGCACTCCCCTTGATAACCTTGCACCTTATCACATTATTGATAGGAATGTGGGCCTCCACAAGCCTCACATGAAAGGGTAATTGATGGTTGAGTTTTTACCACTCTTTTAGGAAAAAGATGGCAAATTAGGGTAAATACACAAGTAGTTTAGGAAAACCACGAGTTATGACCCAAAGTGGGGATCGTTCTCAAGGAGGCTTGGTGTGTGTGTAATGAAATGATTAACTTTGTGATTATATTGTTATGAGAAAGAAAATAGAAATGGGATAAGAAGAGAGTGACGGTTACGATGACGGATTACACTAAGACGAAAAGGTTGTACACGTAAAACCGTAAAAGCACCAAAATTAAAAATTTACTCTAAAAATTCCTAAAAAATTACAAAAAATCCTAAATAATGTATTAAGAGTTTAAAAGAAACCAAAAATCACCCAAACCTTTTATTTAATTAAATAATGATTTTTTAAAGCTAATTAAAGCCCTAAAAATCAATTTAATTAACAAAAAGCCCAAAATGAGTTTTATCACTTTGTAAACCTCTAAAATACCCTAACTTAATTTAAAACTATTTTTGAAAATTTTAAAATTAATTAAAACTATTTAAGAACAATTAAAAACTATTAAAACTTAAAATAATTCTAGAAAATAATTGAAAGACCCCAAAAATATTTGGAAAGTTGAAAAATTTCTAATTAAGTGTCTAGAGTCTAGGAAAAATATAAAAACTTAGAAAATCAGTTTTAATTTTTAATAATAAAATAATATTAAAATATGAATAAAAATCCAAAAATCCTAAAAAATTCTAAAAACTTCTAAACTAGCTAATTTTAAGCTAAATAACACAGAAATGAAGTTGAAATTACCTAAATACCCTTAATGGGCCTAGAAAATGGGCTAAACCCAAAATAGTCACCTTAATGGGCCAAATTGAGCCCAATAAAAAAAGTGGCCCAAATAAGCCCAAAACCACTACTTGACTCAAAATTTGATTCTGAACAACTTTTTCCAAAGGCCCAAAAGCTGAAAATGTGAAATAAGCAAGCTTATACCAAACAGCTTATTCTTAATGGGCTTTTTGGCCCATTAAGCTATAAGCTAATGCCATAAGCTCAAATTAGACACACAAGCTTCTTTTGAGCTAAATAAGACTTCTGTAAAAAGAAATTTGAAATAAGCTAAAGGAATAAGCCTGAAAATGCAAAAAGCAATCTATAGAAAATGACAAAATAGTCGTTTTTTAGATCTAGGCTATCCCAACAGCTGATTCAAATTGCAAAAGCTTTTAAATGACTTAAATAAGCTAATTCAACAAAAAGTTTTCAAATAAGCTGACTCAATAAGCTGGAAAAAGCAAATAAGCACTTATGAAAAAGTCAAATAAGTTGGTTTTCTAGCAAAAAGTCAAAGTCAAAGTTTAATAAGCTCCAGTTCAATCAAATGGGTCAAATAATGAAGATCTATCACAAAAAATAAGTTGTTGCAGGTCTGGATAAGCCAAAATGGCTTATTGATAAGCTGAAAGCAAATTAACACTAGCAGGGGCTAGTTTTGGGTGTTGAGCAGTGGAAACTTTTTCCACTGCTTGACTTGTTGACTTTTTTTTTGTCTTTAGTGACTTTTTTGGAGATTCAAGTTTCACAAAGGCACCCAATTGATCAGTGGATCAAGAGGAGTCAATAACAATCAAAAAATCACAATCAACAACAGCCAAATGATACAGTTAATTCAAACAATCACCAGATCTGACACATACATGAACAAATAAGCAGTTGAGGTTCAAAAAGCACTTATAGCACAATTCAGCCAGCCAAACTTAACCAAATGCATACACAAGCAATATTAAACTTAAATAAGCAAGTCTAAACAGGTTTCATGCAATGATTCGAAGTATTAAGCAAGATTCAAGCACCTTAAGTTACTGATGAACACAAGAACATGCAGTTTTATACTTTGCTGATGCAATTGACCAACAAGCCAAATTCAACCACTCAAATATATTAAACAGGTTATAATAACTTTGTTTAAACCACTTTTAACCCTAAGCATGCATAAACCCTAAGTGTTTTCAAGATCCTAGGTCAAAACAGTCAAGAACAAAGATTTTATAGCAGATTGTTTGATTTGGTGTTTCAAAGCTGAAAACTTGCACCAAAATGCACTCAAACAAGCATATATCAGATACCGAGCATAAACACAAACTTCTATCCACAAAATACCAAGCTATGATTTCAAACAGGTAATCCCAAACACCCCTTTAACTTTTGAAAATCAAAATTTTCAAATCAAAAGTGTATTTCAAGACCACCCAAGCCCAAATTAACACAATAACAGTTAAGATAAGCAGATTCAAGCAAGATTAAGCCACAAAATTCACAAGAACACAAGTCACACTCAAATATCACAAATATCCAATATTTTATCAGATTTTGAGAATAAGGGTGTGTACCTTATGGATGTACATCCACACCCACGAATTTTGAGCTTATGTACTAGCAAGAACAAGTACAAGCTTCCACAACAAAGCCTGCTAAGAATCAACAAAGTTAGAAGCACAATTATCAAAACAGAAAGATGAAAACTTCTTGATTAATGCAACTCTTGTCCTCCACACTTGATTATCCCCAAGTTATAAGCTTCACCACACCTTGATAACACAATATCAGGATGCTATGATCAGCCTTATAGCCCAAGAATTCCAAGATAGACCAAGAACTTAGCAAAATATCAAGAAAAATGGAAAATGTGAAAACTTTTGCACACTCCTTTTGAAAACAGGTTTTTTGATTCAAGAACAAGTAAACATTAACAATAATAAGCAGATTATAACAATAGCACTTGAGCTTTCTTCACAAAATTCATACACATTTCATTCAACTGAAAATGAGCTTTACAGATTTGTGAACAAGGAAAATTCAAGAGCAAAGTGCAAATGTTGCACACTAAGGCCTTTATATAGGCTACAAGTTATCTAGGAAAGCTGAAAAAAACGTAAACCCTAGCTAATGAAGTTCCAAATTTTCCCTTGGGATTTTGAAATTTGAAGACTGAATTTGTATGTTTGTGAAGGAACATGTGATGCTAGTGGTGGATATGTAATCTTGGACGTCCATTCTATGCTTGGAAAGTAAGCAGGGCTTTGGGGCGTTGATCTTCTGGCTCATTCTTGTTTGGACGTGAAGAGTGGGTCAGGGGAGGTAGCATGTGACAAAAGGGATGATGAGGTGGAGGGTTTTAAGGTTGGGTTGTGATAATAAACCCTT
This sequence comes from Glebionis coronaria, assembly GCA_025667525.1. NCBI lineage: Eukaryota > Viridiplantae > Streptophyta > Magnoliopsida > Asterales > Asteraceae > Glebionis > Glebionis coronaria. The sequence continues at coordinate 207,905,665 of CM046880.1, read as the reverse complement.
AATCATTATTCTGGAAAGAATTAACCCCTAATTCATAATAATTAAGGAATGCCTAATTTTCGTATGAACACTAAGAACATGGGGTTTGATCTTTGTTTTGGGTTTAGGAGGTGTTTAGCGCCAGATTTAATATTAATTAACTTTTTTGAAAAGTTAGTTAATATAAACGGTAAGTGGGGTGTGACATAGAGCTTTGGTGGATTTTGATTGGTTGTGGAGTGGTAGTGGGGCACGTGTCACCCCACTACTGGCCTACGTAACTATCTTGTCTGCCAGCTTTAACCCCTTATCTCTTCTATTCTTGTCACTTGCAAATAAAACTGGCCAAATTCAATTTCCTTTGTTAATGAAGTTTCCAACTTCACACTTTTGCCCCAAAAAGTTTTGTAAAGTGAATTCAGGGGTAATTCTTGCCATTTTGTGATTCTTGAGGGACTGATTTGGCATTTTCTTGATTGATAATGGTCTTGACTTGTATGATTGACCTTTTGGAGGACTAAAGTTGCCAAGTCATGATTGATGAGGGACCATTTTTGCCATTTCTTCAAAGTCAAGGGTCCTTTTTGTAATTTTGATATTTTCAAAGGACCAAACTTGTAATTCTTGAAACTTGGAGTCCTTCTTGGTATGTTTGACTTTGAGGAGCATAAATATTGACATTTTAGTTTTGTTGAGGGACTAAAATTGCCAATTCTTCAAAGTGGAGAGCCCTTTTTGCAATATTGACAAACTTTAGGGACCAGTCTTGTAATTATGAAGATACAAGGGTATAAAGTGTCAATTCTTCTATAATGGAGGACCCTTCTTCATAAATCTTCAAGTCTTCAAGGGTTTTCTTGGGAAAATCTTCATTAGGGCTTGGTTCAGTGTGCGGCTTCGTTTCCCGTGTTCGTTTTTGCATGATTCATGTGATCTTTTGTCATTTTCTCAATATCCGTACCTAAAATACACAAGCAACAAACAAAAGCATATATATGGGTATTTTGATGATATTTAATGCATTTTAAGCCCTTTTTGGACGTTGAGACTATGTATAAAAGCAGTCTCATCACTCCCCCTTACTAAACCATTACCGTGCCCTCACGCAATGCTAGAATAAAGTATCGTAGCACCTGCAAAATTCATTTTTATTCACTTTATTGAACGATAAACTAGCTACACTACTACTATTACTACTACTTGTGTTTTAGACATAATGTATGATTTTCATCGCAAAATGGGACGTTTAGGTTCATAGAACAAGAACACGTGAATGCTTCGTTGGAAATAATTTCATCATCCTCGATTTTCAACCCAATTCCATGCCAAGCGTGTAACGAGATCATTGTTATTATAAGTTAGTAATGCTGACACTACTCATATGCCCTATTCACGTACTTATCCTCCCATTTTCCTAAGTTGTATCTCTTATATTTTATTATGTCTTGAATGTTTCACGAGGATACATTGTTTGACTTATGCGATAATAGAGATTTAGGTCTAAAAATAGAGTCCTAACGGTGTAACCAAGACCATCAAATCAATAACCCCTCCCAATAGACAACGATGTCAAAAAATTAAGTCAACAAGAAGGATCGATAATCATGGTTTTATAACAGTTTTGAACATGAGACTTATTACCATGACTTTTATACGCCCCCTAACGGAAGGGCCTTATTAACTTTGGTTTACCTCCATCTTTTATTCAACTTCGCCATGAAGCTTTTATTATGACTTCGGTCTTGCCTTGCCTTTTATTATCCACCTCATCGGTAGTTTTATTAGCCAAAGACGTATATCCTCAAGCTAAGGCGAATTTTGGATCTTTAAAGCTTTAAAGATTAAGGCTTGATTCACTTTCAATTTTGCATAGATTTTTCGGCCTTGTGGGGCTTCAAATTGTTTGCTTGATTTAGGTGAGCACTTGAAATCTTATTATTGGGTGAAGCTTTCGATTATTCGGGTTGCCAATACTTCAAAACCGTGACGTTGGCAATACCTTAATGTCTTCCCAATTTAATTACACGGAAGCTACTAGAAAAGACTAGAAACCCAACAATCAAGACTAAACCGCTAAGTCAATATTTATTAAGCAAAAAATATTTACATGCGAAGGGAGAATAAGCAAACAACGAGAACACATGAGTTTTTGAAAGAATACGAGTACTCTACGTTTAGCATAGTAACTTATAATTAACCCTATCATTTCTCGTCCTCATTTAAGAGACTTAGCCTAATGTGAAGTTAAGGAATCAAAGCTAAGTTCTCAACACGCACGGTCGAGTCAAAAAATACTCTTATTCTCGCCATCGGAAAACCTACATTCGTGTCTTTAAACACTTATAAAACATGAGAAAATTTTTAAAGTTTGGCCATTTTTAGCCTTATTTGCAACAAAACGATAAACAAAAAGATAAACTTTGGTAAGCGTGAAGGTTTGGCAAGGCAAGTATCTATTCACCCCCATACTAAAGTTAAACATTGTGCTTAATGTTTCGAGTCTAGGGGTCCAAACACCCCCATACTAGAGACGTAGTTGAATGCCTAATCTAGCATGGAAAGGGTGTAACCGTTAATTTTAAAGCCGTTTATGAAGTGTGCTAAAAACCTAAGGTTAGAACATCAAAAGGATATATCATGGATATTGAGAAAGTCTTCAAAGCAAACGATCGAGTGCTCCCATAAAACGAACACGAGAGGCTCCAATCGTGAAGATCATGATCATCTAAAAACCACAATTCACAAACAACCACGGAACAAAGGTTGGAAGGGCACAAATCCCCACACGTTACTACATTAGAAAGCGATAATATGTACATAGGATAAGCATGGGAATCCCCCACGAGACACCTCGTTTTTAATTACCGAGTCATGAGCTCGACTCGATCCCCTCAATACTAATTATCATTGGGGAAAGTGATTTGGTCGAGGTAGTTCAAGGATGGAACTTCCCCGCCAAAGTAGTGCTTCAACCTATGTCCATTCACCTAGAAATTGGGACCATCATTTTGAGCTAGCTCGATGGTCTCATATGGAAAAACTTGGGTCACGGTGAATGGACCGGACCAACGGGATTTCAACTTACCGGAAAAGATTTTTAAACGAGAATTAAAAAGCAAAACTCGATCCCCAATGTTAAAAACCCGGTTTTTAATTTTAGAATCATGCAACTTTTTAGTCTTTTCTTTATAAATCAATGAATTTTCATAAGGAATATCCCTTAATTAATCCAATTTATTTAATTGCATTTTTCGGTGTTTTCCGCGGTCTCCATGTCATCATTACAATGCTTTAGGGCCCAATAAGCCTTGTGTTCCAATTCCATTGGAAAGTGACAATTTTTTCCATACACAAGCTTATAGGGAGTGCACCCAATGGGCGTCTTATGAGCGGTCCTAAAGACCCATAAAGCATCGTCCAACTTATCCGACCAAGATTGTCGGTTTTCCGCAACAGATCTCTCCAAGATCCTTTTCAACGCTCGGTTTGAAACCTCGACTTGCCCACTCGTTTGTGGGTGATAAGCCATAGCAAGCCGATGTGTAACCCCATATTTCCTTAGGACCCTTTCGAATTGGTCGTTACAAAAATGGGTTCCACAATCGCTTATGATCGCACGAGGGGTTCCAAACTGAGAAAACAAGCTTTTCAAAAACTTGACTACCACACGAGCATCATTGGTGGGCAAAGCCTTAGCTTCCACCCACTTAGATAGGTAGTCAACCGCGACAAGGATGTACTTATTACCACGAGATGATGGTAACGGCCCCATAAAGTCGATGCCCCAAACGTCAAAGATCTCACACACTTGGATGATATTTTGTGGCATTTCATCTTTTTGTGAGGCTTTTCCTTGTCGTTGGCATGAGTCACACGATTTCACAAACTCATGTGCATCTCGGTAAATAGTAGGCCAAAAGAAGCCGGCATCAAACACCTTCTTAGCCGTGAGATTAGCACCATGGTGACCACCCGTGGGTCCCTCATGACAAGCTCTAAGGATATTAGAAGCTTCGGTGCCAAATACACAACGTCAGATGATTTGATCCGCACAAGTTCGAAACAAGTAAGGGTCGTTCAAAAGTAGAACTTGACATCACGAAAGAATTTTTGTTTTTCTTGAGTCGTCATACCCTTGATGATGAAGTTGCCCGCATGGTAATTTGCAACGTCCGCAAACCATGGGGTGGAAGAATCAAGCTTAGAATTCACTACACCAAGTGTCTCGAGCGGAAATGTTTCGGTGATTTCCTTGGGCTCGTAAACACTTTGGTGAGGATCTTCCAAACGAGAAAGATGATCGGCCGCTAGATTCTCGGCTCCTTTTTTTCAACGATTTTGTGATCAAATTCTTGAAGGAGGAGAATCCAACGAAGTAATCTCGGCTTTGCATCTTGTTTAGCCATAAGATACTTGATAGCCGAATGATCCGTATACACTATGCATTTCGTCAAGAAGAGATAAGGTCGAAATTTCTCAAATGCATACACCACAGCAAGGAACTCCTTCTCCGTTGTAGTGTATTTAAGTTGAGCCTCGGTCATCGTCTTGCTAGCATAGTGAATAGGCAAGAAGTGCTTTTCATGACGTTGCCCCAATACGGCCCCAATAGCGTAATCACTAGCATCACACATGAGCTCAAAGGGGAGGTTCCAATTGGGAGAAACAAGAATGGGAGCTTCGGTAAGTTTCCTCTTAAGGATTTCAAAGGCTCGTACACAATCTTCGTCAATACAAAACGTGCCTCTTTTTCAAGAAGATGTGTAATAGGTCGAGAAATCTTTGAAAAATCCTTGATGAATCGACGATAAAAGCCCGCGTGGCCTAGGAAACTCCTAACTCCCTTAACGGTTTTGGGATGAGGTAATTTGGCGATGACGTCTACCTTAGCTTGATCTACCTCAATCCCCGCTTTCGAGACATTGTGCCCTAAGACGATTCCACTTTTAACCATACAAAATGACACTTTTCCCAATTGAGCACAAGGTTGGTTTCCTCACAACGCTTCAACATTCTCTCGAGATTCGACAAACACGAAGTGAACGAATTACCAAACATGGAAAAGTCATCCATGAAGACTTCCATCGTCTTCTCGATCATATCATGAAAAATAGCCATCATGCACCTTTGAAAGGTTCCCGGTGCATTACAAAGTCCGAATGGCATTCTACGATAGGCAAATGTTCCATATGGACACGTAAACGTAGTTTTTTCTTGTTCACGAGGATCGATGGGGATTTGGAAGTAACCGGAAAAACCATCTAAAAAGCAATAGAAATCATTTCCCGCAAGATGCTCCAACATTTGGTCCATGAAGGGCAAGGGAAAATGGTCTTTTCGAGTAGCTTCATTCAACTTACGATAGTCAATGCACACTCTCCATCCGGTCACGAGTCTAGTGGGAATTAACTCGTTGGCATCATTTGGCACAACGGTCATTCCTCCCTTCTTAGGGACACAATGGATAGGACTCACCCAAGGGCTATCGGAAATAGGGTAAATCATTCCCGCGTCAAGGAGTTTAAGGACTTCCTTTTTGATGATGTCGTGAATTTTGTGGTTCACCCTCCTTTGACATTGGATTGCGGGCTTGGAATCCTCCTCCATTAAGATTTTGTGGGTACAAAATTTGGGATCGATCCCCTTAATGTCGGATAACTTCCACGTAATTGCCCCTTTGTGATCCTTTAGAACATCGACAAGTGCGGTTTTTTCATCATCCGAAAGTTCCTTCGCAATAATAACTGACAACTTGTCGGCCTCCTCCAAATAGACATATTCGAGATGAGGAGGTAAATATTTCAACTCGAGGATAGGTGGTTCCTCAATCGAAGATTTAGGCTCGATACTCATAACCTCCTCGGGTGGAGGAAATGGGAAATCGTTAAGGAAATCCTTGATAATCGAGAAGTCCTCCTCGTTGTCGCGGTCTTCGTTACAAGTACGTGGAACATCAAATTCTTCCAACGTAAAACCACCACCTTCACTCCAGTGAAGGAGTAAGATTAGGAAGATTGAACGACTTGAAGATTGCAAGTGGCATCAAGTTAATGCTAGCACCAAGATCGGCCAAGGCAAAGCATTCTTCCATATCTTGAATTGCACAAGGGATCAAAAATTTACCGGGATCACCGACTTTTTGAGGTATGCGATTAAGATAAACCGATGAACAACTAGACAATTGATGCAATTTCTCCTTGTTGTTCAACATACTCTTAAAGTTAGCGGCAAATCGAGGCATCATGACCATAACATCGGTGAAACTCACATTAAAGTGAAAATCACGAAACATTTTCATAAAAAGCTCAATTTGATAATTGTCGCGCTCTTGACGTTTCTCCTTTCTAAGTCTCGATGGATAGGGCAAAGGTGGTGTGGGTTGAGGCATAGGCATAGCCTTTGGAATCTCGGGTTCTAATGTTGGTAATGGGTCAACCGTAGGTGTGGCATGAGCGGTACTTCGTGGGATTAGGACATGCTCTTTTTGGACCACCACCTCGGGTTCTTCCTCAATTGCTTCCTCCGTAGGAGCAATTGGTTGAGGAGTCGGTTCCTTAAGTGTCTTACCACTACGTGTGGTAATCACTTTCATCTCACCCTTAGGGTTTGATACGGTGTTGCTAGGAAGACTACTCGAAGACGGTTTACACATAATTGCCTCAAACATAGATGAAATTTTATCTTCAAACATTGATTGCCTCTTCTCGGCTTTAATCATCTCTTGCTTAATTTCGTGTTGCCCTTGTTCCATTTTTTGTTGGTTTTGTTGTAACCTTGTTACATTTCCTTCCATTTTGTTTGTATGGATTTTAAGCTCATTTGCTAACTCATTTTTCAACTCTTTCTTCAAGTCGGTCTTAAACTCGGATCTTAGGCTAATGATTTATCTTTGAATGTTGTCAAACCTAGCATCGTTCCCATTAGCGTATTCAACAAATTCATTTGGAAGATCTTTCAAAGTTTGCATACCTTTTTTGTTGTTTTGAAAATCATTTTGATTTTTGTTTGAAACTTGATTATTAGCCCCTTGATTACCATAGTTTCCCTTGTTGTAATTTTTTTGAAACCAACTTGATTGTTGCGATAGTTGTTGTTAGCATTTTGATTTGAACCAAAACCCGGTGGAGTCAATTGATTAGAGCGGGTAACTTGACCGTTTTGGTTGTAAGTTCCCGTGGCCGCGTAGGCATTCGAAGTGTTACCACCGTTGGTAATGCACTCGGAGAAATCATGACCTCCACCACAATACATGCATGAAACCTCAACCACTTTAGCCGTAGCGGGAGCACTTGGTTCTCCTACTTTGAATTCAATCAAAAGACCTTTAAGCTTATCAAAGATTTTGTTTTCCAAGTTCGCCTTAATTTGGCAAGCATCGATGGTAGTAGACAAAGAAGGTGAAGCCGAAGACAAAGCCTTACGAACACTAGACGTGCTACGAGGACTATACACCTTAGATCTATTCTCAAAGATTAACAATGCTTCCTCGACCGTTTTACAAAAAAAATTACCACCCGTGGCGGCATTAAGATAATCTCTTTCATGATCATTAAGTCCATTGTAAAATGTGTCAATTTGATGCAAATCGGAAAAACCGTGATGAGGACACTCATGTAACATTTCCTTAAACCTATTCCAAGCCGTTGAAAAACTTTCATTAAACTCTTGTGAAAATTTTGAAATCTCGTTTTCCAAATGCGTAGTCTTAGAGGGCGGAAAAAATTGGTTCACAAACTTAGACACGAGATCCTTCCACGTCAATATAGAATTGGGTGGCTCTTTCTCTAACCAAATTTTTGCGGGCCCCGCTAAGGAATACGGAAAAAGCATCATCTTAATCGAGTCATAAGAGACATCCTTAAACTTACAAGTGGTGGTAAGATGATTGAATTGGCAGATATGGTTGTGTGGATTGTCCTTCTTATCACCACGGAATTTGTTGTTTTGGATCATCGACAACAAACTCGTTTTCACCTCAAAATTCTCCGCAAGGATAGCGGGAATCACAATAGCCTCTCCATACCCCTCGGTGGGTGCTTGAAGTAACTCCATCATAGTACGATTCGCCATGGTTGGTTCCTTCTCTACAATGGGTTCAACAATGGGAGATTCTTCACTAGAAGATGTTTGGTTTCCTTCCTTTTGACGACGTTTACGTGCACGTCTTGCTTTGGAGCGAGTTTTCATAAACGTCACGTACAACGAGGGGATGAGCAAAGAAGATTCTTTTTGGTGTTTTGTATTTTTCCAATTTTTTTGTGGTTTTTTATTGTTTTTACTTTTTTTTGGATTTTTTGGATTGTATCAAGTAGACCAAAATCTACAAATTTCCTCCTTAATCAAATCTCTTAATTAAAGAAGCCTCAAGGAATGAAAACGATCACGTGAAGTGAACGCCTTCGATGACTTTAGAACGTTGGTGGAACACCAAAACGTTCAAGAGGGTTTAATCAATGAAACCAAGAAAGTATATATGATACTTAATAATACTTTGGGCGGCAAAACCCTCGATTAGCTCTCAAAATCAAATACTCACAAGTAAGCGGGGAAACGAGGCGGCGCGAAGCACTTAAGAGCCTTTTTCCTTAGGATATATGATAGGTGTGAAAACACCCATCCTTTTTACCACTTAATTACAATAATAACCGAGCCAAAACGTGTATTTTATGTCATTTATGTCGGAATTATGCGTGGTTTGTGTTTTTGTTGTGATTTAGGACGAAAAGGTGAAAAGTGGAGAAAACACGGCTTTCACGGGCTTTTATCGAAGAAAAAGACAAAAGACGAAGTCGAAAGATCAAAAGTGCAAAAAGAACGGAATTCCAAGACCAATTCTAAAGATTTATCGAAGAAAAAAGTCAAAAGACGGAAGTTTACTAAAAAGCCAAAGAACTCAAGTCTTATTTATGAAGAAATGTCAAGACGAGTTAAAGAAATCCCGAGCCAAAGTCATTAAAGTCCAAGATTTAAGAAGATTAAAGAAAGCAAGGACCTAAGGACGCAATTAAGGAAAAGATGAAAGAGGGAGGAAGCTTCCTAAGCTCCTCCCTAATCTCCCTATATATAGTTTTCTATGTTTTCATTTCATAGTGTTGGCTACTTGACAAATAGCTTTCCACCATTTTCATTTCTTGCAACTTTATTTTTCATGTCATTTTAATTAATTGTCTTGCACTTTAATTCCTTTAATTCAAGTAAGTGTTTTTAATTTTGTTGTTGAATCTTCACTTTTAATTAATCTTTTCTTTATCTTTCTCATCCTACTTTTCTTGTTTTTGGTTTATCTCAATTTCGGATTAAGCAAGACATTGCTTAATCTCTTTTCTTATTTGATTAAAAGTTCACCTTTTTATTTCTATCTAAGCTTTCATACGAAATAAGCTATAAGTTTGACAATCTTATTGGCTTATTTTGTATTTAGCTTATTTACTTTTTACTTTTCTTAAAAAGTTTAGTCTTTTTAAAGTTTGCTTATTTCGTATTTTAAAAGTTTTCAAATTTATGCTTATTGATCTTTTAATGTTTGATTTTTATAGCTTAAAGTGTTTTAGTGCTTATTGTGTTAATTTTCTTATTTTTGATCAAGTGCTTTTTAGTTAATTTTTATAAAAAGTTGTTTTTAAATATTTTTATTATTTAGTATTCTTAAAAGTTTTTAAATTTTGGTCTATTAGCTTTTTCTTAAATTTGATTTGGTTAAGTTTTTAGATAACTGCTTATTTGGTATTTGCTTATTTGCTTATTGTATGCCATCGTAATGCTTAAGGGTTTTACCAGTACGATCCAGTAAGTGTGATCGCATAAACCCCGAGGGTTTCTACTTGCGATCCATTACTGCGATCCATAGTACGATCGTCACCACGATCACACTCCATAACCCTCACCACGATCACTTGTTGCAATTGTGGGTACGATCGTGGGTGCGATCCGTGGGTACGATCCATGTTACGATCCAACATTACGATGGATTCAACATGCAGAGTACGATGCAGATTTAGTCATACTATAATAGTACGATCCTAAACAACATACATACTGTGATGGAAATAACATGTTGGCTACGATGGAAATAACATGCATGCATGCATGCTTGAGGTTTTTAGCGCCAAATCCAGCAGCTAGCTTGCTAGCTTCCAGCAACTAGCCTGGTAGCTTGTTTATTTAATAGTATTATTCCGTAATTGTTTAGTTTTGTCTGAAAGTTGTTCCGATTTTGTTTTTGAAAGTTACGTATTTTTAGTTGAATTTTTCGTATATTTTTAGTATTAATATTTTTTCGTAAAGTTCAAGTTTTATCTTTTATTTAGTACCCGCTTTAGGTTTTGCCTCGTTTAGCTTTAAAGTACCATTTTAGTTTTATTCTCCTTTTTCATTTAGTAAACTTTATTTTCGAGTCGATAGTTAATTTCCTCTTTTAGATTTATTTTTATTAATTGTTTCGCTTTAAATTACGTTTTATTATTTGTTTTAATATTCGTTTTAATATCGTTTTAACTTTTAGTTTTTAATATTCACCTTGTTTTACTTTTATTATTTGTACTTGTCTTTAGTTTGTTTTTAAATACTTTTCGCATTTACTTTTTAATTAGTTATAGATAATCAACTTCCCTTTTTCTTAACCAAAAACAATTGAGTCACACATTTAACCGGAAATCAATTCGTTAAGACACCGAGAAAACGAACTTTTTCAACTAGTAAAATCACCACATTAAAATGGCGCCGCTGCCGGCTCTTTTCGTGAGGATTAACGGTTTTTTGTGAGAAACGCGTTGGCTTTTGGGATCCGTTCACTTGTGAACGTTATTTTTCGTGTCCACAATTTTCAAAAATCCAAAAACATTCGAAAAATCATAAAAAGCATTTCTTTTTCAAAGTTTTGCACCAAAAATATTCTTCTTGCTTATCTATTTTTCTTTATGGATTATTATGTCCATTACGTCGGGTGTGGGAGACGATTGTACGGGAACGACTCATGTCAATGGTGTACATGTGAGCGGTGCGGAAACGATATCAACAATACACAATTCATATACGGATTTTGTCCCTTGTGCAACTCGACTAATTCGTCCTTTTTGAATCCACCTCCTGTTCCCCCGTGCATCTATTGTGGTAGCGATTCTCATTGGCATGTTTCATGCCCGGTTCGATACCCGTATGGTCACGAGCAAGAACCGGGGTACAATTATGACAATGATAATAGCTATCCACAAGGCGCACCCGATTTTTCTCCATACCCTTCTTGCCAAAATTGTGGGGGACCTCACGATACCTCTTATTGTCAACCAATGAATTATTATGAGCCAGATCCGTGTCCTCAATTTTCTTCACCGATGGATTATTATGAACCAAATCCTTGTTATAATTCTTCTCAACCGATGACTGACTATGAGCCACATCCGTGCTATAATTCTGGTTTTCATAACTCTGAGCCCCCACATCACACCCTCAATCATCAATCCTCTCAGGGAATTCGTATTGATCAACAACTCACTACTCTGAATGAAGAAAGGCACGCCATTATTTTGGAAATTCAAGAAGCCTTTGTTCAGTTTAAAGAAGCATGGGCGGAGGAAAAACGACTGCAACAAGAGCAAGTATCTAATCTTAGCGATTCTACCCCTCCTCTTGTGCGTCAATACTATTATGATGATGATGACGACAATGCTGTATGCACTTTCAACACATCTTCTGAAGTTGCTACTCCTACTCTCGATGTTCCTATTGCGTCTAAGGATCTAGATTCGTTAAATGAGCTTAGTGATGTTGGTCTCGACAAATTATTGGATGATGAGGTTTGTGACTTACCTGCTATGGAGCCTGAGGACGACGTTGCTCTTACGGAAGAGGTCGATCCTATTGATGACGATTTTTCTCCCTGCTATGAGAATTTCACTTTTGAAATGTCTCAATCTCCACCGGGCGATACGGGCGATGACGACTTATTCTCTCCGGCTTACGAGAAGTTCACCGATGAACTTGCTCTTGAAGATGAGGTGGAAGACGTGATTCTCCGCGACAAATTACGGAAAGTGCATCTTCTTATTGCTAAAATTCAAGAGTTCACTTCTCCTCCTCTTTCCGAGTCTTTACCTCCATCTATTCCTCCCGTTGAAGATAATGACCCATTGCTGGAAGAAATCGACATTCACTCCATGCCTTCAGGTATTGATGATTATGATACGGAGGGGGATATTATTTTTGATAATTTGATGCAGGAAGGTATTGTCCCAAGTCCCCCTCCCGAGCACCTTTCATCCTCCCCTTTAGCCACTCTTACGGAGGATGAGTGCTTTGACCCGGGAGGTGACATTGATTATGCTATTATTGATACCAATACGGCTTTGCCGCTTGCTCAGCATCCATTGTATTTGGGGGAGGACAATGTGCTTACTTTACCCACCCCACCTCCCGTGGACCTTGATTTCACATACTTTTCGTATGTTGAAAGGACCTTTCTCCCATTCAAGACTTATCCCCCGCCTCTACTTTGTTAATGTCCTTCGGGAACGAGGACAAGGTCTTTGATCCCGGTATTGCATTCGAGGCTTCCCCATGGACCATTTAATTCGGGGACGAGTCAGGCTCGTGACTCGGTTAATATAAACAAGCGCTTTTTGGGAGGCAACCCAATTTCTATCTATTTTTCCTTATCTTTACCATAAGTGTAGGGGGGCCCCGTGGTGTTTCTTGTTCTCTTTCTTACCATGTGCAGGGATTAGAGCTTCAAAGACACACTCTTGATGACTTTTGACGAACCGTGATTCCCTGTTCCCTTCTTCCCGGTTCTATCCTAAACTCTTTTCAATTCACTATTTTATATTTCTCAATATTAAAATAGGAATCTCTTTAGTTGTCTTTTCCTTAGCGAGATTTAAACAAAGTGCACAATGTCCTAAGTGTAGGGGAGTTACTCCCACATGCTTAAACATTGAGGCATGTTTATCTTAAGTGTAGGGGGACTTCTATCGAAGTTAAGTGGTCTTTTCCTTGTATTTGTCCTCATTTTAACCGGAAAATCAAATTTTCGACATTTTTCAAAAATTTTGATCTATTTTGGCCTATTAGTTTTTACTTTTGTATAGTTATTTTCTTTCCTTATTAGAATAAATTTTAATAAAGTGGTTTTAATTTTCAAAAGTCGTGAATATTTTGACTCGACCTGAGTTTACTTATCTAAGTTTACTCTAGCTAGTATCCCTAACGTGTTTAAGTCAAGTTTTGCTAGGCTTTTATATAGGGAGCTATAAAACGCGAAAGTCTTAACTCTCACGGGTTAAGAACAAGAACTTTTCGCAAGTTCCTATAATTGATCCTAGAGATTTGTTTATCAAGGGAACTTTAAAATGCGATTTCTAAACTTGAAAGAGTCTAAGAATTTGCAAGATCCTATTGGCGACTCAAAAACCCAAAACTTTGATTTAATAGGCTAAGCATCCACGAGTCTCATTCCTTGAGATTTTAAACTGTGGAGAACGAGATATGATAGAGTCAATTATAAGTTTGGTATTCTTACGTGAATTTATGTGAGTTAATTATAAGCCTATTCTCCCATCGCTTGCTAATAAATTTATCTGCAATAAATAAGGTTGTACGATTTGAAAAGTTACTTAGCTTCTAGCCCAAGATCGTTTAAAAGTTGCTCGGTATGGATTAGAGTTCATAGCCAAGGCATAACTTATTGAAGCGGGATGCGAAGATTGGCGAGTCCAAAAAGGTCCTAACAAGACATGAGGGCTATATTTTGTTGCTAAAGATCCCAAGTGATGTGAAGAATCATTTATCGAAAATCAATATGAAGGATCGAGACACACGATGAAAAGCAAGTACTCCCCAAAAGATCATGGAGAAGTCTATCCAAAAAGGCCCTAACAAGGTATGAGGATGAATAGATCCAAGTCCAAAAAGGAGGCGGATCGTTGTATATCAAAGTCCAAAATAAAGATTGGAGAAAAATGAAGAAGTCGTGGTCCAAATATGAAGAATCTCTCAAAACTTCAAGTGAAGAAATTCCTATTATGAAGAGAAGGCCATTGTTTCATGAACGTCTCTCAAGGTTTGAAGTATGAAGTCGCTGCCAAATATCGGTCCGAGAAAGGTCTCAAATCGCGAAGCGAGTTATGCCAAGATATGAACTTTATGAGGTCCCGAGAAGCAGTTTTAAATTTTTTCCTTTAGCTAACTATTGATTAAATCGTTCACTTTATTTTCAGCCTAATAAACTATCGAAATAAGTCAACAATGAATCCTCGTGATCATTCAAGACAACAATAAAATATAAGAGATACCCCTAGGAATAAGGGAGTCTAAGTGAATAATTAGCCCACATGAGTTCGTGTTAGTTTGCTAAATTATAATAACAATGATCTCGTTTTTAAGCTTGGTTTGGAGAAAGTGAAAACTTGAGGATGATGATTATTCATGACATTTCTAAAACCCAAGGTATGCTTATGATTTCTTTACTTTGAATGTTTATAATTTTCTATCTCTTTAATAAAGGCCAACGTGGATTGATTATGATGAAAAATGTAATCGTGCTTTGTAACTAATGCATTGCATGAGGATATTGCAATGGTTAAGTGTAGGGGATTTGATAGGTGTGAAAACACCCATCCTTTTTACCACTTAATTACAATAATAACCGAGCCAAAACGTGTATTTTATGTCATTTATGTCGGAATTATGCGTGGTTTGTGTTTTTGTTGTGATTTAGGACGAAAAGGTGAAAAGTGGAGAAAACACGGCTTTCACGGGCTTTTATCGAAGAAAAAGACAAAAGACGAAGTCGAAAGATCAAAAGTGCAAAAAGAACGGAAGTCCAAGACCAATTCTAAAGATTTATCGAAGAAAAAAGTCAAAAGACGGAAGTTTACTAAAAAGCCGAAGAACTCAAGTCTTATTTATGAAGAAATGTCAAGACGAGTTAAAGAAATACCGAGCCAAAGTCATTAAAGTCCAAGATTTAAGAAGATTAAAGAAAGCAAGGACCTAAGGACGCAATTAAGGAAAATATGAAAGAGGGAGGAAGCTTCCTAAGCTCCTCCCTAATCTCCCTATATATAGTTTTCTATGTTTTCATTTCATAGTGTTGGCTACTTGACAAATAGCTTTCCACCATTTTCATTTTTTGCAACTTTATTTTTCATGTAATTTTAATTAATTGTCTTGCACTTTAATTCCTTTAATTCAAGTAAGTGTTTTTAATTTTATTGTTGAATCTTCACTTTTAATTAAGCTTTTCTTTATCTTTCTCATCCTACTTTTCTTGTTTTTGGTTTATCTCAATTTCGGATTAAGCAAGACATTGCTTAATCTCTTTGCTTATTTGATTAAAAAGTTCACCTTTTTATTTCTATCTAAGCTTTCATACGAAATAAGCTATAAGTTTGACACTCTTATTGGCTTATTTTGTATTTAGCTTATTTACTTTTTAGTTTTCTTAAAAAGTTTAGTCTTTTTAAAGTTTGCTTATTTCGTATTTTAAAAGTTTTCAAATTTATGCTTATTGATCTTTTAATGTTTGATTTTTATAGCTTAAAGTGTTTTAGTGCTTATTGTGTTAATTTTCTTATTTTTGATCAAGTGCTTTTTAGTTAATTTTTATAAAAAGTTGTTTTTAAATATTTTTATTATTTAGTATTCTTAAAAGTTTTTAAATTTTGGTCTATTAGCTTTTTCTTAAATTTGATTTGGTTAAGTTTTTAGATAACTGCTTATTTGGTATTTGCTTATTTGCTTATTGTATGCCATCGTAATGCTTAAGGGTTTTACCAGTAAGATCCAGTAAGTGTGATCGCATAAACCCCGAGGGTTTCTACTTGCGATCCATTACTGCGATCCATAGTACGATCGTCACCACGATCACACTCCATAACCCTCACCACGATCACTTGTTGCGATTGTGGGTACGATCGTGGGTGCGATCCGTGGGTACGATCCATGTTACGATCCAACATTACGATGGATTCAACATGCAGAGTACGATGGAGATTTAGTCATACTATAATAGTACGATCCTAAATAACATGCATACTGCGATGGAAATAACATGTTGGCTACGATGGAAATAACATGCATGCATGCATGCTTGAGGTTTTTAGCGCCAAATCCAGCAGCTAGCTTGCTAGCTTCCAGCAGCTAGCCTGCGAGCTTGTTTATTTAATAGTATTGTTCCGTAATTGTTTAGTTTTGTCTGAAAGTTGTTCCGATTTTATTTTTGAAAGTTATGTATTTTTAGTTGAATTTTTCGTCGAATTTTAGTATTAATATTTTTTCGTAAAGTTCAAGTTTTATCTTTTATTTAGTACCCGCTTTAGGTTTTGCCTCGTTTAGCTTTAAACTACCATTTTAGTTTTATTCTCTCCTTTTTCATTTAGTAAACTTTATTTTCGAGTCGATAGTTAATTTCCTCTTTTAGATTTATTTTTATTAATTGTTTCGCTTTAAATTACGTTTTATTATTTGTTTTAATATTCGTTTTAATATCGTTTTAAATTTTAGTTTTTAATATTCACCTTGTTTTAGTACTTGTCTTTAGTTTGTTTTTAAATACTTTTCGCATTTACTTTTTAATTAGTTATAGATAATCAACTTCCCTTTTTCTTAACCAAAAACAATTGAGTCACACATTTAACCAGAAATCAATTCATTAAGACACCGAGAAAACGAACTTTTTCAACTAGTAAAATCACCACATTAATATATTTTATAATATCCGCCTTATTATCACCTTATAGTTTGTATTTTTTAAAATTGAGCTTCACGAAAGTATTTATCTATTTTTGCCTTTTTCTTTTGGTTTGAGATTCAAATACAATGATTGGGTAACGAACTCCCAAGTCAAGGTTATGATTTCTCACTTTTGGAGTACTTGTGAATTTATTGTTCTACGTATACAATATAGTAATAGTATTCACACAAAAAATGAAAAATCGATAATACGTATTAGTAGAGTGCTACTAATACAAATATTATTTATGGTTAGTATATAAAAACAACAATTTCCAAATCAAAACACAACACGCCTCCCCGGCAGCGGCGCCAAAATGATGGTTGAGTTTTTACCACTCTTTTAGGAAAAAGAGGGCAAATTAGGGTAAATACACAAGTAGTTTAGGAAAACCACGAGTTATGACCCAAAGTGGGGATCGTTCTCAAGGAGGCTTGGTGTGTGTGTAATGAAATGATTAACTTTGTGATTATATTGTTATGAGAAAGAAAATAGAAATGGGATAAGAAGAGAGTGACGGTTACGATGACGGATTACACTAAGACGAAAAGGTTGTACACGTAAAACCGTAAAAGCACCAAACTTAAAAATTTACTCTAAAAATTCTTAAAAAATTACAATAAATCCTAAATAATGTATTAAGAGTTTACAAGAAATCAAAAATGACCCAAACCTTTTATTTAATTAAATAATGATTTTTTAATGCTAATTAAAGCCCTAAAAATCAATTTAATTAACAAAAGCCCAAAATGAGTTTTATCACTTTGTAAACCTCTAAAATACCCTAACTTAATTTAAAACTCTTTTTAAAATTTTTAAAATTAATTAAAACTATTTAAAAACAATTAATAACTATTAAAACTTAAAATAATTCTAGAAAATAATTGAAAGACCCCAAAAATATTTGGAAAGTTGAAAAATTCCTAATTAATTGTCTAGAGTCTAGGAAATATATAAAACTTAGAAAATCAGACTTTTAATTTTTAATAATAAAATAATATTAAAATATTAATAAAAATCCAAAAATCCTAAAAAATTCTAAAAACTTGCAAACTAGCTAATTTTAACCTAAATAACACAGAAATGAAGTTGAAATTACCTAAATACCCTTAATGGGCCTAGAAAATGGGCTAAACCCAAAATAGTCACCTTAATGGGCCAAATTGAGCCCAATAAAAAAAGTGGCCCAAATAAGCCCAAAAACCACTACTTGACTCAAAATTTGATTCTGAACAACTTTTTCCAAAGGCCCAAAAGCTGAAAATGTGAAATAAGCAAGCTTATACCAAACAACTTATTCTTAATAGGCTTTTTGGCCCATTAAGCTATAAGTTAATGCCATAAGCTCAAATTAGACACACAAGCTTCTTTTGAGCTAAATAAGACTTCTGTAAAAAGAAATTTGAAATAAGCTAAAGGAATAAGCCTGAAAATGCAAAAAGCAATCTATAGAAAACGACAAAATAGTCGTTTTTGAGTTCTAGGTTATCCCAAGAGCTGATTCAAATTGCAAAAGCTTTTAAATGACTTAAATAAGCTGATTCAACAAAAAGTTTTCAAATAAGCTGACTCAATAAGCTGGAAAAAGCAAATAAGCACTTATGAAAAAGTCAAATAAGTTGGTTTTCTAGCAAAAATCAAAGTCAAAGTCTAATAAGCTCCAGTTCAATCAAATGGGTCAAATAATGAAGATCTATCACAAAAATAAGTTGTTGCAGGTCTGGATAAGCCAAAATGGCTTATTGATAAGCTGAAAGCAAATTAACACTAGCAGGGGCTAGTTTTGGGTGTTGAACAGTGGAAACTTTTTCTACTGCTTGACTTGTTGACTTTTTTGTCTTTAGTGACTTTTTTGGAGATTCAAGTTTCACAATGGCACCCAATTGATCAGTGGATCAAGAGGAGCCAATAACAATCAAAAAATCACAATCAACAACAGCCAAATGATACAGTTAATTCAAACAATCACCAGATCTGACACAGACATGAACAAATAAGCAGTTGAGGCTCAAAAAGCACTTATAGCATAATTCAGCCAGCCAAACTTAACCAAATGCATACACAAGCAATATTAAACTTAAATAAGCAAGTCTAAACAGGTTTCATGCAATGATTCAAAGTATTAAGCAAGATTCAAGCACCTTAAGTTACTGATGAACACAAGAGCATGCAGTTTTATACTTTGCTGATGCAATTGACCAACAAGCCAAATTCAACCACTCAAATCTATTAAACAGGTTATAATAACTTTGTTTAAACCACTTTTAACCCTAAGCATGCATAAACCCTAAGTGTTTTCAAGATCCTAGGTCAAAACAGTCAAGAAAGATTATATAGCAGATTGTTTGATTTGGTGTTTCAAAGCTGAAAACTTGCAGCAAAATGCACTCAAACAAGCATATATCATATACCAAGCATAAACACAAACTTCTATCGACAAAATACCAAGCTATGATTTCAAACAGGTAATCCCAAACACCCCTTTAACTTTTCAAAATCAAAATTTTCAAATCAAAAGTGTATTTCAAGACCACCCAAGCCCAAATTAACACAATAACAGTTAAGATAAGCAGATTCAAGCAAGATTAAGCCACAAAATTCACAAGAACACAAGTCACACTCAAATATCACAAATATCCAATATTTTATCAGATTTTGAGATTAAGGGTGTGTACCTCATGGATGTACTTCCACACCTACGAATTTTGAGCTTATGTACTAGCAAGAACAAGTACAAACTTCCACAACAAAGCCTACTAAGAATCAACAAAGTTAGAAGCACAATTATCAAAACAGAAAGATGAAAACTTCTTGATTAATGCAACTCTTGTCCTCCACACATGATTATCCCCAAGTTATTAGCTTCACCACACGTTGATAACACAATATCAGGATGCTATGATCAACCTTATAGCCCAAGAATTCCAAGATAGACCAAGAACTTAGCAAAATATCAAGAAAAATGGAAAATGTGCAAACTTTTGCACACTCCTTTTGAAAACAGGTTTTTTGATTCAAGAACAAGTAAACATTAATAATAATAAGCAGATTATAATAATGGCACTTGAGCTTTCTTCACAAAATTCATACACATTTCATTCAACTGAAAATGAGCTTTATAGATTTGTGAACAAGGAAAATTCAAGAGCAAAGTGCGAATGTTGCACACTAAGGCCTTTATATAGGCTACAAGTTATCTAGGAAAGCTGAAAAAAAACGTAAACCCTAGATAATAAAGTTCCAAATTTTCCCTTGGGATTTTGAAATTTGAAGACTGAATTTGTATGTTTGTGAAGGAACATGTGATGCCAGTGGTGGATATGTAATCTTGGACGTCCATTCTATGCTTGGAAAGTAAGCAGGGCTTTGGGGCGTTGATCTCCTGGCTCATTCTTGTTTGGACGTGAAGAGTGGGTCAGGGGAGGTAGCATGTGACAAAAGGGATGATGAGGTGGAGGGTTTTAAGGTTGGGTTGTGATAATAGGACCCTTAATCATTATTCTGGAAAGAATTAAACCCTAATTCATAATAATTAAGGAATGCCTAATTTTCGTATGAACACTAAGAACATGGGGTTTGATCTTTGTTTTGGGTTTAGGAGGTGTTTAGCGCCAGATTTAATATTAATTAACTTTTTTGAAAAGTTAGTTAATATAAACGGTGAGTGGGGTGTGACATGGAGCTTTGGTGGATTTTGATTGGTTGTGGAGTGGTAGTGGGGCACGTGTCACCCCACTACTGGCGTAGGTAACTATCTTTTCTGCCAGCTTTATCCCCTTATCTCTTCTATTCTTGTCACTTGCAAATAAAACTGGCCAAATTCAATTTCCTTTGTTAATGAAGTTTCCAACTTCACACTTTTGCCCCAAAAAGTTTTGTAAAGTGAATTCAGAGGTAATTCTTGCCATTTTGTGATTCTTGAGGGACTGATTTGGCATTTTCTTGATTGATAATGGTCTTGACTTGTATGATTGACCTTTTGGAGGACTAAAGTTGCCAAGTCATGATTGATGAGGGACCATTTTTGTCATTTCTTCAAAATCAAGGGTCCTTTTTGTAATTTTGATATTTTCAAAGGACCAAACTTGTAATTCTTGAAACTTAGAGTCCTTCTTGGTATGTTTGACTTTGAGGAGGATAAATATTGACATTTTAGTTTTGTTGAGGGACTAAAATTACCAATTCTTCAAAGTGGAGGGCCCTTTTTGCAATATTGACAAACTTTAGGGACCAATCTTGTAATTATGAAGATACAAGGGTATAAAGTGTCAATTCTTCTATAATGGAGGACCCTTCTTCATAAATCTTCAAGTCTTCAAGGGTTTTCTTGGGAAAATCTTCATTAGGGCTTTGTTCAGTGTGCGGCTTCATTTCCCGTGTTCGTTTTTGCTTGATTCTTGTGATCTTTTGTCATTTTCTCAATATCCGTACCTAAAATACACAAGCAACAAACACAAGCATATATATGGGTATTTTGATGATATTTAATGCATTTTAAGCCCTTTTTGGACGATGAGACTATGTATAAAAGTAGTCTCATCAGTAATAGCATGTACATCATTGGTGGAATTGTTCAATGAAAGGCCCTTAATGGCTTAGATCAAATCTTGACTTTCCTTAAGATGCATCTCATGATCCCTATCTATTCTTTGAAGTATCTCTTGGTGACTCTTGAGGAATTGGTTATCACAAGGTGTTTGAGAACTATTTTGGACAACATGAACCCTTTCTTCAAATTGAGTGTTAGTTTGCACCATTGCTTTGGTCTCAATAATGTCCCAAGCTTCTTGAATGGATTTAGCAAGAATATTTCCACCCACGGAAGCATTAAGTGAATCTTGGTGGTGTGGTCTCAATCCATCATAGAAAGTGTTGATTTGGTGAACTTCATCGAATCCATGGTTTGGACATTTCCTCAAATAACTCCTTATACTCCTCCCAAGCATCACTAAAGGTTTGACTAGGTTTTTGTTGAAAGCCTATAATTAAGTTCCTCAAAGTCGTGGTATTAGATGGGGGAAAGAACTTGTTCAAAAAATTCTTAGTGAAACCATCCCATGTGGTAATGCTCTCGGGTGGTTGTGTATCGAACCAATGATTAGCATGACCCTCTAGTGAAAATTGTACCAATATCAACTTAATGACATCATGGGGAACTCCATTGTACTTAATGGTGTTGTAAAGAGCAAGAAATTTCTTAAGGTGATCATGAGGATTATCATTCTTGTTCCCAAAAAATGGTGTGTTTGAAACCAAGTTAATCATGTATGTTTTTAACACAAATGTGTTTGGGGGAATATCGGGTATCTTGATAGCATCGGCATATCCTTACACATTGGATTGCAAGTGATCCATCAAAGGTCGAGTGTCAACTCCGGTCGTGGCTTCTCGTTGTGTGTGGATCAAAGCACGATTCTCGAGATCGGCTTGATGGACGGTGGTGTTCCTACTCTTTCTCTTTTTCTTCCTTTTCGGAGGAAGGGGTTGTACACCAAATGGTATTTGTGCACGCCCGCGAGTGAGCATGCAACTCAATACAAAGAATGAGAGAGAAGCTCTCGTTCGACTTTGAAGAAGAAGGGATTATCCTCTTCGAGATTCAATATGAAATATCCACAAGAAAGTATAATATGTAATTACTACTTGGGTGCAAGACCCCCAATCAATCCTTCCTTCTTAGAATACGCACTAGTGAATGGGGGGTTAGCTGGCGCGAAGCACTTAAGTACCTATAGACCCTTAGATGGCATTTTATAGCACATCGCCTTTCTATTCACTTTGTAGTTTGTATTCTTCGAATTATTGCCTATTGGAAGTATTTATCTATTCTTGCTTTATTGAATTTGATCGATACACGTGTCAAGGACCGGAACGCCCCCTCACACGGTTTATTACCTTGGCAATACTTATTGAAGATATGTGTATTGGTTGTTCTTATACGTATACGTATTTACATATAATAATATAGAGAAAATATTTTTTTATTTATTGGGGTTTTTTAAAGAAAATACTATATGTACATAAAAACCGAGGAAATCCAATAATATATATTTTTGGGTGCAGTCTCTTAGGAAAAAGATTGCTTTTTGAATTTTTTTATTTTTTGGTCAATTCTTTAGGACACATTAATGTTTTAAAGTCCAATTTTGTTAAACAACTTATTGTGAGTATGCAATGTCTTTCCTTTTAGAAAATGACCAAGTGTATAAGCAGAAAAATGGAATTAAGCTGAAACCTTGCTTATTTGACTTTTGTTGACCAAAAGCTGAAAAATCTAAAAAGATCAAATTTCACTTAGGACATGTTTCTAAACAATAATGTGGAAGAAAATTACAAGTTTTATGAAGTGGATTTGGCTATCTAAGAAAACAGTCCAATCAAATATCACAAAAACTTAAATTTGTCTGAGTGCTTATTCAAAAGCTGATTTCTAGCTTCTTTATGAAAACTGTATAATTCCCTTGCTCAAAAGTAAACTTTAGATGTTAAGACACTAATAGAAACGTGTTTCAATGATTTTGGTTAAGAAACGAATCAATGGCAAGGGATTGAAAATTGCAAGTTTTCTGATGAACATTTAACAAGGACTTGACACAAACTATTTTTTACCAATTGCCTGTTTGACTACAATTTTGACCACAAGTGTATCCAAATGTTTATTAAATGTAAATGAGAAACTCTTATCAGTTTTATCACACTTGAATTACAAAATCTCACAGATCCAAACACTACTTAACAAGTTTAAAATGGATTTTAACAAAGAAGATTTCAGTAAAAGATTAAAGTAAACTAAAACTGATATCAAAACATTTTTGATGAACAAAATGAAAGGTTTTAAAACTATGAACAGACTTATTAACAGGTTAAACCACAAAATGCAACAACAAGCACTTAACTGATGAAATAAAGGACATAATACAAGAAAAATCAAACTAGAAGGTATAAAACTATCAACTAGTAATCAAATCAAACCAATTAAGCTAAAACAAATAAAAAACACATAATCAGAGAAACATAGAATGATTACACTAGAATTTAGCAGGCATTCAACAATTGAATGGAATTCTAAAAACAGAATTAGCAAACTTGTGAGCTTAGGCCTCCTTTGATGGAGGAGTGTGGTGCTGAACCAACTCAATTCTATCAACACACCATTAGATCATCACCAAACACCATTTAATCACCTCCAACAGCTTTTTATGAACAAAATCAAACCACTGCTACAAAACTGCTACAATCTTCTTAACTTCTACTTGGAATGAACTGAACAGCAACAAACTCTTCACAAAGCTTCCATTGATCAATGGTGATCAATAGAAACGTAGAACAGTAACAGGATTAACAGAAATGTGATGAATATAATGAAGATTGAAGAAGGAATTGTGAATTTTTATTAATGAAGGTAAAAGTTGTTACAAAAGGTAGGTAAATCTGTTATAACTACTAACAAACTCAAGAGGTTGTCAAGCTCTTGAGTTGCTAACTAAACTATAACAGAATTGAAGAAGAAAGGAAATTGTGTGTGTGTTTTCACACTTTAGCTACTCGTTACAAATGAGATCCTAGATGCCTATTTATAGAGATGAGATGAGGTGCAAGGGATGTCAGTGACGTGTTCCCACCAATTAGAAGTTGCCAGGTGTCCTCAAACTTTGGATTGAAACTAGCCATTACGAACATGAATTTGGGCTTTTCTTTTTGGTTGACTTTCAGGCTAATTGAGTGAGTGGGTTGAATTCGTTGTCCAAAAACGAACACTTTTCATGTAGAAACTTTTTCATGAAACTCATTGTAGAAGGATTCAGGTTCTGGGTTCGTTTGAGGAAGAAGATGACATGTGGCATGATGTGGTTGGTTGAATATGTGTCACACGGATTAATATCCAAAATGGATAAATGGATTATGGAGTGGCGTTCTCCTATTGGCCCAAAAGTGAGATAGTGGGATGTTACTGTGCAGATTCGCTCATTTATTGAGCTGGTGAGCTGGCCACTTTGTTGGCAATCCTTGTTTCACTTTTCAAGCGTTTTGATTGGTTAATAGCATGTGCACACGGATCGCTTATCAAACTTGAGGGATTTTTGGCAAAATCAGTCCCTAGACTTTGGCAGATTCATCATTCAAGCTTAATTCTTCATTCCAATGTCATTTTTAGTCCTTCAACTTGCATACTTGTTTATTTTGACCCTTTGATTTGGTTGACTTTAGAGTTGACCAGGTTTGACTTGAATCTTGACTTTGACCAAATTGCACTTTAAGTCCCTCAACTTTGGAATGTTGTCAAGATAGTTCCTTCATCTTCAAAGTCTTGTCATCTTTGATCCTTCTTTGTCTTTTTAATCACAAATAAACTTGATTTCTTCTTGTTTGCTTGAAAATGTATCCTTGTTACCTATTTAAACTCAAACACAAAACATACCACATAATTCCGCTTTATAATACAAAAGTTAGGTATTTTCCATGTGCTTTAGGGTGATTTGTTGATTAATTGATATGAGATTTTGCTCATATCAATACTTCTTTCGTAAGAGGTGGAGACGGTAATGTAGAACTAGTACTAGGCGTGGAAGTAGGAGGAATAAATGAGGGTGGAGGAGGTGTAGATGGAGTAACTGGGGGAGGGGTAGATGGTCCTACTAGAGTTGCTCCACTACGTGTAGTAATAGCACTCACATTCGCTCTTGGGTTGGTCACTGTATTCAAAGGAAGAGAGCCTCAAGTAGAGGGTTGAGTGTTCTAGAAGAAACTAGCCATCATATTCCTCAAATCATTCGTTTGATTGCTTAAAGAAGTTTGCATATCATGTCTAAGCTCGGTTTGAATATCAATCCCTTGTTTAGTGATATCACCTCTCAAGTTAATGATTTTCTTTGAAGATTCTTAACCACCTCTCCTTGGGTCCTCATGAAAGTTTCAAAATCTTGATTAAATGTCGTGGGTTGAGTGATGGGTGGAGCTTAGGGAGCGGGTGGGTGATATGGATTAGAAGCTCGAGGTGAGTTTGGATTGCTTCAATTGAAGTTGTTTGGGTTTTGGTTTTGTGGAGAAAAACCGGGTTAAAGAAAGTTGTTGGAACGATAACTTAGCAAGTTACGACCACCTTGAGGTCGGGCTTGATAGCCTTCCATGGAATAGTTACCGTTAGCCGCATACACGTTTTCCGGATTGTCATGAGTGGAAGGACAATCAGTGTATGAATGAGGACCGCCGCAAGTCTCACAAGAAAGTGCTACAGCTTTAACTTGTTGAAATTGGTTCGTAGCCATGGTTAAGAAATTTTTGTTCATCTCGGCTAGTTGGCGGGTGATTTGGGTGAGTTCGGCTATCTCGGGGTTTGATGAAGTAGAAGAAACATTGACTCTCGGATTATTTCTTGAGGATGCGGATGAATCCCAATTTTTGTGATGAGTGGTCATGTTCTCTATAAGCTCTCTACACTCATCGGGTCTTCTTTTCATAAACGTACCACCGGCGGCAGCATTAACCGTATCACGATCACGAAAAGTTAAACCATTGTAGAAAGTATCAATTAAGGTGACGGGGAGCATATTGTGTTTAGGACACCGGTCGATCAAAACATTATAACGTTCCCAAAC
Organism: Glebionis coronaria; assembly: GCA_025667525.1. Classification (NCBI taxonomy): domain Eukaryota; kingdom Viridiplantae; phylum Streptophyta; class Magnoliopsida; order Asterales; family Asteraceae; genus Glebionis; species Glebionis coronaria. The sequence continues at coordinate 207,879,364 of CM046880.1, read as the reverse complement.
ATCGAAAAGAGACTCATCAGGTTCTTGTGTGAAACCACTGATTTGATTACGAAGGCTCGTTACCATGGATGGTGAAGTAGCGCGACAAAAATCGTTGAGTCATTTCGTCCCATGTATGAATTGAATTCTTAGGAAGACGATCAAACAATTTTTCGGCATGGTGGGATAAAGTGTGTGGAAATAGATGAAGGCGAAAGAAATCCATGTTAACACCGGGCAATCTCATGCTTTGAGTGACGGTAATAAATTTGTCGAGGTGTTTGTTGGCATCATCATCCGGTAATCCACGAAATGGACAAGTATTTTGAACTTGTTGGATCATGTGATGCTTCAACGAAAATTCGGGGGCCGTGATTTGCATCGGCGCAATCGGTCCTCCACGTTCATTCATTGTAGGTTGGCATAGCTCCTCCATCGTACGAAGGTGGGGTTGAGGGACATGGTTGTTATTATTCAAATTGGGGTGAGGTGGGTTGTTATTATTATGCACACCAGCCATATCTAAGTCTTCAAGAGTCTCGGCCTCAGAATAAGACGAAGATCTAGTACGCATACACCTACAAAAGAAAAAGATAGCAAAGAAATAGAGGAAATATAGTTAACATACCAAATAAAATCTTTTTGATGCAAAACTTTGAAAAAGAAATGCTTTTTATGAGTTTTTTAAATGTTTTAGGATTTTTAAAAAATTTTGATATTTAGGATTTTTGAAAATTTTTGACACGAAAAATAACGTTCAAGAGTGAATGGATCCCAAAATCCAACGCGTCTCTCACAGAAAACCGTTAATCTTTACGAAAAGAGCCGGCAGCGGCGCCCATTTTAATAACTGAAAAATTGTTCGTTGAAATCGGTCTAATCGAATTGATCACAGTTAAATGTGTGACTTAGTCGACTTTGGTGGATAAAAGAAAAGGTGGTCGTTGTCTATAACTAAGTAAAGATAAAAATAAAAGCTTTAACGTAAATGACAAAATTAAAATAACTTAAATAAAGACTTTAAAAGAAATTAAGTAAATGGCAAAAATATAAAAACTTTAAAAGTAAATGACGAAAAATGAAAGCTTGACAAAAAGTAAATTTGAAAACTTAATAAAACTGTAAACTTTAAATAACTTTAAGACAAAACAATTAAAAATAAGACTTATGAAAATGGCGGGAAAAATAAGTTTAAAATTAAACTTAAACAAAAATGATATAAATCCGCAATACATAAAAAGTGAAATAATTTCGCAATGTAAATAAACATAAATCCGCAATGTTAAGAAAAAATGAAATAATTTCGCAATAATGCGAAATCAAAGATTTCACAATGTAAGAAAATTCAATTTCACAATATTGAAGAAACACACAATTCCGCAATGAGGAAAAACAAAGATTTCGCAATGTGAAAAGTAAAGATTTCGCAATGTCTGAAAAGTAAAGATTTCGCAATGTGAAAAATAAAGATTTCGCAATGTGAAAAGTAAAGATTTCGCAATGTCTGAAAAGTAAAGATTTTGCAAAGTGAAAAACAAAGATTTCGCAATGTCTGAAAAGTAAAGATTTTGCAAAGTGAAAAACAAAGATTTCGCTATGTCTGAAAAGTAAATATTTCGCAATGTCTGAAAAGTAAAGATTTCGCAATGTGAAAAACAAAGATTTCGCAATGTCTGAAAAGTAAAGATTTCGCAATTCACAAAAAAGTTCAATTTCGCAATTCACAAAAAAGTTCAATTTCGCAATACACAAAAAAGTTCAATTTCGCAATACACAAAAAAGTTCAATTTCGCAATACACAAAAAAGTTCAATTTTGCAATACACAAAAAGTTCAATTTGGAAATACACAAAAAAGATTCAGTTTCGCAATACACAAAAATTGCTAAATTGAATCAGATTTTCCTAAAAAAGGGGAACTCGTAAAAGGACGAATTTAAGCACTATTTTCGCAACTTTTGAAGGACAATAAGCTAACAAACACCAATAAGCTAAACAAGAATACTAGTTGAATGATAAAACTTGTAAAACTTTTAAACACGAACCAAGAAACGTGAAAAGCTATGAATTTTATGTAAAAATATGACGAAATGGATGAATAAAGGACACAAAATCGACACGAACAAAGATGATGAAAAAGATTAAGATCAAACAAATAAAAAAGGTAGAATGAGATGATTAAAAAGCTTAAAATTAAAGATAAAGATTCAAGACAAGATTAAAAGACTTACATGAAATAACTTGAAAATAAAGACAAGTATGTAAATGACAATATGAAAAGTGCATAAAATAAAGTGGGGAACTAATTGGTGAAATTAGCTAACACCTCTAAAATGAGGTTAAGGGTGGTATTTATAGGGAAGGGGAGTGTATGGTGATTGTGCTTCTTTCTTTCTTTCTTTTGTATTCTCGTCTTTCGTCTTTGACAATAAACTCGTCATTCTCAACTTTGTCTCCGGATTTGTCGATAAATAATTTGAACTCGTCTTCTAATTTCTTCATTAATTAGATTTGGTTCTTCGACTTCGTTAAACTTCCGTCTTTTGACTTTTTCTTCGATAAATCTTCAGAATAGGCTTTTGACTTCCGTTCTTTTTGCACTTTTGATCTTTTGACTTCGTCTTTTGTCTTTTTATTTGATAAAAGCCCGTGAAAGCCCGTGTTTTCTTCCCTTTTCACATTTTGGTCCTAAATCACAACAAAAACACAAACCACGCATATTCCGACTTTTACGACATAAAATACACGTTTTGGCTTGGTTTATCCTTGTAATAAGTGGTAAAAGGATAAGTGTTTTCACACTTATTATGATTGTTCTAGTACTAACTTAAGTACTTGGTCGGCATTCAGCTACGTTCACAATCTTTCCTAAGGACTACTATTTCTAGCTATGGAACGTCCTTGGGAAGATTCCTCCGGTTCTAGAAGAATCATTGGACTTTAACCTATCCTACCATCCTTATGTCACCACAATCTTCATCGTCGTGAAATGAATGGGTTGTGGGTAAGTATAAATCACCATGAAATCCATTTTGAAGTGCAAATCCATTTTCCTCCCCCTTAACATATGCCACGATATTCGAAAACATTTCGCACATGTCGGGATGAGCTATCACGTTAAGTCAAACCATTTGTGATTTATCATTTCCCATATTAAATCACATTTTCTCCCCCATATTAAAAATATTAACCCAATCGATGTTTTAATATCAATTGATTTAATAGCATTTTAAGAAAATTTGGGAAGAAAAATGCAAATCTAATTATCTTCATGATTTTCACAAGCTCCCCCTCAAATTAATAAGGGTGTACTTGAAACGTAAATTAAATACCTTTTAAACACAAGTGTAGGGTATTTATCACATGCAAAGATCATATTGGATAATGTATTCACAAGATTAGCAATTTTCGAGGTTAGACTTGAATGATGGAGAACATCATATGATAGAATCACATGGTTCTTGTTCACGAATGTTGGTCGCCTCGTCACGTCTGAAGTTCTCTCTTGACATCATGTGTACGATTGATATCGTAGTCTTGACACCAATATGTGAACTTGGCACCTTCAGCATCAAAGATTCTAAATGCAGGACAATTGCTCCCCCTCAATTGTTGACCCGTGTTCTATTGAAAGAGCTGTAGTCGCCGTTTGAGTAGTCGCATCATCGAGTATGTAGATATCAATTGTAAATTGCTACGGATTGTGGAGATGATAACTTCATAAAAATAAGATTTCTGTTGTTTTAACAAATAAATGCACTGACACGTACATATATTCGTGTTAGATTGTGTTATTACGTAATCAAAATCCCTTACATGGTTATAAAGTAAACCATGCCCGAGAAAATTAATTCCCGTTGTTGAGTGAAAGCTTTCTGGCGAAATGCTTGACTTGAATATTAAAAGCGGTTTACTATCTGAAATAATAGCAAACCATTTTGAGCATGTTTTAGATCATTTAAACTTCTGCTCGAACTTTATTTACAACCCCGTGTCATTATTGAACGACATTTCTAGTATCATAAATATTATCGATTCCAGAAGACATGCTCTTTTTATCAAAACATTTTTGAACACATAATTTTGAAAGATTTAGAAAAACCTTTTGAGAAATTCTAGAAAAATAGTGTTCAAAGTTTTGAAAACCAATTACTTGAGCTTAAGATGTTGAATATCTTACAAAACGAGCTCAAGTCCGAGAAGTTGTAAACTTCCCGTTGTTAAGGATAAGTTTATCATCGGTGATAAACTTTCCTTTTAACCGAAGAACGAGTCCTAAGTTGACATTTACTTAGAATTTGTTTGCATGAGCTTGAAAAACTTTTGAATGTTTTAACGTAAAGCTCATGACCGATAAAGATGAATTTCCCGTTATGAGGAAAAGTTCTCTTATTTAATAGATAGACTTTCCTTTCTGAGCTTAAAACTCTGAATGTTTTAATACAAGCTCATGACCGAGAAAATTTAATTTCCCGTTACGAGGATAAGCTATCTTTAAAGATAAGCTTTCCTAAATATGAAGTCCGAGTTACAGTCTGATATTTAACTGTAAGTCATTGTGCATGAGCTTAAAAACTTCGAATGTTTTTAATAAAAGCTCATGCCCGAGAAAAATGAATTTATCGTTGTGAGGATAAGTTTATCATCGGCGATAAACTTTCCTTTTTATTTGAAGTCCGGGTCATTGTCTGACATTTAACAATGAACCACATACACGAGCTTAAAACTGTTGAATAGTTTTAATGTAAGCTCGTGTCTGAGAAAACTTAATTTCTCGTTTGTGAGGATAAGTTTATCATCGGCGATAAACTTTCCTTTATTTGAAGAGCGGGTTACAGAATGTGATTTGTCTAGGAGCCATATACACGAGCTTAAAACCGTTGAATATTTTAAATGTAAGCTCGTGTCCGAGAAAATTTAATTTCTCGTTTGGAGGGTAAGTTATCATTGACGAGATAAACTTCCCTTTCTTTGAAGTTCGGGTCACAGACTGTGATTTGAATGTGAGCCATATACACGAGCTTAAAACCGTTAAATAGTTTTAATGTAAGCTCGTGTCCGAGAAAATTTAATTTCTCGTTTTGAGGGTAAGTTATCGTTGCATAGATAAACTTCCCTTTCTTTGAAATCCGGGTCATCGTCTATCATTTAACGAAGATCCACATATACACGAGCTAAAAAACGTTGAATAGTTTTAATTTTAGCTCGTGTCCGAGAAAAATTAATTTCTCGTTTGTGAAGATAAGTTTATCATCGGCGATAAACTTTCCTTTCTTTGATGAACGGGTCACATACTGTGATTTGTCTATAAGCTTTATACACGAGCTTAAAACCTTGGAATAGTTTTTATGTAAGCTCGTGTCCGAGAAAATTTAATTTCTCGTTTTGAGGGTAGGTTATCTTTGACGAGATAAACTTCCCTTTCTTTTGATGTTCGGGTCACAGACTGTGATTTGACTGTGATCCATTTACACTTAACCGCAAATCCCCTGAGACACTTATTTCTTAGATATCAGCTTCTTCAGCAACCAAACTCTAAGAGTGTCCTTAGTTATACGGTAAATAAAGATTGGACCGTTGTGTTCTTGTTGAACGTTGACTCTGGTACCTGCATTCTCATTAGAAGTTTGCATGCCTTTATATGGGTTAGCGATATCTATCTTAGAACCCTGTGGGGATTCATGGTTTTCTTTTCTTGTGCCAGAGGTGACCTGAGGAGATGATTTACTTGTCGTAACTGGCAAACATTTCCTTTTATAGAAAATCTTAAGTTCAGGCTTAAGTGATGTATCATCCTTTTCACTTTCCTCCCTAGTAGTCCTAGTAGAATCAGAGACTATCCTAGTTAAAGGGCACTCGTTTCCTAAAAGAGTGAAAGTTCTACCAGTGGGGCGCCACATTTTACCAATGGGTTTGATTTTAGCTACCCACTGGGATTTAAGTCTAGCACGGGAGTTCACCTCATTGAGTAATTTCTTGACACAAGAATCATGATTGGCTTTAAAGACACATTTCCTACATGTTTTACAAGTAGCATATTTAATGTCCGAGTAAGATCTAGAATTCCTATACGATTGATTGATGCTCCTAGGATATGACATGATATGGTTAGCAGTGTTGGATAATCTAGAAGGCATCTGACTAGGTTTGAAAATTCTATCTCTTACTTGTGTCTTTTTCTTAGCATCCCTTAGATAAAAATTATGGCAAACGTCATTTGAACTAGTTCGAGACGTGTTCTTTGGACTATGTCTAGGGAGGCTAGATGCAATCATGTGATTAGGTATTGCAAAAGTTGTTTTAGTCACATTGGCCCTAGTTGGTGGAGTGATTATTCTAAAAATATGAGCCATATCAACTTGGGAGGCAAACCGCGGTCTCGAGGATTGTGGTCGCTCGGATCTAAATGCAGTCGGTTGTCTAACGAACTGATTTGTAGGCGGTTTCCCCAATATTGATGGTTTTTCAAGCTTAGTGTCCACACTAGTTCCTTTAGTTTTCCTCAATTCGTTTTTCAACGCAGCTATAGCAAAGACCTTTTCCTATACTTGAGCCTTTAAAGTCTCATTTTCTTTGAGCAATTCATCTTGGGATGCCAACTTAGATTCAAGCAACTTAATTTGTTTCAAAAGATTATCCTTTTCAGCTTTAGAATCTAGAACTGTTTGATACAATTTTCGTTCAAGAACAACGTTTACTTTTCAAGTTTTTCAAAATATGTTTCAAATTTTTTTTCTTGGAAAATTCTAGTTTTTCATCCTCAAGCTCTTTCGATTGTTGAGCTAAAATTGTTACAAGCTCTTCAATTCTAGAAGCAGAATTGGTTAAAGAAGCAGTCGTAAAACAATTAGCAGGAGTGTTAATTAGCGCATTTATTTCAGACAACATATGAAGAAGATTATATGTACCTGACATGCTATTTGTTTCCTGTTTTCCTCCTGATTTTATTCCCTTGTGACCTCTTCTTGTATCGTGTTGCAATTTCTGCAATTCTCCCTCTCGAGATATCGAATTCAACAAATTCATTGAATTCTTATCGCGTTACTTTGTCCCGTAACTCTGTCTGTTTTGAAGCCCGAATACGAGAATGTCACACGAAAAGGCCGTGAATTTTACTACTCTATGCTTTCGGTAAAGCTTAATAACCAAATAACTAAATCTTATTATTAAAGGATACAATTCAAACCAAATAACTAAATCCACTGTCCAATGTCAAATATATACGCCCAAGTTAAAACACTGATCCAAAATATTATAAATAGACTTGGCCCAACAAAAGGACTTAACCCGACCCAAATCAGAATACACCTAGTCACCTAATACCCACTAACCGAGTATAATAATAAAGCTACCCCCATGTACACATAGATATTAACTATATGAACATGCGATTGAAAGAGTACTCTATCCACTTCTTAAATTATAAAAAAGTTTGGTAATACACATAACAGTGGATAATATCCATCATGAAAAGCATGCATGTATCCAAAAGTCATGTGTACATGTAAATTAATGCATGTTTCAAAGTTGGCGTACTCACGTGATGACAAGGAAAAGTACCCCTAGGGGAAAAGATCCCCCCCACACCCTTATTAAACAAAGTCTCCATGGATAAATCTCCATCCTTTATCTCTAAATGATCTAAGGGCTGTGATTAAAACCCCCTTTCTTATAACTTACCTTTATTTATAAAAAAAAACATCCAACAACCTCCACCACCGGTGATGGAACCTGATCCTCACTCCCACCGGCGACCACCTCCACCACCTCCACCTAACAGCCGACCACCACAACAACCTCATCTCCCACCTTTTTCAAGCGACCACTACAACAACCCCACCTTCTACCCGCGACCACCACAACAAACCAACCTTCTTCCTGCGTCATCCACACCAACCCACCTTTTTTCGGCGGCCTTTACTGCAAACAACCTTTTTCCGGCAGCCCCCACAAGAATCCATTATTTTACGGCAAGACCCACACCAAACAATCGTTTCCCAGCTACTTCTATACGAAACCCACCCCTTTTCCAACGAGTTCCACAGCGTATCCACCATTTTCCGGCGACTTCCATACGAAACCCACGTTTTTGGCGCCCTACACAACAAACCCAACAATTTTTAGCAACCTACACAACAAACAACCCTTTCCCGTCGATTTATACAACAAACGACGCTTTTACGGCCAACTCCATAACAAACATCCAACTTCCGGCAACCTCCATAACAAATGACCATCTCCCAGCGAGTTCCACAACCTCCACATCAAGTGACAATGATCCAGTAAATGTAGTTGCTGATATTAGAAAAAATGTAGAAGTTGCTGATGATGTTAGCGAAAATGTACTTGCTGATGCTATTGAAGAAGATGCTGATGTAGAAGCTGAAAATGTAGTTGGCGATGTTGATGTTATAAAAAATGTAGAAGCCAATACAGGTAATAACTTTGTACCAGAAATAGATATGTTACTGAAAATGTAGTTGCTGAGTCACATTGACTCATGCATGAGTCATGCTGACTCATGCATGAGTCACACTGACTCATGCATGAGTCACGTTGACTCATGCATGAGTTACACTGACTCATGCATGAGTTATGTAGCAGATGAGCCACATAACTCATATTTGAGTCAGTGTGACTCATACATGAGTCAGTGTGACTCATATATGAGTCATATATGACTCATACAATTCCTGAACTATTCTTTTATTGGATTGTGAAATAGATGCTCATAATTCACCAAAACCTAGTTTATACATTCATTTTGAGTCACCCAGAGGATCGACATATTGGGAACCAAATGTTGATGAGCAGTACGTGCCTCTTGAGGATAAAGAATTTAAAACGATAGAGGAGAGTATTGACTTTTATGAAGCTTATGCTGAAAAAGCAGGATTTGAAGTTAAAAAATACACACAAAAAAGAAATAGAAGTGGTGAAGTAAAAAGTAAATACATCACGTGTAACCGACATGGGAATATAAAAGATATAAATATCAACACATTGGTTAGTAGTGGAAAACAAACTAGGCACACGAGGCACCGTATAACAGGTTGTATGGCGCAAATAAAAGTTATTTAGATTATGTCCGGAAAAAGTATGTTCTGACTAAATTTGTTGCTAAGCACAATCATCCCATGATTCCTAAAGAATATAAGCATCTAACGAAGAAACAAAGAAAGATGAGTCAATCGGAAAGGTTGTTTGTAGTTAGAGCTTCAACAATGAAACTTGGCGCAACAAAGGCACATACCTTGTTATCTGGCATCAAAGGCGGATCTCAGTATGTTCATGGCACTAGTGATGATTTTAAGAATCACATCAGGGATGTTAATGCAATTATAGGAGAAAGTGATGCACAAATGCTTATTAACAAGATGGAAAATAGGATGAAGTTTGTTCCGGGATTTACATTTCAGTATAAGATTGAAGATAGCGTATTAGTTGCGATGTTTTGGGCAGACGAAGTTGATAAACGCAACTACGAGGAGTTTGGAGATATTATATCTTTTGATGCAACTTTTCGAACAAATAAGTAAGTTGTCTTTTTCACATAAATCACATGTGACTCATGCATGAGTCAATGACTCATACATGAGTCACTCTGACTCATGTATGTAAGTCACACTGACTAATACATGAGTCATAGTATGAAATATTATATCTTTTTAATGTATCTGTTTTGCAGGTATGACATAGTTTTTGTACCATTCACTGGGATAGATAACCATAGAAAGTGCGTCAATGTTGGCTCTGGATTGATTTTAAGAGAAGATACAGAAGCTTATACGTGGCTACTAACATCATTCATGACAGCTCACAAAAAACAACCAAAAATGATCGTAACGGATCAAGATGGGGCAATGAAACGAGCAATTGAAGCGGTTTTGAAAGAATCTAAGCACAGATTGTGCATGTGGCATATCTTGTAGAAAATACCAACAAAGGTACTGATTGTTTGTTATTTATCAGATAACTCATACATGAGTTATAAATATATATATGACTCATATGAGTCACATGACTCATGTATGAGTCACATGACTCATGTATGAGTCACATGACTCATGTATGAGTCACATGACTCATATATGAGTCAGTGTGAATACATGATATCAAAATATCTTAACATTCATACATTCTTCATTTTCAGATATGTGAAAAGATTTACAAGGAAACTGATTTTAAAGATCGTTTCAACAAACTTGTGTGGAATATGTTCATTGAGCCAGAAGAGTTTCAAAAAAGATGGTTTGAACTTATTGAACGATTTGGATTGGAAACACACAAGTGGATGACAAAGATGTATGACCTTCGTAAATTGTGGTTGCCGGCTTATTTTATTGACTCACCACTGTTTGGAATAATGAGAACTACTTCAAGATCTGAAAGTGAAAATGCATTCTTTAAGAGTTTCACAAATCATGGGTCAACATTAGCAAATTTAATGATGTGCTTTGAATCGGCAATCGAAAGGCAAAGACATAAGCAAGAAGTTTTGGACTTCAAAACATGGGACGCGGCTCCAAATCCTGAAACGAAGTTAAATATCGAAGAACATGCGCGTAAAGTTTATACTAGAACAATATTTCTCTTGGTTCAAGCTGAAATAGTAGAATCAATTTGGTCATGCCAAATACAAGAATTTAAGACGGAAGAGGGTATTGAGACGGCTAAGGTTCGAGACACGAGAGCGGGTGCTTATAGAACACTGTATACAGAAGAAGGAAAAGAGATGGTTGTACAGGAAGAAGACAAAGTAATAACCTACAAGGTTAGTGAAACATTTAACTGATACATGAATTACTCATGCATGAGTCACACTGACTCATGCATGAGTCACGCTGACTCATGCTTGAGTCACATTGACTCATGCATGAGTCATGCTGACTCATGCATGAGTCGCGGTGACTCATGCATGAGTCAATGTGACTCATATGTGTTATGCTCACTTATTAATATGTTTCATGTATATGTTTAAGGTTCTCCGTAATCCTAGAGATGGATCTGTTGAGTGCACTTGTAGGCATTTTATGCGTTATGGTTTTCTTTGTCGCCACATATTTTGTGTTTTCAAGAACCGTGATATTGAAGAATTCCGGAGAAGTACATTTTAAGGCGTTGGAGAAGGGATTTGATACCGCTTTCATTAAGAAGAAACACAAACAGATACGGAGAGAAGAACGAAACAATTCAGAAACTAACAAATGAGGCTAACTTCCACGTAGACGAGTGCTTGTTTTGGTTGAGTAAAGATGCATAAAAGCTGGCGGAATATGTGCAAAAGTTGGATAATATAAAGAAAGAATATCAAGTTTTAGTGCCTAAGCCCCCTTCAAAGAAAACAAAGGACGTTATTGAAGATATATATGCAATTGAGGAACCAAAGAAAAATCTTATTAAAAATCCAACTGGGGCTAGGCTCAAAGGTGGTCGTAGAGGAGCGCGTATAAAAAGTGCAAGAGAAATAGCTATGAAGGCTAAAAAGAAACAGCCTCGTGCGTGTGGTTACTGTAAACAGAAGACAAACGAGCATACAAAAATGACATGTCCACTAAATCCATACTATATCGCAAAACTAGCGAAGATCGCTACAGCTGCTAAAAAACAGGCACAGGAAAAAGGAGAACCAAGTACAACAACTGTTTAAATATATGTTTTTAATTTTCTATTTTTCTTTTATTGAACTGTTGAAAACCATTGTAGAATATCTGATTATGCTATGAATATGATTACTCCTATATTAGTACTCTTGAAATATCTGTGTATTGAAATATTTGTGTATTGAAATATCAAGTCATGTGACTCATGCATGAGTCATGTGACTCATGCTTGAGTCACATGACTCATGCATGAGTCATGTGACGCATGCATGAGTTACATGACAAAAATGGAACATATACTACTATGACTCATGTATACAAGATAACTCTTGCAACACTTGCAAAAGAAAGAGCCTAAAATCATGTCGATACCCCAATAAATCCTTATACGAGGTAACTCTTGCAACGTTTTCAAGGCATTGCATGTCACATGACTTGCATGAGTCATGTGACTTGCATACATGAGTCATGTGACTTGCATGTGTCATAGTAATATATGTTTGTATGTGTTTACATGACTCATGTATGCAAGTCACATGACTCATGCATGAGTCGCCTGACTCATGCATGAGTCACATGACTCATGCATGAGTCACATGAGAATAACAAATATATACAAACACATATTCATAAACACTTATACATAGTCACTGTATGAGTCACAAACAGTTTTATATGTGTTCAAAAACACGGAACGCTATTGCACGTCTTGTAACAAACAATGTTATTCAAAGTCAAACTTCAAACGTCGTTCGAAAAAGTCAAGTACAACTGATATCAGAATCAAGTATTACTTAATATCATAAAGTATTACAAAGTATATCAACATTTCTAGACAGCTGGTTTCTTCTTGGCAGCTTTCTTCTTGGAAACTAGTTTCTCGGTTACTGTTGCATCAACAATTGCCTTCTCGGTTACTGCTTGACCGGCTGTTGACTTCACGGCTGCTGCCTCCTCAGTTACTGGCTTCACGGCTGCTTGCTCAACTGCTGGCTTCTTGGCTGTAGGTTTCTTGGCTGCTTGCTCAACTGCTGGATTCTCGGCTACAGGTTTCTTGGCTGCTTGCTCAACTGCTGGATTCTCGGCTGCAGGTTTCTTGGCTGCTTGCTCAACTGCTGGCTTCTCGGCTGTAGGTTTCTTGGCTGCTTGCTCAACTGCTGGCTTCGCGGTCGCTGCCTTCTCGGTTACATCTTTCTGGGTTGCAGGTCTCTCGGCATTTATAGGAGGATCACGCACATCCCTGTTATTGATCGCATTCAAAATAATCGAGATCCTTTTTTGCTCATCATGTGCCATCTCAAATTTGTAAGCCAAATCAAATATTTTCTGCCTTTCAGCATTGATCTCGTGCAACAAAATTTTTGTTGCAAACCTGTACCTCAAGCGCTTCAAAATAGTTTCCTGTATGCTCGACTCTTCTACCAAACCAACATCCCATTCTTCAGGAGCAAGACCCTGATAAGACTCCAAATGTACCATCGCAAAGACACCACAATCCACTTGGTTAACCTTAGTAGTCCATTTCAAAAGCGGATTGCGTCCTTTGAGCTTAGAAACAGTACTGTGCTTCGGATGATTAACTTCTTTGAGATATCTAGCGAATAATTTTTTCTACACAACAAACAATTTAGGGGGAAACATGTTATTTACAATGCATGAGTCACTGACTCATGCTTGAGTCAGTGACTCATGCTTGAGTCAGTGACTCATGCATGAGTTAAGGTGAAAACAAATAAAACAGTAATGACAATAATCAAGTATACAACTTACCAAAGGATCACAGACTCGTTTGTACTTCGGTGCATTTGGATTTCCAACATGAATGTTATCAAGTATAATCATTGATGAAGGTTTGTTGAGGCAGAAAACAACAACAAAAAAATGATTTGAAGCACAAATTGGAAAGAAAACCTATTTTAACCAAAAAAAGGTATTATATGTAAATTCAAAATGATGAAAACTTATTGCCTATATATTCAAAAAAGAACGTAAAATTACCAATTCAGTATCGGATAAAGAAAGTGAAGCAGCATCATTTTTGAAATACACAGAAATGACTTCTGAAAACAATTTATACTCTTCACCATCAGACATTGTTTTGTCTATCATCCCTTGTACCTGCGTTTAACAAAAATACAGTATTACCAAACAATGATAATAATTATTGAAAATCTAAAAGATATATTTCATGTGAAACTTACAATACATCTAGTTGGCATAAAAACTCTTCTTGGTTCTAGATTCTCTTTCCGTGACTCCTCAAAATTTAGAATGGTAACCAAACAATCAACGACACTTGCATCTAACCACAACCCTGGTGTCAATGTTTCCAAATTTAATCGAACAACTGATAATACATAACCATACACAGGCTCTGCTCGGAAAATGGTTTCACTACACGTTAAAAAAAAGGAACACAATCAGAATAAATCATATGATAATCTAAAAACATGAAGTTTACAAAAAGAAAAAAGAAAAAAAATATTCTTACTATTTTTCTTCTTCCATCGCAAATAAAGAATTACCCAAAACAAACTCAACCCTATGAAGCTTACTAGTATCACAACACTGATGCATAAAAGGGGAAGGCAAGTATGGACTCCGCTTAGCAAACTGCTTTCGTGCAACCACCTTTTTAGGAGTGCTAGGATGCACAGGATCGTCATTAACTGGCTCATGATCCCGAGGCCCAAAATACGCATCCTCCTGAAATATTACAAAAACTTTAATGCTGAATCACATAATGTTAGTGACTTATACATGAGTCAGGCAACTCATGCATGAGTCAGGCAACTCATGCATGAGCCAGGCAACTCATGCATGAGTCAGGCAACTCATGCATGAGTCAGGCAACTCATGGACTCATGTAGACTCTTGCATGAGTCATGTGATGAGAAGCCAACTTATTAAAAAGTTTAAAACTAACAAGGATATAACAAAGTAGATTAAGATATATGTCAACAAGAAGATCCATCACCTCGGCATACCAATCAATGTTCTCATCAATCCACCTATCATCAAGTATTATATTTTCATTATCAACATCTTCGTTACCAGCACGTTTAACAGCAATATCTATCGAAATAGAATCGCCAAAAACTCCTTTATATCTATCATACAACACTAGAAGATCTTCGTCATGGGGAAAATGTGTGTTGGCATTCTTCAACATGGTTTCAAGTTCAATTTTTTCTCTAGATATAAGAGAAAGCTTTTCTTCAACATCCTTCAACATTTTCAGTATATAAAATGAAAATTCATAAATGTTCAAATGTACAAGTGTTTAAAAAACACTTGCAAATTTATATGACACATGCATGAGTCAAGTGACACATGCATGAGTCAGGCGACACATGCATGAGTCAAGTGACACATGCATGAGTCAGGCGACACATGCATGAGTCAAGTGACACATGCATGAGTCAGGCGACACATGCATGAGTCAGGCGACACATGCATGAGTCAGGCTGTCGCATAAAAATAAAAACATAAAAATAAGCTAATACTAACCATTTTTCCAGTAGGAGGCACACTATCAGGCTTAGGAGTCCCAACACTAGCAGGCTTTAGAGTCCCAACACTATCAGGCTTTGAAACAAAACCCTCACTTTGTTTTGCTTCAGTCGGAGTCCATTCTCCATACAATTCCAATTTGCCCATAAGATCGTCATTTAACTCAATAGTTTGGCGGCTAATCATTAGTCTTGTGTTCCAACTTTGAATAGCTGTCCTCAACCGAATAACTGGAACCCGCTCACACTTGGTAGCATCTAAATACAGAAGCTGTAAACAAAAAACCATGTTTGTTATCTAAAAAACATATATGTTATATATAATTAAAACAGAAAACATAAAAAACAGATTAAAGCACTTACAATTAGAAAACACAATGGTCCGTTGTAATAGCCATTCAAAGTCGTCGGTAGTTTACTTGTTTCAAGACACCTATGAATGTACCCACACCAATCAATGTTCTTAACATCTGTATCTTCACGAATTTGGCGAACAGCAATCAAACTTGGGTAAGCATTCATTGTTTCACCTTTCCCAAAAACCAACGCAAAAAGTTCAAGAAAGTTGACTTTAAACATAAAGTCAATTTTATCCGCTTCAATCACCTTCAACGCGATATCAGCTGGACCGACTTTTCTCAACTTCCTTGGCTCAAACTGTTTAATTCATGTCCTAACAAACTCATCATCCATCTCTCTTTCAGGTAAATCATAAATGCTAGTACCACCAAGAGGAAGTCCTAGAATATCTTTTACTGTCTGAGGTGTGACATGAATATTACCATTTGTAAGCTCTAGATTGTAGGTTTCTGGTTTAAACTTCTTAACCACATACCTAGGCAAAATACTAGGTAATTTATCTATCTTGCGAATACACAATGCACCAAGACCAATCTCCTCCATGAATTCTTCTATACCCGCCACATTAGCATCACGGACACATTCAAAAAAGGAAGAAGGTACATTCCTACAAAATAGAGGCAATGTACTATCACCCTCCTCCCCCTCCTTCATCTTCTTTGAAGGCTTTTCATCATCCTCCTCCTTTTTAACAGCCTTACGCTTCTTAGAAGGCCTGAACTCTTTTTTAACCTCCTTTTTCACTTCCTGTTTAACCATCTCTTTTTTAGGAGGTTTGACCTCCTTTTTCACTTCCTGTTTTACCATCTCTTTTTAGGAGGCTTGACCTCCTTTTGCACTTCCTTTTTAACCTCCTGTTTCTTAGAAGGGTTTGTTTTAACCTTTTCTGTTAGCTCCTTCTTAAGATCTAACTTAGGATGAAAATTAGATCTTGACTTCTTACCAATCCTTTTAGTAATAATAATCTCCTCCTCACTTGTCTCCTCATCATCCTGAATCTCACTCCCATCATCCGACCCCTGTTGACTGTCCACTTTCTCATCATCACTCTCACTCTCACCATCACCCCCACCCTCACCATCACCATCACCCCCACCCTCACCCTCACCATCACTCTCACTCTCACCATCACCATCACCCTCACCATCACCCCCATCGTCACCATCACCACCACCGTCACCATCACCCCCACCATCGCCATCACTCTGAATCTCACTCTCAGTCTCACTGCCACCATCACCCCCACCATCACCATCATCCCCACCCTCACCATCATCCCCACCCTCACCATCATCCCCACCATCACCATCATCCCCACCCTCACCATCATCCCCACCCTCACCATCACCCCCACCATCACCATCATCCCCACCCTCACTCCCACTCCCACTCCCACTCCCACTACCACTCCCACTCCCACTCTCAGTCTCATTCTCACTCTCACTCTAACTGCCACGACCACTACCACTTTCTTTAAGACCGATGAAAGTCTGCACAACATCCACACCAGCTTCTTTTACCTGCGCAACATCCACGCCAGGTTCTTTTACATGCGCAACATCCACACCAGCTTCTTTTACATACGCAACATCCACACCAGCTTCTTTAACATGCGCAACATCCACACCAGCTTCTTTTACATGCGCAACATCCACATCAGCCTGAGAATCCACATAAAACTCAAAAGATCATATAAACTTGACGTCACTATGTCAAGTGACACATGCATGAGTCAACTGACTCATGCATATGTCACCTGACTCATGCATGAGTCAGGCTTAGAATATATGTATGAATCAGGCTCAGATAACTGTTAAAAACACTATTAAACTTTTACCTGCGCAACTTCCACTTTTAGACGTTTATTTGTAACAGTTGAAGGTTTGCGTTTGGAAATCTCGAATTTAGGTGGAGGATTACGTTTCGGAGGTGAACGATGTTTTCTTTTGTCCTTTTCTGTTAGCTCTGCAACAAACAGATATGAATAAAATTCAGTAAGCTTAACATTACGCGTCGCCGCTAACAAACAGATATGAATGAATCATAATCTAACTAATCTACGAGTCGCCACTAACAGTAAGAGGCGCCACTAACATTAAGAGGCGCCACTAACATTAAGAGGCGCCACTAACAAACAGATATGAATGACTCGCCGCTAACAAACAGATATGAATGAATCATAATCTAACTAATCTACGAGTCGCCACTAAGATTACGAGTCGCCACTAACATTAAGAGTCGCCACTAACAAATGATTCGCCGCTAACTAGCATACAGTCGATAACTAACCACGGATACTAAACTATTTTGGCATTTCATTTCTTTCCTAGGCCATCATCTTAACATATGCTTCTACACATTGAAAATGTAATCGCCACTAACAACATATAACCATAACGAATAACCATAACAACTGATTAATTATAGGGATACCATAAAAAATAACTGATTAATAACTGATTAATAATAGGCAGATCAACAAATAAGCATAATAAATAATAAATAATAAATAATCAGAAAACTAGGGTTAGGGTTTACTAACCAATCGCATTAATAGCAGCCCGAGCCAGTTCTGCACGGATATCCATCGGAATCAATGGCGGAATCAACTAATTAGGGTTATATTAACATCAAAAGTTTCTAATCGGAATCAATGGTGTGTGTGTGTTTTAATGGAGGATTGTGTGTGTTTTAATGGCGGCGGATTGTGTGTGTGTTTTTTCCGGCGATTGTGTGTATTTTAATGGAGGGTTTTTGTGTGTGTGTTAATGGAGGCGGCGATTGTGTGTGTTAATGGAGGATGCGAGTGTGAGAAATGAAACGGTTAGAATATAAAACCGTTTATTAAAAGGGATTGAGTGGGTTTTTTTTAATTTGAGCCGTTAGATGATAAATGGATTGGATGGTGGGGATTAGTCCACGAGGACTTTGCAAAAAATAAGGACTTTATAGAACGTTTTTGTTATTACTTTCTTGTGTAGCATTCTTTATAAAAAACACATGAATATTAATCCCTTGGACGAACCCTCCTTGTACGTGGCATTAATATCTTACCTGAAAGACGTGTGGTCTAATAAAATTGAAAATTTGAAAAACAAAGATGTGGGTTGTTGTGGGTTAATATCAATTCCAACGAGTGGGATATATAAAAGATACCAAATTTTCAATCGATAATTTTGTGGGTTGTTGAAAAATGAATAAAGACGTAGGTTGGTTGTAAAAACATGGCCTTTTTTCTCAATATTTCAACCACAAACGTGGCTATCCAAATAACTAACAAGTTATATAAAAAGAACACCCCTCAGTGAAATTTGGCTATTCTAAAATAAAAGCATCTTCTTTGTATTCTAGTTTACTTCCCCCCCCCCCCCCCCCTAATCTTCTCAACCAATCAATCTCAAGTCATCCTCCTCCTCCGTCTATCATCCTCCATCTCTCAAACAAAATAAAACGCAGCAAATCTCAAATCATCTCTAACAACCACCATGTCAAAACAATCAGTCCATGTCAAATCTCTAAAAAATCAAATCATCTCAAATCTCAAACATAAGAAGATCTGATCTCGAATCTTCAGCTCTAACAATACCAAAAGTCAATCTGATCTCTCATCACATCTATTTTCAACGAAACAGCCTCGTCAAAACATAATATGATAAACCATTTACTCAAATTCGAAAAGCACCAAATAATCTTTTGAATAATTAAAAATCGATTCTCTGTTCAAATAAATGAAGCCACGATTCCAAAAAGTTTCATTATTCAAGTCATCAAGATCTTAATAAGATAAGGTCTCGGGTAAGTACTTGACTTTGTTTTATTTTCGGTTCGAGTCTTTGATCGAGGATGTTTTTGTGACTGAGATCTCGAGTCTTTTGTTGGGAGTCTTGTCAGTCTTGTCTGTTTTGATTCAGTTTTTGGTTGTGGTGTTGTCGAGTCGAGTGGTGAGATCAAGTGTTGTTTATGATTGTGAGTCGAGTTGAGGTTGTTTTGTGTGTCGAGTTGGAATCAGGTCAGTGTCGATGGGTGTTGGGTTTTAATTGAGTCGAGTCTGTGAGAGTTGTGATTCGAGTGTTGGTTTCAAGTCGAGTCTAGTGAGTCGAGGGAGTGTTTGGTTGAGAGTGACATCGAGTGTTGTTGATTTCAAAATGTATCGAGTGTTGTGTGAGTAAGTCTAAGGAATGAGTTCAAGTTTTGAACTTTCATAGAAAAAAACTTTAGGAGGAAACAAAAATTTCTGATGAAAGAACTTTCGTAGGAACATACTTTCGGAGGAACACAAACCTTCGAAGAAAAATACTTTCGTAGCAAAATACTTTCGTAGAAAAATCAAGATTCGTAGAAATCAAGTTTCGTAGAAAAATATGAGAAACAGAACTTTCGCAGAACAAAGCTTTCGCAGACCAAGCTTTCTTAGAACCTTTCGCAGAAATCGAACTTTCATAGGAATCGAAGTTTCGTAGGATTTAAAACTTTCGTAGGATTTAAAACTTTCATTGGATTTAAAACATTCGTAGGAAATCAGTTTCATAGAAAACAACAGCCAATTTTCGGAACAATTAAAAACTTTCGTAACAAATTTGAAAAACTTTGACTTTCGTAACAAAATGACTTTCTGAACTTTTGAACTATAAACTTTCTGAACATTTAATATCCAGACTTTCAGAATTTTTTTTGAAAACCCTCTTACGAAAGTAAAAAAATGATAAGACATATGCTGAAATACGGATCTAACGCACTATTAATCGGAAAATACCCAGAAAATCACCCAAATAACCAAAAATTTTGCAATTTTGACCAAATCAATTAGCCCAAATCACTTCCACAACTATGTAGTCAATTTGACTATAAACTTAAACAACAAAAAATGCAAAAAATTTCAAGATTTAAGCTTGATTAAATCGAAACCCACCAAAATAAATCAAAACAAACACAAGATCAAATCAATCAACCATGGCTCTTGATACAAATTGTAGGTCCACGTTTTCTTATGATTGTACAAGTGTTGTTAAGATCTAAATAGTGGGAGAGAGATGAAGAACTAGAGAGATAAAGTTAGAGAGAGAAAGGAGAGGATTAGAGAAAGAAAGATAGATTGATGAAAAGTGAATGAGCAACTAATGAGCAACTAATGACCAACCCCTCCTAACATGCTAGGAGGGGGTATATATAGCCCACCCTACATGTGGACTTTATGGGTTATATGTTTACATAACTAGATCACGAGCCCATACTACGTATCTATTGTTGGAGTGACCGATCCTTTCTAAATACGTAAAAACGTATTTCCAACAGATTTCGTCCCAAGTCCTCCTCCCACCCACTTTGATCTTAATGTGCGGTTTTTTCATGTGACTCATATTGAGTACCATGACCCTATTAATCACATTCCTAAGGGTGAAATGGTCGCTAAAGATAAGAATGTTGATTCCACTATGGTTGAGACTTTTATCCCACCATTACCATGTGCTTTCTATGATTATGGATTAGCATGGGGGGAAGACACCGTGTTGTCTATTCCTTTCTCTCCCGAGGATGAGGTATTCGACCCCGGAAACATTGATTTAGGGAAATCTCGGGCTTTCACCGATGCAATATTTGAAAGACTTTTCGATCATCTTGGTGCGAGTTTATCTCAGGGAGCATACTATATCCATATCATTTTTTGTGACTACCATCTCTTTTTGGAGATTTATGTTGGAGTCTCATTCTCTCGGTTGTCATCCGACAACTAGGATGTGATCTTTGACCCCGGCATCGTGCTTTATCATGGATATTATTCCATTATGCCGGTTTTCACCATTTTCCCTAAGGACCAATGAATGCGGGGATCGAGTCGAGCTCATGACCCGGTTAACAAAAATGAGGTGCGTTGTGGGGGAGTCCCATACATTCTATCTTCTATCTATTTTCTAACACTAATAAGGCTTGATCTTTTCAAGCTCGTGCTCTTGTTTTGTGGTATTGTGAATCTTAGGTATGACCCTAATCATTGAAGACTCTCGTGTTCGGTTTTTACCGGTCCACTCGAGCTTCCATACTTTGATTGTTAAAAAGGGGCACACTCACTATCCTTTGATTTTTATCGACTAACGTTTTATCTTGAAGCATAATTAATAAACGGCTTATAGATTTGCGTGCTCTTACCATGTTAGCACTTTTGCATTAGACTCTTCGTGTTTTAGCAAGGGGGTGTTACTCTTGAGCTAGGAAACATTAAGGACAATGTTTGGTTTTAGCATGAGGGAGTCAATCTATATAATCGCTTGCAATTGCTTTTGTCGTGTTCAAACGTAATCATTTTTCTTGTTTTTCATAAAAAATTCAAATTTTTAGTGTTATTTTGTGTTTAATAATAAAGAAAATAAGTGTTTTTGACACAAATGTAGGCTTTCTGTTGGTGAAAATAAAAATAGTTTTGGACTCGACTCGGTTTTTACCTTAGCTTTTTCCTTAAAGTGTTTAAATCAAGTTTTGCTAGACTTTTATATAGGGAACTTTAAAACGCGAAAGTCTTAACTCATACGGGTTTAAGAACGAGAATTTTTCGCAAGTTCCTATAGATGATCCTAGTAAGTCAATTATCAAGGAAACTTTAAAATGCAAATTCTAAAACTTGAAAAAGTCTAAGAAGATGCAAGATCCTATAGATGACTTGAAAACCCAAAACTTTGATTTAATAGGCTAAGTATCCATTAATTTCACATTTTTGAGATTTTACAATATGGAGAACAAGAAATGATTAAGTTTAATCATAAGTGTTTGGTGTTAATTCTTCCTTGTGTAAGTATTTTTGTGTTTGATTTAATCTCCTCGTATTTATTTTTCACACTTGAATAATAAATTGCTTAATAAATGAAGTTTTTAGTGGTTTAGGCTTAATATCTTAACTCGTAACTCCTTCTTTTTCTTCCCTTGTAATTAAAGTAAGAACACATTAAGGGTGTCAGTGTCATGGACTCTTTTGGTCACGGGATTGCGGAAATTTGGCTTACTATACATATCATAATAATAAGAAGAATAAATAAAAACATGTTCTCTATGAGCCTTCGGGTGGGAGTCATGTAGCACTAACCTTGTCATTAGAGCCTTAGGGTGTATGGGATGGGGACGTGTTTAATAAAAATTGCTTCATCATCATGAGCCATAAGGTAGGATGGTGAATGTCAATTCCCTTGTTTATGTCCAAGGAGCCTTCGGGTGTGGATTATAAATAAGGAGCACTTTTACATCTTAAAGAGCCTCAAGGTGTATGATATAATTGTTGCTAACTACATTAATAAGGTCAAAATAGACTTTGGAGGATTTATTGCTTTAAGTAGACCTATTAGCCAAATTTCGGATCCGGGGACTTATCCCTCAAATCGTGTTAATTTATCCTTAATGTGGGCTTTCTTTAGTGACAACGGTTTTTGAAGTCGAGGTTAGGTTTTGAGTGTTGAGTTTACACCGTTTTTGCCTTCATTTTTGGACTAATAAATATCAAATAAGTCAAATGAGCCTTTGGGTGAATGACAATATTTAAAATTTAGAGATATAATTAGGAATAAAAGGAGATTGAGTTCAACACAAATTGCTTGTATGAGTGGTCTCAACATTGGGACTTATGATTGACAATGATCTTGTTTTTAAACTTGGCTTGGAAGAGTGAAAAGTCGAGGACAATGAATCTATTTGAGTTTTATGATCCTAAAAGGTATTTTTCAAATAATGAAAGCAATACATTATGTCTTTGCAAAATAAAGTGTCAAAAGTTGAATAAAAGTGTAGTTAGTAGCTTTATTTTATCATTGCGTG
Organism: Glebionis coronaria; assembly: GCA_025667525.1. Classification (NCBI taxonomy): domain Eukaryota; kingdom Viridiplantae; phylum Streptophyta; class Magnoliopsida; order Asterales; family Asteraceae; genus Glebionis; species Glebionis coronaria. The sequence goes on along the minus strand of CM046880.1, from coordinate 207,856,118 downwards.
AGGACACGGCAATTGCTTAGAAAAGGGGAGTTTGATATGAGTGTAATTACTCATATCAATTGTATCAAATAATGGACAATAAATGCATTAAAAGTATAAAAATGGCCATGTATATGCATGTTTTGTTTGTTTCGTGTATGTATGTACCAAGATCACGAAAACCGGCAATATCGACACGAGATTTGAAGATACTTTCAAGAAGCCAAAGATTAAGTCATATTTCGAGGATTTAATATTATAAGGGTTATTTGGGCCTTGTGGGACCCACATTGGTGTAATGGGCCTTAAAGCCCATTGAAATAGTTATGTATTTTGGAAAGCCTATTATGAGCCCAACAACACAACTATTCGGGTATATTACGCTTCCAGTTACGATATCTATAATTCGGGGACGAATTATTCTTTTTAGGGGGGAAGAGTTGTAAAACCCGCATGCTTTTACCATGAACAGTGAACTTATGATCATACGTACATGATTAAAAGTTTCCTTATATAAAATGAACACGTATCACGAACAAGAATTACAAGTATTACGTACGTGTTATAACACGATAAGTATTTATTACGTATTCACACACGATAATTATTTCGATAATAATTATAATCACGAACATACGAACATGAAATCATGAACGTAAATTAATCACGAGCTCAGTATTACGTATGTATGTATATTTATTACGATCACGAATAAATATAATAAAACACGAACGATAACTATTAAATCACGTAAAACACGAACACGAGAACAAACTTATTAATTAGACACGAGAAATATTCGGGTTACCCCTTGTGGGCCCCTTTCCCGCGGACACAACAAGAAACATGGGCCAAGCCCATGCAAAAATTTACTAAACTAGGAAAAAGGGGAAAACATGTTTCATAATTCAAGAAATTAGAAAAAAGATAAAAACCCTAGCCTCCCTTTTCTTTTCCTTGTGGCCGCGACATTCAACCAACACCAAGGAGAGTTCGTTGATTTTTGATCTTGGAATCATACATGTTCATGTTTGTGTTCAGAACCTCTATTTATTCACGCAATGGTATACTCAAAAACCTTAATCTTTTAATCTTTTTATATTAATTCATGTTCTTATGTTTTTTATTATTTAGAATTAACTAAAAACATGTTATAAATTAAATTAAATCAGGAAAAATGGGTTTGTATGGTTTATGTGTTTGATTGGTAGCCCAAACCGAGAGTCTTCCGACTCTCGGTGCACTATTGTCCACAACTGAGACCCCTAGGGGCTCGGTGTGGGTCTCGGCGCAGAAGCAAGCACCACTGGCTTGAGCCGGTGGCTGTTTTGCTCGGTCAGTGGGCTTTTTGCTCCTTCAGCCGTAACCCCTGCGGTCAACAGGGGTACGTTTGGCTTAACAGTGGCAACGGCGACCAATCAGGGGGAACCACTGGCTACGGCCAGTGGTGTATTTGTTTTGTCAGCAGGAACAAATCATAGGTCAGCGGGTTATTTTAAACAGTCAGCATGTAAAAATCATTAAAAAAGTAGGTATTAAGAACTATCAGCAGGAATTATTTAACCAGTTAAGGGTGCTTTTGGTTCACAGTTTAAGGCAGACTTAAGGGGGTGTTTGGCTAAGTTAATAAACATGTATTTTATTTAACCTAATTAGTTTAATTAATACATTTTAATTAAATTAATTACATGCTTAACTTAAATGTAGTTTTATTTGATTAAAACCATGGCTTATGTTGTACATGTTATTTAAATAAAGATTATGATTAAATAATTATCTACATAATTATTCATGTACATGTGATAAATTAAACTTAGTTAATTGAATTAAAAAGTTTAATCAGTAAATCATGGATTATTATTAATTAATAAATACTTACAATATCATGCAATATTGTTATTAATTAATAATTACAAGTTTAGACTAAGTATTTAATTATTTAAATTTAGACTATAAATAATTAATTAATTATTAAAAAATGACATGGAATTAATTAATTATCATGACTTAGGGTATATTAATATTAATATTAATACATGTTTTTACCTAAGTATCTTTGTACAGTTAATTAGTTATATCATGTCTATATTTAATTAAAGGATATAACCTATAGTTTATTTAATTAACATGTTATAATTAATAAACTATACTATTTAATTTCATGACTTAGAATATTAATCAATAAACACTTAAGCTTATATAATTAGCTTAATAATCCAGCTTATTTTATAGTTATGGAAACTTTCTATTTTTAGAAACTTATTTAATTAAGGCAGCTAATCTATTTATGGAAACTTTATTTTTTTAGAAACTTATCTATTTTAAGCAGTAAATCTATTTTTGGAAACTTTCTAGTTTTGGAAACTTTCTATTTTAGGAAACCTGCTATTTTTAGAAAGTTACTTATTAATACACAACAAGTATAATAATACAAGAAATACAAGAAATACTTAATCAGAATATCCAGAATACATGATAAACACAGCATAACGTTAAAATCAGTAAAACATGACATGAACATATAAAACAAGCTAAGACATGATATAAAACCAGTTACGTACTCAGTAATCATAATACTTATACACGTATATTATCTATGTAGCATTAGTGAGACCGAAGCAGGACTCTCTTTCGTTCGTCTTCTTCATTCACTGGACACAAGGTACGGATTCTCCGTCCTTTCAGTATGGACATTCTTTCCTTATTAGGATTTCCCGTATGCAGCCAACTGTTTTCCCCAGTATATGTTTTATATGTTTTTGAATTGCTTATGTTTATATAGAATACCTAAAGCCATATACATGCATGACCAGTTTCACCTAGTTATGGAGGTACCATAACCATAACACTGAAGGCACCAGTGTTATGACTTCACCACGGCGGAGTGATAGCTCGTGGCATCCCTTTCAGCTTTTGGCCATATTATTATTATCAGGTGGGGCGTATGGGTGCATCCTAGCTTACATGTTTTCAGCAGATTATTCACGTGAATGTGGTGTGTGCCTTGCATCCTTCACAAGGAGCTGATCCCTCCTACCCAAGCAGTATATTAAATTAGAGGCAACCCCTCTAATTGCATGACGAGGTCACCCCTCCAAGTGTTCATGCACGTTGATATTTCATGACCTATATTGGCTAATGGTTAACATGGTAAACAGTTTTCATAAGATAAACATAAGGCTTTCCAAACTATAAAACCAGTTTTATGAAGTTATACCAGGTTTTCCAGGACATATACATTTCCGCTGCTATATGTTTTACATGCTTTTATTATTCATTCCATGCTTGTATATCCGTGCACTGAGCGTTATGCTCAGCCGTTACTTTCCTTTCCATGTCCCAAAACGGCAGCTACCCAAGGACAGACTCGAGCATTTTGGAGGACATGCATAGGATGGAAGCTGCCATAGACTTCTTCTCCTTTTGCCTTCATATGCTTATGCTTATTTAAGTCTTTCATTCATTTCATTTACTTTATTATGTTTTGGGCTTATGTTTGGGAACCGATGTTTGATTCCGGTTTACCCTATGGTCATGTATGTTTTACTACATATTACCTTGCATGCTTTTATGACACGCCATAATTACGCATAACGGTCCACTTATCAAAGTAGGGTGTTACAAGAATAAGCTGGAATCTTGAATAAGCCAAAAACAGCTTATTTGACCAAATTTTGACCAAAAATTCAATAAGCTCAAAATTTCAGGAATTACTCATGACATGTTTGCAAATGATTCTATGAAAGAAAATAGGCTGATTAATGAAGTAGATAATGACATCTATGAAAACAGTTGGCTACTTATTACAGAAATTGCAATGTGCTTTTAAGTTGATTAATAAGCCAAGAACTCACTCAAATCTCAATACTATAGAATTTCCAATTACAGATTGAAAGATTAGATGTTAAGCTTCTAGTAGAAACATGTTTCAGACAAAATCATCTAGAAATGAAGAAATGCCATTGAATCAAAGATCACTAGTTTTTTCTTATGAACTTTATAATGGACTTAGTGTAAATGAACACTTTACAACAAGTTTTCACACTGAATCACCACAAATGATCCAAAACCAAACACTCCTTACAAAATCTATCAAGAAATTTTTCAAAGAGTTTTTGAGTTCAAATGTTTAACAGCAAATGAGACTTATCTAAACTTGTTCAAATGATGATAAGAAATAGTTTTGAGCCAACGACAAACTAGTTAACAGGTTGAACCACAAAATGAGTACTAATGATCAATGACTGATGTAATGCGAATTTTAACTAGTAAAACTGAATGTAAAGCTGTTAAACTGCAAGTAATCTATCATATCAACAATACTACACTACAATCAAGCTAATCACACTACAATCAAGCTAATCACATAATCAATTCATCATTTAAGTATTACACTAGGAATTGAGCATGCATAGGCTGTTTAGAGGAATTTAAAACAAGAGATTATGTTCCTTTTAGCAATGTGCCACCACTGAAGGAGTAGAGAGGCGCTTATCCTTCTAAGGAGAACTATACCACCATCAATCAACCACCAATTACCATCATCATCATCATAATCTGCTATGATCAACTACCCTGTTATAAATGGCCGAAATGGACTTAAAATGAACTTCAAATGGATTCTGAACCGGCTACAAGTCTTCAAAGTATCAAACAACTTCCATTGATCATGGATGATCAATAGAAACAACACAGTATCACAAGGATTTTAGTAATGTAGGTATAAGAATGAGAATGAGTGAAAATGAAGGTTCTGATTTCATTAATGGTGAAAAAGAGGTTACAAAGTTGTTACTAAATGACGAACTAACTCTTAGGTGGTTGTCAAACACCTAAGAGTAGTAACTAACTAAGTTGAGAAACTGGAGATGAAAGAAAATTATGAAGTGTGGGTTTTCACACCTACAAACTACACGTTACAAATGAGCTAGCTAAGTCATATTTATGGAGTGAGAATGAGAGTTTGTTGGGGATTATGACGTGTTGTAGCCAATCACTGAGCTCCACGTGTCTTCAATCTTTCAATTACAAATTCTAGCTTATGAACATATTTGGGGGTTTTTTATTGAAGCACTTTCAATCCAATTAAGTTGTTGGGTTGAGTTCCTTGCTTGATTCCGAGCAACTTTGATGTTTATATCATTACTTGAAATGCATTGTAACGAAATCTTGTTCCTGGGCTCGTATAAACTTGAAGATAAAACGTGGCATTGTTTTATTGGTGGAAAATATTAGTCGCGGATCAGTATCCAAAATGGATATAATAAACATTACATGGCGTACTCCCATTGGTTGAATTTGGCTGAGTGGAGTTGACTGTTAAAGATTCGTTTATTAATGACTGGCGGCGCTAGTGGGCATATGTGGCAATCCTTGTCATCCTCTTCCTTTGCTCTCATTGGCTCATTTCATTTCACACTGATTAAGCCCCAAAATAGAATGAGAAATGACAATTTCAGTCCCTTGACTTTGGCAGAATCTTCATTTGAGCTCCAATCTTTATTTCTTTGGCATTTTTGATCCTTTGACTTTTGTTTTGAACATTTGAAGCCCTTTGACTTGTTTGACTTGAAGGTTGACCAGTTTTGACTTTGATCTTTGACTTCTTCAAAATTGCACTTTAGTCCTTCATCTTTTAAATGTTGTCAAGATAGGTCCTTTGTCTTGCAAGGCTTGTCACTTTTGATCCTTCTTTTGTATTTTCTTCATCTTTAAAGCTTGATTTCACTTGTTTGCTTCAAATTTGTATCCTTGTTACCTAAACAAGCACAAACACAAAACATACCACATAATACTGCTTTTATGTATAAAAGTTAGGTATTTGCTACGTGTTTTAGGGTGATTTGTTGACTTATTGATATGAGATTTTGCTCATATCAGTGACATTTGATGAAACCCCTCCTTCATCTAAAACACCACCTTTGGTAGATGATGACTTAGATGAAATAGACATAGTTAATGCCAAAGATGTTAGAAACATAGGAGTTGAAGACCTTAGTGTTGAAAAGGGAGTAAACATTAAGGAGTCTAAGGATCATGCTCTCAATAACGTCATAGGCGAATTAAATCAAAGGACCCTAAGATCTCAAGTCCAAAATCAAAGTAACTTCTTTTGTTTCGTCTCCTTGATTGAACCAAAGAATATTAAAGAAGCTTTGATGGATGAGAGTTGGGTCATCGCTATGCAAGAAAAATTGAATCAATTCATTGTTAATGACGTTTGGGAACTTGTTCCTCCACCTAGAAGTTCGACCATCATAGGAACCAAATGGGTATATAGGAATAAGTTAGATGAGAATGGTGTTGTGTCTCGTAAAAAGGCTAGACTTGTAGCTCAAGGGTATAATCAACAAGAAGTTATTGATTATGACGAGACATACGCACCCGTAGCTAGATTAGAATCTATTAGAATACTTTTAGCTTACGCTTGTGCTTTAGACTTTAAGCTTCAACAAATGGATGTAAAGAGTGCATTTCTTAACGGTTTAATCAATGAGGAGGTATATGTGGCTCAGCCTCCCGGCTTCATTGATTTTGAGAAACCGGATCATGTTTACAAGCTTAAGAAAGCTCTTTATGGTCTCAAACAAGCACCCAAAGCTTGGTATGATAGACTTAAAGCATTTCTTGTAAAACATGAGTATACCATGGGGATGGTAGACAATACACTCTTTATAAAGAATAAAGGTTCTCACCTCATTATCGTACATATATATATGTTGATGACATTATATTTGGTTCAACTTGTCAATCATTGTGTGATGACTTTGCCAAAATCATGCATGACGAGTTTGAAATGATTATGATGGGAGAACTTAACTTCTTTTTAGGACTCTAAATTAACAAATGGACGATGGTATTTTCTTTAATCAATCCAAGTATGTTAAAGAAATTTAGATTAAAAGACTCTAGACCAATGAAGACCCCTATGGCCTCAGATACTAAACTCACTATAGATGATGATTGTGAGTCGGTAGACAACACCAAATATAGAGGTATGATTGGTAGTTTTTTGTACCTAACGGCAAGTCGACCGGATATCATGTTTAGTGTTTGCCTTTGTGCTCGCTTCCAAGAGGCTCCCAAAACCTCTCACCTTGAAGCGGTTAAGCGTATCTTCCAATACATTAAGGGCACTATACATTTAGGATTATGGTATCCTAAAGGGACCGGCGTAGAAACCATTGTCTACGCGGACTCGGATCATGCGGGAGACTATGTGGACCGGAAAAGCACTAGTGGAGTTTCTACCTTCATGGGTTGTAGTTTAACTTCTTGGTTCTCCAAGAAACAAACCGCTCTTGCTATATCCACCACGGAAGCTGAGTATGTGAGTGCCGATAAAGCTTGTCAACAAGCTCTATGGATGAAGCAAGCGCTTGATGATTACGGGATTTCTCTTGATGATGTTCCCATCATGTACGACAACAAGGGTGCAATAGACCTTAGCAAGAATCCCGTGCAACATTCGTGAACTAAGCACATAGAGATTCGCCACCATTTTCTTAGGGATAATGTTTAAAAGGGGAACATTTCGATAGAGAAGGTACCCTTGGTAGAAAACTTAGCCGATATCTTCACTAAGCCACTTAAGAGGGAACCTTTTAATTACTTGCGTCTAGGTCTAGGTTTAATGGAACATATTCCTTAATTATGCATTCTAATTTATGAATTATCTTTTCTCTTTTGAGTCTTTTCTTTCTTTGAGCTTTTGAGTATAATGAACTCTTTTTGGAAAACTTCTCTTCCTTTTTTTTCAAAATACTCAAAGTTCTTTCAAAAATGGTCGAGAAATGTTTTTGCCTTGTTAATTCAATCTAAAAGTGTTTTTCATAGCTCTTGCTATTCGTATTAAGCTTACATAATTCATATGTATGGGTCTCTTATATATAGCAAGAACAAAAGGAAATTATGGAGGATCATTGTGTCATGACCTTGTGTCTAGTTCTACACACCTCCTACATCGATTTTATTAAAAAATTCATGTATTTTGGTTAAAACCTTGTTTGGTGAGCTCTTGTGTGTTTTCTTTGTCTATCTTTGCTTCTTAGCATATCTCCATGATTAGTTAGATTAGAAAAATAGGATTTGCTAAACTAGAAAATCCTCCCTCGTCACCAAACTCAACCCACTGTGGGCGGTTCTTTATTGATACCGCGGTTCCCCTGTGATAAGGAACCGCCGACTAACATAAGGAACCGCGCCCAGTACTCTCTTTTTCAGCTATTCCTGAAACTCCAAATTTGTTCCAACACTTTTTGGAATATTTGTTTCAACCCTTTGACCACCCCAAATTATCTTAGGCTTTCTCTATTTAACCTTAAGCATTTTGCATTCTTTCTCAAATCAAAATGTCTTATTCCCCAAATGAAAGCTTACATTCTCCTCCATTCTCTCCAATTGCTTTCAATCCAAATTCACCCAAGAACACTCAAAATCACATCTCTTCTTCTTCTTCTAAGAATGTTGATTGTGGAACTTCTTATCTTCCACCACTAGCCTTTAGTGTTCTACCTCCTTCACATGATAATGTCATGCATCATGGAACATATTGTCTTTGTTGTCAATATCAACATCTTGCTATGGCTCATATCTATGAAGAGTTGAATTACATCAAGAGTCTCTTAGTCAAACCTCCTCTTCACTATAACTATGAGATCTCCACCAAGCCACCACCACCTCCTTCCGCCACTACCTTGTCTTTTATCTAAGCATTGTTAGCTTATCTTCAAGACATCTAGTTCAAGCAAATCTTAGGGTTCTAGTTTAACTAGGATTAGATTTATGCTTTTCTTTTGGCTTGTGTTTGTGTCTCATACATCTTTTTATGATTTATTTCCTTATATCTTTTATCATGTTTTCTTTTAACATGACTTATCTTGGATCTTTTGTTTCTTTTCTTATTCTTTTTGTGTGACCTTTGCTATATATTTTGTTGGGTGTCTCTTCTCTACTACTAACCCTTCTATGTAGCTTGTCACCATATATCGATTCCTTGGTACCCCAAGCAAGGGGGAGTAAGCACCAAGGGGGAGCATTTTCAAAGTCCGGTTCTTTTCTTCTTCAAAGACTTTTGCAACTGAAACTCGGTTTTTTGTTAATCCAAATTTAAGCAATTAAGTTCGTTTTTCCTCGATTCGACTCGAATTTGATTTTCAATAATCGTTTCGACTTAACTTGTTTTTGGTAAATAATAATTTTTGGATTTTAAACTAAAAACTATTTAGTTTTGAAAAGCATTTTAAACTATCTAAACAATTTTTAGTAATTTAAAAATCTAATTTAAAACTATTTTTAATAATAAAACTATTTTTGATAAAAATATAAGCTAATTAAAAATTTTTCTTTATAAAAACTATTTTAAAACAAAACTAAATTTTATAAAAAAAAACTAATTTGACGAAAACTAATTTTTAAAGCTAAATTTAAAAACATAAAATAAAACTATTTTAAACAAAAGTAATTTTAAAACTAATTTAAAGATTGTAAAAGTAAATAAAATTAAAATATTTTTTTGTCTTTTTGTATTTATAAAAACTGAATTAAAAGAAAATAAAACTTTTTAATTAAAACTTAATAAAACTAAAAACATTTAAGTAAACCAAATTAAATAAAACTGCCAATTAAAAAGTGACTATATTAATTAATGGATGCAAAAAGAAACACAAATAAAGCAATAGAAGAGTTGGCTGGGACGTTGGCTTGTGTGCGAGGGGTCTGGGGTTCGAACCCCAGCCCAGACGAAAGTTTGCTAATATATTTTTTTTTACCTTTTTTTTGAACTTTATTTGTTTTAGGGATATTGGCAGAAATAAGAAAACACTACTGCAGAAAAAATAAGCAAAAGCAGATAGATAAAATAATACAAATCGAAAAGCTAATAAGCTATATCCTAATAAGCTGAAATACCAAATAAGCAATTCTAACCATACCGAAACTTATGCAATGCAAACATGTCTAAAACAATTTAAACCGAAAGAAACTTGAATAAATATTAAATAGCAGATTTCAACAAAATAAGCCTAAAAGAAACTAAGCAGATTCAAAAACTACTAACCAAAACTAAACACAACTAGCAGATTAATAAATCATAACAAAGCAAAGTAAGATTAAACCAATAAGCAGATGAAAACATTAATCTAAACATTAATAATTAAAGTAAAGCGAAATCATATATCAAAATAAACATTCAGTAAACGAAAAATCAAAACAGGAACATAAAAACTGAATAAACATTAACTAAAAACTAGATAAACACAAAGAATAATCAAAAGCAACATAAGCAAATACCAAGCTGTACCAAATCAGGAACATAAAAACTAAAACAAGCATTAACAAGAAAATAATAAAAGAAATCAAACCTTGTGTCGAAACCTTTGAGCCGAAGGTTGGCGCTGAGCCACCTTGTGAATCGAAACAACACCACCGTTAATCAACCGATTCATCATCTCGATCCCACCCTCTCGAACCAAACAGTAGCCCAAACAAGGATGACTTCGAACAATATCTTTTGCTATACTTTATTTTTTTTATTTTTATTTTTATTTTTTTATTTTTTTAAATTAAACTGAATGATAACACAGGAACAGTAATCATGATAATAATTCAAAACAGTAAAAAAAATTACACACGAACAGTAATAGAGATGAATTTAATTTAAACTAAAACTTTTCATTAATCTTCAAAAAAATTACATAAACTGGAATTAAAAAAATACAATAAACCTAACACTAATTTGCAAAAATTAAATACTAAATTAAATCTACTCCTAATTAATTTTAAAAACAATAAATAAAAAGAAAAATATGGACTATCCATTACATCTTGGATGGGGGTTTTTATAGGCGAACCCTCAAACCCTCTTCATAGCTTAAGAATTAAGCAACAAATCTTGACCGCATCTTCTTCTTTTCTCTTTCTTCTCTTCAAATCAACGGTTGTAATTAATTCTTGTGCCAAGGATTGCCTGGGTGGATTGAGGACCACCAGTGGGTGTTTGCACCCGAAAAATTGGGGGATTTAGTTTCCTTTGGGTGAATTAAACCATAAGGGTAAAAGCCCCAAAAATGGTGGGTAATTTTTAATGATGGTAAATTTAGGGTTTGGGGTTGAAAAATTTGGAGGCTGTGTTTTAGGAGAGAAGGAAAGTGTGGGTGGTTTTTTTTTTCTTCATTTGTATCGAAACAGTAAAGATACAAAATGTTTTTTAAAAACTGAGTGGGGTGGGTAAATTGTTTTTGTTTATTAATTGTGTTGGGGAAAATAGGATGACACGTGTGGGGTTGAGAGTTGTGAGGGAGTTGTGAGTTGACTGTGATAAACAAGGTGAAGACTTTTCTTGATAATTTTTTCCACTGTGACCAAATGGGCTTTGGCCCTTTAAGCATGAACTCATCCGTCCCAATTTTTGTTTAACTATGTAACCGTTCAAAAACATGGGCTTGAGCCCAAAATCAATACTCCATCCGAATTTACTAAATTAGCCAAATGGGCTAGTGTTGGGCCTTGATCCATTAGCATATAATTTGATTTTCCAAATGGGCATGTGGGCCCAATAAGAAAATGTGGGACCCACAAGGCCCATTAAACTCATGATATTAAATCCACTAAGAACGAGCTCGATTTCGGCTTTGTTGACCATTTCTTCAAAATCGTGTCGGTTTAGCCGGTTTTCGTGAACTTGGGCAAACTTTTGGTCTTTTGATTTTGTCTTTGTCTCTTTCTTGAATTTTCTTCAACATTTGACCTTGAAATCCCGTGTTTTCTTTCCTTTTGATCATTTGTACCTATTTTAACACAAAAACACAAAACCACGCGTAATTCCGCCTTTTACGATATAAAGCACATGATTAGGTCTTGTTTTTTCCTTGATTTTAGTGGCAAAAGGATAAGTGTTTACACACTTATTAAATCCCCTAAACTTGACCATTGCAATGACCCCATGCAATGCATTATTTCAAAGCATAAAGTTACATTTTTCTCGTAATTAACCCATCTCGGCCTTTATTAGGATATGCTATTATTATTACGATGGAAAGATAAAAACAAAAGTTATAACAATTTATTAACTAGGAAATTATTTGATGGAGAAACTCGTAAATAAATCTAAGACTTAGATTAGGGCTTTGGTGTCATGAATATAAATCACCCTCAAGTTTCACGTTCCCCATACCAATCTTAAAAACGAGATCATTGAAACTACAAGTTAGCACAACTAACAATTACTCATGTGGTTTAATTAATCACTTAGACCCCCTTATTCCTACGGTGTATCTCTTGTATTTTATTATTTCGTCTTGAATGATCACGAGGATGCATTTTTGACTTATTTCGATAATTTATTAAGGCCAAAAATAAAGTGGGACGATTTAATCAATAGTTAGCTAAAGGACAAAATCTTTTAAAACTGCTTCTCAAAACCTCATAAAGTTCATATCTTGGCATAACTCGTTTCACGATTTGAGACCTTTCTCGGACCGATATTTGGCTTGTACTTCAAACTTCAAATCTTGAGAGACGATCTTGAAATTATGGTCTTCTCTTCATTTTGGTATACATCTTCATTAGGAGTGAAAGATGCTTCAAACGTTGACCACGACTTCTTCATTTATCCTCTTCTTTATTTAGGATTTTGATATACAACGATCCGCCTCCTTTTCGGACTTGGATCTATTTATCCTCATACCTTGTTAGGGTCTTTTTGGATAGACTTCTCCATGATCTTTAGGGGAGTAATTGCTTCTCGTCGTGTGTCTTGATCCATCATATTGATTTGGATTAATGATCTTCACGTCATCTTTGGATCTTTAGCAAAAAAAGTGAATCCTCATGCCTTGTTAGGGCCTTTTTGGACTCGGGTATCCTCATGCCTTGTGAGGGCCTTTTTGGATAAGCCAATCTTCTCGTCCCGCTTCAATAAGTTATGCCTTGGCTATGAACTCTAATCAATACCGAGCAACTTTTAAACGATCTTGTGCTAGAAGCTAAGTAACTTTTCAAATCGTACAACCTTATTTATTGCAAATATATTTATTAACAAGCGATGGGAGAAAAAGCTCATAACTAACTCACATAAGTTAATGAAAGAATATCAAACTTATAATTAACTCTATCATCTCTCGTTCTCCATAATTTAAAATCTCAAGGAATGAGACTCGTGGATGCTTAGCCTAATAAACCAATTAAGGTCCATATGGTTAAGGATACTAGCTAGAGTAAACTTGGATAAGTAAACTCGGGTTGAGTCAAAATATTCACGACGGGCCTAATATATCAAAGATATCTAAACTTGTTAAAACCATTTTATTTATTTATTATTATTTTTTACTTTATTCTTGAAATGGAAATATAAATACGATGCGAAGATAAAAAGAAAGAAAATAAAAATACTACTAGGCCAAAATAGATCAAAAATTTGAAAAACGTTTGAAAATTTTTAAATTTTCTGGTTAAAATGGGGTCAATTCATGGAAAATCCCACTAAAATTTCGATAGAAATCCCCCTACACTTAATGTAAACATTTTCCTCAATGTTTAAGCATGTGGGAGTATAAACTCCCCTACACTTAGGACATTGAGTACGTTGTTTAAAATCGAGCTAAGGAAAGGACAACTAAAGTGATTACATTTATTTGCTTTATTTATATACAAGATTGAATCACAATAGCAAAAACTTATCGAAGGAACCGGGTACACGAGAAACACGGGAACACGGGTCACGTCAAAAGTACCAAAAGTGGATCATTAAAGCACATGTCCCTGCACAATCACAACACACAAAACAAACAACCTACACGGCTCCCCCTACACTTATTGGTGAAAATAGATAAAAGATAGATAATCGGGTTGCCTCCCGAGAAGAGCTTGTTTTTGTTAACCGAGTTACGAGACTGACTCGACCCCGAATTAAATGGTCCATGGGGAAGCCTCGAATGTTATACCGGGATCAAAAATCTTATCCTCGGTCCCGGAGGAACATAATAAATGAGAGGCATGAGGATAAGTCATAAAAGGTAAAAAGGTCCTCTCAACATATGTGAAATATGTGAGGTCGTGATCCACGGGAGGTGGGATGGGTAAAGGAGACAAATTGTCATCCCCCAAAGACATAGGATGGTCACAATTCGGCAAAGGCGTAAAGGTATCAATCATAGAATGGTCAATGTCACCTCCCGGGTCAAAGCACTCATCCTCATTTCCCGATATGAAATGAGGAGAGTAAAAGCGATACATCACCTGCTTGGGTGTATACGCGGTAGGACGGGGTGGCAACATAATATGAGAAATATCAGAAGACATATCTACCACCCGCGTCACCTCACCAGACCGAATCAAACGGAAAGTAGGGTCAAATCTCTCCACCTCCTCTACGATGGGAGGTGGCATGGCTAACAACGAATGCTCATTAATAGCAAGAGAGTCGGAGCTATCAATGTCCTCAATCCCCTCTTCAAAGAGAGGATTCACCTCACTAGAGATGTAGGCGTCATCAAAATCAAATAAAGGGTTCGAATAAATCTTGAAATTTTCCTTCAGAACGTCTTCATCGGATAGTGACTCGTCATCACTAGAAGTAAAATCATCATCGAGATAAAAAATGGGATTAGAGAAAGCCAAAGAATCGTTTCCCAAGATGTCGGTGGGAGGTAATGAGTCATCACTAGAAAGAGATTCACACTCATCGTCACTATCGGAAGCAACCATAGGCTCACTTTGGATTGGAATAAGAGTCTCGTCACAAGGAATAGTGATAAGACCCTCATCCCCCATGATGAGAGAGGTATCGGGCTCCGTAGTGGAAGAATCGAGAATAGGAGTGGTAGAATCCTTAGGCTCGAGAGCCGGCAAGTCGAGAGAAGGAATTACAATTGCACTAGGACATTGAGCACAAAGATCATTCCAAGAAATAGAATTCTCATCGTCATCATCATCATCATAATAGTAAGAACGCACAAGAGGAGGAGTATAATCACTAAGATTAGATACTTGCTCTTGTCGTTGTCGTTGTTGCTCCTCCAAAGTCTCGGTCAGTCGAATTAAGCCGTCATGAAGTTTCAAAAGAAGGGCTTGTCTTTCGTCATTCAAAGCATTGATTTGTTGAATTCTCTGAGAGGATTGATGATTGAGGGTGGGATGTGGGGGTTCAAAATTTTGAAAACCAGACTTATAGCACGGATGTGGCTCATAATTCATTGGTTGACAATAAGGAGTATCGTGAGGGCCCTCACAATGATTGCAACACGGGTATTGAGAAAAACCCGGTGCATGTTGCGGATAGGGATTGTCATAGACGGGAGGGGGTGAGAAAGTATTGTAAGAGGAGAAGTACGAATTCGTTGAATTGCAAAATGGACAAAATCCAAATTGTATATTGTCGATATCAAAACCACACCGCTCACAAGTACACCATTGACATGTTTGAAAACCATGCCATGGTCTCCCACACCGAACGCAAGACGAATCCATGAAGAATTATAAATAACAGGGGTAGAGAAAAGAATTAAACACAATAGAGGATAAAGAAGAATATTTTTGGTGTAATACTTTAGGAAAAGTATTACTTTTGGATTTTTTTAATTTTTTTCGGTGCAAATCTTAAGAAAGAATTTGCTTTTGTGATTTTTTAATTTTTTTGTATTTTTAAGTTTTTGATTTTTTTGTATTTTAGATTTTTTGCAAGAAACGTAACGTTCAAAAAGAACGGATCCCAATATCCAAACGTCTTCACGAAAAATCGTCAATCGTACGAGCGAAGCGGCAGCGACGCCATTTGAAACTAGGTTTTTTGTTAATCCAAATTTAAGCAATTAAGTTCGTTTTTCCTCGATTCGACTCGAATTTGATTTTCAATTATCGTTTCGACTTAACTTGTTTTTGGTAAATAATAATTTTTGGATTTTAAACTAAAAACTATTTAATTTTGAAAAGCATTTTAAACTATCTAAACAATTTTTAGACTAATTTAAAAATCTAATTTAAAACTATTTTTAATAATAAAACTATTTTTGATAAAAATAGAAACTAATTAAAAATTTAAGTTTATAAAAACTATTTTAAAACAAAACTAAATTTTATAAAAAAAAACTAATTTGACGAAAACTAATTTTTAAAGCTAAATTTAAAAACATAAAATAAAACTATTTTAAACAAAAGTAATTTTAAAACTAATTTAAAGATTGTAAAAGTAAATAAAATTAAAATATTTTTTTGTCTTTTTGTATTTATAAAAACTAAATTAAAAGAAAATAAAACTTTTTAATTAAAACTTAATAAAACTAAAAACATTTAAGTAAACCAAATTAAATAAAACTGCCAATTAAAAAGTGACTATATTAATTAATGGATGCAAAAAGAAACACAAATAAAGCAATAGAAGAGTTGGCTGGGACGTTGGCTTGTGTGCGAGGGGTCTGGGGTTCGAACCCTAGCCCAGACGAAAGTTTGCTAACATATTTTTTTTACCTTTTTTTTGAACTTTATTTGTTTTAGGGATATTGACAGAAATAAGAAAACACTACAGCAGAAAAAATAAGCAAAAGCAGATAGATAAAATAATACAAATCGAAAAGCTAATAAGCTATATCCTAATAAGCTGAAATACCAAATAAGCAATTCTAACCATACCGAAACCTATGCAATCCAAACATGTCTAAAACAATTTAAACCGAAAGAAACTTGAATAAATATTAAATAGCAAATTTCAACAAAATAAGCCTAAAAGAAACTAAGCAGATTCGAAAACTACTAACCAAAACTAAACACAACTAGCAGATCAATAAATCATAACAAAGCAAAGCAAGATTAAACCAATAAGCAAATGAAAACATTAATCTAAACATTAATAATTAAAGTAAAGCGAAATCATATATCAAAATAAACATTCAGTAAACGAAAAATCAAAACAGGAACATAAAAACTGAATAAACATTAACTAAAAACTAGATAAACACAAAGAATAATCAAAAGCAACATAAGCAAATACCAAGCTGTACCAAATCAGGAACATAAAAACTAAAACAAGCCTTAACAAAAAAATAATAAAAGAAATCAAACCTTGTGTCGAAACCTTTGAGCCGAAGGTTGGCGCTGAGCCACCTTGTGAATCGAAACAACACCACCGTTAATCAACCGATTCATCATCTCGATCCCACCCTCTCGAACCAAACAGTAGCCCAAACAAGGATGACTTCGAACAGTATCTTTTGCTATACTTTATTTTTTTTATTTTTTTTATTTTTTATTTTTTATTTTATTTTATTATTTTTTTTTAAATTAAACTGAATGATAACACAGGAACAATAATCATGATAATAATTCAAAACAGTAAAAAAATTACACACGAACAGTAATAGAGATGAATTTAATTTAAACTAAAACTTTTCATTAATCTTCAAAAAAATTACATAAACTGGAATTAAAAAAAATACAATAAACCTAACACTAATTTGCAAAAATTAAATACTAATTTAAATCTACTCCTAATTAATTTTAAAAACAGTAAATAAAAAGAAAAATATGGACTATCCATTACATCTTAGATGGGGGTTTTTATAGGCAAACCCTCAAACCCTCTTCATAGCTTATGAATTAAGCAACAAATCTTGACCGCATCTTCTTCTTTTCTCTTTCTTCTCTTCAAATCAACGGTTGTAATTAATTCTTGTGCCAAGGATTGCCAGGGTGGATTGAGGACCATCAGTGGGTGTTTGCACCCGAAAAATTGGGGGATTTAATTCCCTTTGGGTGAATTAAACCATAAGGGTAAAAGCCCCAAAAATGGTGGGTAATTTTTAATGATGGTAAATTTAGGGTTTGGGGTTGAAACAAATGGAGGTTGTGTTTTAGGAGAGAAGGAAAGTGTGGGTGGTTTTTTTTTTCTTTTCTTCGTTTGTATCGAAACAGTAAAGATACAAAATGTTTTTTAAAAAACTGAGTGGGGTGGGTAGATTGTTTTTGTTTATTAATTGTGTTGGGGAAAATGAGATGACACGTGTGGGGTTGAGAGTTGTGAGGGAGTTGTGAGTTGACTGTGATAAACAAGGTGAAGACTTTTCTTGATAATTTTTTCCACCGTGACCAAATGGGCTTTGGCCCTTTAAGCATGAACTCATCCGTCCCAATTTTTGTTTAACCATGTAACCGTTCAAAAACATGGGCTTGAGCCCAAAATCAATACTCCATCCGAATTTACTAAATTAGCCAAATGGGCTAGTGTTGGGCCTTGATCCATTAGCATATAATTCGATTTTCCAAATGGGCATGTGGGCCCAATAAGCAAATGTGGGACCCACAAGGCCCATTAAACTCAAATGGTATTAAATCCACTAAGAACGAGCTCGATTTCGGCTTTGTTGACCATTTCTTCAAAATCGTGTCGGTTTAGCCGGTTTTCGTGAACTTGGGCACACTTTTGGTCTTTTGATTTTGTCTTTGTCACTTTCTTGACTTTTCTTCAACATTTGACCGTGAAATCCCGTGTTTTCTTTCCTTTTGATCATTTGTACCTATTTTAACACAAAAACACAAAACCACGCGTAATTCCGCCTTTTACAATATAAAGCACATGATTAGGTCTTGTTTTTTCCTTGATTTTAGTGGCAAAAGGATAAGTGTTTACACACTTATTAGCAACCTTTTTGCTTCGACAAAGGGGAGAAATGATAAAATCGTCTTCGAAAATCTTGTTTTATTAGATGATCAAGTTTATGTATTGTCATAATCAAAAAGGGGGAGATTGTTAATGCAATGATGCCTAAAAACGTTACTTGCATTTTTCGGTCTCGCTTTGTTTTGATTACGAAAATATGCAAAAACAAGCATTTACGAAAACAACGTAAAACGAATTCTTGAGTTCAAGTATTTCTCATTTCAACCAGTATCACTTAAGGTATGAACAAACAAGTAATTATCCTAATTAAGTGATCAAGGATTTAATCTTTTCTTAAAACTAACTTTTTATTAAGTGTGACAAAGTTTTATTATTAAACTTTCTTTTTAAGAAAATGTTTTATTAAATAAATTATTTGAAAATTTGAAATTTGAAAATGGCATATTCTATCTTGGTTTAGAATATCCTTTCAGGATATTTTAATCCCCAGATTTTAACCAGTCCACTAAAAGACAAAAGGGAGCAGACTCTACGCTGGCGGTTCCTTAGCGCCTATAGCGGTTCCTTATCGACAAGGAACCGCGGGCTCCAATAAGGAACCGTGGGCAGATATAGCCGTTGGATGTTTGTCTCATAAATAGTGGACCATTCTCAGACTTTCAATTCACCTCGTTTGCACATACATTTCCCGATTCTTTCATACTTCTTAAATCACTCAAATCCTTGATCATTTGTTTGATTACTACTTGTTTAGACGTGAATCTTTCTCCCCCTATCTTTTCCTCTCAAAGTGCAAAGAGAAGAACACTATCATTCTTGAAGTGTTGTGTCTACCTCAAAGATCCATTGAAGATCCAAACTTATTTATTCATTGTTGTGTCATTGTTGTGAAGATCCAAGTAGTTGTGTCTATTTGGAAGTTGTGTATGTATTAAGGTTAATACTTAGTCCTCAAAGTATATTGGTATAGATTGGTGCTAGCTAAGATTAGGGCTCGACTTTTAGCTTAGGGTTGGAAATTGGTTAAGAGACGTTGTGTACGGTTTCTACACCTTAAGGAGCTTGTTGATTAGTGAACTCTCGAGTAAGGAGTACTCGAGGAGTGGAGTAGGAACGACGAGTGAGCTTCGTTGCCGAACCACAATAAATCCTTGGGTTTGGTTTGATCTTTCCTTCCCTTATCTCTTTACATTCATTATTGTTTATACTTGTGATTATCAGTTTAGTTGCACTATACATTCATTATTCTTTATACTTGTGATTATTAGTTTAGTTTCACTATACCTTGTTCATATTGTGTATAAGAAGGTTTCACAAAATACTCAAGCTTAAGTTTTTGAAAAAGGATTTTTTAAAACCAACCTTTAACAAGTAAATTTAAGAAACTATTCAACCCCCCCCCTTCTAGTTTCTACACAATGCATTAGAGTATACCTGTAACACCCCCAAATATTCATACTTTAGTTCAGCGGAAGAGTCGTTGGTGTTACGGGATAGCACATTACTCAAATCATAAACAACACTTAAAAATCGCGTCGTTTAATAATAAAGCATTTTCCATTCATAAATATCAAATTGCATAGGTCCCAAGTCATAGTATTTCATACATTTTTACAAAACATTTGAATGGAAATTTCGTTTGAATGCGGGCCATAAATTCTTGTCGTCTTCCCGAGAATTACCTTGAAGTACCTGAGACAAAACATGTTAAAAAGTCAGCGAAAACGCCGAGTGAATTCATAGAGTTTAATAAAAACCATTAATATATCACTGGTATATATAGTCATTACCGAAAATCATATTGTATAATTCCTTGTCGTAGGCCATAAAATAGGCCAAAGACATTTTATACAAATCTTTGTCAAAAATCATAATATAGGCTTTTGCCTTCAAAACCATTATATGAACCATTGTCGTAAAAACATCATACACTACGTTTTATAATGTCGTATAAAGTTTAATAAAAACCTTTATATGAAAATGGTTATGTAAAACCAAAACACGAACATAACATCAATAATAAGACCCCGTATTTCTAGTCAGGCAATATATTATAATTCAATTAGTACATTCAGTAGTTTCAATATTGGATTATTATAAGCCGCATGACATTGCTACCTTACTATAACAAACAACGAGTAGCTAACCCGAAATTCATTTGCCCATCTATAGCGTGTCGTCACAATAATCACGCTTATATAAATCTTCTCATACATAAATTCGCTTACCAATCAATGTGGCATGACGGGGATCAACCGTCAAGGCGCGAACTGGGGTGATCTTCCCCAAATAGTACTATTATATGCATAAGCGTCTACCAAATCCCGGTAGTTCACAATTCATGCTAATGGGACTTTTAGTGACATAACCTAACTAATAATAATCCATTTCATCTCATTCTTCGGGTCATATAATCATTCATCGGGTCATATAATCATTCGGGTCCATATCAATAAACAAACAATCGGGACAACTGGTGTCCTATTTTATTAGAACTAACATGTTATCTCCCTCGCGAGTTAATAAAACATTTCATAAATCATTTAAAAGAGTGCTAGGCCATGAACTCACGTTGATTGGGAAAGGCGGGTTGTCGGCGATTTGGATGTACAGTACGTGCTTCAATCACGGAAACCTATATAACTAATACTCGGTCTTAGACTTTTATCCAATGACTTCATAAAAATAATGGCTATGTATATATATATATATATATGATGACATTATAAGTATGATGATTATCAAGTGAGATTTTATCTCTTCATACGCATTATAGTGTTATGTGTTAGTCAAATTTTAGACTAGTTACACTAGCTTCAACTTATTCATGTATTAAGGCCCAATAAGCCCATTAAAAGTCCAATACATTATATTAGACCATTTATACTTTTAATACCAGACCTATACTCATATGTTGGGTCCAAGTGGGTTAAGCCCATGAGTAAGTCCACTAGTGTTTAGCCAAACTAGTTGGGTCAATAGTCCAATAAGGCTACTTTGTCCCGTTAATGTCCATATGTTATAAAGCTCAGGTTTTTATCAGTTTTTACTTGTAAAATGTACTTATATATCAGTAGATGAGTTATAAAAAGTTTACATTAGACGGTTCAAACCGTCTAAGTTTTATTTGACAAAAACGTTAATTTTCGGTTTTAGCCGAAAAGACGTAAAACTTATATGTATAGTTTTATAACTTAGAAAACATATCAATTTGTAATTTTATAAAATGTCACATTTATTATCAAAGTATGTAACTTATTTTTACAAGTATTATCATAAGTTAGTGGGTTTTTCATATGTATTTTATATATAATTTTATTTTTCAAATCTGATTATGAAACACACTTTCACCATTTTTGCCATATATTGAGTTCTACAAGGAGATAGAAGCTCAATTATGGGCAGCACAAACTACATAATATGTGCTACAATTAACTCCTCTTTAGCTACTGCTCATTCATCTTCTAAGTGTCCCTAATAATTCGTCCAAAACAGACTATACATATTTGAACCTTAATAATGTTTTGATCATATCTTGCTCATTTTATGGATTCCATTGAGTGGTCAACTCTCACATATGTAAAAATCATATACCTTACTGTATATTCAATAATCCGAGTCATTTTTATCAAGTTATCATATTGGTCTTTAATGCTTTATACAGCCTATAAATTTAGTCCTGATTTTAACATCTTTACATGTAGATTTTAATCATTTTAACCAAATTTATCAACACAAGATCTCCACATAATACTTTGATCATCATTTATCATCATATACATATACATTTATAAAGAAAATACAAAATTAGATTTACAAAATGAAGGTCTACGAAATTAATGGCCTATTCTAGGTGATTGATTGATTATTAAAGAAGAAATGAAGGGATTAGATGAGGGATTAGAGAGAGAAAGGAGAGAAGGGAGAGAATTGTAGAGAGAGAAAGTAAGATGAATAAATGATTAAGTGAAATTGTGAATCAACAACTCCCTCCTAACATGCTAGGAGGGGTTATATATAGCCCACCCTACATGTGGGCTATATGGACTATACAATAAGTAAATAGATCACGAGCCCGTTACATAATTATAGTTGGAGCGACCGATCCTTCATAAATACGTAAAACGTATTTCCAACAATCTCCCCCTAAGGGAGGTCGCTCCAAGTTACAAAGTTCTAAATGGTCTATAACTCGTGATCTATGCTAACTAAGATGTGACCGAGACTTTATTGGAAAAACGTATTTCCAACAATCTCCCCCTAAGGGAGGTCACATCTTTTTACAAAATCTTAAACCTAGCATCTATGCTTGAGTCTTCGATCTTGTTCTTGTGAATATGCTTGATGTGATCTTTGACTTTAGTCTTGAGCATGTTTCCTTGCCTTGACCTTGTGCATTCTTCACTTGTGATATTTGCCTCTTTGTGACTTCATGTTCCACATACTTATACTTTTAAATTCTTGAAAGCTTCAGAGTTTGATACAGCGGAAGACTTGACCTTCATGCTTTCTTGAATTTGTTGAAGTACTAATTGTATGTAGTATAAGCATGTGGTGACGACTTCTTCTGGATTGTACACCGCAATGCCACCTTCTTGTTACGCTGCATAAAACAGTTAGCAACAAAACAATATACACGGATGAAATGGCTTTGAACATTTCATTCTAATTCGGTAGCAATTTACCTCCGATCGGTGAAGACCGTTGGACGATATTAAATATCGTACTTGTGGCAGGTAGTTTCAATAAAGAACCTCCTTGACAAGATTTCGCGGGTAAACCCGTTCTCTTTACTCGACCGTCCAAAGCTGACTGCGAACGTAAAGAGTGGATCATTTGGATAATATTATCCGCATGATTTGAAGCCGTCAATTCATATTCCTGGAACAAGTGAAGTTCATTTAAGAACCGCACCATCGTTGCTTTCCAGTTGTCACTAGCTTGATTCATAAAGAATCTTGCAAGTTACCTACCAAGTGCTGTTTGATGTTAACACTAGAAGGATTTCCACTCGTCACTGTGATCAATAAAGAGTCACTCTGAGTGTTCTGGCAAGATCATATGATAATGCGTAGAGGCCTGGAACGTGTTTAAATTCATTTAAGAATTAAACCACTGTTGCTTTCCAGTTATCACAAGTTTGATTCATAAAGAATCGCACAAGTCACCTACCATGAGCTTTTTGATATTCGCTCAAGAAGGATTTCCATCTTCATTGTAAATACTTTCGTATTACTCGGATGTTCAGGCAAGATCATGAAGATTTTGCGTAGGACTCTTAAGAACTTTCTTACTTTTCACAGTGTATGAAGAAGCAAGTAGATATGAAAGTGTGTCCTAATGAGATATTTGATGATCTCAAATGGCTCTAGACTTGATCGTGCATTTTGGATTTTAGTGATCGGAGGCTGGAGAGGAGTGCCACCTTTTCAATACCAATTTATTCGGAGTGAATAAACCGGTAGATAATGTGTTGATCTCCGTGTGATTAAAACAAATACCTTTTGAGAGATATTTGAGTTAGCTGGGAAGGGTTGTGCATTGCATCACTGGGTCCATGATGTCTTTCTTCAATATCAAGAATCATTAAAAATGATCTCAATAGCATATGAATTGACCCGGTTTCTGCCTAAAGTTGTAAGGAGGGCTTCTTTCTTTACACCCTTTATCTTTACAATTCTTTTTCATTCTTTAACCCCTTCAATGCTTACCAATACGTCATCACTAGCACCTTGTTGTGATTGTTCCAGTGCTAACTTAAGTACTTGGTCGGCATTCAGCTACGTTCACAATCTTTCTCCATCTTTCCTAAGGACTACTATTTCTAGCTATGGAATGTCCTTGGGAAGATTCCTCCGGTTCTAGAGAAATCATTGGACTTTAACCTATCCTACCATCCTTATGTCACCACAATCTTCATCGTCGTGAAAAGAGATGTTTTGGGTAAGTGTATGTCACCATGAACTCCATTTTGAAGTGCAAATCCATTTTGCTCCCCCTTAACATATGCTACGATATTCGAAAACATTTCGCACATGTCGGGATGAGCTAACACGTTAAGTCAAACCATTTATGATTGATCATATCCCATATTAAATCACATTTTCTCCCCCATATTAAAAATATTAACCCAATCGATGTTTTTAATATCAATTGATTTAATAGCATTTTAAGAAAAATTTGGGAAGAAAAATGCAAATCCAATTATCTTCATGATTTTAACAAGCTCCCCCTCAAATTAATGAGGGTGTACTTGAAACGTAAATTAAATACCTTTTAAACACAAGTGTAAGGTATTTATTACGTGCAAAGATCAAATATAATAATGAATTCACAAGATTAGCAATGTACGAGGTTGGACCTGAATAATGGAGAACAGCATATGAAAGAAGCACATGGTTCTTGTTCACGAATGATGGTCACCTCGTCACGTCCCCGAGAAAATTAATTCTCGTTGTTGAGTCAAAGCTTTCCGGTGAAATGCTTGACTTGATTATGAAAAGCGGGTTGCTATCTGAAATAATAGCAAACCATTTGGAGCATGTTTTAAATGTTTTAAACTTCTGCTCGAACTTTATTTACAACCCCGTGTCATTATTGAATGACATTTCTAGGTTCGTAAATATTATCGATTCCAGAAGACATGCTCTGTTTATCAAAACATTTTTGAACACACAATTTTGAAAGATTTAGAAAAACCTTTTGAGAAATTCTCGAAAAATTGTGTTCAAAGTTTTGAAAACCAATTACTTGAGCTTAAGATGTTGAATATCTTAAAAGCGAGCTCAAGTCCGAGAAGTTGTGAACTTCCCGTTGTTAAGGATAAGTTACCATCGGCGATAAACTTTCCTTTTATCTGAAGGACGAGTTCTAAGCTGACATTTACTTAGAAGTCGTTTTTCATGAGCTTGAAAACTTTGACTGTTTTAACGGAAAGCTCATGACCGAGAAAGGTTAATTTCTCGTTGTGAAGAAAAGTTCTCTTATTTAAAAGATACACTTTCCTTTCTGAGCTTAAAACTTCGAATGTTTTAATACAAGCTCATGACCGAGAAAGGTGAATTTCTCGTTAAGAGGATAAGTTATCATAAAAGATAATCTTTCCTTTATTTTAAGTTCGAGTTACAGTCTGACATTTAACTGTAAGTCATATACACGAGCTTAAAACCTTTGAATGGTTTTAATGTAAGCTCGTGTCCGAGAAAATTTAATTTCTCGTTGTAAGGATAAGTTTATCATCGGCGATAAACTTTCCTTTATTTGAAGAACGGGTTACCATCTGATATTTAATGATAAACCATAATGCATGAGCTTAAAAACTTGGAATGTTTTTGATATAAGCTCATGCCCGAGAAAAATTAATTTCTCGTTGTTAGGATAAGTTTACCATCGGCGATAAACTTTCCTTTCTTTGGAGATCGAGTTACAGTCTGTTATGTGACTGTAAGTCCTTGTGTTGCAGCTTAACCATGAATCCCCTGAGACATTTGTTTCTCTGATATCTGCTTCTTCAGCAACCAAACTCTAAGAGTGTCCTTAGTTGAACGGTACACAACGATTGGACCGCTTCGTTCTTTTGGAACATCAACTTTGGTACCTGCATTCTCATTAGGAGTTTGTATACTTTTGCATGGGTTAGAGATATCTATTTTTGAAGCACGTGGGGGTTCACAGTTGGCTTTACTTGTGTCAGAGGTGGCATGAGGGGATGATTCACTTGTCTTAGTTGGCAATCGTTTCCTTTTATAGAAAATCTTAAGTTCAGGCTTAAGTGATGTATCATCCTTTGTAATTTCCTCCCTAGTAGTCTTTGTAGAATCGGAGACTATCCTAGTTAAAGGGCACTCGTTTCCTACAAGAGTGAAAGATCTACCAGTGGGGCGCCACATTTTACCAACGGGTTTGATTTTAGCGACCCACTGGGATTTAAGTCTAGCACGGGAGTTCACCTCATTAAGCAATTTTTTGATACAATCATCATGATTTGCCGTAAAGACACATTTTCTACATGTTTTACAAGTAGCATATTTAATGTCCGAGTAAGATCTAGAATCCCTAGATGATGGATTGATGCTCCTAGGATTGGACACGCTACGGTTAGCAGTGTTGGGTAAACTAGAAGGCATCTGACTAGGTTTGGAATTCCTATCTCTTACATGTGTCTTTTGCTTAGCTTCCCTAAGATCAGATTCATGGCAAACGTCATTTGAACTAGTTCTAGACGTGGTCTTGGTATTTTTAAGGAAACTAGAGGCAATCATATGATTTGGTCTTGCTAAAGCTGGAGTGATCACATTGGGCCTAGTAGCTGGAGTGACTGGTCTAATAAGATGAACCAAATCAACTTGGGAGGCAAATCGCGGTCTCGAGGATTGTGGTCGCTCAGATCTAAATGCAGTAGGTTGTCTGACAATCGGTTGTCTAACGAACTGATTTGTAGGCGGTTTCCCCAAGATTGATGGTTTTTCAAGCTTAGTGTCCACACTAGGTTCTCTAGTTTTCCTTAACTCGTTTTTCAACGCAGCTATAGCAAAAACCTTTTCCTGTAATTGGGCCTTTAATGTTTCATTTTCTTTGAGCACGTTATCTTGGGATGCCAACTTAGATTCAAGCAGTTGAATTTGTTTCAAAAGATTATCCTTTTCCGCTTTAGAATCTAGAACAGTTTGATCCAATTTTCTTTCAAGAATAACGTTTGACTTTTCAAGTTTTTCAAAATATGTTTCAAATTTGTCCGTTTTCTTAGAAAATTCAAGTTTGGCATCCTCAAGGTCTTTTGATTGCCGAGCTACGATCGTTTCGAGCTCTTTAATCTTGGAATCAGAATCAGTTAACGAGGCAGTTATAAAGCATTTATCATGATGAACTATAGCATTCTGAATAATCTCTCCCCCATTATGACTTACATCGGATGAATCAGAAGTGGTATTGCTATCACTCTTTTCCATCCCATGTTTGTCATAATTAGGTTCAGAATGCTCAATATGCGGCATTTTATCAGCATATACGTCATAACCAACATCACATTGTACCATGTTTGCAGGCTCTTCGTCATAAATGGGTAAGGTGTCATCAAGAGAAATCTCGTGAACATTCCCTGACGTGCCACTGGCATCACGTTGTCCTCCTGATTCTGTGCTCGTGCCATCGTTAGGCTCCAAGTTGTCAACCGTATGACCATTCTCCTCTTGCATCTGCCGCATTGATTTTTGCACTCCATTATCATACGTTTGCTGAAGTCGAGATCTTTCATAAATCGAAGACGAGACCGATGACAGGAGTTTCAAAATCGTATCACGGAAAACTCGAAGCTCGGTATGTGTATCTCGAAGAAACGATTGGCAAATCATTGAACTTTCAGGCTTGATGATATTAAATTGGAGGAAAGGCGTGAGGTGTGTCACAAGAGCCTTATATGCAAGTACCGATGCAGAGTGATTAAAATTTCCATGGTTGAGTTGCTCGGCGAGTTGGGTCAAAGCGGTAAAAATGGAGTCGATGAATATAAGACGATCTTGTCCAAAGATTGTCACAAATTCGCTCCCTCCTTGAATCCCCGAAAGAGTGACAAGATGAGACTGGAGTAGTTGAAAGGAGGTGATGCCACTTTTCTTAACTTCGTTGTTCCTTAAATACAACTCTCCCTTTTTACATGGCGAATCGAACGAATCCATTAAAGATCGATTAGAACGAAAGACCCGTAAATAATACTTAAAATTCCTCGATGGATGGTATAAATGAAGCTCGTCACTTTGACTCGTCACGTTTGTCTTTAAATCCGGCCACAAAACTTTTAACCCGTCACTATAACTCGTCACGATAACCCGTCAAAATTTTTTCACTATAACGTTAAAAACAAAATATCCGCTTAACACGATTTGCCAAAAATTACTAAACAAAATGCTTAAAAATATAAAAGTAACAAAATAAAAATATAAAAGTGACAAAAATACAAAAAAAATAAAATGTGATATTTTTAAAATAAAATGTGATATTTTAAAAGAAAAAGGATTAATTTAACCAAAATAGAATAAGGAAATAAAAATAAAGAATCTGATATATTTAGAATGTGATATATTTTAAAAAAATCATTTTCTGATATATATAAAAAAATGAAACGTATAGTGACGGAAAAATACTTAACTAAAATAGAAAATTAAAAAATCTGATATATAAAAAAAAAAACGTTATATAAATACTTTTGACAAGAAAAAAAACGTGCCCCAAAATAGAGTCCTTGTTTTCTCCGTCTAACAAAACAGACGTGGCTTATATATAGTAACCCCACACGTGGCCCAATAAAAGTCTTCCACCGCCCCACTCTCTTGTAAACTCCGTCCAATTTAATATAGATAGATAAAACGTGTCCCTCCTACCTTGTTTCTTCCGCCCCTCTCTCCCCTAATATCTGTAAATCCCTTGTATCTCACTCTCTCTCCTTCACACAATGTATCCTCCGTCTACTTCATCTCTCTCTCTCAATCACAAACGCACAGCCTTAAACTCACACCCTTCCTTAAACTCACAAACTCACAACCGTCTTATCATATCATCCACGAACAGAAAGTGCTTAAAGATCCTAAAATGGGTCTCGGGTAGGTGTGTTTTATCTTCTTGTTGAGTCTTTCTCTTCTACTGTGAGTCCTTCTGTGTGTCTTTCTGTTTGATGTTTTTGGGGTGTGTTGGGTTGGGTGGGGGGACGAGGGTCAGATGGGGACGAGGGTGAGGTGTGAGTATGATGGGTTAGAGTCGGTTTGGGTGTGAGGGTGTCGGGGTTAGAGTCGGGTAATGAATCGGTGGTGGGTTGGTGATGAGAGGATGAGAGATTGTTATGAGAGGGTTTGATGAGGGTGTTTGTTGTGTGATGGTCGAGAGGGTGTCTTGTAATACGAGAGTGTTTGTGGGTTTGATGAGTGTTGAGTGTGGGGTAAAGTGTGTGGGGTAATGTATGACGAGAGTGTGTTTGGGGGGGGGGGGGGGGGGGTAGGCGAGAGGGTGTCGGTGGGTGTTTCTGGAGTCGTGACGAGTGAGGGTCTTGTGGGAGGGTTGTGTTGTTCTGGGTGTGAGGGTGTGTTAGACGAGGGTGTGTGTTCAAACCGAGAGGTGAGAGGTGAAGAGTGAGGGAGTGTCTGTGTTGTTCGAGAGGTGAGAGGGTGTGTTGTTTGTGTCGAGGGAGAGTATTGGGGATTGAGTCGAGAGAGGGAGTCGAATGATTGAGTCTTAGTTAAGTGTTCGAGAGAGGGGGTTTACTGTTTTTGAAGTCGAGGCTGTTTCGAGGGTGTGAGGTGAGTTGTTGTCGAGAGTTTGTGGTCTGTCGAGAGGGAATGAGTCTTTTTGAAAAGACGATGATTTGCCCGTTTAATTTGAATATTGTTGCTTCATTCGGAAGTTTTTCTTGATCCGGAAGATCTTGGTTCGGAAGTTCTTGATCCGGAACTTCTTGATCCGGAACTTTTGGCTTGATCCGGAAGTTCTTGGTTCGGAAGTTCTTGATCCGGAACTTCTTGATCCGGAACTTCTGGCTTGATCCGGAAGATTTTGATTCGGAAGTTTTCTGTTGATATGGAACTTTTAAAGGTTTGATTCGGAACTTAACAGTTTGATTCGGAACTTTTCAAAAACTTCATGACTGACTGACTGAAGACCCAAAGACCTTGATTAACGACAAGACTGAACAACTGGACAACTGGACAAAAAACCTTGATTTTGGACAGCAGGACTGAAGGACTGAGACCCAATAGACTTGAAACCCAGATATAATAAGGAAAATTATATAAAAAAACTGATATATAAAAAAAAATTGATTATAAAAACTTAAAAAAAAACTAATAAAAACAAAAATTAAAGTAGTAAAATGGATTAAAAAATAAAAAAAAATTAAAAGTTGAATTTAAGATATTCAAACAAAAAAAAAACAAACGAAATAGAAAGGATTTAATAAAAAATACAAAATTTGTTAATAAAAAACACAATAAAAAAAATACAAACTTTGTGATAAAAAACAATAAAAAAAAATACAAACTTTTTATAAAAACACAAAATTAAAAAGAGAAAAACAAAAAAACTTTTATAAAAAAACACCAATTTTTTAAGGTTTTATATGAGAAAAATTTGATTTTTATATAAAAATTTGTGAATTTTTTTTTTATCTAAAAAGTAAGTAGATTTGAAGATTTGATGTGATTTAACACAAAAAACACAAACTTTTTATAAAAAATACAAACTTTTTAAAGTTTAAGCATGAAAAAATCAAAACCCACCAAAATCAAAACGAGATAAAAGAAGAATAAACCAAACTAACCATGGCTCTTGATACCAATTGAAGGTCTACGAGATTTATGGCCTATTCTAGATCATGGATTTGGTGGATTAGGTTGGTTGATTGATTGATAATTAATGAAGAGATGAAGGAATTAGATGAGGGATTAGAGAGAGAAAGGAGAGAAGGGAGAGAATTGTAGAGAGAGAAAGTAAGATGAATAAAATGATTAAAAATGTAAATGGAATCAACAACTCCCTCCTAACATGCTAGGAGGGGTTATATATAGCCCACCCTACATGTGGGCTATATGGACTATACAATAAGTAAATAGATCACGAGCCCGTTACATAATTATAGTTGGAGCGACCGATCCTTCATAAATACGTAAAACGTATTTCCAACAATCTCCCCCTAAGGGAGGTCGCTCCAAGTTACAAAGTTCTAAATGGTCTATAACTCGTGATCTATGCTAACTAAGATGTGACCGAGACTTTATTGGAAAAACGTATTTCCAACACAAAATAACAAGGTAATGGAAGAAATGATCTTGTTACCAACCAAGATAGTGAAAGTTATGAACAAGGCTTGGTTTTTGATGACCAAATCTTGTGATAAACCAAGACCACCTTCAAGATCACCCAACTATATGAACACCTTGTGAAAAATCAGCCCTAGACTCCAAGGAAACTCCTTTGTAGATGTTAGTATCACCTCCAATCAACAAGACTTCAAAAGGCTTTCATCCTTGTGCAAGTTTAACACAAGATTCTTGGATAAATTTTGATCAAATAGGGTGGTTTATGGTGATGAGAGGAAGGCCAAGGGAGAGAGTGAGAGAGAGAGTTGGAGTTGTTGCATGTAAGAAATGAGGATAGTTGGTTTATGTTAGTGGTTTTGATGTGTGAATGGTTTTGATGTGTAACTAAGGACAAGTGTCCTTAGTTATCATCTTAACTTGACACATATCAAGTGTGTTGGCTAAGCTTTGGCCGCCCCATTGTGGGGGGTGGGGAAAGAGTTATCTTGTCTCATCCCCACTAATTTACAGGTAATCCTCGATTCTAGTTTCCTCGATTTGCGTGCCCTCAGGTCGTTTTACGATAAATGTTTTTATAAATTCTGAATCAACAGCACAAAACGAATCTAATAAAAATTGTCTCATAAAAAACGGAGTTCAAAAACGTAAATACGTAAACCTAAGGTTTCCGGTTTAGTCGTAAAGGATGTTTAATTATGCACGTAAGCCCTAATTTCAACCCGTAAATTTGTGAGTTTATGAACCAACATAAATTAAAATCCCAATATAATATTCGAGA
Source organism: Glebionis coronaria (assembly GCA_025667525.1). NCBI lineage: Eukaryota > Viridiplantae > Streptophyta > Magnoliopsida > Asterales > Asteraceae > Glebionis > Glebionis coronaria. Next base: position 207,823,954 of record CM046880.1, on the reverse strand, counting down.
ATAAATTTATTTCCTGAAATGTCGGACTGTCACCAAAAACGATGTATGTAAACGTAAGCACGTAACGTATAGTCCTCCAGTTTAGACGTAGTCGATGCTACTTTAAGATGTAAACCCAAATTTCTTCCAAAAAATGAGTGAGTTCATAATATAACATTAAAATAATGGTTTTAAACAATAATTGTGAATAAAATATCGACCATAAATTAACGGATTGTCACAGCAGTTACCCCTAAAGAGGATCTTTGCCTCAAAGATCGATTTATCTTACTACTCGCTTCTTATTGAGTTAAAGCTATGTGGGTATTTCCTCAACATTCGTTCCTTTCTCTCAAGTGTAATTCATTATGTGGAAACCTTGGTTTCCGGATCTTTTAAGCTACTAGGAATGATCATTGTTCATATGATTAAACAATCAAAGCAGAATTAGAACAACAACCATTAACAAGGTGTTTAGACACGAAACATGAATTAAAACAATAGGGATGTTCATTATATTAATAACAAACATCCACTAGACGTGTATACATTGAATCCCACGTCTAGTGCACACACACGTTTAGGTTTACATTGTGAATGAATTGAATGAATAAAACCTATGACCCTTGGTTCCTTTTATAGTGTAAGGATTAGGGTTTACAAGAGATAATGATGAATAAACAAGTAAATCTTCTATTTAAATAAACTTATGCAGAATATCTTTTGCATGTTTATCTAAATAGAAGCTTCCATAAGCTTCTTTGTCTACGTTTTGTCAATGCTTGAATTGCATGTAACAATGCTTACATTGTACATGACAACTCTTGAGCTATCAACGCCTAAATTCTACATGTCAACGCTTGATTAACTCTTGACAACGCTTGGACAATTTCTTCATGTTTTCTTCGTTTTTGAGTTTCTGCCACATCAACTTTTTGACCCAACAATCTTTCCCTAGTTGATAGTGGCAAAACTCTATGTGTATCTCTTGTAAGTTATACATGATCTTCAAATTGCTTCCCCTCAAGTGTAGCATGTATTTCTTCCCTTTTTTGTCACATCAACAAGGAAGTAAACAATGTTGCAATCTTTGAAGATTCTCCATATGTAGGCTCTATGTAATGATCTTGAAGAATAATTAATATAATATTTTTGATGTAGAAGTAGAATAACCCAACCTTGTGTTCCATGTCTTGTACTATCCACGTGATGAAAAACTTATACAAATGACTAAATATAAGTAGACCTCGATCCCTTGTCAATATTCTCATCCTTTGTGAGACACTGAGCACGATAATGTAACTCCTTCAAGTGTTATGACAAGCCTTCATCACCAACCATGTAAAGCACGAACAAGTTACCTTTAAAGTCACAAGTGCTTGACTTTAAGATATGATAGAACACAAACTCGCGAAAATCTTCTTCAATCATCAAACTTACCATAAGAATTCTTCCCCTTAAGCCAACACCTCTTCATGAAGAATCTTAATCTTCATATCATATGTAAAAGCATTAAGACGGATAACTCTTTTACAAGGCTACCCCGATTACATAATCAAATCCAATAAATTACTTCACGAATTGTTGCTAACTCGCATTAAAATCATTAATCCCTTTTAAAAATATCCGAGCCATTAATATCATCATGATATTCTAAATTAAAACGGAGATTCCATGTACCTTCGTGTGTATAATCCTCCTTTTTGTGTGCTCAAAATGTACCAATTTTCTCAAACAGCAGCAATCATTGTGTTGTCCAATATCCTCTTCTGTCCAATATCTTTGACAGATGTATTGTCCAATATCTGACAATACCTATCAGCGTTGAAGTTCATATATCGGACGACACTGTCAACTCTGTCAGCGTTGACTTATTCTGTCAGCGTCAAATTTTCACTCATCAGCGTCAATGTTACTCTTGTCAGCGTCTTATCCAAAACGCTTATCTTCAGCAAATAATAATCTCAACAGTGGCCAAACTTGGTAATAACATTAGAAACTGAACAAACTTGGTAGCACAAATGTTTTTCAGACTCTGGCAATATCAATACTTTTATAAAGCCCACCATGTTTATTCAGCCCAATTGCAGATTCAGCCCAATTGTAGATCCACGTCCAAGTATTACTTCAGTTAACATACGATGTATTCACATGTTTATCCAAGGATAACTGGATGCAGTTTTACCCACGCATATACCCCATAAAAATAGGAAAACAAAATATGTTATTCAAATAATGAACGCAATATACGGGTGTGGATATCCATTCCACATTCAAAATATGTAGCATCTATCCCATAATCAAAATAGATTGCATATTCTATTACCTATTTTATCTTGACCAATAGAACTCCAAGTGAACACAGAAACCAATCTTTGTACGTGATCTTCACACGTTCTTCTCTTGTGCAGACAACGTTACTGTTTCCTTTTGTCAGCGTTACAAAACATGAATGTCAGCGTTGAACATGAATACCAACGCCACCCTTTTATCTTTACACACGTTTAGCCAATCAAAATTCCATCATCGTGTGAAATCAATATCAATCAACGTCACACTCCTTTAGAAAGCAGATTTCGCATGTAGTATTTAAATAGTAACTTGAGCACCAATGAGAAGCTTTCAACCGTGTGAACACACAATTGAGCACCAATAAGAAACGAACGGCTCACATGAATACCATGGAATAGCAAGTAGAGGATCAGTAACACAATAATGAATGTAAACTTCACTTCATGCGTATATTTTCCCTATGTCTTTAATGAAACAGTATATCTTAGCAGGATCATGCAAAATAGGAAAGTAAATAACCAACCATATCTCACGTGACCAAGTGTATTCCATGAAATCTTTGGATCAGACAAAAAAAACATTTTCCTTGAAGCTCACGTACTGTCCATCTGGAATAACATTCGGATTAAAAAGCTCATGATTGGCTGGTTGATCCTTATGCTTCGTTGAAGAATATTGTGAATTGCACAACCGCTGCTACATATGCAATATAGCAAGATCTAGGGTTTTTATAAACCCTAATTCGTACAACAACTTCACAGCAGTCCATACACAATCACAAACACACTCTTTTCTGTTTTCAAAAACGTTCTAGGGTTTGGAGGAAACCCTAATTTATGATTTCATGTGAAAACAGAATGTCGAATACCTTCTTTGCAGCCAACTTCGACCTTGAATATCTTTCTGATAAAAGCTCAAATCCAAAATCCCTTCGGTGAGATTCTAGACACAAGTGCCAAGAATCTACAGTTCAAAAATCACGAAGATCCAACGGTTAACGAAGGAGAGATCGTGTTTTGAACATGGCTGTCCACAGAAAACTGCATATACCCTGCTGCTGACTTTGACGCTTAATAACTTTTGCCTGGGGATAAAACTCGACAATCCCTCTGGTGGATGTTTAGATATATGTATGTAGAACACACATATAAAATTTCGTGACGATCCAACAGTTCAATCAAAAGTTATGACCTTCTGAATACTGCTGCGCACACAAAAACGTCCAGAAAAACTCTATACGAATTTTTCTTCTTCTTCACGATATACGAACACCTTGTTGGTCCTAGCATCACGAGCCACGAGGCTCTGATACCAATTGTGGAAACCTTGGTTTCCGGATCTTTTAAGCTACTAGGAATGATCATTGTTCATATGATTAAACAATCAAAGCGGAATTAGAACAACAACCATTAACAAGGTGTTTAGACACGAAACATGAATTAAAACAATAGGGATGTTCATTATATTAATAACAAACATCCGCTAGACGTGTATACATTGAATCCCACGTCTAGTGCACACACACGTTTAGGTTTACATTGTGAATGAATTGAATGAATAAAACCTATGACCCTTGGTTCCTTTTATAGTGTAAGGATTAGGGTTTACAAGAGATAATGATGAATAAACAAGTAAATCTTCTATTTAAATAAACTTATGCAGAATATCTTTTGCATGTTTATCTAAATAGAAGCTTCCATAAGCTTCTTTGTCTACGTTTTGTCAATGCTTGAATTGCATGTAACAATGCTTACATTGTACATGACAACTCTTGAGCTATCAACGCCTAAATTGTACATGTCAACGCTTGATTAACTCTTGACAACGCTTGGACAATTTCTTCATGTTTTCTTCGTTTTTGAGTTTCTGCCACATCAACTTTTTGACCCAACACATTACAATACGCGAGTTTCATCAAACATAACTACGGGAATACGATCAGGCTTAAGTTGACTTACTTTCTCTATCCATGATGTTCACGGGTTTTTGATGAATGCAACTTTTCGTCGATCTAAAATTCATTAAGAAACGATCAGATTTACACTTGATATACATTTTATCAAGTTCGATATACGAAACATAATTCATGCAGCCCTTGAATTCCTCGGGTAGATCCAGCTTATATGCCTTTCAAACCAACTTTATTACATTATCTCAATGGACCCATACAACGGGACTTATTTCCCATGATCCTTCAGATTATTCATTCATCCTTCCATGGTGAATTTTTTTGGCATAACTTCGCTACCCATCCTGCACTTCAAGATCTACATTTCATATTCACATAACCTCTTGCCCACTACCGGCAGTCAATAATCAGACCCTAATTTCAACAATCATTTTAGGTTTCACGGGTCGGGTATTTTGTAATGTTAGGTTTGTCGTCATAGGCAACCTTAACCTAAAAGACATGTCCAACTCACAATGGGTGTATGTCGGGTATCTTCATCCCAACTACTGCCTACAGATGCTCTTATATAGATCCTCACAAGATTCGATCTCGATCCTAATACGATAATTATCAATGATAATCTCTCTAGAGTAAAACGATTATCCCGCTCATTACCAAAGGTCAATTATTCAAACATATAACAAGACTTCTAGTGTTTGTATCGTTACTTTACCCTGTCCCTTCGATTGGGGTGGTAAACAGTACTCTCATCAAGATTCGTTCCCAATGATTTCTGAGGAAATCTATAGAAATTCGATGCGAAGCGAGGATCTTGATAGAGATGATCGATACAATCACACTATGCTTACATAACTCCTTTAAATACAAAAGAGTAAACTTCTCCATCGAGAACTTATCATTAACAGGAATGATATTAGCAGATTTGGTCAGTCTGTCGACAATGACCCAAATCGAATCAAATTCAATTGATGACCTTGGAAGATTTCTGATGAAAATCCATGGTGATTCTATCCCGCTTCCAAGCAGGATTAATAAGCTGTAGAAGCAATCCTTATGAATTTTGGTGCTCAGCCTTGCCCTTCGCAAAAGTTAGATGTTTACTAATGTATGAGGCGATGTCTTCCTTCATAATTTTCCATCAGTACAACTTCTTCAGATAAAGATACATTTAATCAGAAATGGCATGAATAGGATACTTAGACTTATGAGATTCCAACATAACTAAATCCCAAAATCCTCCATATTTAGGCCACCACAAACGAACTTTTAAACATTTAACACCATTGGCTCTCATTTCTAATGGTTCACATTAGCCGTGAACCCCTTTTTATTATCCATATTATCCTTCTTACAAGCATTAGTTATTTCTAAATTGTTCGGGCAAATTATTTTGCACATTTTTTTACTAAGGAACACAAATTGGTTCTTTGTCCTTTTACATAACGTGTCAGTAATTACATTCACCTTCCTCGATTAAATAAATATCATGACCGTAATCACAAAGAAATTATTTCTTCATATTTTCTAAGTTTTAGTTTCGTATTAAATATTATCTTTACTAGTTTTTCTTAATCCGATGTTTAAAGCGTCGATAAATATCACAAGTAATTAAATAATAAATATTTAATTTCTATCAAACGTAACCGTAAAAATTTTCAAGTTTCTCAGTTCGTCCAATTATAGAAAAATGTTCAAAAATAAATTTGAATTTAATTAACACGATTTTTTTTATTTATCGAAAATAATTAGAAAGATTCGTAAATGTTCGAAAAATCTTTGTTTATACTTTGGTCAAAAAAAATTTAGTTGAAGAGAAAAGATTGTCGTTTCAAATTCCAAGTCATGGTTTAAATGGTTCCCTCAATCCCTCTTAGGTTGTCTTGAGGTATACACAAACATTTACTCCTAAAGGAGTTTAGTTAAATGATCTGGGTATAAGGGAATGATTCCCTTAAAAATCCTTTGATAAAATATCTGTCAAAATATTTTTGCACTTTCTTTTTGGTATAACCCAAAGCCTTAATGGCTCTAATCTTTGAAGAATCAATATAGATTTCATTATCTATTAATCACACGGTCAAATAATGTAAAGGATTAAGCCTTAAATCATATGTTTAATATTCAAGGTATAGGTTTTCACTGCTCGGCCAACGAAGGGCAGTATACAAATGATTACTAACTCTTTCCTATTCTTAGAAACAAACAAATGGTCCTTAATGATCACAAGCATGAGTTTATCAAATTAAAGCCTACACACGTGATTCACTAAATTTATGAATGCCACATGTGCATTGGTCAATCCAAACGACATAACATGAAACTCATAATGTTCATTACAAGTTCTGGATGTAGTGATTGGAATAGATAATCTTCTTCGCGGACGCGAAGTTGATGATAACCATGCCGTGGATCAAACTTTTAGAACATACGCTAGAACCTTGTAAATGATCGAACAAATCTTCCATCTTGAGTAATGGATATGAATTTTGATCGTCAATTTATTCAGTTCACGGTAATCAATAAATATAAGGAATGATAACACCATAGCTCTTCATGATGACGAGCTTGGTAGAATAAAAGCTTTTTCCGACAACTCGCTCAGTTGTACGGTAATTCTTTTAATTCAGATGGTGCTGACGTAAAGTGCACACGCCACAGGTGCAACACCGAGAATATAATCAATACCAAATTCAACTTGCCTTAATGGCGATAGTCTAGGTAATTCACCAGCAAATACCTCCGAAAGTTTCAGATAACAGAAACATCTTTTAATAAATCCACCTTAGGTTCTTTCTAGATTACAAGATCTATGACTAGTTCATAACCATTCATGGTATAATTTCAAGTCTAAATGCAGGATATGGTCATCCATCAAAAATTATTTAGATCAAATTTGATAATCAACATCTTATCTTTTTAGGGGAATTTCACTCGAGTTTCCATCAATTTAGACAATGACATCATGTCATAATCAACCAATCCATTCTAATGGCACTACCAACTTTTCAGTTTTATTGTCGTTGATAAGATGTGAACTTCTCAAAAGACTAATAATAACTCATAACCCTCCACAAATTCAAGGATATATGGAGACATAGCTAACATTAAAAGAGTAAGGTCAACGCATAATTTACGCGAGAGAATTTCAAATCAGATAAAGACGAAAACATTAACGAATATGAATATATCCCATGTTTTCATAATTTGAGTACGCATTCAGAAGAACCTCGGATCGTTACCCATGTCATTCAAATGGAATCAAATCAAAAGAAATGATAGGAACGTCGATACATCCAGTCGGGTATCAATACTCAATAATTAGATACTTTTCCAAAGAATCTCACCACAAGAGAATTGGCCAAGAAGGGGATATCAATTGTCAAATAAGACAATTTCCACAGATGAGTAAATTCAATTCAGAAAAATAAATGGTACGGGCACATATGTAGGTGTCCCTAACAATATTTCCCTATTTTGCACTTCTTGCGGATCTCATAAAAATTCTATTTTTCACAATTACAAAGAAAAATGTAATGTTTATTAACAATCTCATGGTTACTACTAATCAGCCTTGCATGGTCTCTTCCAAATTGTACGTAGGCGCGCAACTATATACAATTTTAGGATTAACGATGCAATACTCAGTTCGTCAAAACTTTGTCATCATGTTTAATATATATATATATATATTCATGCTTAATCATGAAATAAAAATCAAATGAATTTACAAAGATGTTCTTTGTTATGAAAACAATTAAGTTTTCTACGGTGTTTCATAAACAACTGTATTTCAATAACGATTACTATCTCACTTTAAATAATCCTTACGGTGATGAAAATTCAATTTTTTTTTCAAGGGATACTGTTCTATCTTATAAAAACAATGAGTGATCTGCAAAAGAGTGATGAAAAGTTGTTCACCAAGAACTAACTATAATATGATAGGAAATGAGCTTAGCCAATTAATCATGAGGTTCATGACCTCGATGGCGCTCAAAAAGAATAATCCACAACGTAACTCAAATCGAGATGAGTACTTGTTCAATGGTTGCATCACTAATGCGAACATTAGGATGAAGCAATAAAAGATAGATAACATCGATACATGTAGGATTTAGCAATCAAAGGTAGTCTTTTCATTAATCACAAACAAGTCAAAATTGTACCATAACACATTACGTGTTGCCATGTCATACAATTCCAAAAACTCATCCTACCAACTGCTGTCTCAGTTAAGTTAGGGATTTTAAAAGATACCACAATGAATACTAATCTACAAGAGTCATTAGGTATTCCACATGTCCCGAAAGATCCATCGGTTCCAATTTCAGAAGAAGATTTCTTCGATTTATTTCTTGGACACTAGGTATCCTCGTCATTGGACAATAGCCTAGGAACAACCCTTAACACGAACCAACAATCATTTAAAACCTTATAATTCAATCATAGGACTCAACGACTTCCTCTTAACAATTTCTTATTCCATACGAGTTAAATTTTACTTTATTCAAGTTTCAACCAACTTATACTCAATGCGACATCCTACCTCATTCTCTAATACTTTCAACCTTATTCTTAGACCTTGAAAGGGCAATAAAAGCTCAACATGAACAACACTTATTTCCAATCCTATAGATCTTTCAACAATAGTTATCAAATGAGTCACTAGTATGAAACGACTCACACATTCAATTAGACTTCTCGAAAAGATACTAGTGGCATGAGGATTTTCGGTAATGGTTCCAATGACACCCTCAAGTGCAACATTTACCTTCTCGATTTAAAATTTAAGAATTGGGTGACACCGAATCAGATGACACCTTTCCAGGTGGTAAGGATTTGTCAAACTCCACTCTATAAGGAAAGATCGTCATGACATCGATATCAGATTTAATCTCGCCAATTCTTCTTCAAGATCACAATCAACTAATATCAACATTTCTACGAATATCAACCATTTTGTTGTGATCATAAATATCCACAACTTGGTTTAGATCTTGAATAGCTAGAATTCCTACAGAAATAGCTTCGATTGATTTGCTAGGGGAGTTAGGGTTTCTTGTGACAATCTACGTTGTATAAATACCTCTATAAGTATTAAAATAATCATCAAACAATCATGTAATTTATATATATATATATATATATATATATATATATATATATATATATATATATATATATATATAGATTTGCGTTCATGTAAGTACCAGTCTTAAGATAAAAACAATAAGAACCAACCATAAGTTAACAAGTGGCACTAAACGTTAATGTAAAACAAATTTGAAATTAAATCTATAACTGTATCACAAGGGCATTTGAGTAAATTTCCAAATAACTATAGTTACACATTAGCACTTTTATCAAATTCTTACATCAATAAAAACAATAATAACTCACATGCTGCGGATAATATCTCGACAAAAAAGTGTACGTCAGTTTCATGTTACCTTTCTTTATTTCTTATTATTAAATTTATATGATAGGTTAGAACATTGGAATGCCGCAGTTGATCGTTTTTTTGTCTTTTTTTAAACAAAAGTTGATCGTATTTTCGGATATATGTCATTCTGAGCTTTCTTTTATTAGTCATATATTTCTTTTGTTACCCATGCAATTTTTGGATAGGTACCATTTTCATCAGTTGCTTGTTTATTTATTTGGATACGCACCATTTTAGTTCTTTTTTTGGTTGATGCATGACATTGTTTATTTATGTTTGTGCGAGTATTTTTTACGATATGTATTAACTTGAGTCGTTTTTAGCTGGTTGTGTATTTTTATAAATACGTATGACTAAAGTTTTTTATGTGGCACAATATTTTTCGAATACGTATCACTTGTGAATTTTTATTTGTTGGTTGAGTATTTTTACGGATACGTATCACTTAATTTTTTTTGTAGTTTCTATTTTTTGGATGCGTACCACTTGAAAGTTTTCTAGTTAGTTGTGTATACTTTAGGCTATGCATCACTTTGAGTTATTTTTACTTGATTTTTTTATTTTTTAGATATGTATCATTTAATTTTTTAGTTGGTTGTGTGTATTTTTTAAGATATGTATCATTCGAGTTTCATAGTTGATTGTTTATTTTTTTCGAATATGTATCACTTGGTTTTTTAAGTTGGTCGTGTTATACTCGGATACGTATCATTTGGTTAATATTTAGTTGTTGCAAATGTATCAGTTTAATATTTATATTTTATATAAATTTTATATATTGTTTGTATTTTTTTATATTAAATATTTATTATTTAATTTTTTTAATTGATTGTGTATTTTTTTAAGATATGTATCATTAGATTTTCATAGTTGATTGTAAAAATAGTTTGTCATTACAAATTTTAAAATATGTGTCATAAAAGTAGTGTGTTATTACAAATATGTGTCGGAAAAATAATGTGTCATCACAAAGATTGTCTATAAATATGTGTAAATTTTTAGTTACGTATTATTTGGGTCCTTTTTTAGTTCGTTGTATATTTTTTTCGAATACGTATCACTTGAGTCAATTTTTAGTTGGTTATGTATTTTTCGGATATGTGTCATTTGGGTCTTTTTTATTGTTGTGTAATTATTTGAATAAGTATCGTTTGAGTTTTTTAAGTTAATTGTGTCATTGTTTTTAATTATACTGTATTATTACATATGTATCAATATTTTAATGCATCATTATATAATCATCAATATTTTGTGTGGCATTAGAAATGTGGCAAAAAACTTTGATGTGTCACACACTCATACCAAGACATCAAATAAATTACGTGCCACGATTTAGCTTCGTTAGATAAATGAGACCATAAAACTATATAAGAATAATTTGTTTACTAACCAAATGCAACGGTTAGTCTAGAAGTCTACAAACGAGTCTAGTATATTTGCCTCCATGTTTAATTAATTTACAGAATTGCCATTTATTTAATTCTTATATGATGACGTCATTTATGATACATTCAACAATTATGATTGGTTCCTATTGTTTTTACATTAAGGGTGGTCACCACAATAACGGCACTCTATATATATATATATATATATATATATATATATATCAAAAACCCTTATATAGGAAGGATGGTGAAACAATTCCTTAAATACAAAATTCTATAAAAATGACACATGTAATTCATCAAAGGGTTTCCATAAATACTTCAAAAAGAAAATAGGAATTAAAAATGATACCTTAAATATAAAATTCTATAAAAATATGTAAGGAAGGATGATGAAACAATGCTTTAAATACAAAATTCTATAAAAATGATTCCATAAAATGCTTCAAAAATAAAATAGGAATTACACATGATGCCTTAAATACAAAATTCTATATAAATATATATATAAATTACATATGCCTTAAATAGAAAATTGTATAAAAATATATAAGGAAAGATGGTGAAACAATGCCTTAAATAAAAAATTCTATAAAAATGATTCCATAAAATACTTCAAAAATAAAATAGGAATTACAAATGATGTCTTAAATACAAAATTCTATCAAAATATATATAGGAATTACAAATGATGCCTTAAATACAAAAATCTATAAAAATATATAAGGTAGGATGGTGAAACAATGCCTTAAACACAAAATTTTATAAAAATGATTTCATAAAATACTTCAAAAATAAAATAGGAATTACAAATGATGCCTTAAATACAAAATTCTATAAAAAGATATATATGAATTACAAATGATGCCTTAAATACAAAATTTTATAAAAATATATAAGGAAAGATGGTGAAACAATGCCTTAAATACAAAATTCTATAAAAATGATTCTATAAAATGTTTCACAAATAAATTAGGAATTACAAATGATGCTTTAAATACAAAATTCTATAAAATTATATATAGGAATTACAAATGATGCCTTAAATACAAAATTCTATAAAAACATATAAGGAAGGATGGTGAAACAATGCTTTAAATACAAAATTCTATAAAAATGATTCTATAAAATGCTTCAAAAATAAATTAGGAATTACACATGATGCCTTAAATACAAATTCTATAAAAATATATATATAGGAATTACAAAGGCTGCCTTAAATACAAAATTCTATAAAAATATATAAGGAAGGATGGTGAAACAATGCCTTAAATACAAACTTCTATAAAAATGATTCCATAAAATGTTTCAAAAATAAAATAGGAATTACAAATGATGTCGTAAATACAAAATTCTATAAAAATAAATTACAAATGATGCCTTAAATACAAAATTCTATAAAAATATATAAGGAAGGATGGTGAAATAATGACTTAAATACAAAATTTTATAATAATGATTCCATAAAATTCTTCAAAAATGAAATAGGAATTACAAGTGATGCCTTAAATACAAAATACTATAAAAATATATATATGAATTACAAATGATGCCTTAAATACAAAATTATATAAAAATATATAAGGAAGGATGGTGAAACAATGCCTTAAATACAAAATTCTATAAAAATGATTCCATAAAATGCTTCAAATATACAATAAGAATTACAAATGATGCCTTAAATATAAAATTCTATAAAATATATATAGGAATTACAAATAATGCCTTAAATACAAAATTCTATAAAAATATATAAGGAATGATGGTGAAATAATGCCTTAAATACAAAAATCTATAAAAATGCACAACAATAATATTAATTTCAAAAAAATAATGTAAAAACGTTATTCATAACATTAACATATATAAAATTTATTACCTCATAAAATTTAAAAATACATAAAATATTTATACAATATTATTAAAATTCTAAAAAAAATTATGTAACAAACTTATTCATACCGTTAACGTATGCAAATTCAATTAACTCATAATATTCTTAATTAAATAAAATATCTTAAACTACGTTATTTTTGTCTATTCTATGCTATATTATTAAAATATCAATGCCACAACTAACACTATATATACTAAACTTCTAATACAAACACACATAAATTCAATTTTCATTAAAAATATATATACTTAAAGCTAGCCCGTCCACCGGACGGGTCTAAAGGCTAGTATATATATATATATATATATATATATATATATATATATATATATATATATATATATATATATATATATATATATATATATATATATATATATATATATGGAAGTTTTATGGACTTATATTTAAGTAGTCGTGTGTTAGGATCGAACTCGGGATTACGGGATTGCACACATTACGTAAAGGGTTAATTTATTTAGTAAATATATTTATTATATTTACTAAATTAAACCGAAGCTTAACTAACGATCGTTAATAATTAAAATTTAAGTATAGACGACCGTTATGGAATTAAATAGAAGAGAAAAGAAGTAAACGGAAAAGTTCCGGAAGCCCTTGTGGGTGGGCTTGAAGTTGACGGCCAAAGGGGACAAAATGGGAAAGAAAAATATTTTGTTTCCTAATTGGTTTATTACTTGGAGGAAAAGTTTTTCCAAGGCCTATATAAACAAACCCCTAGCCTTCATAATTTTTAATCCCATTCTCTTTTCTTTCTCTCTTCCTGCGACTAAAACCAAAGGCAAACACCCTCTTTATGGTTCCTTTTAACCTTTGGTTTTGGTTTCTTTGTTTGATCAAACTCCAAAGGAAAAACACCTTTTTTAGGGTTCCTTTTATCCTTTGGTTTTGGTTTAGCAATAATCTAGTCCTAGCCCCTCTCTAGGGTTGTGGGTAGATATTCCACAAGTATAGAAGCTCGGTTTACACGTGCTAAAATCACGGTTAGCTCGTTGTATTACGTGTGTACAAGAACGTAATGTAGTCTTACTTTAGACTACATCTTGTTTATGTTCGTCATAAACCCTAATTGGTGATTCGTTGGTGATCTTATGGATCTTCACTAGGATAAAGGTATGTAACTTGATAATTGTAATTTATAACCTTGTTTAGGAAAACAAAGCGTAATTAGGGTAAGTACACAAGTGATTTAGGAAAACCACGAGTTATGACCCAAAGTGGGGATCGTTCTCAATGAGGCTTGGTGTGTGTGTTAAGAGATGATTAATGATGTGATTATGATTATGAGAAAAGAAAATAGAAATGAGATTAGAAAAGAATGACTGTTACGATGACGAATTAAACTAAGACGAAATGTCGTACACGTAAAACTGTAAAAAGTGACAAAATTAAAAATTTATCCTAAAAATTCCTAGAAAATTGCAATAAATCCTAAATAATGTAATAAGAGTTTACAAAAAATCAAAAATCACTCAAACCTTTTATTTAATTAAATATAATTTTTAATGCTAATTAAAGCCCAAAAAATCAATTTAATTAACAAAAAGCCCAAAATGAGATTTTTTCAATTGTAAACCTCTAAAATGACTTAACTAAATTTAAAACTATTTTTGAAAATTTTAGAATTAATTCAAACTATTTAAAAACAATTAAAAACTCTTAAAACTAAAAATAATTATAAAAATTAATCTAAGAAAAATAAAAATATTCTAAAAGTAGTAAAATTCCTAACTTAATGTATTGAACCTAAGAAAAATACAAAAATTTGAAAAATCTAAATTTTAATTTTTAATAATAAAATAATAATAAAATCATATTAAAAATCCAAAATTTATAAAAAATTCCATAAAGTTGCAAACTAGCTTATTTTAACCTAATAAACTCAGAAATGAAGTTAAAATTACCTACCCTTAATGGGCCTAGAATGGGCCAAAAGTCCAAACAGTTAGCTTAATGGGCTGATTAAGGCCCAATAAGAAAAATGATGTCTAAATAAGCCCAAAAACTCCTATCTGACTCAAAATTTGATTTTAAAGACAAAACTCAGAAGGCCTAAAAGCTGAAAATGAGTATAAGCTAACTTATTTCAAAGCAGCTTATTCTTAATGGAATTTTTGGCCCATTAAGCTATAAGTTGATTCCATAAGCTCAAATTAGACACACAAGCTTCTTTTGAGTTACTTAAGAGTTCTGTAAAAAGAAATTTGAAATAAGCACAAGGAATAAGCCTGAAAAAGCAATAAGCTATCTTCACAAAATGACAAAATAGTCGTTTTCGAGTTCTAGGCCACCCCAAGAGCTGATTCAAGTTTCAAAAAAATTTAAATGACTTAACTAAGCTTAATCAACAAAAAGTTTTTCAATAAGCACACTCAATAAGCTGGAATAAGCAAATAAGCACTTAATTAAAAGTCAACTTTATGAGTTTTCTAGCAAATAGTCAAAGCCAAGGTCTGATAAGCTCCAGTTCAAACAAATGGGTCAAATGAGGAAGATTGATCACAAAAGTAAGTTGTTGCAGGTCTGGATAAGCCAATATGGCTTATTAATAAGCTAACTAAAAATTACACTAGCAGGGGCTAGTTTTGGGTGTTGAGCAGTGGAAACTTTTTCCACTGCTTGACTTTCTTGACTTTTTGTCTTTAGTGACTTTTTTGTGGATTCAAGTTACACAAAGGCACCCAAATGATCAGTTAATCATAAGGAGTCAATAACAACAAAGAAATCATAATCTCAAACAGCCAATTAGTACATTTAATTCAAAACATCACCAAATCTAGCCCAGACATGAACAAATAAGCAGTTATGGTTCAATAAGCACTTATAGCACAATTCAGCCAGCCAAACTTCACCAAATGCATACACGAGCTAAGGTTTCATGCACTGATTCAAAGCCTAGATCAAGATTCAAGCACAAAAAGTTACTGATGAACTATGAACATACAGGTTTTTACTTTTGCTGATATACTTGACCAACAAGCCAAAATCAAACACTCAAATCTCTTAGATAGGTTATGAAAACTTTGATTTAACAGCTTATATCCCTAAACATGCATATACTCTAAGTATTACCAAATTTTTAGGTCAAAAACAGTCAAAATCAATAAGTTATAGCACAATCTTTGATTCAAGGTTTTAAACCAAATAACTTGTAGGTTTTGGTTCTCAACCAAGTAGATAACAGATAACAAGCATAAACAACAACTTTCAACAATACAATAGCAACTTATGATCTTAAACAGATAATCCCAAACACCCCTTATCTTTTTCAAATTAATTTTAAACAAGTAATAGTGTATTCCAAGACTACCCAAGCCCAATCAAACACATTAACAAGTATTATATGTAGTATTGAACAAGATTAGACCACAAATTCAGCAAGAACACAAGTAGCACACAAAATCATCAAAAATAAAGATTTTAAGCAGATTTTGGGTAGAATGGTGCAAACCTCATGGATGTACATCCACACCCACGAATTTTGAGCTTATGTGCTAGCAAGAACAAGCACAAGCTTTCACACAAACTCCTACTGAGATTCAACAAGGTTAGAAGCAAAAAATCAAAATCAGAAAAGTGGAAAAACTTGATTAATGCAACCTTAGTTCCCTACACTTGATTATCCCCAAGTTATAAGCTTCACAACACCTTGATATCATAATATCAGGATGCTATGATCAGCTTTATAGCCCAAGAATTCCAAGGTTTGAACAAGACTTAGCAAAATATCAAGATTCAAGGAAAATGTACAAACTTTTGCACACTCCTTTGAAAACAGGTTTTAGGATTCAAGAACAGTTAACAAGCAACAATAATAAGCAGATATAATGATTGACACTTGAGTTTTCTTAACAATTTCAAACACATTTCATTAAACTGAATATATGATTTACAGAAAAGTGAACACGGAAAATTCAAGAGCAGGGCTCAAAGTGAAACCCTAAGGCCTTTATATAGGCTACAAACTAATGCTAAGAAGCTAAAAAACATAAACCCTAAAGCTGTGAAGTCCCCAATTTTCCATTTGAAAGTTTGAATATCTTGAGGATCATGTGACTGAATTTGGCATGTAGTTGAGGTGTGAGCTGTTGGAATAGCATCAAAGGCTTAAAACAAGCTTAAGCTTCAAGCTTCAATCTTGAACGTTGGATGGCTGTCACTGTTTTGTCTTCTTGTTCAAAGGTGTAGCAGGGGATGTCCCATGTGGAAATGTGAGTGGTGAGGTGGCCAATATTAAGGTTGGGTTATGTTCATTAGCACCTTAATCAGTAATCTGGAAAAGATTAAGGGCTAATTCATGATAATTAAGGAATACCAAAATCCATGAAGAACATGATGAACATGTCTGTTTAATCCATTTTTGGTTTTAAATTGTTGTTAGGCGCCATAATTAACTAATCTGTTAGATTAGTTAAATATTAATGTGAGTGGATTGGTGAGGTGGAAGCATGGTGAACTCTGATTGGAGGAGAGAGTGAGTGGGGTGAGGTGGCGTGTTCTGGTTAGTCTAGGTAAGATTGGATGTCTGCCCATTTTGGTCCCTTATCTTCCTTTCTCTTTTCACTTGTAAATAAAACAGCTACAAACACGAATCCTTTGTTATTGAAGTTTTGATTTTAACACTTTTGCCCCAAAAAGTTTTGTAAAGTGATTTCAGGGGTAATTCTTGCCAATTCTTGATTCTTGAAGGGCTGTTTTGGCATTTTATTCATAGGTAATGGTCTTGACTTGTCTTGTTGACTTCTTGGAGGACTCAAATTGCCAAGTCATGATTTATAAGGGACCATTTTTGCCATTTCTTCAAAGTTAAGGGTCCTTTTGGTAATTTGACATGTTTTGAGGACCAAACTTGTAATTTCTTGTAACTTGAAGTCCTTCATGGTATGTTTGACTTTGAGGAGGACTAATATTGACAATTTAGCTTTGCTAAGGGACTAGAATTGCCAATTCTTCAAAGTAGAGGGCCCTTTTTGTAATATTGACAAACTTTAGGGACCAATATTGTAATTATGAGGATACAAGGGTAAAACGTATCAATTCTTCAATATTGGAGGACCCTTCTTGCATAATCTTCAAATCTTCAAGGGTTTGTCTTGGGAAATTCTTCATTAGGGTTTGGTTCAATGTGTGGCTTCGTTTCCCGTGTTCGTTTTTGTATGATTCTTGTGATCTTTTGTCATTTTCTCAATATCCATACCTAAAATACACAAGCAACAAACACAAGCTTATATTTGGCCAATTTCATGATATTTAATGCACTTAAAGCCCTTTTTGGACGATGAGACTATGTATAAAAGCAGTCTCATCACTCCCCCATACTAAACCATTGTCGTGCCCTCACGCAATGCTAGAATAAAGT